>JAJJWW010012530.1:0-664581 GCA_023531295.1 Papaver armeniacum
TGACGCTTCATTGATGATTGTTCTAATTATACGTATGTTTATTTGAGCCATAAGAATGAAGCTATTAAAAGTTTAAAATTTTTATCACTAAATTGAAAATCAATTTGGTAGAAAATTAAGAGGTTTCAGAGTGATAGAGGCACCGTAATATGATCGCCTTTTACGTAAAATTTATCAAACATGGCATAATAGCAATGTTAACTGCCTAATAATCCTCAATGAATGGAAAGTCGAAAGAAAGAATCTGCATCGACCGAACGTTACCGCTTGTTTGCTTAGTTCTCGTGTCGCTTCTATCATGTGGGTGAATGTTTGTTGACTGTTGCCATGTTTGAATTTGATTTGAGATAAAACGAGACTTAGACTTTTGAGAAAGAGAAAATTTACTGGACGGCTTTGAGTTTGTTGTTTGCTTGTTAGAAACTGATCTCAAAGATACATGAAGCAGAGCCACTGGCTATTGCTGTCAACAACAACAACAATAAGAAGAAGCTTATATACAGAGAAACAAAGAGATGTTCTTCCGGATATTAATAATAAGGTTATTATTAATCCATATACGTGATATCATAAGCTTTTTGCTGACTCTTTTTTGACAGATTTTTTTTTAAATCTAGAACACATATCATACCTCTAGTGGGGTGGTAATAGAGCTGCTCAATAATAATGTACGGTATATAAAGGTATCGCCTTTGCATATTTCACATGTTATATAGCCTTAGTGCAAAAGTTGATTCTGAGTTCAGACAAGAATTTAGAAGGAGAAATTAGATCATCACTGAACTGACATAGCCCTCACCCCCAATAATGGTTGTAAGGCTGAGAGAGAGAGAGAAAGAGAGAGAGAGAGAGAAAGAAAAATCCCCATCACTGAATTTTTTGACACATTATTAATACTTCCACTTCTTTTTTAATGAAGGGTGTGTGGAATAGCAACCCTTTCTCTACAACCCTTAGAGAGCTTGAGAGCCCTACAGTTCTGCTTTAAGCTTGTAGGATATGATGGTGGTGTGTGGTGCCTCGGCCATGAGGTCGACAACCTTGATATGTGACACTTCCTGCCGGTAAGCCAACGAGGTTGTAGTTACCTGAAGAATTAAATCGGCGGTGTCGATGAGTACAAAGGGATTGTTGTCAGCATGATAGCGAGGTAACGACTTTTGATATTTATTCTCTCGCTTATTTAGATTGATCACATGCGAGTTTTGAATCGCTTGTTGTCGCTATCATACCCGCATCGATTAGCTGGAGGCAAATCGCTAATGCAGGACGGTGATAGGTTTATATAATGATCTCGGCTTAGAACACCGAATTTTCCTTTCTTTTCTTTTCTTTTGAGAGGAATGAATCACAGAGTAGCCTTTGCTTGCTCGAACAAGCCTCTGGGGCTCACGGTGATATAGGCTTGACATCGATGATTTTGGTACTGATCATGAGGCGACAATGCATCTACTGTAAATGAGAATATAGTATATGATTATTGCCAGAGGTGATATTCAGCATTTCTGTTCCTAATGACTGTTGCCACCTGTGTGTCTTAGAGAAAGTAAAAGTATGTTAAGCTCTCTAATTTTTTTGATGATGAGCAGACACCTAATAGGTTGGCTAGTGGTCTGGGAATCTGTACATTCTGTGAATGGTTGAAGGTATTGTTTGATTGACCTATTTGATGGAGCTTGAAAAAAATCTTAAATAGAAGATGAATATTTTGATTGAGGTCCCCAGAGCTTCTTGATTCATTGAAAATTTTAGTGAGAACATCGAGAGTGTGAGATACCTCCTGGGATGAGGCTAGAGACAGGTGGCTTCTGCAGTGATGCAGCTTGACAAATGAGACTCAGCTATTGCAAGAGGTGGCGAGCCTCTGCGTGGAGGAGCCGATGGCGACTTGATGAAACACTGCGCTGCTTGGCAGAGTTAGGAGGCGGCATTCGCAACTGCAGCCCGACAAAGATTGAGTAAATTTCTATTTGAACACTGAAACACACTGCTATGTACTTGGTAAGTGAGGATTTGAGCGCTACATTATTGGAACAACACTTTTTTCTAGATGATTCCTAAGTTTCACTCAGTGAGCCATAATGAGTTTTTGTTGATGGCTGTGGAGCTGTATAGAACAAATTTGAGAACAAAGGCAGGCGACAGGTGTGTTTGGATACCCATTACGCAGTACTTCCACTGAGTGGTAGGTTACCACAGAGTAGACGGTTTAAACAGCCTTTTGTCGCACATTCCCAAGATGGGAAAACTGGTTTGTCACCACTTGATTCATCAAGCATAGTATCAAGCGCGCTGGTCGGTGAGTAGAGATAATCGTTATAATAACAATAAGAATTGACACGTTAGTATTTACATATCAGGAGAATTTCAATCGTGTGTCAGTAATAGATTACAGATCTCAAGAAATGATACTTGATTTATCAAAGGGTTAGCTGTATAGGAGGAAATTTTTATAGGAATGAGTTTCCAGAGAGTTTGAACATTGCATGACATCAACCAGACAGCTGTGATTTGATTGTTATAATGATGATATTTATGACTTATTGGTGACATCTCAAGTGCAGGCTTGAAAGGAGGAGCCAACTTTAATGATCTTATAGTTTTTAAGCTTAGATGTGGATATGTTATATATTTTATACTCACCGATATTTATTGTAGTATGTCGTCATGA
Organism: Papaver armeniacum; assembly: GCA_023531295.1. Classification (NCBI taxonomy): domain Eukaryota; kingdom Viridiplantae; phylum Streptophyta; class Magnoliopsida; order Ranunculales; family Papaveraceae; genus Papaver; species Papaver armeniacum. The sequence goes on from JAJJWW010012530.1 coordinate 2,672, forward strand.
ATTGGGCATTAGGATCATTTAGCGTGATATAATGGTGTCTTTTTTTAATGTATGAACCCATATCTCATTTTAGATATTAGTAAAGAATATCTAATATTATTAAATAAGATTTTGTCGTTTGAGTCACTTATTTAGAGTACTTAACATTTATGTGAATTCCAGAGTTCTGTAGATTCTTTGCATGCGGATAACATATGACATTGCTTCATGTTTTTAAAGAGGCGGGACGTTGAGGCGATATTAGAAAACATAGTTTCTGTACATATTTCAAATCTGAGAAGATGTGTATATTTGGGTTCACAATATAGATTAGTTCGTTCACCATGCAGCTTAATAAAAGATATTTATATCTTATATGATATTTATTAAAATTTGATGTAAATAGCTCGGGAGTGTCGATTCAGAATTTATTGTCGCTAGATTTCTAAAACGGCCAACTTCATCTGACGACGACACGACTTGCAATAACGCACGTTATATTTGAGAGATTGTTGATGACGCGAATCTTTTGAGTGATATACAAAGTTTCGGCGGCACATACAGCTTCTTTTTCAATTACTCCCGGAGCCTGTTAGCGTCAGATGGCATTTATTGTCTATTTTCATAGCGCAGAAAATCTATCAAGATATTGACGCAGCCGTTAACGACAGGCCTTGATAATGTTGATAATATCAAATAAATACCTACTTGTGTTCTACTGCTTGAGTATCCTATTTACGATTTACAACGCTGAATAAATATTTCAAACACATCTCAATATTTGGGAGACATACGGAATAGGAGGGATTCGCATGGGGATTACAATGAATGAATACCAACACACCCTATAAGAAATAATGTCACTTTATAAAGGCTTCATCTTTTCCTCACCTTCTGTCATCTTTCAAAGCGTACACGGTGTCACGTGAAACAGCTCGCAACACCTTACGCCCTAAGCGAAATTAGAGAAGCGATTGAAATCCACCAAGAATGAAATTACATAAAAGACAACAATATCGTTATGATTTAGATCTAAGAAAGGGTTGCTCACACCAAAACGAGAGGCTTAATCCGATTCAGCATACCAGATTAAACTCATACAAAAGAGCGTATACACACGACTTGTATCTAAAATCATTGTTTCGAGCCAAGATTTGTTAGTCCTTAGTTCAATGTCGCGTGATAAGATCGGTCGACGATACGACTTACTTATGACAGTGTAGAGTTTCCTAGTTGCACCAAATGGGGACCTCGAGTCTGCCACATAACGATACTCCGACTTTTAAGTCTAAAGAACGTGAGCTTCAAAGTTAAAACCCGCAATCAAAGAAAGTTCGAATCAACATCACCATAATTTGCAAACGAGGTGGCGCCTGTAACGAGTGAAATAAGATTGAACCTAAAACCACACTGAGACCACTTCCAACTACCGACGGGTTCAGGTCCATAACAAGAACCAGGCATGCAGAGCCAAGCCCAGCTGAGCTGAGCAGTACCCAACGATATGTTCACACTGAACAAGAGCATTGCCGCGCCTGTTTATCACGAGATTCATCCTTCAAATTCGCACTTTCTTGGTTTGCCATGCTCGTCAGCGGGACATTTTCCGATTGTTGTGTCACTTCCGATTTTCAATTAGCCGAAATGATCGGGCGGGCTATTCGTATTACATCGTCATCTAGAAAAAAAGCATTGACAGCTTCAAAAGACTGCCCTGAATACAGGTTGACATATTTGCAGCCACAGAGCAACAAAGAGATGAATAGAGAAATATATAATCATCTGTTTCATACCTTTAACACGATGACGAGACACTTTGACAACAAAAGCAATCTGTCGAAATACAGAAAATAAGTAATAGAAGCAACAAGAAAGTCACGAGGCACGCCTACCATGCAGACATAATACGCTCCTGTTCTCTAACCACACGGCCACCCATAAGAGAAGATGCAAAAAAAAAGTTACAGACGAGCGAACCACAGGCCTGCTAAAATTAGCCAACTCGCCTCTTGTCTGCCAACTTCCTTTGCTTTGACTTCAGCTTCATCGAGGTCGTTGCACAGTTCGCTGCATGTTCGCATATAGCGGATTTTCTATTTCGGGCCGTTTTTCACCTTCTATATCTTCTACCCCACTTCTTTTCAACCAGACTTGTCGGTAGGTTGTCTCTCTCTGCTTCGAATAACCTCAACCAGCTCATGCTGAAACTCGACAGACGCTGACAGAACGAGCCTTCCTCAAGCATGTAGACATCATCAATCTCAGTTGTTTTCGCCACAGAAATCGGCAGATACATTGAAATTATTGCGATCAAAGCACCTTTGTAGCACGATATCATGTTTTTCGATTACCTTCTTTTGTTCACCCCAAACACGCAGTTGTAACCAGCACGAAGCGCATGGGCAGCCGCAACAAGGCCACATTCCAAAGCGAACCGGCCAACCAGCGAATCGACTACCGATGGCACAGCGTCGCATTGGGATATGCCGCGAGCGCAACCACTACGCCTGATCTTCATTTTCGAACTGGCTTCCGATCTCTCCGAAGAGGGTTCCATGCCACGCTCATATTCTACGAGTAAAATAATGTCTCAGTAAATTTATCAAATTAAATGGCTGAAAATATGAAATGCAAGATATTTTTGAGCTTCCGGGAATTGCCGAGAAAGAATTATAGCATTAACAGCCTCTCGAAATAAAATAAAAAAAATAATGAGAATTAGCAGGAAAAGCGTATTATAAGATTAAGAGCAAGCAATGTGGACGGTCACGACACCATGATGCTTTGCGATTACGCACGCGACGATTAAAGCGCCTTTATTAGGAAAGAGACGGGCTGCCACCAAGATGCTGCTGCTAGTCGCATGCTTGTCAATGTTAGTGATCAAACTATGTCTTGATTTCGTTCATTTATAGATAACGCTGATGATTGTGTAGTTGAGCCTTAGACCACGGTCATTTGAAGACGAAGACCCATTAAGGAGAGCTACTATCGATAAAGTAAATGGAGAATGAATATCTATCATTTGTCTATTTGCCTATCTCTCATATTGACATGTCATATTATTTACAGCAGTTTTCTATTATACATATTTGAATATTTTGTTTGTGTTAACCGCCATATATTTCTTAATATTTGTTAAGTAAGTTACCAAGTTCATCTTTAGCATTTCTGACGCAGTCAAAAAGATGATCATGTGAAAAATTTCCTAGTACATCTTACATGGTTTGTGTGATAATCTGAATGTGCCTGCTACAGATTATTTCACACCCTGAAAAATTGCTTGATGTTAATATAAACGTTATATCATCCTGTGAAAGTTCTCAATGACTGAAATAAGAGTTTAGAATACTTAATCATTAGCTGAGGCTTGTTGGCTCTGCATATGTATCATGTCTGAATGAGGTTTGCGCATCGCACGCATATCTGTTGGCCAGAAACTGAACCCAGAGCAAGACACGCCGCTGCATGCAGATGAGCCTATGTCCGAAATTTATGCTGAATTGGAATTGTGCCAGAGCATAGCTCAAGCTGAACTCCACTGCTGAAGATGTCAAGTTTGGTTGTCATACAGCATCAAAAATCATTTAAAGAGTCGCTGATTATGTAATAGAAAGTCAACTCGCATTGAAGATTAGAGAGGAGGACATTATAGTGATTATAAGATCGAAGAAGTAATAGTACACAATCTAATAAACAACAGTCCTTCACTTGAGTAAGTCAGTGATATGATTTGGCTTAACGCATCTTCAAGTCGCGTTAGTCGGGGGAATCGCTAAGCATGAACATCGACAGACACGCACATGTAGCGCCTATTGCTTCGCTCATTAAACTTGTAGATAAGCACAACGACATAATCGTTAATAGCATTGCGCGCGACATGCATGGGCATTTGCGGTGAGATTTTATCTCAGAGCCACAGTTTATTACGTGTTTTAAGGAAGTAAATCTGGCGAACTTGTTTCGACCTAAAGAGGGAATGCCAAAGGTTCATTTACTTGGTGAACAACCACGATATATGATTATAGCTTCATGACTGCTTGTGTTCTTAAACTATTGTATGTTCTGATTTCATCGTACGCTTATTATGAACACTTCTAGATATGACTGAGTTTGAAGACGACGTGGGGGAACATCCAGAGAGGTGCAAATATCACAAAAGGAATGATCTCAGAAGGTGCAACATGTCGCACAAAGAACCATTCTTGCGACATGTGGCAACACGCTTAGGCAAGGGAATCGACATGTGCAATACATTCGCTAGATACCACATATGGCTGCCGGGAACTCCATTCTGTTTCACCGGCTCTTGAATTAGACTACGATACACACATGGAGTGTGTATCACTTGTTGCAGAATACAAAACCCATGGATTGCGATATTGATAACATCAATCACATGCTTTCTGAAAGTCAATTCTAAACTCGTTTGGAAGCGTGGCGCGTTTCAAGAGTCAGGAAAGAGACTTACGTAGCAGGATGTCGACAGCCTCAACATGCACCCAGCTCCGACTGTTCAAAGTTATTAATAAGTTGTGCGAAAGAGAATTCAGATCGAAACAGCAATAGTTAAGTATTTGCTGTTTCCACTTTTATTTTAGAAATGAATAAGTAATGCGCATTTACCAGTCGAAGATTAATCAGATTTCTTTGCCATTATTTGGACATACATCACCGAATATTGTGATACCGGAGAATAGCTTGGCGTTCAGTCTCTGTTCATAAATAATGGTTTGCATTTAGCAAACTATCTCTTTCTGCGATGAATACTTTAGCCGCTTATTAAAGAGAGGAGAGCACCAGGCGAATTTCTGACGGCCAGTTAAAGTTCTTCGGGATTGAGAAGATCTATTAAGTCAAGAAGGAAACTGAGCACTGCGCTATCTTGGCTGATTGACTGATCACTAATCATGTCAATCTGATCTATTCCCAGTTTGCTTTGCCGGCAATCGATATAAGCATTCATCAAATTTGAATGGCTTGACGCAGATCACGATCGCTGATCCAAAGACGCCTTGCACAACCATCGCTAATTGCATTCGCTCGCGTGACTGGATCACAAAAAGATTCGTCGCCGCAGCAGCAGCGCTTATCAAGATCTAAGAAGATTTGAAGACAAAGAAGAGACGAGCCTTCTGATTTGGGGTTCGTTCGCGTGCACAACATTTCGCTAAGATAGAATGCCAGATTGTTTGTAGGACGACATCAACAATCTCTTTTAGATTATGATGATCGCAGTCTAACAATTACTCTTGCAGTTGAGAAGATATCTAAGAACCTCGACGGCGATTATCAAGATAAACAGTAAGAGTCTTTGTCGGCCCTCACATCACTTGTCAGTAGGTTGCAACGTCAGATTTGTTGCTCTTTGTTTATTTACTTCAACCAAAAGGAATCACCAGGCGTTGACTTATTCATGCTAAAAGTTGGAGGCGCAATACAGTGAACTATAGGTTTATTGTTGTCTGCTATAATAAGTTGGTTTGGCTCTTGCAGCTGTCCGATACAACTCGGAAGCAGATTTGTGTTTGCTAACAAAATTGTTGTAAGTCATTGTTTTTTCATAATTAGGTACTGTTGTTATTATAATTTAAAGCAATTACACAAACGTTAATTCCTACTTACTGATAGTAACTTATTGTGTTTGGCTAAGTCCGACCTTCTTATCAAGTAAACATTTATTATTGATGAAACATTTGATTTCAGATTCATTATTTTATCATACATTGTGCGCTTAATCGATTAGTTGTAGTGTTCCGACGCTCATAGATATCATTTCCGGGAGAAAGGACTCTGATGTGAAAGCTCTTATCTGATTTGTTTGTACGCCGCCATCAGATTGAGTAGCAACATAAAGATCTGGCAATCTGCTTGCAGCGATCCAATTATAAGAGTCAATCGCATAGATTAACGCCAAGATTTAGACGGCTCGAATAAGATCAAGAGTCAACCTTCCGCTTCGATAAAGTGATATCAATCAAATATAGATATTCAACATGATTGATATAAAATCGGGCGAAAATCAAGAGTCTAATCAAGACGCTCACCGTTATCCGCATATCTTAAACAAGCCTTATAAGAAATGACAAGAAACTAAAGGATAGACGAGCTGACCGTAAGATTTGTATTATAAAATATTTAATTGGACCATACAAGAAACTTTTGAAGAACTTAACAAACCATCCTAACCGGTGAATATTACCCGAAAGCTGATTTCAAACAACCCGCTCGAGGCTCAATGGTTTCCTAGATAGTGATGGGTAGACATATGACGTGTGATCTTTGGTTCATTAAAACAAGACCAGCGTAGTGAGCCATTCGGTGACCTAGAGATGAAGAGTCGCCTTGTCAAAGAAAAAGGGTACTACTCAGTATTCTAAATCTGATGACAGCCTCTATGCTGCGAATGAAAGCTACCGCCGTCGCCGGCTCCCAGCGTCACAAAGATCTTCATGCAGAGGTTGCATATTGAAGATGTCCTCTGTGTGTGCGTACTCTTTTCGAGGACGCAAGCATGAATAATTGTTATCTCCTTCGATACAACTAATTTCATAATGTGGCCCTGACCAGGTTGAGTCAATCATTTGCGGCAGATCCGCTATCATTCATCGGTCGCAGAAAGCTTCAATCGCGAACTTTTTCAAAGGCGCCCAAAGATTAACACCAGCGGAAGGCAAGTTTGCAGCATGCCAAAAGGGTAGCTAGCGGTGGTACTCCACACAAAATTTCTCGCAGATATGCTCACCGCAGCACCCTCCGATCTTGCTCATATGGATATCATTTGGGTCTGACCCAACAGTTACTGCTGAGGAAATAAGATATTTTTAAGAATTTGCAGATTATTATGTTACCTACTCACATGGGTTGCTTTTCTAAGCACAAGAATATTTCCAGTATTCAAAATATTGTGAATATACAAAATTTAACAGGTCTAGAAGATAAGAAGTTTGTCATGGTAATAATTCGCTGATAAGAAAGCATATGAACATCGCATTAGTCTTGAATTATTCATCACTCCGCTTCCTGTCAGCATCAGCAAATGGTGTAGTCGGTGAGAGTAATAAAGATTCAAGAAACGGGCAGAGTAACGCTTCATAACAAAACCTACTATTGGCTCTTCGGGAAAGCTGATTGCCAGCCTGTTACGCCTTATAAACAAGAAAGTCTATTTGAGATCTAAAACTTCTAAATACCCCATATGAATTATGGTATGGAAGGAAACCCAATCTGTGCCTAAGGTTTTCTAAGCAAATGATATATTCTCAGCTAAAGGAAAGATTTGATTCAAAGTTATGAATTTTCTGTTATGCTTCATAGCCGTGCCGCATATATCTGGGTTCAAAGTCATGATCAATTAATGCGGTTATCGATGACATTACATTTCTGCCAGATAATATACTTCTTCATTCGAATCGTTATTAAGGAAAAAACAGATCAGTCAACCACGGCTGTTCCTTTTAATTAGCGACACAGATGATAAAGATGATAATGAAAGATTGGTGAACAACTCACGATACCAAAATAGCCGCGTTCAAAAACCCGTGCCAACGCGCACATCAAAGCTCGCCCGAAGAGGCGTCATCATCGTGGAGATGCCAATGCTGAAAGGCGACTGAAGAAATTCAAGAGCACGTACGTCACTAATGCGCCGCCCAGTTGAGGAGCATCAAGGAATTCCTCGCTTGGGTAATACGACGAGAACTCAATCAGCTTAAAAGCACAAGTTAGCGTGAGAACTTCAGCCTTGTTACCAAAGAGGCAAACATCGCTGGAACAAAGTGATCTACAAGACCAAATTGGGATTTACCCTATCAATTGTCGCAGCTCGCAAGTTCGCGATGTTCTCAAATTGAAGGCATGATTTTCGATGAAATTGTTCTCTATCGTCTGCTTCGTAATCAAGATTGTTACGATTTACGCCGCCATCTTAAGATGTAACCTTTTCAAATGGATATTAAACGCATTTTCAACGGGGGATTTGTGCTAGTTAAGTATTTCTGGCTGCTTACCATAAAGATTTGAAGATCCATTGTCATGTCTTAAACTTGCAAAGCTGCTCCGTATGGCTAAACAAGCCCAAGAGCCGCAATGAAATGTAGGACATCCTTCTTACTTAAAAGGATTCTCTGTAGGTGGCAACATAAGACACTTTTCAATAAGTGAGTGAAAAATGCTTCAAAGAATATATAACATCATCTATGACATCCACCGTACTCCTAACAGAGTGACTGACTCCAACAGGAGTATCTTCTGAATTGCACGTCGTGAGTAATCATCACATTCGCCAAATACAACAACAAAGTGCTGATGCAAAGACTTACTTTCCTCAAGAAAATACGCAAAGGAATTGAAAAATTCGAATCCAAAGGCAGGGCACTTCCACACAACTTCAATCGATCCAGGTGAAAAATAAGCGATCGTTCGATACATCGATATATTGTGAAGAGAATCGCAAACAAGAACATACTGCTGCTTTTAGTGCGATGCCGTGCTAGATTTCCGCGTATCCGAGAATCACAGCCTCAAAAGCCGAAACGAACACGGGATAATGCTAATCGCACGCATTACGGTCTTCATACCTATGGACAGCCACACAACAGCCTTTGCCGCCTGCTTCGCATTGACGGGCGTAGATGATCACCTCCGGCGGTTGCGCTGGCGTTATGGCCTTGCATAGCAAGAAACACCATGTTTCGTCACCGCCGGGCGAGATTGTTGTTTCGCGATACGCTGCACTCACTATTATGACGAAACAAATGCTCGATGACCATGAAATAAATATTTTCGAATCAGACATATCGCAGTGATGGTCTCCGCTAAGATTTGATTGATCGGAATTCCGCCAATGATAGGTGTTATAAATACCTTACTGAGTTATCTACCGCTTACAAGCCACAGTTTCTCTTGTAAAGTATTCATGTTACTTTGTTATTGCGTTAATATTATGAAATAGAGAAATCCATCACCGAGGTAAAGACGAGCTCATGCACGGAGTCGGCCAAGAATAAAGATTGGCTAGCGAGCGGACAGCAGCTTGCCTCGCTTTGAATGCATAGCCAGCACATCGGCGGTGGCTGATCCGCCGGTGCCTATAACAATTTCCTTACCATATTGCTCATGCCTAAAACAAGAAGAAATGCGGTTTTCTCTTAACATTACACGTTCGCAGAGAGCTGACGAAGAAAACACGAAGAGAAAAATGCCATCGATCGAACGCCAGGATTTTGCGGCGCGCGAAGAAGATGGGACTGCGACTCAGCACAGAGCTCTCATTGCAGCTGTATAGCCAGAAATCGGAGAGCGAAAAAGGAGAAGGGGTCGGGGTTGCCATCGTCACGAAGAAAGACTTGACCTAATTTAGCAGGGGCGCATGCTCTCGAACTTGCAGATGATGGAGTTGCCAGACGAGATGCGATTTTAGATTACCTGAAATCGAAGAAGAAAGAAGAAGGCAATCGTGGTCAGGTCGACAGCTATCGGTTTTTCGCCACCGCGCCGGGTTTAGCCGAGTTTACTGGGTGATTTAATAAGAAGACGGTTGTCTTCGATTGAAGAAGCTACTCGTATTAAAGAAGGAAAACATGATGAATTCCATGAAAAAACCTCGTACCGAGATCGACCGCCAGTTAAGCGACGTGAATTGACGGCAAGAAGCTGCAGAAAAGCCATCCAACGCTCATTCTGCTGAAATATGTCGTTGTTTGCACCAGATGGTTGGTGAAGCCGAATTGAATTTGCAGCAGTGACAGGTATTCAGAAGCGATGCGCCTCGGTAGTCAAGCGAATCAAGAAAGCTCAATAAGATGAATGTTAAAGCTGATATGAAATTGCGTAGCTATCGCTGCCATGGCCACCTACTGGCGTTTAGATTTAGATCGGTATGAATAAACAGTTATTCAGCATCGAGATTTGGACGTATTTGGCAAGCCGATGAAGGCTGCAGTTGCCGCCAGCCGTGAGGCGGGTGTTGATCTTCGCAGCCTGAGTCGAAGCTTCAGAGTTACGCTCTATGTTAACGGAATATAGAAATGGTAAGATAGTGAAATCCGTGACGGCGGCATAAATGAAGGCTCAGGTTATGTCGCTAGTAGTAACGTTGAGCGTCGACAGCTCAAGGAGTCTGCAGCAACCAACACAGCTACAAAGCCTGTGTTCGAGTAAATGCGAGCAAGCTGTGGTGCTTGTCGTTCGCATGCAGCTTGATGGGGATGCGAGAGCGCATCTAAAAGGCAAGTCGTTTATTGTCGAGTCGACCGAGATGGGATACGCCGAGTCAATTGGCTTTCAGCAGGCCGCGCAGAAGCGTTCATGGCCGAGATACTAGGCCGGCAGTCGCCGAGTCGCAGTGGTATCGAGGAGATGATGTCGCGATAAGAATAGCGATGAATGCTGAATGGCCTAGTAAATGTCGCCAGCTTGGTGGCGCCAGCTGAGCAATCGATGCCACGGTTATCGCCAGCGATTTGTGCGGGAGACGCGAGCCGCAGCTGCCGGCAGCTCGCCATTCGAAGTCACCGGTGACGGCAATCGATTTGGTGATGTCGCACCAGGAATCAAATGACGTGGGCTTCAGCGCACGGTAGGAGTTGCAGCTTCACAAACAGAATGCAATCGCTGTTTGGATTCTTACCGGTGTCGCTTGATACGGTTTCTATGACTCGGGAGCCAGGTCGTCGAATGAACAGCGATTGTGTTACCGAAGAAAATGGTTGCCGCTATGCAACGCAGATCAATGGTTGTTGCGCTCGCCATCATGAAAGCCGATGGTGCCATGATTGCAATGGAATTAAATTAGCGTGCCGCAGCTTTTGCGCGAGACAGGATTGGCAGATGTTACACCATCTTGGCCGAAGCGAAAGCCGAGCGCGCCGATTGTTACGTAACAAAGCCGCCTGCAAAATGGCCGCGCTTGTCAAGTCGCCGGGAAGGCCTCTAATCCTCGTAATCGATTTCTCATTCGGACGGGTAATAATCTCGACAGATGACATCATCGACTCTCGTGTCAGTTTTCTCGACTGCATTTGACTTTGAGCCCACCTGATCAAGGATCGCGGGGACTTTCCGCCAACAGAGCTTGCCGATTTACTTTTCCTGCCACCGCCATAACAGCCAGCGTGACACCAAAGGCTTACATGGGCTGCCGGCTTGCGACTTCATATTGACCTGGAGATTTCGACTAATTCTTGGAACAAGAGCGAAGAATTCCCACAATTTTAATATCACGCTTATTTCGAACTTGAGATTTCGTTTCCACGCTGGTTGTCTTCTATTCACCAGATGACGATTTAACTCATAGCTATTGAGTAGCTAATTTAATATTGGTTAAGTACGTAGTCCTATTTCTAAAATCCTGTGCTTGAGTTATGTATTAGTTTTCTCTGATTATCGCCGTGTTTCAATGCTTTTATGATCACATGAGGATAGATTAAAGATAAATGTTGTTACGCCAATTAATTGAACTGCATCCTTATCCATGCCTACCTTAGGTTTTTCATCGTTTATACCGGTCATAGCAAAGGACATGACACGGTCAGCGATACACTCTCGCATCATATGAGTTTGAATACAACCGATATCATGCTGAATGACGATACCAGATTGACAGTTTGCTTTTCAAAACTTGTTCTAGAATTAACTAATTTGAATGCTAGCGGCTGCTAGGTTATTCGTAGAATTGGCTGACACAAGAATTTATCGTGTGTGTTGATGAACTTAGAAATTATTAGATATCGTTGCTCACGATTTGTGCTTTGATAACATAAAGAGATTAAATCAGAATTTAATCACGCATGCTAGCACATGTTTAAGATTGAAGATGAGTTCTCTGACATCAATATCTTTCTTCCTCATTGATTACTTTACAATTTTACTTTTGCTTTTTGATCTAGCTTTTTATCGCTTATAGTAAAATTGCGAATCCCCAATTGGTTACTTTAAGAAATTGAATAAGTAATACCTGACAATCGCCTTCCGGTGGAAACGGTAATCCTTCTTATCATATACTTTGAAAGCGAAATTATTTTTTATCTATAATTTACGCCGATCAGCTTGATTGTTGGGCCGTGGCATAAATCGTGTCACTGCTGCGATTAAAGTGAATACTTACAATATAATACAACCAATACAATACCTGAGTCACATTGATCATGCCCGAATGGGTGCGGAATCTACGTTACCTAACTAATGATTCTAAAGTTACCAGATTTGCGCAAGCTAATATATCTGCAAGGCCTGGCATTCTGCCAATTAGCGCATGACCACACTTCGCGGTTCCTCTGTTAAGGAAGTACACGTGTCGCATAGACCGTGTCATTACCTGACACCACAAACAATCGATAAGCATTTGTGTCTTCACCGAGAAAGAGTCCATCGAAAGATTGGCTTGGGACTCAATGAGGGCCAGGCAGGAATCGCATACAAGACACTCCATTGGGACAAAACTTCAAAGTTTTTCTGCTCCATGGTAACCTTGTCACAATTGCCGGAATTGAAAGAGCAAAGTACTGTTATTAGTTAGTCGCAACATGGAGTTGGATGGTGCGGCGAGTCGCAGCTTCTGAGCGGAGACCGCAATGACGATTTCCGGAAAGCTCCGCGATCTACAAGCGAAAAAGACTTAAGGCATTACGATACATGATTGCTAAAGAACAATTCAGACAAGCGTAAATTACTTTTGCCTTATTTCGCCGCAATTACTCGTGCAGTTCATGTCGGCCGCCGATCGACCTTTATTACGAGCCAACGCCAAGCTCACGGCGCTGAAATCTTCGCATTTAGCTGCGCAGCGAACTTGTAAAAGACCGCTGAAAACCATGAGAATCTTCGACAGCCGTGGAAAGGAGTTAACTAGGAAGCACGTCGCATCATGAGATGTCGGGTCGACGATTTCGTCAGTTGCAATGGGAGGCAACCCATAGGTTTTGTATCTATCTCGTAGCTTGTTTTCTTGTCATATTTATTTTCGTTCACATTATAATTTTCACTGACTTTTTGACGAGCTCACACATATCGAGACACCAAAAGCTTGCTGTGGGGAAGGGTTGTTGTTTGCATTGTAAATTTTTCATAAATTTTCAACTTTTGGTGTAAAACAAGAATTAAAAATTTCAACTTGTAGTTAGTTTAGAGTCACATGTTATAGCATGTCGCCAGATTACACGAGATTCATAAAGAAGGATCAACTTGAGACCTACGCAGTAACATGACCGGAAGCCACATGAGAGTACGCACTGCCGCTGACAACAAGCGTGCAGAATGAATTCCGCGATTGAAATACAAGTCTATACCGAGACTACCCACGCCATCGACGCAGAGGCACCACCACCTCTTTTTCGCACCGCTCCACCTGTGCTTAGAGCGTGTGTCGCATGCTAATTCCTCGTAGACGAGGACAGCTTCCACCACACTGTTGAAGACTATTTGACCTCGGCGTTATTTATCAATCATGAAGGCATTACCGACTGCAGCCAACTTGCATACCACTTGTACTCCAGTTCGCATACACCATCCACTTCATCTCTACATCAACAGTACCGATAGATGAGTTTATGGTCTATATATTAGTTCACCTCGTAATGTGCTACATTTCGATTTGCGCTATTTTCAGAGCCTTATGCTTGTAGGTAGCCGGGAGAAATAGTTGCTTAAAATTGGCCAAAAGATATGCCGCGGGGAGGAAATTGCTGCCTGACTCCTCATTGATAAGGGGGCAACCCACCACAGGCACCATTTCAGCAACTCACATTTGCACCTCTACCGGGGAGGATAAGGGGAGTGTCAATCTTCCTGTGGGCCTCGGGGAAAGTTTTGATGAAATGTGTTCGCTTTCACCTACAGTAATAGCGAATGATTTTCGCAAGCCTTTTCGAGAGGGATTTTCGATCGCTGATTTCCGGCTTGTTCGACTGCTTAGAGCATAACAGTGGGATGGTATGACAGTTTTGATCGATCGTGATTGATCGGGAATGGTTTCGATAGCCACGACGCCACGACAAAGTAGACTAGTGTTTATGTCGATTTTTCATATTTGATATATATATCGGGCTTGATTATATTGTGTTTGTACGAGCGTTTCAACCTAACAAAATGTCGTGATAATCGCTTGAACAGGATGGACAGGTCTTCGCGAAAGCTCATTTGGTACTTAGCGATTGCAGAAGATATTCGCGATAAATCGTCTCATTGAGGGCTTGAAACACCGCAGAAACGCTGCAGAGATTTTGCAGCTTCGGTGCTCGAGCAAAACAGTGGAAATAACGTGACTTCCTATTTAGTATGCCGAGACTTTGGGAGGAAAGAGAGATTCTCCTGATATTGCCTGCCGCGCACAACAGATTGCTCTTGCAACTTGATAGGAAGTGCTGCTTGGGAATGACACGGCGGACAGACGCAGAGGAGTCGGCAGGCAGAAGAAGAAGAAGAGCAGGAGGCCGCAGACCTACCGTAGCGTCGCTTCAAGAACTCCTGCATTAGCCACGCAGCTGACAAGAGCATCGCTTCTACAGCCTTATTGTTAAAACAGCAGTGCCGCAACGCCAAACGCCGACTACTCGCTGATTTTTGGTTCTTTTCTCTTCATACACTTTCGGTGCCACGATTACGATAAACCTCAACACCGGACGACAGGAAGCCACGCTTCATACTTGGTACTATAATGATTTTCATACTTTTGCGCTCCTTGTTTTACTCGATTTACGATTTTCTTTCGTTAGTTGTATTTGAATGATGGCTGACTAGCTCAAGAACTCTGATGCGCCATGCTTATGATTTACATCTAATTTCCTTGTAAATTATTTTCATGAAAGAAAGAAACAAAAAGAGCTAGAATTGCCATGAAAGTCACATGAACCACCGGGAAGACACGGGTGAATCCGGTCCTAGCTCGACAAACTGCGTATGGATATTTTCTTCGGGCTGCTTAGCAGCTTTTGCTTCAGAGAACGACATCTTTTCATCACTTGCTTCGCCAATCGTGCCATCAAGGTCCATAGAAACACTATCATCATCGGGTCAGCTATATTGATCACAAACCAAGGAAATGAAGATGCTCATGTTTGCTGCCAAACAATACAGTAAAATGAAACAGCATATCGCATTTCTGAGTGTTAGTCATATAATTTTTACAAGTTGGAGCATTTATTGAGGAAGAGTTTAAGATTTGAGTCTATGATACGCTGAGAGTTGTCAGTAAAGAATCGTTAATAGGTACACTACGGCCTTTGTACTTACTTCTTTATTTTTATTTATCTTATCTATTTGTATTTTATTTTCAACCAAAGAAAAAGAAAGAAGAAAGAGAAAAAGGAGAAAAAAAGAGCAGAGAAAATTTCTTTAAAGTTCACACAGCCTATTATTGTTTATTGCTTGCTTTTATTTTGTGTATTTGTTTTTATTTTTTCAGTTCCTCAAAAAAGATTGAAAGGAAAGAAAAAAGAAAAAAAGAGAGACAAGAAAATTATCAGTATCGATATTTTCGTTCAGATACCGCTTGTTTGTTTCTTCGGTCGTCATCGGAAGAAGGAATATTCACAATGAAAGCTCAGCACCAGATTTCTAGAGGAAGAGTTACATTGCTCCAAGACTTACTTAGTTCAAGAGTTATCAAGAATAAGAATGAATATCTAAGACGAAGATCGAATACCGGGTTATCGTTTTAGATGCCGAGAGAGCGGTAAGCACACGCCGAACGGAGCAACGAGGTAAAGCAAGCATACCTCCTAAGCGGTCGATTTTCTTTGGGATCGCTGGAAAATGGGTTTTCGTAATTAGTAAGACGGGTTTTTAAAATATTCCGGAAGGCTTTCGCTTTCCACATTAACGTGTCACGATTTTCATGCCTCTTACTCGACACATGTGTGACCATAAAGCTATTTAATATTGAGAAGAATTATGTAGCAGTCGGGACTTGATCACTTCAACCTGAGCTTCAAAGGATGGTATTTCCTCCGTCTCTTGGCGACAGATCGTCTGGAGGCGTGTTCAACTTACACTAAAGTGCAGCGCACCCCATGCCCTTAGCTGCTGGGACGTTATCATCTTCGAGAATCGCAGTCGAAAATATACTTAGGTGTCCCTCACGAGATTAAAATCCTCACCATTGGGACACCTGTGTGTTTTAAAGAAATATATTAAGGCAGTGTGGTCCAGTTCATCTTACTACTTCCAGTTGCATGTATGTTTAGAATAAGTTTGCTTGATTTACCAGATTACCAAAGTCTAATGGGGGACGGACAGGTGCTATAGACCTTAATTATTATCCATTGCTTATGCCAGTTTTCTTGTAAAATATGGTATCTATGTTATTTGAGTAATTACAATGGAAAGAAGGCAAAGAGAGAAACCATCGAAGCTGCAGCGCACAGCGATCATTCACAGTGGTGAGATTGACGCTACATAGCGCTGTTAGCGAAAGCTAACAGTAGCTTGCCCATGAAATGACAAGCCAAGTATCTCCGCACCGGGTGCCTATAACACCATTACCTATGCCTAAAAACAAGACAAAACGCATTTCACATACAGCACAATAACGACAGTACGACGCGCTGGGACGGGCGAGATTTCCGCGTGCGGGTGCGAGAGCTGATCTCAGAATCCGAAGGTTGGGCAGCTTTGACAGAGGTCAGGAAATAAACCTAAAAGCGAAAGGGTCGTTGTCATCGCTAAACAGTCGAGCCAGCTACTGATCGGCTCCTAGCAGGACGATGTTCTAATTGTAGACGACGTGAGTTGCCAGATTGGCAGATGCGATCTTGTGACTTACCTGAAATCGGCAGCTACACAGTGGTCATCAGAGCGCTTCAACGGAAGCTGTCAGTTCGTTTATTGAGTAAGCTGCGATGAATAAGAAGACGGTTGGTCTGGGTTTGAGAAGAACAAGAAATGGGAGTGATGACCGAGTAGAAAGAATTTGACACCGTCAGTTATGATGAAATTGACGCAGAAAGAAGGTCGAATCGACCAAATACCGCTATTCTGCGGAAATAGTCGCTGCGTTTGCCAATCGGCATAATCTAATGTCGTTGCGGTTGAATTGACCAGGAGTGGAGTGATGGTACTCGTAGGCGATGCGGCCGTATACTCGGCGTAGCCGCAGTTTAATGTATAACGTTAGGTTGATATCAGCAGTGCTTTTGATTCGTTGGCCGCCATGAATATAATTTATCGAAAGTTTGATGAGAATGGCGAAAATGAACAGGCCAGCACGGTAGCTCTGATCGTAAACAGCCTATGTCGCCGGAAGAAGTCGCCGGTGCTTGCCGTGGAAATGCACTGGTGTTGACTGTTGAGTTTGAAGCAGAGTTAGCCCGATGTTAACGGGAATAACAGGAATCGCATGCACAAGAATCGCAGTGAGACGGCGGCATAAACGCATGTTTGTTGCGCTGCGGTAATGTTGTCGTCGACGAGCTCCGCCAGCCTAGAGCAATCGGGTCACATGCTGCCTGTGGGGTCGACGCACGCCGAGTGTCGCGGGCGCTTTGTTGTTCAAGGTATTTGATATGGAGATGTGATGAGTATCAGCAAAGCAGCAAGTCAAAGCGATGTCGAAAGTTGGAATCGGAAGCCGGCGGATATGTCGGCAAATACCGGCTGTGTTTATAAGTCGCTGCAGGTACCGCCGTCTGAGATTCAGAACGTGGTACAGTCGATTTGAGCAGCTGCATGCAGTGAGACGATGCTGTTGTTTAAGAATGTTAGCGACGACCGCAATGGTTTCCAAGGAAATTCGGAGTCGGTACCACAAATGTGTTGTGCTTGAGTTGGTCGATGCCACAGCCGCACCGCCGATGATTCGCGTGAGGAAGGAGCCGCTGCTGGTCATGATGCGCAGCGGCGTTATCGTTATTCAAGTCACCGACGGGCGGCGGTCAAGAAGAAGGTGACAAATTTGCCGGGTGATGCCGTACTGAAGGCGGAACAATGATGGGCTCAGTGCAATGAGAGGAAGCTGGGCTACAGCAGCTGTCGCTGGGATTCCTCGCCGCGCTGGCTTGACATGCCGAGCAAGACGGGCTTACGACTTCGACAGGGTCGTCATAGAAATGACGAACAAGGCGATGAAGAAAATGAGTCAGCAGCCAGCGGTCAGCAGATCGACGGTTGGCAATGTTTTATCATGAAAAGCCGATGGTGCTTACCAATGAATTGGGTAAGCGCATGCCAGATATAATGTTCATCTTCGGATCGAAGGGCTGATGCGCCATTATGCAAAGAAAGCCGTCACAAGAATGTTGCGGCTTAAACAAGTCGTCAGTTAGTCTTAACTGCATCGATTATTCCCGACCAGCATTAACCGACTAATGGGATGATATCACGTCGCCAGATTTCGCTTGATGCCCGGCTGCCGAGCCGGCCGATTGCGGACTTTGTCACCTTACAGCTTGCGCCTGCCACCAGAGCGGGCTTGTCGAGCCGAACAATTCCCGCTGTTGTACGGACAGCAAAGTACAGCTTACGGGCTTTTCTCACATGGGCTTACGACTTATCGACTGGTACTTTGATCTGGCTCTGGAATACAGAAGCTTAAAGAGTTATTCTTACAATTTTGATATCACGCTTATTCTGAACTTGAGAGAGTCGCTTGCTTTACGCTACTAGGTTTGCTTGTTCATCTTCTCTTCATTCACCATATTTTATGATGAATTCCATACGATGCAGTACAATTTTGTCATTGTCAAGTTAAGATGCTTTCGCCGTGCTTGATTTATGCATTTTCTCTGATTATCGCTCACTTCTTATCGCTTTGCGACTACACGATTGACGAGTCGCGATGCATTAAGATGCTCGCCGTTGCCGATACCACGACCCTGCATCCCATCCATGCCTATTTTGAAGGCCTTCATCGCTATACCCGACATAGCACATTGATTACGCTTGTGCGACACTCGCAATCATACGTAGAGTTTGACCACGTCCATCGCCATGCGCATCGCATGACAATCGCATCGAGCCAGCTCTACCTCAAACTTAATGCTCCTAGAATCGGCCCTAATTACAAAGGGCGCGTTTCAGTGTAATTCACATACGCCAGCCTTCTGTGTGTGTCGATGAACTTAGAAATTAACAATATTCAAGCCTCATGACTTTTCTTGCATTTGGATAATAAAATAAGATTAAATTGTAATTTCCCCATGCATGCAAGCACATGTTTAAGATCAAGATTTAATTCCTCACTCAATATCTTATTGATTACTTATAATTTACTTTGTTTCTTGATTTACTTTTATCGCCATAAAAAACAAACTTCAATCGCTTTGTCAACACGCATTACCAGCACTGTCTGCGGAACGGCTCTCTGTCATATACTTTAGAAAGTGAAATTGCTTGACGCATTTACGTCATCATCGGTCACTCTGTGAGCCTAAACACATAGATATGCAAAAACAATATCACTTTATAAGAAAGTTATATGATAATGGCAACAAATTCATATTTCCATGCAGCCACTGCCGATACTCTGGGATAGGCACTGAAATCTAAGGAAATTCATTAGATTGCCAGTAGCCAGGCGCCCGGCCAACTTGCTTACAATAGCGCCAAAATCGCTAACCTTTCTTCCTGCAAGTTGGTTGCCGATACTCTTGTTTGCATAAGATGACAACATAATGATATTTGCTAGGTCAAATGCAACATATATCGGGAGTAGAGGACGCTAAATTGAGGTGGTCATCTGTTAGCGACTCAGCTCGCTTAAAAAGTTCTATTTTGCCTCACATATTTGTGTCGCTGTTTAACAAAATTCTAAGACAATTGATACTTTTACCCATTACGTGTGCATGGATGTGTGTGTAGCCAATTGTTTTCTGCCAAGAAAATCCATTGTTATCTCGCTTAATGTGTGGTATCAATTGTTACCTTCCTTTCGGTGCAGATCAAGGGTATAGCTTCATCGTCTATGTTGCTCACTGTTTCCTCGGCTGAGGTGAATAATATAAGTTGCATTTGGTTTGTATGAATTTGTTATACGCCAAACGGTTATGTGCGTTTACGTGATTTGACTGTTTGAACTAATTTTGTGATAAGAGAAATTCAATTTCCCGATCTTGGGGCCAGACTTATCAAAAGCCGAGGTTCGCTGTTCGTCTAATCGGTCGCCTTAACAAGAATGCCAGTTGGTCTGGCCTGTCTTGTTTAAAGTCGCGTCTGTTATATGATAATTGAACTGACGAAATAGAGTCTTCTTTATTTTGTCTT
Organism: Papaver armeniacum; assembly: GCA_023531295.1. Taxonomy (NCBI): domain Eukaryota; kingdom Viridiplantae; phylum Streptophyta; class Magnoliopsida; order Ranunculales; family Papaveraceae; genus Papaver; species Papaver armeniacum. The sequence continues at coordinate 22,844 of JAJJWW010012530.1, forward strand.
ATCGGTCGTTTTATTGTATTTGCTTGGTCAAGTTGATTAAAGGAATTAAGATGTTAGTTGATTTTTGGTTTGCTGTCTGTTAGAAAATAGCTGGCACTTATTTCGATAACCAATATCAAAACCGAAACTATGAAGTAATTTGTTTTTATATGTTATCAAGGAAATAATTGCCCGAAGTAATTTTCCCTAATAGTTTAGCAAACCAAAAATCAACTAAGCATCTTAGTTCCTTTGGTAAACCGATTGTACAAATACAATCGCTTGTTCGATAAGACCAAAATAAAGAGAACTCTATTTCTCTCATCAGGTTCTAATTATCCATATAACTTAGACCTTTGACTTTTAAACAAGACAAGTACTAGGTTAGTTAACTAGCATTTCTTGTTAAGGCATTCGATTAGACTTGAATAACCGAAACCTCCACTTTGATAAGTCTAACTAAGATCGAGAATTAACTTAGTTTCTCTTATCCGGAATCGAATTGGACTAAACAATTCATCACGTAAACCTTTTCTTTCGTTTAGCCATAAACAATTCATACAAACCAAAATAAATCAACTTGCATAATTATTCACCTCAACCGGAAGCAATTGAAACAACATAGACATTAAAGTACCGCAATTGCACCGAAATTTTGTAAGCCTAAACAATTGATACCACACATTAAAGCAAGATAACAATAGTTTTTCTTAACAAGAAAACAATTGAAACACACACACATCCATACACACATAATGGAATAAAATATCAATTGTACCGAAATTTTGTTAAGCAAAAGCAATAAATATGTGAAATAAAAATCAGGCTTTTTTTTAAACAGGAAAACAATTAACTAACAAGATTGTTACCTCAAATTTCGCATCCTCTTCTCCAATATGTTTGCATCTTCTTCCAGGGAGAATTGATATAGAAATATCATTATGTTGTCATCCTTATGCAAAACAAAAGAATATCAACAACCAACCTTACGAGAGAAAGGTTGAAAACCGATTTTAACTATTGTAAGCAAAAGTTGAAAAACCGACGCACAAGGTACTAATTTACCTTGACAATCCCTATGGATTTCCTTAGATTTTCGAAAGTTGCCCTATCTAAGGGTTTGGTGAGAATATCACCAATTGACGCCTCTGATGGAAATACTCTAATTTGATAACACCATTATCATATAACTCTCAAATAAAGTGATATTTGATATCTATGTGTTTAGTACAAGAATGTTCAATGATCACTGTCATGTCGTCAAAAATAATTTCACTTTCCTAAAGTATATGATAAGAAAGAGTTCGTTTCGAGCAGAGGCAATTGTAGTTATTACTTATTCAATTTCTTAAAGTAACCAATTGGGGGGATTTCTGATTTTTTTGTAAGCAATAAAAGTAAATCAAAAACAAAGTAAATTATAGAAAGTAATCAATGAGAGAAAGATATTGGTCAAGGAATTCATCTTCAATCTTAAACATGTGCTTGCATGCATGATTAGAATTACAATTTAATCTATTTTATTATCAAAATCCTAGAGAATCATGAGAGCAAGATAATCTATTAATTTCCTAAGTTCATCAACACACACATTAGAGTCGCGTATGTGAATTCTACCTAAAAGAATAACCTAACGCCTTGCGCTAATTAAGTTCAATTCCCAGGAGCATTAAGTTTTAAATAGGCTAATCAATGCAATTGTCATACAATGCGCATGACAATTCGGACAATGGTCAAACTCTACATATGATTACGAGAGTGTATCACTACAAACCGTAATCATATCATGCTACTTGTATCAGGGTTATCGCTTGATGAAAAACCCTAAAATAGCTATGGATAAGGATGCAAGTTCAATTAATTATCCACTTAACTAACCAAACATCTTAATCCTATCACAATACATCAATCATGTGATCATAAAAACAGTAGAGATTTGAACGATAATCAAGAGAGAAAACTAATACATAAATCAAGCACAAGTTTTAAAATAGGAATACATCCTTAACCAATAATATTAAATTAGCTACTCATAGCTATGGAGTTCATCATAAAAATATAATTGAATAGAAGAAGATGAACAAAAGCAAACCCTAGTAGCGTAAACAAAAGCGGCTCTCTCCAAGTTCCAAGAATAAAAACGTGATATCAAAATTGTAGAAGTCTTCTTTTATAGCTCTCTTGTTCCAAAATTAGGTCAAGTCTCAAAGGTCCAATAGATAGAAAGTCCACCAAGCCCATATGTGAGAAAAACCCATGTAGAAAATATGCCCCAAAAACTGTCGCCGGAAAACTGGTATTATGGCCGGAATTTGGTCGGGAAAGTCGTCGGCAAACATCTCAGGTGACCGGGAAAGTCGTCGCAAGAACATCTAAGGTGACCAACGCAAAGTCCACCCTGGCCAATGGCCAACGAGTCAAAGATGAGTCAAACCAGTCCGCGGCACCGAGTCGTTGATGTCATCTATTGAGATCAATTGGTCAGCTGGGACATGAGTCGGTCCGAGTTAGGCTAACTCACCCGACTTGTTCTAAGCCACAACCATTTTGCACTGGGCCGTAGCCACGCGTAATGATGACGCATCCGAGCTTCCTTCCAGTCAAGATGGCTGTGCATCCTGCAAATCCCTATCTCAACACCAAAACTGCAACACCTTAGACCTTTAATTCCATTGAAATACTTAAGCACCATCGCCTTCATGATCAGCAAACAACACCAACCATTCAAATTCCGCATTGCATAACAACTCCATTTTCTTCATCCGCAATAGCTTTGAATCCTTGTTCGGCCATTTCTATGACACAACCTAAATCCGAGTCATAGAAACCCATCTTGTCAGACAAACCAACACCAAAGACCAGTAATCAAAGCAACAGCTCCATTCTACCGTAAAGCTCTAACTCCTCTCGCCGCACTCGAACTACATCATTTCTGGTTCCATAACTTCAATTACAAAGATCACCAAAGCAAATTTGATCACCAAAATCAGTTCATGTTCTTGACCACCACCATCCGTGCCGCCTTCGCATGAGCTCAATAACACCCTTCGCATCACGTACTCTAGCCACGGCCTCCACATCATTCCTCCACACAAATCATCTACAGACACAACCCATGGCATCAAGAGCTCCAACCGCAACACACACAACACAAGTGAGACATTCTCAATTTCACTAAACCATTGCATTCATCCTTGCGCATTCTTCGTAGCAACATCATCTCCTCATACCACCCGCAATTCCGTCAACCCCACCCATTTACAAATCTCGTGCCAACAGACTTCTACGCAACTTATACTTTGAAAAGCCAATTGACACCAAGATATCCATGCCTCGTTCCAACCCAGCCTATCGCCCGACTTGCCTTTTGCAAAGGCACTCATCACATCTCCATATCAAACCACCTTGAACCAACAAAAGCACCACAAGACTCCACCATCAAAGAGATCGTATTTTACAAACTCGTATGTGTTGATTGCTCTAAACTTCTTGAGAACTCATCGACACCTCAACCATTACCCCCGCAACATAACCTAAACATACATTTATGCCTCATCTCACAGCCTTCTCGTGCATTACTGGGGCTTCCACCGCCGTTATTCCCATTAACATCAGTCAGTAGCCCTAAACTCAACTCAAACTTTAATCAACACCAATTCACCATTTCCCGGCAAACAAGCTAGCCTTTGCAATAACCTTCAAGAAGACCAAATGACTGCAATCAAAGTCTTCTCAGTACTAGCCTACTGTTTTTCCTTCTCATTCTCATCTAAAACTTAGTCATTATAACCATGGCGCAACAAATTAAGCTACCCGCAATTTCATATCAACCTAACATTCATCTATTGAGAACCTGCAGCTGCACTCAGGTATACCAGCTGCATCACTACCTGAATTGCACCATCACTTCCATACAAGAATTCAATTCAACCACCAACACAACATTCATTATCTCAGATTCAAGCTTTAAACCCTAACAGCTATTTCACAGAACTTCTTGAACATTTCAGATTCAGTTCAACTTCTCTACTTCTTTTTCTCATCAATTTCATCCTTAACAGCAGATTGATCTCAGCTGAACCCATTCTTTTCATACTCAGTTCATCCGTGACACCATTCCCATTTCTTCTGTTCTTCTCAAATCTAGACCAACCCATCTTCTTATTCATCACCAACTCGCTCAAGTAAACCCATCACCAAGATTTGGAGCAGTAAACCCCATTGAAACATCTCGGGGTCAACCCTAATTTTGATTTTGCTTTTTTCTTTCTTCTCGGTTTCAAGATTAATCCTAAAATCACATCTCAAATCTATGGCAACTCCATCATCTACAAATTCCGTAAACATACATCCCTCTTCCGAATTCGATTCAAATTCTTTTTCTTCATTTGTTTAACAAAGAACAACTTCAACCCCTTCTCCTTTTCCTTTTCGGTTTTATTTTTCTTCTCCCAACTCAGAAGCTCTTAACACTGCTCGGATTCACTCGATCCATCTTCTTCACGCACCACACCACAAAATCCTCCTTCGATCCAACAACATCATTTTCTCTTCATTCTTTTTCTTCTCGTGTATCTCTCGAATTTCTGTAATGATAAAGAGAAAATACATTTCTTCTTGTTTTTAGGCATAGGTAATGGTAAGAATTGTTATAGGCACCCAGCAGATTAGGGTCCACCACAGTGATACTTGGCTTGTCATTTTCATGGAACCGACTGCCTATTCACTTCCTTGCTGCGCATATTCTTAGCCGACTCCAAGTCTCACCCACTTGTGAATTGATCTTTGTGCCCTTTTACGCTCCAGATAGATGGTTTCTCCTTCTTTTGCCCATAATGACTCCATTGTACCTAATTACTCAAAAGTAAACATAAGATACATATTTTACAAGAAAACTCGCAAAGAAAGCATAAACAATAGATAATAATTAAGGTGTTTATAGCACCTATCAAATTCCCCCACATTTAGACTTTGCTAGTCCTCGAGCAAATCAAACAAAACTTATTCTAAACATACATACAACTCCGTGTCGTCGAGGCTACGTTCACACTTAGCATGTATAACAAGCCTTTAAACCCCTAGGTGTCCCTAGTGGACGAGTTTTAGTCTCGTGAGGGTTTACTAGAGGTATACCCACAAAACCTATTTTTCCAACTTACTAGTTCTCCGAAATGATAGCATCCAACGCGCTAAGAAGACATAGAGATTCTCGCACACTAGTCATAAGAAGTTAGACACATATATGAACACAATCTCATCCTTAAAAGTTGAGAGAGAAATACCATCCCTTTTCGAAAAAGAAATTCGGGTTCGGAGTGATCGAAAGTCTCGACTCGCCTCACAAGAAAGGGTTTTATGAAGTTGCTCTCAATAATAAATAGCTTTTTATGGGTCACACATGTGTCCAGTGTAGGAAACGAAGAGAGAATCCCGCGACACGTCAATGGAGGAAGGCAAAACCTCCGAATTGTTTTAAAACCCACATCTTTTATAATTTTTGAAAACCCATTTTTCTCGACGATCTCTAAAAGGAAATCAACCACTTAACGAAGGTGGGAATATGCTTACTTACTCGTTATCCGTTCGACGTGCAAGCCTAGCACCACTCTCACAAAGATCCATAGAAACGCCTTCGTCTTAAATCTGTGTCTCCTATCTTCGTCTTCGGTCTTCAACTCTTGATGATAACTCTTGAACTTCGTAGAATCTTGACAATGTAACTCTTTCCCTCTAAATCCTAATTGCTTGAAACTTCATTATGGATATTCCTTCTTCCATTTGTTTTATTGAAAGAAAACAAAACTAAAAACGAACTATACAAACCCAAAATATGATACAATGAATTTTTCTTGTCTCTTTTTTCAATTTTTTTTTTTCAATTTTTTTTTTCAATCTTTTTTTTTTTTTATTATGAGACAAGAAAAATAAAACAAATACAAAATAAAAACAAAACGAAACAAAACAAAATAATAAAACTAGTAATGAACCTAAAGAAATTTTCTCTTGTCTTTTTTTTTTCTCCTTTTTTTTTCTCTTTTTTTTTTTTTCTTCTTTTTTTTCTTTTCTTTCGGACAAGAGAAAATAAAATACAAATAAGATAAGATAAATAAAATAAAAAAGTAAGTACAAAGGCCATGGTGTAAGTACTTTACCGCTTGATTCTTTACAACTTGTATGTCTTGATATCATAAAGTTCTCGAACTCTCATCTTGATAATCTTCGCTCTTGTACAATAGTCTTCAACTTGTAAAAATTATGCTCCTTATCTTGTTGCTTTACTCGAACTCGATATCTAAGCTCATTTCTGTATTGTTGCTTGTAAACCTTGAACGTCTTCAACTTTCCTTCGAATTTGTGATGCTCCTCTTGTTGATGATGATGGTGTTTCTATGGACCTTGATGTGATTTTAACAAGTTGTAGTAAAGTGGTAAGAAAGATGTCGTTCCTCTCAGACTTGTAAAGACTCGATTTAAGAAAATACTAAACACAAAGAAAATATATACACAAGTTTGTCACGATATCGAGAGAAACTAGGACTTCGGATTCCACCATTAATCACATTCAATTGGTTCATATAATGACTCATAACAATTCTAGCTCTTTTGTTGACTCTTTTCTTTGCCGAAAATAGATTTTATAAAGAATTAGATGTAAATCATAAGCATAGCGCATCAAGAGTTCTTAGACTAAGTATACGCTAATCGTATAAAAATCACAACTAATCAAGAAAAATCATAAATCAATTAAAACAAGTGCAAAAGTCATAAAGAATCATTATAGTTACCAAAAAATTATGAAACGTGGCTTCCTCCGTCATCCCAGTGTTGGGGTTTAGCTCATGATGTCAAACACTTTCTCAAAATAATAATCCATGGCTCAAAAAGTGTATGAGAAGAAGAAAAGAACCAAAAATCAATCACTTAGTGAGTCTCGCAACGTTTATAAGCGTTACAAAGACATCATATAACTTAATAAGATCAGTAGAAAGAACGATACTCTTGTGCCGCAGCTAATCTGCGACACGCGTTGTACGTCCAATGTTCTTCGCTTTAGGGTTCTTGAGAACGACACTTCTCTGGTGTCGTCTGCAACTCCTTCTCTTCTTCTTCTTCCTGCTGCTGCTACAGCTCCTCTGCAGCTTTCCTAATCCTCCGTATCGACCCCCAAATACTCGACCTCCCTATGTAGTTCTAAAACAATCTATTTGTACACGGCAGGGACCGAAATATCACGAGAGAATCTCTCTTTTTTCTCCTCCCAAAGTCTCGGCTTTTCTTTCATCGGAAGTCACGATTATTTCCCCGCTTATCGAAACTCAACCGCAAAATCTCCTACGCGCCTACCAGCTTGTTTCCCAAACCCTCTCGTTGACTATATAGGACCGCATTCTCACCAATATCTTCTCCTAATCCTTGCATATACCAAATATAACACCAAACTTCACCCGAGAATATATCCATCCCCGTTTCACTTCAAAACCGATTATCCGGCCCAACCCGTTCTGGCTCAAACACTCATACCAAACCCGTCTCATCAAACCAGGCCCATATGTATCCAAATACACGAAGAAATCCGACATAAACTTGCCCTAGTCTCGCCTGAAATTCCCGTGAAAAGTCCATGGCCTGCTTTCATCAAAACTCGATATTCCAATCCAATCTGATCGATCAAAACAATCATACCATCCCCGTTATGCTCTAATGTGTCGAACCAAGCCAAAATCCGCGATCGAATCCCTCTCAAAACCTTCAAAATCCATCCCTAATTCCGCCGTGAAACAAAAAACATTTCCCGCCAAAACTTAATTTGAATTTGGGAAGATGACCTCCTTATCCTCTCGATGGGGTGCAAATAGTAGTTGCCTGGAAATGGGGTGCCCCTTAGTAATTAGGTTACCCCTTATCCAAAATGAGGGTCCGAATAGTAATTTCCTCCCACGAGCGCAAATACACTTTTCGAGCCAATTTTCCCGCAAAAGCTTATTTCTCCAAAAACACCTACAAAGACATAAAATACCAAAATAAGCGCAAAATCGAGTACTAACATTACAGAGAATTGAGACTAATATAGACTCATAAATGCATCTATCAGACCTGTTGGTGTAGAGAGAGATAAAGTGGATGGTGCTAACTGCGAACAAGATTACAAGTGGTATGTAAGTTAGCAATTCGATGTCACCTTCATGATTGATAAATAGCACTCAAGAGATCAAAATAGTGCTTCTATTGGTGTGAGGTTGGGTAGCTCACCATTCTACCCGAATTAACGTATTTTATGACACACACTCTAAAAGCACAAATTTAGACAGTACAAAGAATCAAGGTCGGTGCCTCTCATCATTTAACATGGGTAGTCTCCACTATAGGGGACCACAACTCTAATACCGAATTCATTCTGCACCTTATTTGTCACTGGCATGGTTAAATCCAACTTTAACTCTCATACAAGTAAGAAACCCGATCATGTTCTCTCGTCATCTCTAAGTTCGGCCACTCTTATGAGAATCTCGATGTAATCTTAGCGACATGTATACTATGTGACTCTAAACTAACTACAAGTTGGAGTTTTTATTCACTAATTTACACAAAAGTTGAAAATTTATGAAAAATTTACAATGCAAATACTTAACCACTCCCCCACACTTAAACTTTACATTGTCCTCAATGTTAATTGAATCGCCCAAAGAAAGTCAAGGTGGGAAATACTTATAATGTAACAAGAAATCAGAAAAAGTAAAAATATGACAAGAAAGTAAAATACAAGATAAGAGATACAAAACCTATGGGTTGCCTCCCATTTAGCGCTTGTTTTAAAGTCGTCAGCCCGACTATCTCCTTGGTCTCTACGACTCCTCCTCAGGAAGTACTTCCACAAGATTAACTCCTTCCACGACATCCGAAGAGAAGTTCTCATAATATGGTTTCAACCGTGCCTATTTACTTTAAGTTCATTTCCGTAGCTAAACTACGAATTTCCACCGCACCATGAGAAAACACATTAGTCATAATAAAAGGTCCAATCCAACGTGACCTTAATTTACTGGAAATAATTGCAAGCGAGAATAAAACAAAAGTAATTTCGCCCAATGCAAAATTGTTTCTTTGTAATCATATTATCATGAAATGCCTTCGTCTTTTCCTTGTAAATCCTTGAGCTTTCAAATGCATCATTACGGATCTCCTCTAGCTCTTGAAGTTGCAACTTCCTTTGCCTTCCACCACCATCCAACTCCATATTGCATTGCTTAATAGCCCAAAATGCCTTATGCTCAATTTCAACGGGTAAGTGACAAGGTTTACCATAGACAAGCCTAAAGGGAGACATCCCAATAGGTGTCTTGTATGCGGTTCTATATGCCCACAAAACATCATTGAGTCCCAAACTCCAATCTTTCATTGTTGGATTCACCATCTTCTAGTAATGGATTTCACCTCTGGGCTGGAAACCTCTGCTTGTCCATTTGTTTGTGGATGGTAAGGTGTGGCAATCCTATGCGACACATTGTACTTCCTTAACAAGTTTTGCAAGAACCTCGTTTTTGAAGTGTGAACCTCCATCGCTAATTATAGCCCTTGGAATGCCAAACCTTGCAAATATATTAGCTTGCACAAAATCTGAAACAACTTTAGAATCATTAGTTAGGGTAGCCTTAGATTCCACCCATTTCGAGACATAATCCATAGCAATCAAGATATAATATATTAGTTGTAGTATACAGGTATTCCCGCTCGTCACGCGGTGACCCGGTTTGTACCTGCAAGCAAAGCGCCAAAATTTGATCGCTGTCAGATGGCCAAAAATAATTTCACTTTCCTAAAGTATATGATAAGAAAGAGTTCGTTTCCCACAGAGAGGCAATTGTAGTTATTACTTATTCAATTTCTTAAAGTAACCAATTGGGGGATTTCGATTTTTTTGTAAGCAATAAAAGTAAATCAAAACAAAGTAAATTATAGAAAGTAATCAATGAGAGAAAGATATTGGTCAAGGAATTCATCTTCAATCTTAAACATGTGCTTGCATGCATGATTAGAATTACAATTTAATCTCTTTTATTATCAAAAGCCTAGAGAATCATGAGGGCAAGATAATCTATTAATTTCCTAAGTTCATCAACACACACATTAGAGTTGCGTATGTGAATTCTACCTAAAGAATAACCTAACGCCTTGCGCTCATTAAGTTTAATTCCTAGGAGCATTAAGTTTCAGAAATAGGCTAATCAATGCAATTGTCATACATTGCGCATGACAATCCGGGACAATGGTCAACTCTCTACATATGATTACGAGAGTGTATCACTACAAACCGTAATCATATGTTGTTTGTATTCGTGGTTATCGCTTGATGAAAAACCCTAAAATAGCTATGGATAAGGATGCAAGTTCAATTAATTGGCCACTTAACTAACCAAACATCTTAATCCTATCACAATACATCAATCATGTGATCATAAAAACATTAGAGATTTGAACGATAATCAAGAGAGAAAACTAATACATAACTCAAGCACAAGTTTTAGAAATAGGACTACATCCTTAACCAATAATATTAAATTAGCTACTCATAGCTATGGAGTTCATCATAAAAATATAATTGAATAGAAGAAGATGAACAAAAGCAAACCCTAGTAGCGTAAACAAAAGCGGCTCCCTCCAAGTTCCAAGAATAAAAACGTGATATTAAAATTGTAGAATTCTTCCTTTTTATAGCTCTCTTGTTCCAAAATTAGGTCAAGTCTCAAAGGTCCAATAGATAGAAGTCCACCAAGCCCATATGTGAGAAAAACCCATGTAGAAAATATGCCCCAAAAATTGTCCCCGGAAAACTGGTATTATGGCCGGAATTTGGCCGGGAAAGTCGTCGGCAAACATCTCAGGTGACCGGGAAAGTCCACCCGGTCACCGGTCAACGAGTCAAAGATGAGTCAAACCAGGTCAGGGCATCGAGCCGTTGATGTCATCTATTGAGTCAATTGGTACCATCAGATGAGCCGGGCTTCCAGTTAGGCTAACTCAGCTGACTTGTTCTAAGCCACAGCCATTTTGCACAGGCCAGAGCTTTGGTGCATAATGATGACGCATCAGAGCTTCCTTCCAGCCAAGATGGTTATGTATCCTGCAAATCCCTATCTCCACACCAAAACTGCAACACCTTAGACCTTTAATTCCATTGCAATCCTTAAGCACCATCAGCTTCATGATCAGCAAACAACACCAACCATTCAGTCCTGCAATTGCATAGCAACAACTCCATTTTCTTCATCTGCAGTAGCTTTGAATCCTTGTTCATTCATTTCTCTGACACAGCCTAAATCTGAGTCATAGAAACCCATCTTGTCACTGTATCAAGCCAACACCAGTAGAATCAAAGCAACAGTTGCATTCTACTGTAAAGCTCTAACTCCTCTCGCTGCACCTGAACTGCATCATTTCGGTTCCACAACTTCAATTGCAGCATCACCAGCAAATTTGATAACCAAAATCAGTTCATGTTCTTGACCACCACCATCTCAGGCCAGCTTCAGATAAGCTCAAAACACCCTTCTGCATCACAGACTCTAGCCACAGCTCCACATCATTCCTCCACACAAATCATCGGCAGACACAACCCATGGCATCAGTTGCTCCAACTGCAACATACACAAAACCTGGCGGAGACATTCTCAATTTTACTAAACCATTGCAGATTCATCCTTGCGCATTCTTCATAGCAACATCATCTCCTCATACCACCTGCATTTCCATCAACCCGTACCCATTTACAAATCTCAGGCCAACAGACTTCTACGCAACTTATACTTTGAAAAGCCAATTGACTCCAGCATATCCACATCTCAGTTCCAACTCCAGCCATCGCCTGACTTGCCTTTTGCAGTGCACTCATCACATCCCCATATCAAACCACCCTGAACCAACAAAAGCACCACAACACTCCACCACTGCATCAGACTTACAAACTTGTATGTGTTAATTGCTCGAACTCCTTGAGAACTCATCGATGCCTCAACCATTACCCCCAACATAACCTAAACATACATTTATGCCTCATCTCACGGTTCCTATATGTATTACCATTTCCACTGCTATTCCCATTAACATCAGCTGTAGCTCCTAAACTCAGCTCAAACTTGCAGAATCAACACCAATTCACCATTTCCCTGGCAAGCAGCAACTTGCAATAACCTTCATCAGCACCAAATGACTGCAATCCAAGTCTTCTCAGTACTAGACTACTGTTGTTCCTTCTCAGTCTCATCTAAAACTTAGTCATTATAACCATGGCAGCAACAAATTAAGCTACCTGCAATTTCATATCAACCTAACATTCATCTATTGAGAACCTGCAGTTGTACTCAGCTATACCAGCTGCATCACTACCTGAATTGCACCATCACTTCCCTGCAAGAATTCAATTCAACCACCAACACAACATTCATTATCTCAGATTCAAGCTTTAAACCCTAACAGCTATTTCATGTAACTTCTTGAACATTTCGATTGGGTTAAACTTCTCTACTTCTTCTTCTCATCAATTTCATCCTTAATGTTAGATCGATCTCAACTGAACCCATTCTTTTCATACTCAGTTCATCCGTGACACCATTCCCATTTCTTCTGTTCTTCTCAAATCGAGACCAACCCATCTTCTTATTCATCACCAACCGCTCCGAGAAGTAAACCCATCACCGCATTTGGAGCAGAAAACCCATTGAAACATCCGTCAACCCTAATTTTGATTTCTCGCTTCTTCTCTTCTTCTCGGTTTCAAGATTAATCCTAAAATCACATCTCAAATCTATGGCAACTCCATCATCTACAAATTCCTTAAACATACGCCCTCTTCCGAATTCGATTCAAATTCTTTCTTCATTTGTTTAACAAGAATAACTTCAACCCCTTCTCCTTTTCCTTCTCGGTTTCATTTTTCTTCTCCCAACTCGTGAAGCTCTTAACACCGCTCGATTCACCGATCCATCTTCTTCACGCACCACACCACAAAATCCTCATTCGATCCAATAACATCATTTTCTTCATTCTTTTCTTCTCGTGTATCTCTCTCAATTTCTCGTGTAATGATAAAGAGAAAATACATTTCTTCTTGTTTTTAGGCATAGGTAATGGTAAGAATTGTTATAGGCACCCAGCAGATTAGGGGCCACCACAGTGATACTTGGCTTGTCAGTTTCGCGGAACCGACTGCCTATTCACTTCCTTGCTGTGCATATTCTTAGCCGACTCCAAGTCTCACCCGCTTGTGAATCGATCTTTGTGCCCTTTTACCCTCCAGATAGATGGTTTCTCCTTATTTTTTCCCATAATGACTCCATTGTACCTAATAACTCAAAAGTAAACATAAGATACATACTTTACAAGAAAACTCGCAAAGAAAGCATAAACAATAGATAATAATTAAGGTGTTTATAACACCTATCATTCAACTGGGTTTTCAGTCAATCGAATAACACTTGAGTTATCACACAGTATGCTCATAGTTGAAATATTTATTTCATAGTCAATGAGCATTTGTTTCATCCATAATAGTGGGGTACAACATGTACCAAAGAATAATATATTCTCGCTTCATGTGTTGACAAGGACTCGGAATTATGTTTCTTGCTATGCCAAGCTATAAGATTTTGACCAACATAGAAACAACCACCGGAGGTGCTTTTACGATCATCTACACATCCCGCCCAATCTTGTCTCTGAATAGGCAACAAGACTCATTGTGTGTATCCACAGAGTATGAAAGACCATAATCTATCTGTACCATTAACGTATCTAATGATTCGTTTTACAGCTTTTGAGATGTGATTCTCTAGATCCGCTTGAAATCTAGCACAACATCCCACACTAAAAGCAATATATGGTCTTGTTGCAAGCTTAGATATAACAAGCTCCCTATCATAGATCTCGTATAGTTTCGATCAACCGATTTTTTCACCGGATTCGATTGAAGTTTTCCAGTAGCTGGCATCGGAGTTGCCATAGGTGTTGCACCTTTAGTTCGAATTTTTCAACTAAATTCCTTGCATATTTTTCTTGAGAAAGTAGAATACATTCTTTTTGTTGTTGTATTTGCAACCCAAGAAAATATGATAATTCTCCAACATTACTCATTTCAAATTCTCCACTCTTAAGATTCAAATTCATCTTGCTAGAGATTTTGAGGTGGATCCATAGATGATGTCATCTACATATATTTGCGCTACAAGAACATTTTTTCCACTCCACTTGGTGAAAAGTGTCTTATCAAAGACCACCTCTAGAGAATCCTTTTTGAAGTAAGAAGGATGTCAGTTTATCATACCAAGCTCTTGGAGCTTGTTTTAGACCATACAAGGCCTTTTTAAGTTTAAAGACATAATCTTGGAATAATGGATCTTCAAATCCTTTATGTTAAGCAATAAATACTTCTTCTTTTAAATCCCCATTCAGAAATGCAGATTTAATATCCATTTGAAAGAGTTTTATCTTAAGATAACAAGCATAGGTAAGTAACAATCTTATTGATTCTGAACGAGCAATAGGAGCAAAATTTTCATCAAAATCAATACCTTCAATTTGAGAATATCCTTGAGCAACGAGCCTAGCTTTTTTCTGACAATTGTCCCGAATTCGTCTAATTTGTTCTTGTAGATCCACTTTGTTCCAACGATGTTTACTCCTGGTGGCTTAGGAACAAGTTCTCACACTTCTTGTCTTTTAAACTGGTTGAGTTCCTCGTGCATTGAGTTTACCCAAGCAGGTTCACTGAGTGCTTCCTCAACGTTTTTTGGCTCTGTTGAAGAAAGAAAACATTAATAGTGACATACATTATGTAGATCTCTTCGAGTCATAACTCTAGCATTGGCATCTCCAATGATGTCTTCAGATGAGTGTCTTTGATGTACCCATTTAACAGGTTTTTGGACAATATTTTCGGTATCATTGGGTTGTTCACCAATACTTTCATTATCATCTTTATCATCTGTGTCACTAATTAAAGGAACAACCGATGGTTCGACTTCGGGTCTGCTTTTCCTTAATAACATTTCGGATGGAGGAAGCTCCGTCATAGCAGTGATTGTCTTGGCAAAAATCGCTAATGTCATCAATAACCACATTAATTGATTCCATCATGACTTTGGTTCTGAGATTGTATACCCGGAAGGCACGACTGTCAGAAGCATAACCAAGAAAAATTCCTTCATAACTTTTTGAATCAAATCTTCCTTTATGTTCTCTGTCTTTGAGAATATATCATTTGCTTCCGAAAACCCTTAAATAGCTTAGATTGGGTTTTCTTCCATACCATAATTCATATGGGGTATTTAGAGTTTTAGATCTCAAATAGACTCTGTTTATAAGATAACAAGCTGTAAATACAACTTTCCCCCAGAAGGTTAATGGTAGGTTTTTATTATGAAGCATTACTCTTGCCATTTCTTGAATATTTCTATTCTTTCTCTCAGCTACACCATTTGCCTGAGGTGTAATAGGAGCGGAGAATTGATGAATAATTCCAAGACTATTACAGTATTCATATACTTTCTTATCCTTGAATTCTGTACCATGGTCGCTTCTTATCTTCTTAAGCTTGCGACCTTGTTCATTTTGAATTATATTCACAATAATTTTGAACTCCTCAAGAGTGTCATTCTTGTGCTTCAGAAAAGCAACCCATGTGAATCGTGTATAATCATCTACCATTACTAAAGTATACTTATTTCCTCCAACAGATGCTTGTTGGATTGGACCAAATAGATCCATATGAATAAGATCGAGAGGAGCACGAGTGGCTATATCTCGAGAAATTTTGTGTGGAATTTTTCCTTGCTTACCCTTTTGGCATGCACCACAAACACCTTCTACTTTAGTGTTAATCTTTGGAACGCCTTTGAAAAGTTCACGGTTAATGAGCTTTCCTAGCATTCGGTAGTTGATATGACCAAAGCGTTCATGCCACAAATGAGTTGACTCAACCTTAGTCAAGTTACATTATAAATTGGATTGTATATCAAGGAGATAACAATTATTCATACTTCTACGTCCTCGAAAAATTACTTTTCCGGACTTATCTTCAATATCACAACCTCTCATATTGAAGATAACTTTGTGACCTGTATCACAAATTCGACTGACAGACGGAAGATTAGCTTTCATTCCTTTAACATAAACAACATCATGGATTTCAGGAATACCTGGAAGTTTGATAGTACCCTTTTTGCTGATAAGACAGCTCCTTCCATCTCTAAAGGTCACGAATGCTCCTCTGTAGTCTTCTGTTTTTGTGAACCAAAAAAGATCACCTGTCATATGTCTACTACATCCACTATCTAGAAACCATTGAAATGGTGAGGTTGTTTTAAGTGCAAAAGCTCCAAGACAATGTTCACCAGATTTAGGATGGTTTGTTAAGTTCTTAAAAAGTTTCTTAACATGGTTAATTAGATATTTTATAATACAAATCTTCTGAATTAAACAATTCTATCCCTTTTGAAAATGGTTCCTGGTCTGACTCTTATAAGACTGTTTAAGATGTCTGGATGAAAGAATTGAGCATCCTTGAGAATCTCTTGATTTAGACTCTTCAGTTTTTTTCACCAGTTTTATATCAATCATGATATTACTGATCTCGTTAGTATATGACTGGTTCTGTTCAATCCTTTTATCTAACATTTTAACAAGAGCAGAGGGATATTCTTCAGAGTCTTATTTCAGGCCATCTAAAATCTTTAAAACGTTAATCGAATCGTTTATCTGATTCAACTTCTTATAGGTTGGATCGCACCAAACACAGATTGTTAGATCTTTTTGTGTTTGCCTGCTCTGATACCAATTGAAAAGGCGAGGGTACCCAAATAAAATCAAGATAAAACTTTTCCTATCTATAAGTCCTTTCTCCGAAAGTGATTGTCTATGGACTGAGTCGAGACACTACAACTAATCGGTTCACACTTCGTGTGATCGACTATGGATACGAGTCGTGACAATACAATAATGAAGTATGTTTACTTGATAAGAGGTTCGGACTTAGCCAAACACAATAGGATTACTATCAAGTAAAATAGGAATTAACGTTTGTGTAATTTACTTTAAATTATAATAACAACAATTATAATTGCGAAAAATAAAAGTAAATGACACAACAAGATTTTGTTAACGAGGAAACCGCAAATGCAAAAAAAACCCGGGACCTTGTCCAGGATTAAGCCGCTACACAAAATTAAACCAACTTCGTATAACTGAGACCAAGCAACTAAACCTATAGTTCCCCTGTATTCCCACGCCTCCAACTTATGAATAAGTCACGCACTTGGAACAATTCCTTTGGTTCGTATTCCAAATAGTAAAAGAACAACAAATCTGTTTGGTTGCAACTCTCTTCAACCAAGTGATGTGAGTTCGACAAAGGCTCTTCTGTTTATCTCAATAAACTCCTTCGTCAGGTTCTTAGATCTATCTTATTCTCAACTACCAAAGGTAATTGTTAAGATTTTGCAATCAATACTTTTAATCACAAAGATTTGTATTGATGTCGATCTACAAAACTAATCAATCTAATCTACCACAAGGATAAATCGATTATAGTTGGATCCTCTATACCGAAACAAGTATTGTGCACACCAAAGATTATGAACCCCAAATCAGAAATCTTCAATATCTTCTTTGTCTTCAAATCTTCTTAGATCTTCAATAAACACCCGCACACAACTACTTGAATCTTTTGTGATCAATCACACACGTAACGGAGTCTCGTTAACAATGGATTATCACAAGACGTCTTTAGATCTACAAAGCCTAAAGATCCCTGTCGAAACTTCGATCTAGTTTGAGTGAATCTTATATCAGAATTCTCAAGCAAAAACAAACTAGGTGCAATCAAAGTTCAACCACCGTTAGTCAATCAAATCAATCGAAAATACAAGATAAACCGCAATTATCTAGTTTCCCACTAACAGTACTAATAGATCTTCTCAATCCCAAAGAAGACTTTAAACTGAGCGGCCGTAAGAGATTTCGCCTAATTAGGTTACTCTCCTCTCCTAATAGGCGGCTTCACCAGTAACAACACAACCGAGGAAGTTTGATGTCACGAAGGATTAGTTTGCTAGAAATGCAAACTTCAAGTATTTATAGACAAGGAAGTTTGGACACCAAGGAATTTCCAAAACCGAAAATATTCTCAAGATATGCAATATATTCCAAATTCGGTTTACATAATTCCTGGAAATGCTATGTCTAAAATATTAACCGAAAATCTCTTCGGATAATCTTCAACTAGTAAATGCACATTACTAATTCTCATTTTCCTAAAATAAAATTAAAAACCTTAAATAAAAGATTCTTAACTTATTTATGTTTCGATCCTGGGATTCTCTTCCTTTAGCTATTAAGGAATAACTTTGAACAATCAAAGATAAGCGTTACTGCACATGTTCAAAGTATGTCGACATCCTTACTTTGTAAGTCCTCTTTCATACTTACAATCTTGAAACCGATTTGCCACACTTCCAAACAAGTTTAGAATTGGTTCATCTGACTTTCAAGAACTATGTGATTGATCAAGAACACTCAATCACCAATCATGGGTTTAACGGTTCTACCAAAACAAGTTTCTGTTCTACCTCCATGTGAGTAATGTGCATAGTCACACTAGATTTCCAAAATTCGGTTGACTGGGTACTAGGATGGGTTCCCCACATATATATGGTATCTAACTTGAATGTATTGCACATGTCCATAGGATCGGTTCCCTTTTGCCTAAAAACGTGTTGCACATGTCCATAGGATCGTTCCCTTTATGCTAAAACATGTTGCACCTCATACAAGGATCGATTCCCTTTGTGATATTTTGCACCTCTTACTAGGATCGGTTCCCCTTTACCCAGAGTCGGTCTTACAAAATCACAAACTCGATCATACCATCTCAGGTGATTACTTAAGATCGGTTTCACTAATAAAAGTCATACCAATACAAAAGTCAGGCCTTTGTGAATAGTTTTACCAAGAACACAAACAAGTCATGAGCGGTTATACTAATCATATATATTGGTTGTTCACAAGATATGCAATGAATAATAATACCAATAACGCCTGGCGATTTCCTTTTCGATTCAAAAAACAAGTTCATGAATTTACTTCCTTAAAACACATGTAAAACATTGTTTCCTAGGATGAAATCCTCACCTCATACCCATACATAATCACAATAGCATTTAAACGATTATGTCGATGTCTTATCTACAAAGTTTAATGGTGAAGCAATAAACCTCGTATTGTATTCCTTAATATTGTGTCTATCTACAGTGTTCATGCTTCGCAGTTTTTTTTTCTTCAATATGCACGACTTGAAAGATACGTTAGGGAATGAAATGTTTCAAGTCAAATATCACTAACCTCAAGTGGAAGGATGATGTTGTCGTTGTAGCTTCTTACTTATTCACTTCTTCAAGTCTTCGCAATACTTGTAATGTCTCATATCCTAATACTTTCAAGCTAACCTATACGAAGTTGACTCTAGTACATAATCAAGCGACTCTTTAAATGAGTTTTGATTCACTACAATATGACAACCAAACTTGACATATCAACGCTTGGTGGGTTCAACCGAGCTATGCTCTAACAGTTCCAATTCCAGCATAAATATTCGGACATAAACCTTACGCCAATACGCGAACGTGTGCGCATACTTAGGTTCCCGGATTTCTCAAGCCAACAGGTATGCGTACGGGTACGCAGACTATGGTTTCCGGACATGGATTACATATGTGCAAGAGTACACAACATGACACATCCAATAATGATTAAGTGTTCTAAACTCTTATTTCAATCATTGAAACTTTCTAGAGGATGACAATAACCGTTTTCACACACTATTAGCATCAAAGCAATTTTCAAGTTATTGAAATAATCATAACGAAACATTCCAAGTCTACACCAAATGATTGTATCACACAAACCATGTAAGATATTACTGAAATTTTCACATGATCATCTTTTGACTTGCGCCAAGAATATAAGATGAACTTGGTCGGCGAAAGCTTTGCCAACAAATATTCCGAGAAATATGTAAGCGAGTTAAACTCAGCTCGAAATCTCAAATGTGTATAATAGAAAACTATATCGTAATATGACTTATGTCTCAATATAGGAGATAGAGTAGAAATAGACTTTCCAAGTGATAGATGCATTTCAGTCTCCACATACCTTTTGTCGATGAAGTTCCACTAGCTCTCCTTAGTAGTTCTTCGTCTTCAAATGATGAACGCCGTGAAGTCTAAGGCTCAACTACACAATCCATGTCCTAGTCCGAGACATCTATAAGTAGACTAGAAATCAAGACTTATAGTTTTGATCACTAACATTGACAAACATGCTTGAGATAGCAACGCATGCGAGTTCGACCGAGCAGTGCTCTAATAAAAAGCATGATTAGGTAAGCTTTGTGTACTGGTCCGCATGCGATTGTCATAAAGTATCTATGAATTTTGTCGGCATGTTGTCCACATTAGCTGCTCTTGAAATCTTATAAATACACTTTCCTGCTTGTTCAAAATTCATTCATTTTTTTTTTTTTTTTTTGATTTTTTGATTTTCTAGTGGGCGGAACAGTCAATGCTCATAATTCCTTCTCCGGTGTTGGTTCCCAGGTAAAAATATCTTGCATTTCATATTTTCAGCTAGATTTGTAGTTTGGGTGGTTGCTGAGACATTATTTTTACTCGTAGGATATGAGCGTGGCACGTATGGAACATCTTGGAGATCAAATCAGTTCGAAGAAAATGAGGCATCCGGGAGGGCATGGTGGTTCTGGCTCGCGGTATCCCGATACTGCGTTGCCCATTGCCATCGGTAGTCCTAATTCTTTAGTTGGCTAGGAAACTTGGTTCGCTTTTAAGGGAATGTGGTTGCTGTTGCGGCTACTTATGCCCACTTCGTGCCGGTTTACAACTTCCATGTTGCCCCAGAGTTGAAAGATTATTATAAGGAGGTAGTGGAAGAGCATGGGCGTGTAGCAACTATAGAGGTGCTTTCTGATCGCAATAATTTGATTTCCAGTGTATCTGCTTTGGTTTCTGTGGCGAAGGCGATGGCCGAGATTGGTGATGAATGTCCTTCCGAAACGACTCTTGAGGCGTGGAGGGGGAGCTTCGTTCTGTCGCGTCTGTTGAGTTTCAACATGGGCTGGATTGAGGAGTTGTTCAAGGGTTTAAAGGAGAGAAGGACAACTCCCGTAAGTTTTACCCGACGAGATTACGAGTTTGAAAGAGGAGATTAAGGTAGAGACATAGAGGTTGAAAGAGCAGCAGAATGAGAAAATCCGTATAACTGCCGAGGCATCTAAAATTGCAGCGGACGTTGCAGCGACCTCGATGAAGCTGAAGTCAAAGCAAAAGGAGTTGGCGGACAAGGAACTTGAGTTGGCTAGTTTTGCTTAGGCTGGCTGTGGTTCATCTCGTCTGCTCTTTTTTTTTTTTTTTTTTTGCATCTTCTCCTCTTATGGATATTGTGTGGTTGGATTTATTTATTTTAGAGAACAGAACGTATTATGTCTGCACTTGTTTATTTTGTGTTGGGTACTTCATTGACTCTTGTTGCTTCTATTACTTATTTTCTGTATTTCATTAGATTGCTTTTGTTAATCTCAAAGTTATTATTGTCTCGATCATCGTGTTAAAGTTATAAAATAGATTGGGTTCTGTCATTTTGTCTATTCATCCTCTTTGATTTGCTCTGTGAAGCACAAATATGTCAACCTGTATTCGGTTGGTCTTGGAAGTATCAATGCTTTCTAAGTTGAGCATTGTATTACAGATAGCCCTTGATCATTTCGAGCTAGTTACAGCTGAAAATCAAGAGTGGCCTGTGAGTTCGGAAATGTCCATGACGAAGGCATGGCAAACCAAGAAAGTTGCAGATTTGAGGATGGATAATCTCCGCCTTGATCGTAAGGCGCAACGGATAAGATCTTCTTTCCTTGTTCAGGATATTAAGGTTGCTCTGCATCGTTCGAGGGGTGCCTTATCTCAAGCTCAAGCTGAACTGGCTCTGCATGCCTAGTTCTTATATTTATGGGATTTCGAGACCCATCGGTAGTTGGGTGAATTGTAATTCGTAGTTTTAGAGTTCAATCTTTCGCTTTGAGTTTTATGTTTCACTCGTTTCCACAAGAGCTTAATGAACCACCTCGTTTTCAAGTATAATTCCCGATGTTTATTTTTGGATTCAGACTCTTTTGATTGCAGGTTTTAGCTTTGAAGCTCACGTTCTTTTTAGACTTAAAGTCGAAATTATTGAGGTATCGTTGTATGGCATTAGACTCGGGTCCTTTTGTTTTAAGTTGCAGCTTCAAGGCTCTGCACTTGTCATAAATTCAAGTCATATCTGATGTTGTTGTATGAGTTCGGTCTTATCACACGACGTTGGACTTAGGTTCTTTTCGTCTTAAATTGCAGCCTCAAGGTGTGACACTTTTTAGGTCTAAGTCATATCTGATGTCATATACATCTTTTGTATGAGTTTAATCCTGGTGTATGAAATCGGATTTAGGATTCCTCTCGTTTTGAGTTGTAGCCTCGGGGCTTGGCACCCTTCTTAGATCTAAATCATAACCGATGTTGTTTACATCTTTTGTATGAGCTCGATCTTGGTGTGTCTGATTAAGTTTCAATCCTTCTCGAATTGAATTTCTTAGGATAAGATTGTTCGTTTACGAACTGTTTCACATCCCTTTTGGTATTTCAATGTACCTTTGAAAGGGTAATAAGGAAAGATTGAAAGGGAAAAGATGAAGCCTTTTATAAAGTGACATTGTTTCTTACATAAGTTGGTATTGGTATTCATTCATTCTTATGTAATCCCCATGCAGTCCCCTCCTATTCCGTATGTCTCCCTAGAGGTCTTATTGAAGGATGTGTTTCGAGTATTTCTGAGCTTTTGAGTTCAGCGTTTGTAGATGTAATGAAATCGGATCTCAAACAGCTGAGTCGCGGACTAGGTCGCTATCTTTAAGGTATTTCGCGACTCTGCCTCTTGATTGTGCTAGCAGTCAAAAAATTGTCGAACACCTATGGGATAAAACAATGATAACTATCTTATTCGATTTTCTCGCACTATGAGAAATCGAACCAACAAATACTCTATCTAACACTTGCTCGAACTCGAAATAGATGAAAAATCTGTATGTTCATCTTCTCCGTAAACTTTTCTTATATAACTCAAAAAACATCAATACGGTTTTAATGAAAATAAATTTCGCAATAAGTGCGCACCGAAAATCCTCCATAACACCATAAAACGGCAACATTAAATTTACCAAAAATTAATGTAATTAATTAGGAATATTAAGTTGAAAACCGTTTTGGAAATCAAGAGTTAAAAACAAAAAAAATAAGTTTTGGATCGCAGACCTCCCAAGACCCCCAAGGCCCCGCTTCTCTCCCGGATTTTTAATAAATATTATAGATATATAAATATACCTATTCAAATGCATGGGGTGAGACTTGAACCCAAGTCTATAGTGTGGGAGCCCAAAATTATACCACCACACTATTTCTCTAAGTTTGATATAATATTACAAAACTATGTTTTTAAATATATATATCTCCCAACAATCCCCCACTTATATTTTAAAAACATTGAGCAAGTGTTGTATAGTTGTGCATCTGCAAAGGTGCCTTTCGACTTGGACCTTCGCATAGTGTTAAATTTTCTAAGTACAGGTGTGACTAGAGTGACTTGCGTCTTGAACTCTAACTAATATTAGATTATTTAACACACACAACTATTTCTAGAGTAAAGTTCTTAAGTTCGCACATTAAGGCCATGTGCTTATCCCTTTTTAACAAATGATCTAGAGAAATGCCCAATTTCTCATAGAAGGCGGCCATACCTTCACAATCGTATAGGTGAGTCTATCAAGAATACTCATGTGTATCCCACTCTAACTTAAGAGCTATAGAATCATTAAGAGTTAAATACTCAACCTGTTTCCCACTTCAGATATCATGCTATGGGAGTGCATGACTCTATCATATCATTTGTAACTTCGTCTAGTCCTTTTAACCTATCTAGGTTGGGTATCCATTGCAAATGACTCAACTTCTCACAGGCCTAAGTCCCATACTTCTAGAAAATTTCCATACCTTTTTCTCTAGCTAACCCTTTCGTCAAAGTGTCGGCCTATATTTCCTTCAGATCTTACATGATCTATTCTTACAACACCAGTTGTGAGAAATTCTCTAATTGTGTCGTGCTTTCGACGTATATGTCGATTCTTATTGTTATTATAACAATTATCTACTACTCCGATAGCCGCAGTACTATCGCAAAAGAGTAGATCAAAGTGGTGGTATTGGTTTTTCCCATACTGGAATGTCTCGACAAAAGACATTTCAGCCATCCCGCTCTTCACTAGTCGCTTCTACTGCTATCAATTCAGCCTTCATCGTAGATTGGGCTATAATTGTCTGCTTCTTTGATCTCCAAGATACAACTCCCCCAGCAATAGTAAAAACATATCCACTGGTGGACTTGGAATCATCTGAAAGAATGTTCCAATTAGCATCGCTAAATCCTTCAAGGACCGCGGATACCTTTGATAGTGTAATCCTAGGTTTGTGGTTCTTTCGTATACCGCATAACCCTCTCAACAAGATCCCAGTGTTTCAAACTAGGATTACTGGTAAACTCCGCATGTAACTCCCATCGCATACGCAATGTCCGGGTCTAGTACAATCACCGCATAACGCTTGATCGCCTATTATACTAGCATATTCAGATTGTCTAACACTTTCTCCAGTGTTCCTTAACAGTTTCACAAAGTAGGATCAAAAGGAGTACAAACAGGTTTATAATCAAAATATTCATACTTCTTTAGGATTTTTCAATGTAGTGAGATTGATCCAAACAAATACCACTATTAGTTCTAGTTATTTTGATTCCCAAGATTACACTAGCTTCACCCAAATCTTTCATGTCAAAATTCGAACTAAGCATGCTTTTAGTTTCATTGACAATGATAAACTGGAACCAAATATTAGCAAATCATCCACATACAAGCAAACAATCACACATACATCATTCTCGGATTTATAGTAGATGCATTTGTCACCCTCATTTATTCTGAAGTTACTTGAAATCATTAAATTATCAAATTTCTCATGCCATTGTTTAGGAGCTTGTTTCAAACCATAAAGAGATTTTTCTAGCAGTTTGTTCCATGTAAATTTCAGGTTGTTACAAAACCTTCAGGTTGTTCCATGTAAATTTCCTCTTCTAGTTCACCATTCAAAAAAGCAGTTTTAACATCCATTTGATGAATAACAAGATTATGAGTAGCAGCAACAAAGCAATCAAAACACGTATAGATGTTAATCTAGTAACAGGAGAATAAGTATCAAAAAGTCTACGTTTTTCGCTGCCTATAACCTTTGGCAAACCAGTCTAGCCTTATGCTTATCTATTGTTCCATCAGTTTGAGTTTCCTTTTCAAGACCCATTTACAACCTATTGGCTTACAAACTGTGAGGTAAATCTACATAACTCCAAGTTCCATTAGACATGTGAGAATCCCATTCATTATCTACTGACTTCTTGCCGTAAACTAGACTCTGCAGAACTAAACGCCTCTTGTAAATTAGAAGGTTCTTCTTCTATAAAGTAAAATTCAAAATCGTGGATTTTTATCTTTTGTCTCCAGTCCTAGCTCTTTTACCGCATCTAGGTTCAAATTCAAGTGATCCTAGTTTCTTCACTTCTAGGTTCTTCTAATCTAGACTAGAATCAACACTAGGTAAAGTGCTAGGTGTTGAACCCCACTATTACCCCCACTAATTCTAGATTTAAAAGGAAATCTATCTTCAAAGAAGTCAACATCAATGATTCAATAATAACCTTATTATTAATATCAAAGAACCTATAAGCTTTACTTGTTTTGAGCATAACCAATAAAAACACATTCATAAGCTCTACTTTCTAACTTATGTCTTTTAGGATCAGGTTTCCTAACAAAAGCCAAACAGCCCCAAACTCTAAAATAAGATACATTAGGTTTTCTATTTCTCCAAAGTTCATAAGGAGATATCATGGTTTTATTATTGGGAATGCGATTCAAAACATGGCCAACAAATAACAAACATTCACCCCACCAATGAGAAGAAGACGGTAACTAAGCAAACAAGCAACAAGTAAGTTCGGTCAGTGTACGATTCTTTCTTTGACTTTTCCATTCATTTGAGGATTATATGGAGCAGTTCTTTCATGTATTATGCCATTAGTTTGATAAATTTCAGTAAAAGGAGCAGAATCATATTCAGTGCCTCTATCACTACGAAACCTCTTAATTTTTCTACCAAATTGATTTTCAATTTCAGCAATAAAAATTTTAAACTTTTCAATAGCTTCATTCTTATGGCTCAGCAAATAAACATACGTATAATTAGAACAATCATCAATGAACGTCATAATATATCTCTTCCCATTTCTAGTTAGGATACCTTCATATTCACACAAATCAGAATGTATTAAGTCTAGTGGTTGGGATTCTCTTACAATGATTTATGTGAAGTCTTAGTTATTTTTGCTTGACGGTATTCACATTTTTCAAATTCATTTTCGTAAAATTCAGAAGGACACCTAACTTGCTCATGTTATTTACTAACTTTTTACCCACATGACAAAGCCTACCATGCCAAACATTAAAATTGCAAACCATATAAGCAGAAGAATCAATTTTATTCATAGCATCAACATTAAGCTTAAACATTCCATCAGTAGCATAACCTTTTCCTACAAAATTCTTATTCTTAGTTATAGTGTAAACATCAGACCCAATAGTTTGATACAACCCAGCCTTGTTGAGAAGATAGCCGGAAACAAGGTTCTTCCTCATTTCTGGAGTGTGAAGAACATCTTTCAGCATGAGTGTCTTCCCAGAAGTAAACTTCAATTCTACCGTACCAGAACCTTTCACCATAGTGCTGTGAGAGTCTCCCAACAACACTTTCTTATCCTTGGTTTCAGCATAAGTCTTAAACATGGACCTATCAAAACAACAATGACGCGAAGCACCACTGTCTATCCACCACCCATCAGATCCACCAACCATGTAGAACTCTGGATCAGAGACCATGGCAATTATAACGTCACCCACAGCATTAGCTTGTGCGTTATTCTTTTCCTTGTTAAACCTGCAATTCCTAGCCATGTGGTTTGGTTTATTACAGACATAACAAAGAAACTCAGAATTGGAATTCTGTCCATTTTTTGATGGGTGTTGGTTCTTGTTTTGATTAGGCCTTCCTCCTTTCTTCTGGTTCGGGTTAGGCTTCATATCCTTTTTCTTAGGTTTCAGATTAGGATGAGTCTTATTGTTAGAAACAATGAGGATCTCTTCCTTCTTATCTTGTTTCCGAGCTTCTTCCTCAACCCTGAGCTTAACAATCAAACTTTCAAGAGAAAATTCTTTAGTCTTGTGACGCAAAGTATTACGAAAATCTTTCCAGTAGGTGGTAACTTGTCAATCATTACAGAAACTTGAAATTGTTCATCAGCTTTCATACCTTCGGCCACAATTTCGTGGTAAATTTTTTGAAGTTCATGAGCCTGTGCAACAACTGACCTATCATCCACCATTTGGTATCTCAAATACCGGCTCACATAGACATACTTCTTTGAGCCGGCTTCCCTGTCGTATTTTTTTCCGTAATGCATCCCCGGACATCTTTAGCGCTTTCAAAAGTTGAATAATACTCATATAAATCATCGATAATGCGTTAAGAATGTAGTTTTTGCAATCAAAGTCGTCATCGATCCATTTGTCAATGGCCTTTTGTTTCTCCTCGCCAGTTTGAGAAACAACATCTTTGGCACCATCGGAAGGAGATGGATCAAGAGCAATGACACCATCATCAAGATCGCATCAAGATCGCAACAATCTTATCAGCAGTAGAAGTTTTATCGCCAGCAGGTTCCATGGTTCCGGGATGAACACTCGACACAATCATATGCGGCTTCATGAGTTTGAGATAAAAGAACATCTTCAGCTAGGTAAAGTGAAGAAACTAGGATCACCGAGACAAAAGATAAAAATCCTGATTTTGAATTTTACGCTATAGAAGAAGAACCTTCTAATTTACAAGAGGCGTTTAGTTCTGCAGAGTCTAGTTTCGGCAAGAAGTCGTAGATAATGAATGGGATTCTCACATGTCTAATGGAACTTGGAGTTATGTAGATTTACCTCCCGGTTGTAAGCCAATAGGTTGTAAATGGGTCTTGAAAAGGAAACTCAAACCTGATGGAACAATAGATAAGCATAAGGCTAGGACCGGTTGCCAAAGGTTATAGGCGGCGAGAGAACGTAGAATTTTTTGATACTTATTCTCCTGTTACTAGATTAACATCTATACGTGTTTTGATTGTTGTTGCTTGCTACTCATAATCTTGTTATTCATCAAATGGATGTTAAACCGCTTTTTGAATGGTGAACTAGAAGAGGAAATTTACATGGAACAACCCGAAGGTTTTGTAATTCCTGGACAAGAACATAAAGTATGTAAGCTAGAAAAATCTCTTTATGGTTTGAAACAAGCTCCTAAACAATGGCATGAGAAATTTGATAATTTAATGATTTCAAGTAACTTCAGAATAAATGAGGGTGACAAATGCATCTACTATAAATCTGAGAATGATGTATGTGTGATTGTTTGCTTGTATGTGGAAGATTTGCTAATATTTGGTTCCAGTTTATCTGTTGTCAATGAAACTAAAAGCATGCTTAGTTCGAATTTTGACATGAAAGATTTGGGTGAAGCTAGTGTAATCTTGGGAATCAAAATAACTAGAACTAATAGTGGTATTTGTTTGGATCAATCTCACTACATTAAAAAAATCCTAAAGAAGTATGAATATTTTGATTATAAACCTGTTTGTACTCCTTTTGATCCTACTTTGTGAAATTTTTAAGGAACACCGGAGAAAGTGTTAGACAATCTGAATATGCTATTATAATAGGCGATCTGCGTTATGCAATTGATTGTACTAGACCGGACATTGCGTATGCAAATGGGAGTTTGTGCGGAGTTTACCAAGTAATCCTAGTTTGAAACACTCGGGATGTTGTTGAGAGGGCTATGCGGTATCTGAAAAGAACCACAAACCTAGGATTACACTATCAAAGGTATCCCGCGGTCCTTGAAGGATTTAGCGATGCTAATTGGAACATTCTTTCAGATGATTCCAAGTCCACCAGTGGATATGTTTTTACTATTGCTGGGGGCGTTGTATCTTGGAGATCAAAGAAGCAGACAATTATAGCCCAATCTACGATGGAGGCTGAATTGATAGCAGTAGAAGCAGCTAGTGAAGAGGCAGGATGGCTGAAATGTCTTTTGTCAGACATTCCAGTATGGGAAAAACCAATACCAGCCACTTTGATCTACTGCGATAGTACTGCGGCTATCGGAGTAGTAGATAATTGTTATAATAACAATAAAAATCGACATATACGTCGAAAGCACGACACAGTTAGAGAATTTCTCACAACTGGTGTTGTAAGAATAGATCATGTAAGATCTGAAGGAAATATAGCTGACACTTTGACGAAAGGGTTAGCTAGAGAAAAGGTATGGAAATTTTCTAGAAGTATGGGACTTAGGCCTGTGAGAAGTTGAGTCATTTGCAATGGATACCCAACCTAGATAGGTTCAAAGGGACTAGACGAAGTTACAAATGATATGATAGAGTCATGCACTCCCATAGCATGATATCCTGAAGTGGGAAACAGGTTGAGTATTTAACTCTTAATGATTCTATAGCTCTTAAGTTAGAGTGGGATACACAGGAGTATTCTTGATAGACTCACCTATACGAATGTGAAGGTATGGCGCCTTCTATGAGAAATTGGGCATTTCTCTAGATCATTTGTTAAAAATGGGATAAGCACATGGCCTTAATGTGCGAACTTAAGGACTTTACTCTAGAAATAGTTGTGTGTGTTAAATAATCTAATATTAGTTAGAGTTCAAGACGCAAGTCACTCTAGTCACACAGTACTTAGAAAATTTAACACTATGCAGAGGTTCAAGTCGAAAGGCACCTTTTCATATGCACAACTATACAACACTTGCTCAATGTTTTTAAAATATAAGTGGGGGATTGTTGGGAGATATATATATTTAAAAACATAGTTTTGTAATATTATATCAAACTTAGAGAAATAGTGTGGTGGTATAATTTTGGGCTCCCACACTATAGACTTGGGTTCAAGTCTCACCCCATGCATTTGAATAGGTATATTTATATATCTATAATATTTATTAAAAATCCGGGAGAGCGGGGCCTTGGGGTCTTGGGAGGTCTGCTGATCCAGAAACTTATTTTTTGCCCTTTTTAACTCTTGATTTCCAAAACGGTTTTCAACTTAATATTCCTAATTAATTACATTAATTTTTGGTAAATTTAATGTTGCCGTTTTATGGCTGTTATGGAGGATTTTCAGTGCGCACTTATTGTAAATTTATTTTCATTAAAACTGTATTGATGTTTTTTGAGTTATATAAGAAAAGTTTCTGGAGAAGATGAACATACAGTTTTTTCATCTATTTCGAGTTCTGAGCAAGTGTTAGATAGAGTATTTGTTGGTTCGAATTCTCATAGTGCAGAGAAATCGAATAAGATAGTTATCAGCTGTTTTATCCCATAGGTGTTCGACAATTTTTGACCGCTAGCACAATCAAGAGGCGAGTCGCGAAATACCTTAAAGATAGCGACCTAGTCCGCGACTCACCTGTTTGAGATCCGATTTCATTATTTCTTCATTGTTTCCAACAATTTTAAGGTATTTGATTTTGCTATGGAGGTTGAAAGGAAGCGCGTTGATGATACCAACAAGCCATTCAAATTTGAAGGGCTGCATTTCGAAGATGAAAGTCAAGATGTTCTTTTATCTCAAACTCATGAAGCCGCATATGATTGTGTCGAGTGTTCATCCCGGAACCATGGAACCCGCGCCGATAAAACTCTACTGCTGATAAGATTGTTGTTGATGTTGATGATGATGATGGTGCTGCTGCTACTGATCCATCTCCTTCCGATGGTGCCAAAGATGTTGTTTCTCAAGCTGAGGAGAAACAAAAGGCCATTGACAAATGGATCGATGACGACTTTGATTGCAAAACCTACATTCTTAACGCATTATCTCGATGATTTATATGAGTATTATTCAACTTTTGAAACTGCTAAAGATGTCTGGGATGCATTACGGAAAAAAACACGACACGAGGAAGCTAGCTCAAAGAAGTATGTTGTGAGCCGGTATTTGAGATACCAAATGGTGGATGATAGGTCAGTTGTTGCACAGGCTCATGAACTTCAAAAAATTTACCACGAAGGTATGAAATCGATGAATAATTTCAAGTTTCGTAATGATTAACAAGTTACCACCTAGCTGGAAAGATCTTCGTAATACTTTGCGTCACAAGACTAAAGAATTTTCTCTTGAAAGTTTGATTGTTAAGCTCAGGGTTGAGAAAGAAGCTCGGAAACAAGATAAGAAGGAAGAGATCCTCATTGTTTCTAATAATAAGACTCATCCTAATCTGAAACCTGAGTTTCTTTGTTATGTCTGTAATAAACCAAACCACATGGCTAGGAATTGCAGGTTTAACAAGGAAAAGAATAACGCACAAGCTAATCTTTGTGGGTGACGTTATAATTGCCATGGTCTCCGATCCGTAGTTCTACATGGTTGGTGGATACGATGGGTGGTGGATAGACAGTGGTGCTTCGCGTCATTGTTGTTTTTGATAGGTTCATGTTTAAGACTTATGCTGAAACCAAGGATAAGAAAGTGTTGTTGGGAGACTCTCACAGCACTATGGTGAAAGGTTCTGGTACGGTAGAATTGAAGTTTACTTCTGGGAAGACACTCATGCTGAAAGATGTTCTTCACACTCCAGAAATGAGGAAGAACCTTGTTTAGGCTATCTTCTCAACAAGGTCAAGGTTGTATCAAACTATTGGGTCGATGTTTACACTATAACTAAGAATAAGAATTTTGTAGGAAAAGGTTATGCTACTGATGGAATGTTTAAGCTTAATGTTGATGCTATGAATAAAATTGATTCTTCGCTTATATGGTTTGCAATTTTAATGTTAGGCATGGTAGGCTTTGTCATGTGGGTAAAAAGTTAGTAAATAACATGAGCAAGTTAGGTGTCCTTCCGAATTTTCTCGAAAATGAATTTGAAAAATGTGAATACTTGCAGTCAAGCAAAAATAACTAAGACTTCACATAAATCATTTGTAAGAGAATCCCAACCACTAGACTTAATACATTCGATTTGTGTGAATATGAAGGTATCCTAACTAGAAATGGGAAGAGATATATTATGACGTTCATTGATGATTGTTCTAATTATACGTATGTTTATTTCTTGAGCCATAAGAATGAAGCTATTGAAAAGTTTAAAATTTTTATTGCTGAAATTGAAAATCAATTTGGTAGAAAAATTAAGAGGTTTCGTAGTGATAGAGGCACTTGAATATGGTTCTCGCTCCTTTTCTCAAATTTATCAAACTAATGGCATAATACATGAAAGAACCGCTCCATATAATCCTCAAATGAATGGAAAAGTGAAAGAAAGAATCGTACAAAATCGAACTTACTTGTTGCTTGTTTGCTTAGTTCTGGTGCTCGCTTCTCATTGGTGGGGTGAATGTTTGTTGATCAAGCTTGCCATGTTTTGAATCGCATTCCCAATAATAAAACCATGATATCTCCTTATGAACTTTGGAAAAATAGAAAACCTAATGTATCTTATTTTAGAGTTTGGGGTTGTTTGGCTTTTGTTAGGAAACCTGATCCTAAAAGACATAAGTTAGAAAGTAGAGCTTATGAATGTGTTTTTATTGGTTATGCTCAAAACAGTAAAGCTTATAGGTTCTTTGATATTAATAATAAGGTTATTATTGAATCTGTTGATGTTGACTTCTTTGAAGATAGATTTCCTTTTAAATCTAGAATTAGTGGGGGTAATAGTGGGGGTTCAACACCTAGCACTTTACCTAGTGTTGATTCTGATTCTAGATTAGAAGAACATATCTTCAAAGAAGCTTGTTGGTATCATCAACGCGCTTCCTTTCAACCTCCATAGCAAAATCAAATACCTTAAAATTGTTGGAAACAATGAAGAAATAATGAAATCGGATCTTAAACAGCTGAGTCGCGGACTAGGTCGCTATCTTTAAGGTATTTCGCGACTCTGCCTCTTGATTGTGCTAGCAGTCAAAAAATTGTCGAACACCTATGGGATAAAACAGTGATAACTATCTTATTCGATTTCTCTGCACTATGAGAAATCGAACCAACAAATACTCTATCTAACACTTGCTCAGAACTCGAAATAGATGAAAAAACTGTATGTTCATCTTCTCCAGAAACTTTTCTTATATAACTCAAAAAACATCAATGCGGTTTTAATGAAAATAAATTTCGTAATAAGTGCGCACTGAAAATCCTCCATAACAGCCATAAAACGGCAACATTAAATTTACCAAAAATTAATGTAATTAATTAGGAATATTAAGTTGAAAACCGTTTTGGAAATCAAGAGTTAAAAACAGCAAAAATAAGTTTCGGATCAGAGACCTCCCAAGACCCCCAAGGCCAGTTCTCCGGATTTTTAATAAATATTATAGATATATAAATATACCTATTCAAATGCATGGGGTGAGACTTGAACCCAAGTCTATAGTGTGGGAGCCCAAAATTATACCACCACACTATTTCTCTAAGTTTGATATAATATTACAAAACTATGTTTTTAAATATTCTAGTTTCTCACCCGTGCGATGCACGGGTCAGTTTCTTATTTATGGAGTATTCGACGCTTCTTACAAACAAAACATTATAATAAAAGGGTTAACAAATCGGTGAGTATAGAAATAAAAAATCACATAAAAATCAATAAGCTAATACGAGTTGATGTTCAAGAAAATAAAATGAACCAAAAAGGTCTAAAATAAATATATAAACTGTAGGAATACGATGCAATGAAAATTTATTTTTTTCTTAGCATTCTTCCACATCCTCTTGTCCGCATTAAAAATATTAATCTATGTAAGGAATAATTGATGTCTGTTTCACCTTATTTAAATATATTTTGGCATCTCAATTCTTACACTTGATTAAGCATCGTAGCACTCTACATTATTAGAACCTAAAATACATATATCTTTTCCACATCTTCTATACAGTTGCTTCTCGGTGCATGAGTTTGGGAAATACATTGATTACATATTATCAGCAAATGCGAGAGTTTGAGAATCTTAATGGATAGCATATTCCATGGAAGCGAGACTATCACCCGACAACCTACAAAACGTTATTAACCGGCCCTAGTTTTCATAGAGGCTTAATTTGTTTCAGATACACTCTACAACAGTAACAATATGATACTATTAGTTTAGAGATTTTATTACGGCGAAGAACAACATGGTCACCTCTCACCTCTCATTCACGTCTTCATAACTAATTATTGCGAGTCCATATTTGGTCTGCGATTGGATAACCAGGCTGAACATACCCGAATTGTACTGCACTCCACGTGTCCACGTGATGCAACAAAGCTAACAATATAATAAATATCAAATTAGGTCCGGGCACAAACAAAGACCGCAAACACCTAACGTAACTACAAATTTCTTTTTCCATACAAAAACATATAGCATACTTCTAACAGTAAACACGAACCTAATCATTGAACATCTCTGTACCACTTTAAACTATTAATGAAAAAGCTCGAGAAAAAGTAAAATAGTTTCCAAGGCACTTGGTTTTCTTATTAGTTCCATCCTCTATTAGAGAGAGAGGAATTATCAGCACCAGCAACATGAAGGTTCCTAGCAGTGGTTCCGTCAGTACCTGTATTAGTATAATAATTGCATATGAACCTACCATTTTTTGTATAAATAAATAATTTACACACAAACCTGCCTATCTTTTAGAGACGGAGGGAGTAGGTTATTTTATACGTCTTTTGTTCCTAAAAAAGAGGTACTTTTCCTATTTGTACAATTTTTATGGCAAGCATCTGATAGAGTAGTTTTTTAATTTATTTCAAAAACTACACTCAACAAAATGTTTAATTACTACAATTACCACTAATTATCATTAGTTTGGGGACATATAGCTTTGGAAATTCATCATATTATAAATTAAAGTATCTCTTTTTCAGATACAAAAATTAAAAGGAAAAATATCACTTTTTAGGAACAGTGGGAGTATATCACAAACACTCGAAATGGAAAAAATGAGTATGATCATCGGCATGATAGAGAGGCGGACATGAAAGGAAGAAGAAGGGCCGAGATTTTACATTTTCCCCCCGACCAAAAATCAATTTCGTAGGACCAAATATCAGCCTCCATATAAGCTTTCCCTGTAACAAAAATATTCTTTTGTAGTCATTACTTACCCATATTTTCCCCAATTATCAGATTTCATGTCCTGCATTTTCAAGGTAAAATAAAATCCAAAAACTAAAATCATTGTCAAGGAGTGCTGAAGTAGCCCGTGCCAGTATTTATCTTGTCGTAATACTATTGATTAATTCTACATTAATAAAACCTCGGCCTCAGCATGCCTTCTCGAGGCACTTCTCTCTTGGTGTTCAAGTGGCCTTTAATCTCATTCCGAACTCATAACCATTCCAATTTAGCTCCAAGGGTCTAAACAGGTTTCACTTAAGTCCAATTTAAGTTGGGGTGCTACGACGCAGTCCCATGTAAGTGTATCGCCAGACACAAAATAGATTAGTCGAGTATAACAATTATGACGATTGTTTGTAAGAATGACGGCATTTTTGTCAGTGACTTTAGTTTTATTTTATGATGTCATCCTGCATTTCTCATCGACATATTTTAAATTTTAGAGTTAAGTGAGATTATGCAAAACAACCACTGTAATAATGGCCGATATATTTTTTAATAACTTCCCTTCCCAACCATGGCTGCAATTCCATATTCACTATATATACATATCAAGATTAATTCCATTACTAAATCTTCCCAATCATGGCTGCAATTCCATATTCACCGTATATACATACATATCAATATTCCATTACTAAATGAGTATACT
This sequence comes from Papaver armeniacum, assembly GCA_023531295.1. Classification (NCBI taxonomy): domain Eukaryota; kingdom Viridiplantae; phylum Streptophyta; class Magnoliopsida; order Ranunculales; family Papaveraceae; genus Papaver; species Papaver armeniacum. The sequence goes on from JAJJWW010012530.1 coordinate 58,953, forward strand.
GAAGATCTATTGTATGGAGTATTTGTTTCCTATAAACTCCAAAGTGCATGATTTTTTTTTTTATGTACTAACCTTAGCCCAAGAGCGATCTTATTAGTTTAACCCAAATCCAACCGATTCACTTGATTGGTTATCTATTCGAAGTTTTAGATTTCATAGTATTCTATCTGTTTGTAGAACCGGTGTGCTAGTTCCAAGATTCCGGGACGGTTCATTGATCCTTTAAGAAAAGTGTTGTTATGTTCAGTATTTTTCTCAAAACCTATTTCGATCTTTCTACACACCGATATTTAAACAATCAAGAATTTAATAAGCTCTATCAAATGTTCTTTACCGAAATAATCAAATCATGCGGTACCAACAAATTCGAATATTGTGTCTGACCCCAATTGTTACGGCAATGCCAAAGAGGAGAGTTAATGCAAAAAATTTAGAAGTTAAAAAAAAAAAAAAAAGAGAAACAGATCAACTTTTACAATAAGTCATATTTGAGAATAAAACATCAATCTTGTCCACTTTACAAAGGCGTGATGGCAAATAATTTTGAAGTTGAGAAATGAAGAAAAGAAGAAAAGATCATTTTTTTTTCACTAAGTCATGTTTGAGCAGAAAACATCAAGATTGTCCATGGCTTTACAAAGACTTGATGGCATTGATGCTCAAGCAGATCCAGCAGCGGATTGATGGTGCATTAAAATTATAAACACATAGTAATTCATGTATGTCGAAAAATGTCTCCTTCAGCTTAAGACATCAATGACAACATTTGGATCAATACTAATGATCTTGACCACGTTGTTAATCTGATCTTCCACGGTTTGAGTAGTTTTAATCCCATACATAGAGTATCATTTGAGCTAATATGATATCGCTTGATTTTTAAGAAAAAATTAACATAAAACAAAGAAAAGAAACAAAAGATTACCTTGAAACAACGCCACAAGAAAAGTTTTTTTCTTTTTTTGAAGCCTAAAGAAGCATATTAAATATATCAATCGAAAAGAATGTTGTTACTACGTTGTTATTGTTATTTCCAGAACAAATAAGCATATTAAATGCTTCAAGAAAAAACGAAGCCTGACAGATGATTTTCACTTTTGCAGGGAAATATTTATCACTTACTTTGCAGCTTTACATTTTGCAGTCTCATACCCAACCGAGATGGCTTCCTTTAGATGAAGTCTTTTCTAACTAATACTTTATGATCGATGACAGACAACAATCAAAAAAAAAAAAAAAATCTAATAATTAAAGATACCCTAGTCTCAAAATCATGGAAATAATTAATCAAAAAAACAAAATAAACATAAAGAGCGAGAAAGATGATTACCTTTGGATTCGTAACCCCTGCTGGTGGTATAAACTATTCTCATTATGATTTAAAGGGTTTTTGTTGTTTTGGTCATGGTGCATGAAAAGAGATCGGTAGAGAAAAATTAAAGAAGCAAGAAAATGATTCAGAGAAAGAGACGGATGAGAAAAAAAATTAATTTTGCGATTTTAGTAATACAAATGATAGAGAAGATGATAATACAGATGATAGAGAAGATTACCGGAGTTGTTGTCGAAAGAGAGAGGGAAGGTCGAACAACGTGCACTTCTTGTGATGATATGCAAAAGATAAAACACACAAACCCACCGATCAAACAACAAAACCAATACAAGTAAAGAATACCGTAAAATAAAATTTCAGCTTGTTTTCGAAAGAGAGGAATAGAAGCAATGAAAGGGATTTAGGTTTTGACGTTTTATAGAGAGAAGCCGAACCGAAAAGAGTATCTTTTGTAATAGGATAGGAAATTATGTTGAGGTATTTAGAGTTAACATTATGTTTACCAAAAAAAAACTCCAGAAAAATAATTTTGTTCACTTTTACCTACAGATTCTATTTTGGAGTTTGCAATATTCGGGAATGTTTCATAAAAAATAAATAAAAATGGAACATATCAAATACATCCATTTTTTTTAGAATAAACATAATATCAAAAGTTCATTCAATATTTTTTGAAATCATAATTTTATTTTATTTGGAAATCATACTCCTAATGATTTTAAATTATTTTTATTGTCCAGGATTAACAAACCCTTCACTCCATTCACGCGTAATTGACACAAATCAGGTATTTTCTTTTAATCGCTGATTTAAATTATTTCTTTTAATCAGGTTCATGCTTTTTTTTTTTTTTAGGTATCTAATACCAACAGAAAGTGTAATTGCAAGCGTTTTCTTTTACCCGTAGTTTGGAGATGTAATTAGGGGAATTTTATTACAATAATTGTAAATGGACATTGGACATTGGTTTATTTTTATTTTTTTATATGACTGATCTTTTTTTAATCCTATGATTGATCTATTTTTACGATGAAATCACGATGATCATTGCATATTTTATTTTATCATTATGAATCGTTTATTTTTGGTAATGTTTAAGTTGTTTATATTTATTTTGATATGTTTCCTAAATTAAATAAGATTTAGTAATTTTAGGAAATTATTTTCTAAAATGTGATCGGCCAAATAATATTTCGCGGGTCCAAAAGATTTTCCTGAAATTCTATTGGCTGAAATTTAAAATGGTGGGGCCAGAATCAACCAGAAGCTCCGGTTAACCACATCGCTCGAAAAAACTCTGTTTTTATATAAAGAATATATCTCTCAACAAGTTGATAACGTTTTCTCTAAATTTTCTCAGGCCAGTGATTCAAGTAATACAAAAAGGAGTTACCAGGCCATGAGTTTGTTAAACATTCGGTGCGACTTACTGCCGCAAGACTTCTGGATATATAGTTTTCAGAAGCTGGTATTAAGTTAAGGGTTCTTATTCCCTTCATACACAAACATGAAAATTTAGGTTGTTTCCATCCTGCAACGTTATGGAGCTTTTCGTTATGTTGTTTACCACTTTCCTAGTAGCTTCAAGGACTTTCAAGTTGTCACCCTCAATTTGTACCATCTGAAGTTTTTTTGTTTTTGTTTTGTACCATCTGAAGTTGTCTCCCTCAAATTGTACCATCTAGAGAGTCATTAGTCCAAGTCCTCCATTAATTCGTGACACAGTTAAAAGGGGACCATCTCCATCTTGCAAATTTGGAGAAAAGTTAAGCAGTTAAGAAAGAAGTACATCCTGAAAAGTTTCTCATTGATTTCGAGAAACAAATAAAACAACAAATTATTTGGCAGGAAAGCACCCTACCGGTATTTGGGAGAAGTTGAGGAATGAAGATTTCTCCCCGACTTCAAAGAGATTCTGGCGGCTCATAAGAACCAAGTGGTCTTCATCACAACGAAATAGTTGTGTGTTTTGCTTTTTTTCTTGTTCTCTCTTTTTAGGGTTGGTCTTCCTTTCTTTTTATTTTCTTTTCATAGTGTAGTGTGGTTTTACTTGTTTTTTTATGCTGGAATTCAATTCCATCGCCCTATTAAAGCAATGCAATGGAAGTCTATTATTTTTAAGGGGATTGGATTCATAAGAGTCAAAATATTTAAATTACACAGAGTTGATTTGTGTTGTTTGGTTCAAGGAATTGGCCAAATTCCCTTAGATCACCAAGAATTCAATTCCTTCAAACAAATTGTAAAAGATTATTCAGGAAATATAATACCCAAATCAAAAGATTGAAAAATGGTGTACTAGAGAAATAAAATCAGAATCTTGCCAATACTCGGATAAACAAAGCCAAAAATCTGACTTCCATTCAAGTTTTTAGGGAAAAGACGTTGCGCATGCTTGGATTGATTTGGATATCATTTATATCTGTGTCTTGACCTAAAATCTTCGTTTTGGGTTAAGAGATTGAAAAAATGGGTTAAAGGTAAAAATGGAAGAGAAAGAGAAAATTTCAGAGGATGAAGACAGAAGAAAGGTGTTAGTGTGGCTCAACCACAGGAGGAGATCTCCATTGCTGCAGCAAAGCAGGAATTTCGAAACCAGTAAAATCTTCACTTCTACGGTCATCAAGCTAATTTGAACCTGCTTCCTTCCCATAGATAAATTTATGGTTCTTGTCCAGTTATCCTGAAGTACCGTCAAAGTACCCATATTTCCCGCATTTTTGAACAAGTTTTTTAATTTTCGTCATATTCCACATCCAAATGAAGACAAGGACAGCCTAAAAGAGTAATAATTTGAAACAAACCCATCGTGAAACAAAGAACTGATATAGAAAGGGAGCCCCAAGAGACAAACATAACTACGTTTGTGATCGCAAATAATTATCTACCGATTTTGAGAAGGGCATAACAGTTTAGCGTCATGAAGACAATAAATAGTCACCCTCAATGTTTTGTAGATAAATAGTCACCCTCAATGTTTTGTAGTCTGTCTTTGCTAATTGAAATAGTATGGCATTTCCTTGCAGTAGCTTGTGATCAACAGTGAGAATTCCACCCGCCACTTGGTCCCAACCTGCGAGTCAGGTAGTTTATGACCACTCTTGCGCATCCACATCCACCAAGGTAACCTTGGTGTCATTTGCGGGTAGATTTGAACAAAATTTCGAGAGAAGTCCCTGACAGTAAAAACAAAAATGATGACAGTGACAAAAATGTCTCTTAATGCCTAAACATTTGGCCATAACATTAGCTTAACTAGGCTTGGGAACATGGAATCTAAACTGGAATGAATCTCTGTAGCTTTCTCTTCAGCTAATGATTTTGTCGTCGCTGCAGCTTCTAGTGAATAACTGAGAGGAATATTTCCATTTAACTCCTACCATATTTAGTCGTCACTGCAGCTTCTAGTGAATAATAGAGAGGGCAATTTCCTACAACTACTAAATGTTATTAAACACAAGAAAAATTCAAGGGAAGTTGGTATCCGAACAATAACCTTGCCATGTTTAATAAGTGATTCAACTAACAAAAACCAAACTACAAGCAGGTTATGGGTTCATACAGTCCCTCAGTTTTTGTTCTTTAATATAAGCAAGTTTTCCATTTTACAAAATTGTTTTTTTCTAGGATTGTTTCACTTATATGCCCAATAAATTACCGAAACTCCTAGTTATTTGTTTGATGTTTTAAGGTTGGATACACTCAGGTTTAGTTTAACGAATTCCTCCAATAAACAAGTAACAGTGAGTTTCACGGATGTGTAATAGCTAGAGGGTAATCATTACACACTTGAAGTTTAAAGCAAATCAATCCAGCAGACAGCAGATTCATATTCCCTAACATTGAACTTGTATAATGGAGCGATCACAATTTTGATGCATATATATAACGATGACTCACAGTATTCTATGAAGGTTTGTGTGGTGGCCCTTACGTCCTGTCATTGCCATACAACGACCATGCCCCAAACACAGCATTTCCTTCACGCTTAACTGATGTGTGAAAACTGAAAAGGGAAAATGCAACAAACTGAATTATATTGATACCTGGTAAAGACCAAATCAATTGCCTTCTTTAAGCTTAAGGTATCTACACCATGGACGATGTTTGACTTTTTATATTACATGGATTCTCTACACCGTATCCCACCTCCAAATATCCTATCTCAACATTATTAAGCCCACTGATAGTATATTACGAAAAGTCAGACCAAGAAAAATAATCATGTGGAATAGCAGCTTAACTATTACAAGAAAATTTTAGCAAAAAGAACTATAACCTTCTCAGCCTTCGCAGACTTGCCACACAAACTCCTCTCTTATGGCAACTTGACCTTTCAGCTTTTAATCCTTTAAAGCCTTACCACAAATTATATGAGAGCATGAAACTTGATTCTGAGTACAGAAGCAACACCATTCTCGAGCTGCAAACCAAGATGGACAAATAATTTCAGCTGTAAACAACATAAAAGGATTATTGATAACAAATACTCAATACAACCCTTATTTCAATAGATAGATTAATGAATAAAAGGTTGGGAGGGTTTTAAGAGAAAAATTGGAAATAGTGAAGAAATTAGTACCTGATTGTTTCATCAAACTGTAGGAAAAGAGAAGGAAATCAAACACCTAGATTTCGGTTCACAAGAAAAGTGGGCTTCCCTGAGAAAGTAGAACACTCCTGATCAGAATTTTGGAGTCGACTCCTATCAAGACATACACCTTACTGGTCCTGCTTTAGTTAATGTAAGCCAATCAAGAAATCAAACCAAAAGAACCCATTAGTTATCAAAGCCTGAAGAACATTGCGAAAGCAGCAGTATATATCTGAAGAAAAGGAAAACACGGTAATGCACCTTAACCAATCCAGATATTGTAATCGCTTTTGATTAAAAATATGTAGAAGCAAAATTATAAGATATCATAACTTTGGGCTCGTACCAACGAAATAGCTATTGCTACCTGCTTCAATTACAAACCTTTCGCATTTATTGGAATGCAAAAAGAATGCATCTCAACCATGACAATATAAAGTTGCTCAATTTCAAATATAATCGCTTACATCCAAATAAGTAATCCATATAAACCAAACAAATTCGAAAATTCCAACTACAATTTGAATAATCGTATAGTCCATACATCGAAAGCAGAAAACATCATCGAGACAGAAATAAATAAAATAACAATAGTTTGAATATTGTGCTGACTGAAGTCAAACAACAAGACATAACTGACTAATAGAAAACATGATAATTTCGTATACTCACTTGTCTTCCAGTAATCACCCATCCTGCAGGTAACTTATCTACTACAAGTTGTTTTAAATCATCCAAACAATTCAGTACACTCACTTCTCCTTCTGGGATGAAGGTTTTGAGTGAATGGAAGTTCTCCACTTGAGCATGCAGCTGATAATCCATGTACGGGAAAATTGATTTATCATCACAACGAACAACACTGTCTGGTTGGGACGCCTTCATCTTAGTTTGAAAAAGCGTGGGATAGGAGCGGGAGCCTCTTACCACCTCGAGATGTTTTGTTTGCAAATTGTAGAATGTAAGACATTCCCCATCAAACCAATACAATAATAAATGATCGTGTAAAGCCAGCACACGTGTAGGAGGTGTAGTAGTAGTACTAGGGTCGAAGTAACAACCGAAGCCTGGTGGTAAGCCTTCCTGATCCTTAATTTGAACTTCAAAAGTCTCCTCCTTGATCCACTCTTGCTTGACCTTGTCCTTCATTATATATAGATGTATCTTAGAACAACAACTACCCCGATAACTGCAATGATGATCACTGTTGCTATTCATTATCTTCTCAAAACGTGCAATACAAGGATACCCTTTAAACTCCAGAAGATGATGATCAACTACTAAATATTGATCATTCATCATCTGGGTCGGAGTAGATTCAGTTGGGAGTCGAACGAGCTGAATCTTCTCCTTGTGAAGGTCAAATGAGAGCAACATTTCAGTCTTATTATTATTATCTCCTTCTAATACTTGATTAGTGACCCTCCAAAAAAGATCACCACCGCAGAGGGCGGCTGAAGCTGATGGACAAAAACTTCTCGAAATTCTGGTTACCATTTGACTAGGAAAAGGAGCAGAACCAGGTGGTGATGAGATATTAGCAAAAGTAGTAGTTTTTGTTCTCCACGAATTAGCTCCCAATGTAAAGACCATGCAAAGAAACTCATTGTTGGCTCTTGAAGTAAAAATGAGTACCACTTTATACTCCTGTGATGATGAATCGAAACCAAAACCATGACACAAGTGGATGTATCCAGATCCTTCAGTAGGAGTTAAATAGGTGATTACAAGTGTCTCACCCCTGGTCGGGTTGATGACATTTATTGCACCAACAGAACTAACATGTTCACTAGCTATTTTAACACATGCTAACCCCTTACAATAACCTACGGGTTCATTCTTGAGTTGGAAAGTTACAAAACTGCGACAAGTAAAATCAAAGGCGTGATCTTTTTTACTCTTTTTCTCCAAACTAAAAAAGTAAGCATTTTCGGCATTGCCTTCTGAAGAATTAAGGAGATTGAAAAAGAGACTTAATCTACTTTGATTTTGAGCAAAATGAGCGGTAGCAAATCGTTTATCATTGAAAATTGAGTTGTACCATAACTTACTCATGAAACTGCATTTGGCTAGTTCCCGACCTGATAACCTCGTCAGAATATTTTCAATTACAAATTCCTCAGGGAGATGTTGAAAAGGATGATTTTTTCTGTTTCTTACTGCAATCCTTTCTCTTTTCTCATCCTTTTCTTTTCGTTTTCTGATAGCTTTGCTCTGCACTCCATCAACGGCGATTACACTTTTCCTGCGCCTCGAATACATCGTTACTTCAGAAACTAATTGGGTATTTAGAATACTATTGTCTGTCTGCTAAGAGTTTTGATTGATCTAAGGGGCTAATAATCAAAAAGGAGGCGGAAGAAGAAGATCCAGATTAGAAATGAAAATGAAAATGAAATTGGGAAAGTAGGTCTGGAATTCCGGGGTTAAATAGGAGTAGTATTATAGTGGGTCTTCGAGGTCTTATTTTTACGCCCTTGGGCGTCCCCAAGCTTCTCCCTCTGCTGCAACTTGCAATATCACCAAAGCGTACGAATGAAACTAGCCCAGCTTCTCTTCATATGGGCTCATAAGCTCTAAATTATTATCCTAGTCCAAGTTTAAACTGCGCAAAAGAAATTCTTCGATTTAAAGAGGATAACAACAATAATGATAGCAAAAATTTAGTGGTACTATCCGGACGATCCCGTGGCATGGAAATAATAATCATGTGACCAAAGATTTCACATTATATTTGGTTAAAAACAATGGCATCTCCTTTCACGATGCAGTTATCTAACCCCTTCCCTACAGGGTAGGAAAGGTTTAGATTTGGATAAAATATGGAGAACATCAATTATAATAAAAATGGGATCTCCTTCCACAATGCTCAAGTTATAATCAACTCCAGCATTGAAGCGGTGAAGCCCCTCGAGATTAAGGTATCATCTTTGGGAAATTCACAGACTAGCCATAACCTAGCAAACTATGCTAGAATCAACCATATTAGTGAAATCTGGTTGCTCTTGTATTCAGGCCGCCTTGGCAGCCCCTAATCTGTTACTTTTTTCTTTCTTTGCCGTGTTGGTCAGCACAAAAACAAAACAAAAATGGCATCAACAAAATAATACTTACAAAGTATTCGCGTATCACAAAGGCTAAGGATCGGATCGCCAAGAATTCACGTAGAACCTCTATGCTCTCGGCAAAATCTTCACTGTTTATTTCTTTATTTCTTTATTTCGGCAGTATGATGTAATATATATAGGGGAGCGGAAACCCTAAAGCCGACCTTCACATATTTCCTATTTAGTTGAGAACTTAGCGGAGTCCTAGTTCGCTTCATCGTATGTTGAACACAAAAACGTGGGCCCACTAAGCTCTTCATCCACCCACCGCTACGGCGCTGATAAAGAACGATTCTTGGGAACCATGTTCTTTTTTTAGTAAGACACTAGGTGTTACGCCCGTGCAGAGCACGGGCTCAGATTGGTCGTCCAATGTAAAAGTTAAATGTGCTCGGCTGGGTTGCACGGACGCGGACGCGTAGACGCGGACACGACACAACGCTGACGCGGACACTACAAAATTTTCAAAAAACTAGGACGCGGACACGTATATACGTATTTTATTTATATATTATTTATATATATAATCATGTATTTATACGGCAAAGTCAAGTATTTCGGCCTAAAAATTAGAAAATGATGTTATATATGTATAAATTTCAAAAGAAAAGAAGATATTGTTTGTTTATACACGCCGAATGTCAAATAATCAGCCACTATTAAACACATAGCACAATCAAAATGCATTCTTAGATCAACACATGTCCAACTAAGGGTATACGTGGTGTCATTTCCAATTACAAAATCCGAATAAAGACCTAAATTATTGATCTAAATGTTTGTCTTTCTTCATTTGGTTAATAATAGTAAAAATAAAGGAAAAAGTTTATATGAAAATGAAAAAAAAATGCGTCGGACACGCGTCATCGGTGCGTCCAAATCAGACGCGCGTAGGACGCGCAAATTGGTGCGTCGGACACGCGTCGTGTCAGCGTCCCACACGCGTCCCGTGTCCGCCGCGAGTCGGACGCGGACACGGCTCAAGAAATGGAGCGTCCGTGCAACCCAGGTGCTCGGGTTTGGTGTGACAAGACAAGTTTATCTTCCAAAGGTTGTATCTCTAGTCTAGTCTCAGGTACGTTAATTCTTTTTTTTTAACTAACATTTGCAGGTAAGTTAATTCACTTGGCCACATGTTCACATTTTAAAAACTAGATGACCGCTACCACGGTGGGATGGCCGACCGAAAAAATTGACATAAAACTAAATTTTTTGTTCACAATTTAGTTCCGCCGTAGGGTGAAAATATTATTTTTTCGAGACGGACACAAAGGTATAATTTTTCTAAAACACGACGCGAAAGTATAATTTTCAGAGACGGGTAGGCCATGGTATATTTTTACTTTGCAAATAATTTGGTGGTGATTCAACACCATATGTTGTGCTTTTCATTTTAAAATTAGTTATTTTTTATACTTAGTCAATCATTTTATTTTTGTTGTAGTTTTTTAAATTTTTTTTTTTAAGATATGTCTAATTTTAAGCTACGCCTAATTTTTAAGGAGAAAAAGATACAAAATTTGGAGAATAATAAAAAAATTGAAAAACAAAAATTTGATATCATTGTTTGTGCTCATTGCGTAGCTAATTTAAAGGGCTTTCAAATATATAAAATTTATAAAAATACGACTTGTAGTTTGAAATATACGAGGTTTTTAAATATATAAAAAATACATTTACTGTTGTGCCCTTTCTTTTTGGTTTATTTACGAAAATATCTAATACCTTATTCCCCTTCCTCTTTGGTTTATTTACGAAAATGTCTAAAGGAAAAAAAGGTAAAATTTGATTTAGAGGGACATCTTAGTCTTTTCCAGGTGTCCGTACCAAAATTCAATCTTTTTTGTGTAATTGAAAAAAATGTCACGCTTCACATTGACACCAAGTCACCATATATAGAGTCCTCCCTCGCTTCGCTCGGTCGGCCTAATAAAAGATCTTCCCATGTGAGAATTTCATAAATAAACATGATTTTACATTCTTTTGAAGCTTGTTATTTCTCTGCTGAAGCTCTTCAATAATAAGTAATTAGCAAGTTGAAATTTACAATTTATAGAACCTAAAAACTTTAGTAAACTTTAGTAATAAAACTGAAGAAAATCTAAGAAATGGGAGGTGGTAAAAATCAAAGAGGTTCACATTCAAAACCAAAGAGCTGATATTTTGGTCTAAAGACATTGAGTTGATAAAGATCTGATTATCTGAAAAATATCAAAAAAGAAAGAAAAACTTGGTCAGGTACAGATTGTGTAGAATATTAGGAGCGAGATACTTAAAGACCAATTTCAGATGTAACATATTCCAAGCACCTTTATCAGTAGGAAGAAGGCGCACTTTTATTAACAATTATCCACGTTTGAATGCACTGATAGTTCAAGCACCTACAAATGGTCTTCCCAAATAATCAATCTATTTAAACAGTAGATCATAATGAATGACAGTAGGAAATAAAGGATCTCATGCACTTACCGAAGAAAATGCCGGTTTTTATTTGACTTCCCTATAGCTGCATAGTTCATAATGTTAGCGTGTATAGAAAGAATGGATAACTCACTACACACATGGGTGGGATAATTTGATAGATACCTATGCTCTTTTGGTATATTTGAATGCACGTTGTTACTACTTTGTGAAGCTTTTATGCAGTTATTATTAACCCAATTACCAAATCAGCTTGCAGAAAATTAGGCAGTGAACAAAAAGCGCAGCACCTTTCCCCATCACTCCTTAGTTTTTCATAGTTGGCGGCCACGAAGTTGTCTTGCCATAGAAACTTCTGATAACCCCAATAACTAAAAAATTCGAGAGAACATGATTACCGGTAGTAGCTAGGATAAGCAACTCAGCTAAACATATATGCCAAAAACTCCAGACCGCAGTTGGACCTGATTTGCAGAAATCCAAATAATTAAAGGTTCATACACACCGTCTTGAAAGAATCGCTTCAAACAACTTTAAATGTTAACAATGTAACTATTATTTAATGGTCATCAACAACCTAAACACCCAATCACATCTCTCACACCACGTCGAGAGTTGGGCTAACCTCCTCTCTCATTGGCCGGACAACGAAACCCTCGCTCCTGATTGGCCGAAATCAAAGTTAGCCCCTTTACATTTCGTGGCCGTTAATGTTAAATCTACTTGATTCGATCTAATGCTCCAAATTGAGCGATAACATTTATTTTTTTGTTTTAATGTATATTTTATGCCGAGATTCGTATTAATTATGGAATATGTTGCCGGAATTCTTATTAATTTCCATAACTAAAAAGATCTTCGGTTGTTGACTTATTATTTTCGTATATTATTTTAAATGCCAAAATAATAATCTTATTGGTTTCCATACTTTAATTTTTATACAAAAATATTTTGATTTTAATGCCGATATATGAAGAGAAAAAAAAGGAGAATACATAGGCGAGAGTATTTTTAGGATAGTCTGATTTTGTTTCCAATAAAAAGTTAATTTACCTATTTATAGGCGCCCGAGGATCTTCTAAGATCTTCTGGAATTGTGATTAAGGAAACATACTCTTCTGGAATTGTGATTAAGGAAATATACTCATATTTGATTTGAAGGAATTTCTTAGAAACCAAGTTACGAACCTACTTATAAATGGTACAAGTGTGCTTAGTTTGCACTTTCGATGGCTGGGGAGGAAAAACAGAAAGCAATGGAGAACCGTAAACAAGGTTTGTATGCAGGGCAATTTAATTAGTTTTTACGTTTGATTTTCTCTTTGGATGGAACTTTGATAGTATGTAACTACTATTCATGTTCTTCTTTTTATGATTTTGGTTACGTACAGTTTTTTTTTTTTTTTTTTTTTTTTTGAAAGTGGCAAAGTTCAAATAAATAGGAAAGGGTGCCAAGATAGCACCCTCAAAGATACAAGAAGAGTTGAGCAAGGTGCTTAGAGAGCTTACATCAAACTACTCTCTAAACAAATTTTCCCAATCAAATACAAAATCATCCAACTTGATATTTTTAAAAGAATCGATATTAATCGACCAACTAAGAAGCAACACTTTGGGTGCTTTTTATGGGAAGTGGTAGAAGTGGTAGAAGTGGTAGCGGTGAAAAACCGCTATCACTTATTAGAATCTTTACAAAATCATGAGTTTTATGCATTGGGAATATATATGGTTTAGCTCTGTCATGGCTAGACGTTCTAGGGTTTTGGTGTAATTCATTAGAAGTTTCGTCAACTTGCTGCTTATTGGTGGTAACACCGGTAGGCATTACTCAATAATGGGGTTTCATATTGTTGTGTTTATGTGTAAATCAATCACTGTATTTCTGTTTTCTGCCTCTATGATAAGATGCTAAATTGCTAAGGATATGGTTGTCAGCATCCAATCAAGCAAAGCCTCGATCGGCAGTGAAATGGATCGTGTCAAGTAGGGCTGTCAATGGATATTCGATATCCGGTATCCGTTTCCGAATATCCGGATTCCGTTAGGTTAATATCCGACATAACGGTTATCCGATATCCGATAACCTTAACGTAACGGATATCCGTTTATTAACATAACGGTACTAGGTTAAGGAGTTTACGTTAGGTTAATATCCGATACCGTTAGTGTATAACTATATCATAAAATTTTCGGAAATTTTCGATACCTAATACCCTTTAGGTTTACTCTTTAGCCATTTGATTACGTCTCTCTAAGTAAATATCGAAATTATCGAATATTAACGAAATTAACGGAAATTATCGGAAATTATTGAATATTAATGGAAATTATTGGAAGTTTTTTGTATCATGAGTAGATAACGGAAATTATCGGAATAATATCCGATATCCGATAGCTTATCCTTAACCTTATCGATATTGAATTTTTGAATTCCGACGGATATTATCGGATACCGGATATCCGATAACCCTTAACCTTAACCTTATCGGTATTGCCAATATCCGATGGATTTTCATCCATTGACAGCCCTAGTGTCAAGTGGTGTATCTAACCTCAATTTTAATAAATCCCTTATCCACTGAATTTTGAAGAGATCTAATTTTAATAATGAAGGATGGAACACAGTGGTGCTATAAAAACCAAAGGAAAGGAAAAGAAAGTTGAAGTTGAAGGTAAATCCTTAAATAATTAACTTAAAAAACTTGATTTAAAAGTCCCAGCTCATGAGATTTTGCTTTCTTTTCCTACTTTTATCTATCTTTGTACATCATTTTGATAATAAAAATGGTTGTATTCTTTATGTGGTTGTATTTCTAATGAATTCTTCATTTTCTTTGCAGTTTATTTTTCCGATAGTGGACTACTTGAACTCCAGATCATCGAGAAGCCATTGTTGTACAGTGTTGGTAAATGGAGCTTTTAACCTTCTCATCTCAAAAAAAAATATTTCAGTAAGCTAACTTAATGTTTTGCTTCTCCTATCTGTTTTTGTTGCTCTATACCTTTACCCTATGAGTCATGATAGAACGTTGGGGAGGTATAATGAAAAGAGTTAAAAGATTTCGATACCCACATGTAATGAAAAATGGGAATAGCCGATGTCCATGTCCGTTATATTAATTCTGTTTGCTTCATTGATGCCTATACTTTGTGGATTATTTTGATAGAGTGCCGCATTCTTCTTAGACGTGTACTTCTGCAGGAATTTCGAGAATGTGGCACCATACTGTGAGAATAGACCACGAACAATCCATCTATAACCGGTGGTTATAGAGATTATATGGACTAAAAAGGGTCAAAAAAAAAAAAAAACTGTAAACTATTTTAACTACAAGCGGTAATCGAATCCGCAAGCTCAACATTGATGGTTGCCCTTGGAAGGGTCCTAACCGAAGGCTACTCGAACTGCAACGCAAGTTGCAACAATGCTCAATGCAAGATTGCTGGCTGAATGCAAGTTTACTGATTTTGTAGTCCCTCTTCAATGAAGTTACGTATGCTAGAACTCATGAAAAAGGTTACCAATCTTAGAAAGAAAATGTCTCCATCGTCTGCTTTTCTCCAAAATTAGAACGTGAGATACTGGAATTAGGGTTCCATTGTTGTCACTTGCTTCCAGTCTGCATAGACGGCTTGGTTATGTTTAATATTGAATAATATCATCTCTTTGTGTTCGATCTCTTGATTTAATATTGTATGAATTTATTTTCCTTTCGAAGCATAGAAGCCTTTTCTTTTCTTTATTTATTGTTGTATTTAACTTTAACAACTTTTAATTTTCTTTCTTTATGTCAAGATGCGAACTTAAAGAGTTAATTAGTTGTCGTAGAATATATGCACAGTTACATCTACTAAAGATATGAGCGCAAAAAGATGGTGTTAAAGATTGTGTCCGACACAGAACAACAGTATGATGAATTTCTGGTGATAAAACTTATGCAAAGTTACATCTACAAAAGCTATGAAAGCACAAGAATCTCTACTGGTGAATTGTACACACTTTTCTTTTTTATAAACACAGTTAATAAATGGTAATGTAATAGATCTAACTTAATGAGAGTAATGAGGTATAAGAATTGTTGTTTATTATAATGATCCTATAGAGTATTGAGGGTATAAGAAAAGTAACTTTTGTGGGAGCCATAACATTTCTATTGTACTGATTTTGTAAGCTTTGAGTATACATTGTCGTGAACCTGTATGCCAAAGATTGACATTATCTAGAATATTCAACAAAAATTCCTTAAGGATTTGGACATTTGCAAAAATGCCAAATCATGAAGTTCATCGCACCGAAGGCGTATGAGAAGTTGAGCCCAGACCGAAGGCTCAACAAACTAAATACTGGGACCATTTATACTGATCAAGATCGTAGGCCTTACTAACTAAAAATGCTACTATGACTCGACAAAAATATTGCAACCAATATCGATACTGATGACTGTAGTTTATGGCCCGAGTACCAAAACAAGCACAAAATCACCATTTCTCGTCTTTCTATATTTTTTTAAAATTTTGATATCATACTGTTTCGTGTGGGATATGTGCCGGATGCTGATGTTTTGAAATTTTTTGATTTGTATTTTCAGTTATGGTCTCGGGTTTTGTGGAAAGATATTTTAATGAGAATGTTTGCTTTGATCGTTTATGTTTATGTCTTATAACACTTTTTGATGAGTTTTAACATATTAGATGTGTATTACTTTGAGTCCATAAATCCTGAAATGTCAGCATGATTGTTGTGTAAGTAGATGTATTACTTCGAGTACGTAACTCCTGAAATGTTTTACAAGTTCCAGGGGTCTGGGGTGTCTTTCGATGTTTAGATAAATCAACTAACTAATCCAAAGCATTGTTGTTGGAAGCTGGATTTAAATTATTTTGATTAATTATTCAAGCGATATTTCTAGAGTTAACTTCCAATATTCCTAGGGTTCGGGGTGTCTTTCTAGATTATTCAGATTAACTACTTTTTTTTGTTGAAAAATCCATATATAATAAATCGGTTCTCAAACAATCATTGTCCTTACAAATCTTTGTTCAACACTGTTTTGCTCGGGAATTCGATCGTAGTACAAATTTAGCGATTACTTCATCGGCAACTTAAATAAAATTTAGGGAAAAAAATATGTTCGTTCGACAAAAATATCTTTAAGAAATTTCTTGGTTGCCAAGATACTTCTTATGCCAAATTTAGGCGATATAAATATGAACCTCAGTCATCCTGCCTCACTTTGTTCGACTCCTTTAGCTCAGTTTTATTTTCTCATGCATGTTCTTATTCATTTTATCATTTCAAACCAAACAGTAATTAGGTTTTACTCCTTTTCTTTGTTTTATTTTGATTTTTGATCTTCTTTTGATTTACCTTACGTGTTCTTTTTTTTCTTATTGAGCAACCATTAGGGGTTGGTTTTGATGAAAGGATTATATATAAGGTAATGGTTATGTGTATTCTTTTGTTTTGGGGGGTTCTCCCATCACGAACACAAAAGATACACCATTTTCTTTCGATTAGAATGCATGTGTGGGTTACAATCCAAAGGATGGGACAGAAGATGTGGGATCAACTTTTTTTTTTTTTTTTTTTTTTTGCTAAGTCACAATTTTTATTAATGAGAATAACAAAAGGTCATACAAAAATTCTAAAGAACACTAAAAAAGACAATCAAAAATAGACAGAGAAACTACTAGAATTACAAAAATCTAGTTGAATCTGTAATATTTTCTATCTGGCATTTCCACCTGAATCAGAGAAGATGGTCTTCCTTCATGATATATTACTTGTCCCAAATTCAGTCTTGCTCCCTTCTTGGCAAATGCATCTGCTGAAAAATTTATTTCCCTATAACAATGATTGTATCTAATTTCAGTTATTGACTGACAAGCTCTCACCCATCTAGCATGTAAAAACCATGGAATTTGCCCTCTTTTAAAGTCTTCCACCACAGCCTTGGAATCCGAGCATATGATAATTTTCCTGCAAGACATTTTCACTGCCCATTCTACTGCCCATACAACTGAAATTACCTCTGCAATGTAGTTAGTGGCAATGCCAATACCTCCAGATATTGTCCCCAGAACTTGACAGAAGTGATCTATTGCTATGATTCCAAAACCAGCATTGCCTGGGTTGCCCAAAGCTGCACCATCACAACAAAACATAACAAACCCCTCATCTGGAGCATTCCACACACACACTCTATAATGGAGTTAAATTTAGTGGTTCTGTTTTGAATATTGAAAAACCGCAGAATATATGCATCATAATTTTGATTCCACCTTGTACCCTTCATTCTATAACTTCCTTCATATACCAGGTTCAGGATTCTGCTTTTAAATTGATTCTCATTAGGCTGAATATTCTCAAAGAATGTTATGTTTTTCTGGAACCAAAGCTCTCTAATTGTTGAACAAGCTTGTTAACCATATTTCTTGGATAATAGAGCTTTTATGCTTTGCCAGAGTGAAAACTTCATGAAAAGAGATAGGATTTTTGAATTGAAAATATTACCTAGCCATTGCCAGATGTTGCAACTAAATTTGCAGTACCACAGAAGATGCTCCATGCTATCCTGATTCTCCTTGCAGATACAACATCTTGAAGCCATAGAGTATCCTTGATTTACTTTTTTCACATCATCCACATATACATTATGTATGATTTTCCATATATTACTTGAAATTCCAGGGTGTAAGAATGCTTTCCAAATCTTGGCAGGCCATTGAAGCAGAGGCTCCCTGTGTCTAATTTTATTGGCTGCAGCTGAAGTAGAGAATTTTCCTTTAAGGTCAACACTCCACACCATTTTATCAGTTCCACCACTAACAACTGGTAATGAAGAAGTTAGATTACATTGTATAACATCTGGGATATTCCAGTTGTGATGAATTAATAATTCTTTGACTGTCATCTGCAGATGATTTTTGACATACTCTGTAAAACCCATTATGTCAATTAAAGCTTGCTCTCCTATCCAGATGTCAAACCAAACAGAAATTTTTCACCATTGCCAATACACCACCTTATGGTCTTCAATTGCCGCCATGCCCATCTTAACCAGTCCAATGAGATGAATATTTCCATTTATTACACCACTGACCATTTTTATCCTTGTATTTTGCTGCAAAGAATTTAGACCATTCATCCTCATAAGTATGCATTCTCCACATCATTTTCATTAGCAATGCCTTATTTACTACTTCAAGCCTTCTAATGCCTAATCCTCATTCACTTATGGAGTGCACACTTTCGCCAAGACAATGTATCATATTTCCTTATATCATAATTACCGACCACGAAAGTTTCTCATGATCTTATCACAAACTTTAATGATAGAACTTGGCCATTTATAAACAACCATGGAATATAGAGGAAGCTAGAAATGACAGACTTGATTAAAACCAATCTGTCATGAAATGATAGTAACTTGCCCTTCCATGTAGCTAAAGTGGATTGCATCATTTCCAAAATTGACCACAATGCAGATGATTTCACTCTACCAGGCATTAACATTACACCCAAGTACTTATCTGGAAAACTGTAAGGTCCATATGTAAAAAATTTGAGATTTGCACTTTTATGTCATGAGAGCAACCATCAGCAAAGCATTTACTTTTAGTTCTGTTAATGATTTGACCAGAGCAGTCTTGATATTGCTTTAGAAGCTTGAGCAAACTATCTAAACTTCTTTTGGAACCATTAGTGAAAATGAAAACAGCATCAGCAAACATTAAGTGAGTAGGATGAATACCTTTTCTATTTACCATTGGCTGCATTTTTCCTGATTGCACTAATTGAGTGATTCCTCTACTTAGCACCTCCTCCATTAGAATGAACAATATAGGGGACAATGGATCTCCTTGCTTCAAACCTCTGCCCATATAAAAGAAACCTTTTGGACCTCCATTCACCATTACAGACATTCTTGCAGATTCAAATAAGATTTGCAGCCACTGACACCAAGAGGATGAGAAACCAAATTGTTAAAGAACTTTAAATAAGAATGACCAGTTAACTGAATCATAGGCTTGAGATATGTCTAATTTTAAGCCAACATTGCCTCCTCTTCTCTTGGTTTTCATTTCATTTACTAGTTCTGATGCCATAAGTATCTGCTCATGAATACTTCTGCCTTTAACATAGGCCACCTGCTGGGGAGATATAAGTTTGGAGACCAATGTTCCCATTCTGGTTGCAATGATCTTGGTAAATACCTTGAAGCTCACATTACTTAACCCTATAGGTCTAAATTGGTTAGGCTTTTTAGCTCCTTGAACTTTTGGTAGAAGAACCAAAAAATTGGAATTAAGACCTTTGGGAATAAATTTCCTTCTCCAACAAAATTTAACTGCTTCAACAAAGTCTTGTTGAATAATGTTCCAGCATTTTATATAAAACATACCTGAGAATCCATCAGGACCTGGAGCAATTTCTTCATCAATATCAAGGATTGCTTGATGGATTTCTTCAGCTGTTAGAATAGCTTCAAGCATCTGCTGATCATCCTCAGTGATAATTTTTGGAATGTTAGACAGTAATGAATCATTAATAGTAACTTCTTGATACTGAAATTTTCTTTCAAAGAACTCAACCAAAAGATCTGCAATCTGTTCTTGATCAATAACCAGATTTCCATTTGTATCCTCTAGTTCAGTAATTAGATTTCTGGAGTATCTCACTTTAATATTAGAATGAAAGGATTGAGTATTTGTTGAACCTTCCTTCACCCATTTAACTCTTGATTTCTGCCTTATCATAGTACTATATTGAGTTTCTCTTGAGTTATACTCATTTTGAGCTGAACTAAATCATTTAATGCATCTGTATTATGAGGATCACTATCCGATATAATCATTTTGTCTCGACATTCTCCTCAAACCTTCTTTGATTTTTGTTTGTACATTTCCAAATACACCCCAGTTCCATTCTTTTAAAGTTTGCTTAAGTCTCTTGAGTTTTTGCATAAAGACAAAAGCAGGATCACCTGACAAATGTGCATTCCAACAGTCTTCTACTAACTTCATAAACCCTGGATGTTCAAGCCACATTTTTTGAAATCTCATAGGAGCATTCTTTGGCTTAGGTATATTAACACAACCTCCAAGTAAAGGTGAGTGATCTGATACTACTCTGAGTCCCACTTTATACCCCCAATCCTGATATTTTTGCATCCATTCCATATTAAAAAAAAACTCTATCAAGATGGCATAAAATTCTTTTATCACCATGTTGACAATTTGACCAAGAAAAATCCAGACCAGTCTTGGGAGCTTGAAGTAACTGACATTGATCTACACATTCATTAAAGTCTAGCATTGATCTTCTAGAATGAGCTCTACCACCCACTTTTTCTTCAATTGAAAGTACTGCATTGAAGTCTCCCAACACAATCCAAGGCTTTTCAAACTCACTTATCATCTGCATTTCAGACCACAAAAATCTTCTTTCCACCATATTAACACTAGCATGAACACCTGAGACCATAACATCTCCTATTGCTACTGTAATCATCTGACTTGTAATAGAAACTACTGAAGGTGTAGAAATGGAATTACTCCAAAATAACCAAATGTTACCTTTGTGATTAATAGAAGAATTATGAATTGCCATGGTTTGCATTCCTGGCAAATTCAATTTACTGCAAAAAGAAGGAGTACAATGTACATGTGGTTCTACAATCCAAACTAAAGTTGGAGAAAATTGATTAACTAAAGTTTTTAGTTTCTGTGGGCCCTAGCTCTTCTAAGGCCCCTTATGTTCCAAAAAAGAATCTTCATATTGAAGATTGGAGGTTTTTTGGACCTCCTTTTCCAACATTTTTCCTAAAATTGTATTTAGTTACCTTTTGAATGTTTCCATTGATATGCTTATCTGGTGGAGCAGCAACATTTGTGATCCCCTGGATATACTTTTCAGGTGTAGCATTTTCTTTTGACTTACATTTTCCAGCTGACTTAGAAGTTACTGTTATACCAGGTATATACTTGTCAGGTGTAGCAGGTGCAGTTGTATTACTTTTACCAGCTGAGCTAGAAGCTATTGAAGACCAAGAAGTAAAAGAAACTGGCTCTGAAGTAACTTTTCCTGAACCAGAGTCAACAAATTTAACAACACTATTTTCTAACTCAGTAGAGTCTGCTATTTGAATCAATTTTCGAGGCTCTAATTCAGCCATAATCTCCTCTTCAATGCATTCATCATCCTCATCTTGTGTTTCATTTGTAGACAAGGTATTAAATCTTCCACCTACTGTCAATAATGACTCAGGAGAACCAACTCTTTGTTGACTTGGAGATGTAATACTTCTCACAATTGAATCAACTTCCATTGGCTTAATAAGACCTGAAATATTTTCTTGAACCACCTCATTATTATCAACCTGCTTCTGCACCTCAGATCTATCACAAATATCAAAAGGACTTTGAGTAGCAGGAGAAAAAGTTTGTCTTACATTATTTTGATAAGCAGGTTTACCCTTTGATTGATTCTTGTTTTTCTCCACTCTACATTCAGAGATCAGATGACCAATAATTCTGCAAGTTTGACAAAATTTTGGGCAATCTGGTATTGAGATATCTTGAAAGAAACCTCCATATTTAGTGTTGATCCAAATTTTATTAGGAATGTGATGATCAAAATCTACTTCTACCAGAACATTGGCATAGTAACCCACTTCACATTTTGTTGTTGCTGTGTCAATTTTGATTGTTGTGCCAATCTCTTCACATATCTTAAACAATATCTTCTCCTTCCAAAATTCTAACCCCAAACCTGGGAAACGAACCCACACTTGAGCTTTTGAAGTTCTTTGATATTCAGGACGAAAATTAGAAACCCAATTCCTTATTTTGAGAATCTGATCAGTTACTTCCCATAATCCATATTTGATCATTTTACGATCAACTTCATTATCCAGCTTGATAGTGAAATAACCTTTCCCTAAAGGAATAAGTTTACAATCTCCTACTAAGTTCCATTGACTCCTCAAAATAATAGTTGCATCCGCAAATTTAATTTTTTGTAAATTCAATCTACCAATTAACGAAAATTTCCAAGGATTCAAACCCTCTTCAAATAGATCATCAGGTAAATCTATCGATGGAACTTTGTTTGAAACTCCATTATTACTAACTTTTGACATATCTGAATTTATTGAAGTAGAA
The DNA here is from genome assembly GCA_023531295.1 of Papaver armeniacum. NCBI lineage: Eukaryota > Viridiplantae > Streptophyta > Magnoliopsida > Ranunculales > Papaveraceae > Papaver > Papaver armeniacum. Next base: position 81,574 of record JAJJWW010012530.1, read on the forward strand.
TTAGGACAATTACTCATCGATCCACACCACTTAATCACCATGAATCATTGAAAAATATTTAAGGATTAAAGAAAAATCACTTGAATAAATGAAGAAGGTGTACAAATCTCAAGATCTGCGAAGAAATTTTTCACCGATTCAGTCGCCCGATTTGCAGAGCGTGACTCAACTTATCAGGTTTTCCGATTTGCAGAGCGTGACTCAACTTGTGATGGTGCAGCTTTGGGCAACCCAGGCAATCTTTGGTTTTGGAATCATAGCAAGAGATCACTTCGCCGAGTTCGGGGGTACAATATCTAGAGGTATTGGCATTGCCACTAACTACATTGCAGAGGTAGTTTCAGTTGTATGGGAAGTAGAATGGGCAGTGAAAATGTCTTGCAGGAAAATTATCATATGCTCGGATTCCAAGGCTGTGGTGGAAGACTTTAAAAGAGGGCAAATTCCATGGTTTTTACATGCTAGATGGGTGAGAGCTTGTCAGTCAATAACTGAAATTAGATACAATCATTGTTATAGGGAAATAAATTTTTCAACAGATGCATTTGCCACGGAATCTGAGCATAATAAAGGATGTGGGATCAACTGCTCCACTCCTTTATTTACTCATGGACAGAATATCTTCATATATGCAATATCACCACCCTTACCCTTATATGAAGTTTCAGACTGATTATTTTCGTTATGTTACCCTCGAGACTTTCTTATTTACTGACGAATCTATAATAAGTTCGATTTTTGATTGTCCTTTAGCTAGAGCTCACAGAATTAATGCAAGAAGTTTTTTTTTTCAAATACAAAGTCTGTTGTACAAGTTCATGGGAGCATAGTTCATGTTCACCATGGCGATAAATTAACTATGAGAGTACTGGTAAGTTACAAATTTTGTGACTCTTCATGTAGTATTTCAATACTATCTTTTTAAAATTAGCTTAACAGTAAGACACCATTTGTCAAGCTTTGAACTATTTGATTACAAAGGTGTATTCAGATTTAGTTTAGAGATTAAAAAAAGAGGACTAAACTCCATAACAGTTCCCACTTAAGATGCTAAAGTAAGTTGTTGTGGAAGAATCAGGTAAAAGTGATATGCTGCTTCTTTTTCTTCCTAATACAGGCCCTTTTGACATGTCCATTATCCTAGGGTTAACTAATATCACCTGTAGTTTATACATCTATCGTGAGGTTAAAAGTGGCTTAATGAGTTAAGTTCACTCAGTCTTGATATATATGAGAATCTTGCTAAAATGCACATCTTAAATTGAAAACACTTCTGTTTTAACTTTTGAATTACTACAAGTCATTGTGGTTTCTATTCAATAACGCGGGATCAGCCAGGTTGATCACTCTATAGTAGAATCATTAATTTGCTCAAGTTGAAGGACATGTGTTACTGCTCTTCATGTGATGAATCATCACGAAATAAACACCTAAATGCAATGAAATAAAGGTAAAATAGAATGTTTTATTCTTTTTAAGGTTTCATGTTTACACTTTCAGAAGAATTTCATTTTATGGTGAAGGCAAAGAAGAATTTCATGGCAAACCTTTATTGATATTTGATTCATATAGTTCCTTCCGGAGAGAATTATAGACTATTGCCATGGCAAAAGAAAAAGGATTTTAGACTATCGCCGAGGCAAATTAAAAGAGCAACTAATTACCTAGCTTGATAATCAAAAACCTTTAGTGACAGCCAACTTGATAGCTGCAGCGTGTAAGGTATGTCAACATTAGTTGAGTCCAATTTCCAATTTTGAGATATTTTTAGCTCTCAAATCGTAAAGTCTTGAGTATCCAATTTTCGTGCTTGGCAGGTTGTATTGGAGGTACTGTCAGAAATTAAAACCATGCAGTTTTTTTTTTTTATAGTCAAGTTCTCAACATAATGTAACACTTATACAAATGCAAACACAAAAGTATAATATTTTTTTTTTGCAGTCACATTTTTAATTTGCGCTTATTTGACCAAAATATAGGTTTGCATGTAAAACAAGGCAATGGATTCATGCCAAGACCAAACTACAAAGAATAAAAAGGGCATAGGAAGCTGAAGAACTTGCACGTAGGGGAATGCAGTTATCTGCGCAATATAGTTGGGGGATACCCCAAAAGTTATTCTTTTAGAGGTTTCGGACAATATTAATGATGTGAGTGTCTGAGGAGAATGAGAGCATTGAATATGGTTAATGAGAACAACATTGTTGTTAAAGGTTTATAGATTTTTCATGTCATTTCACCGGCATGATAACATTGTAATGGTTGGTAAAGTTTGTTAAACATGCTAAGTTGAGTAGAGACTGTAGAGTGTTCAAGTTTAGTATTTCGTCCATGGAAGACATTCTCAAAGTGGTTTCTTAATGAATTTTGTAATGAAAAATTGTCCTCTCTCCTCCTTAATCAAATTTAACTCTTGATTAAAAAGATCATGAATAAAATCTAATGTCATATGTCCCATCATAAAAAATACAACTGAGATCATAGAAAAAAAAACTGGGAATAAAAAAAGAGAAGCCCAAATTAAAAATAATAATCGAGAATGGAAGGTAATGATATGTATATTATTGGTACCAGGGGAGATGAGTTAAAGTGACGCTATGGGATGGATTAGTGAACGCAAATAGTGATGATATCGTGAAAAACTTTGTGGATGTACCTGCTGTGGTAGTGGTTACTGGCACATACATGAAAGAGCACCTGGATATTACAAGATTCAAACACCTATGTAGTGTTTTTCATTTGAATCTTGCTTCATCTGTCTTTACATGTAAAAATAGTTAACCCTTTTCAGTCATTTTTTTTCTATCTACTTAGTCTTTTGGGCGTACTAAAGAATAAACATCCAGGTGTTATGTTTAAAAGAATAGGCTACTTAAACCATGCTTTTCCTTTCTTTCTCTAAAAATTGTGTACAATGGCTGACCTAATGAGGAAATGTGCTACAGGGAGTGTTGTACCTTAGACGCTAGTTGTAGCGCAAGCAAATGCCGGCATGTATAGCATCATATATACAATGAAAAAATGTGTTTTTCCATGTTTTAAAATAAATATTATAAGTAGAATAAATAGTTTTTTGTCACTAATTACAATCATTTTTCTTGCTCATGTCGATTAATTCCTGTCGTTGTTTGTCGTATTTTGAATCTAATTAAGAAGATTGACAGGGATTTTTGAGTGGAAGATAAGGCATTGGTGCTTTTTTGGGCGATGCTGCTGGCAAAAGGGTCCATTTTGAATTTTTTAAAACAGCGTTCACAATTGGGACTTTATTCTTTTGATTGTTTTCTGTTGCATTATTTGTGTTTTTTTTTTTTAAACATTTTTTCTACCTCTGGTAGCCTCTTTGTACATTCTTCTTAATCTATATATTTTTCTCTCTTCTCATCCAAAAAAAAAATTACGTTCAAGTCTTGCTTCAATTGGACTTAGATAAGAGATTTTGTCGATGCATACACTACCGAGGTATATTAACATATGTAGCTAATGTTGCTTGACATCTTAGTGAATTGTTAAATATTTTCATCGTACATGAAAGCTTAACATGGATTTCCATTTTGTTTTGTTTTTTTCTTTTCAACTACTGAGGTCAAAAGCATTCAAACCGCTCTTACAAGGCTTAGCCTAGAAGGACCCATGTTTAGACTTGCTTGACTGGTATGTAATTTTATTAATCTACAATTAATTGTAGCTTTGACACTACAAATCTTTACTCATATATAAACACTACATTTTCAAGTAATCTTTAGTCTTGGTAGTTATTATTTCAAATGCACACTCAATTTTGTGATGATATACGCATGTAGTTATTACTAATACTTAGTTTTTACATAGAGATAGTGCAATGGAAGATTTATGGAAAATATTTCTTACCCTCTGTATGAAGTGAACTTTTCTCATAATTTGTGGCATTGTCTGTTGACTGCAATATAGGTTTAGATTACTGACAAATAACAATCAATCATGAGGGTTTAAATAATCGGATGGTAGCCCGGGTCAAGAATATGACCAAATCTGTCATCGACCAGGAGTATAGGAAAGTTCAGGGGCCATAATATTCCAGCCAATCACTGTATAGTTGGTATCTCTAATGTGGAGGCTACATTTGCCGTTACTGTGTACGTATTTGCGCCAATAATTTTTCCCAATTGGAAACCGTGAAATATAAGGATAAAGAATTTGTTTAGTTGGCTTTTTCTTACTTAATGCTTCAAAAAATAAAGAAAAAAAAAATTCGTTGCAACAAAATCCGTGTATGATCATTACATATGGATACAAGAAGTTCAATTGCTTGGGGTTTCTATGGCATCTTTAGTATAAGTGAAGATTAGAATGCCTTAATTTTTATGTTAATTGTGAAGTTTTGTATGTATCATGTTTTTTATCAAGTAACATACTTCAAGCATATACATCAAAAAGTACTTTGGGTAATAGTTTGGTCAAGAATTCTATTTTATATTTTTATTCTGATAACAGAAGATTTGATAATAGTTAGGATTAACTTATATTTTGAAACTTAACTTTGTATTTTAAACTTTATATAATTGAAATAAATACATGCATACAAATTAAAAGAGATAATTTTTTTCTCTTTATGATCGTGAACGTGAGAAAGTAACTCTTCCCCAGAAACGAATGGGTATTTTATTTGAGTGCATCTATGTCTAATTCATTTTTTTTTGTCAAACGTATAGAAAAACAAAAAGAGTCTAGAACTTTTAAAGACAACAATAGGAAAGGCGGGGTGCACCGACAACGTACATCCTCATTTCTTGAGAACTACCTCATTTCTGTGCTTCGTCGTTCTTGATCATTTTTGCATGACAAGTGCATTAATCTTTATAGTTAACTTTAACTTTTTTGCTTTCGTGTAGGTTGTGGCCGGAATGGATATTGCTGCTTCAGAGTTTTTTTACCGGAAATGACAAGACCTATGATTTAATTTAAATTTCAAATAGGTAAGAAAAATTATGCTCACAAGATTTTATTTTTTTATCATTGATAGAACGACACATACGCGATATATCATTTATTTATTTTATTAGTATGAGAAAAAGATCAATAAGAAAAATTGATATGTTGGATAATCATGCCTCAATTATACTATGCATTTTTTTTAATTTAAAGTTTTGTTATAATCTGTTAAAACACTGTCATTTAGTTTAATATGAGACGTGTTTCGCAGAGTTTCCGGATATTAAGTACTCACATATATTCCCATCACATAAGTAACGCGCATAATGTGGTTTGTTGGATCCTACCTACTGATTCGACATGTCCATGCGGTGTTAATTTTGGATCTATGAAATATATTCATAGTTAGAAGGGAAATCAATATTTCTCGACTATGTTTCAAGTTTGCCTCATGATATTTCAGATGAAAAATAATTGAACTATTTTCCGTCATTATATATCTGATCTCTTTAGCAAAATGACTCATTGATTAGACATCACCAAGGCTATAATAATTGACAATATTGATTTATTTGAGTGAAAAGCTTACATGTTGATGGTGTTGAATGGTAAAACAAGTTGATGGAGTATATGTGTTTTTATCTTTTTGTTTACAAATTTTGGGTCTTATGTTAATTTAGCTTAACGAATTTGGATGTGCTCTTCTTTGTCAAACAGATGGAACAATTGGAAGTATTTTTGGATGTAAGATTGATGAGAAAATGAACAAAGAAACTGATAAGTTTGTGGTAGAGAAAATAATTTAGATTAGGTTGAGAATAATTTACCTCCTTGGGAAACAGATTAGCATATATTTTTTTGGGAAGTAAGGAAAATTTATGTGCAACATCGTCCAAGGAGATAGTTATTTTTCCCAACTGTCTCTGATCTCTTTAAACTTTTCTTTCACATATCATGAACATATGCTATGTGTATCTTTTTGTGCATATATGCAGAAAATGTGGGTATTTTGATCATGCGGTGTTCAATAGAAAACAACCCCGCGAAAAGGGTCATGTGGTCTGAGCACCACCTCATCATATCAAAATTTATGTATGAAAATAAACTTACATACTTAAATGAATAAAGTTTAATTATTTTAAACTGTTATTCTGCTTTTTGTCAGTTAATCTAAGAAAGTGAAAGCTTTGTGTATTTGTGCTCCGTGTATTTTTATATTACCTATTTACTTTTGTTGGTTAGTATATGGGATCCGATGTTTTTTTTTCTTATTAGGCAACAATAGAGTTTTGCGAGTGAGAAAAAAAAACACTCATAAATGTTAATTGTATAACAAGAAATTATCACTCTTAAATAAGCAGTGCCGATTAATCCCACCAGAAAGAAATTATCATACAATGGGAAAATTACACACATAAATATAAAAATATGAAATATTATATCTAGGCTTCAAGGACTATAATCAAAGTTAGGTTAAGTCGTGGTAATTTTGAATTAAATGAATTTCATTGTAATTATTCAAGGAGGATAGTCAAGTTCAAGCTTAAGTCGTGATAATTTTTAATTAAATGGATTCATTAGGATTATTAATTTATTATAAGGTATTTAATTATTTGTGCCTCAATTATACTTTGTGTAGTTTCTAATTTAAGCCAACTCTTTGTTCTCATTTTGATTTAGACAAGACCCACTAAATTTAAAAGAAATTAAGTCTTTTTAATTCTTATTCATTGATCATGCGAGATGAACAGTGGTGAACAGATTGGTAATTGATCAACCAACGATGTTTGAAAATTCCTTCAAGCTTGGAAATTTTTTAAGCTACTGCAACATATAAAAGATTTAGTTGATGCTTTTAGTTGTTATAGTCAAAGGTGTACATAATAAACGTATCAAGAATTCTTACTTTCGATGTATGAAGATCATTTTATTTTAAACTATATATATAGCATTTTAATTACTAAAAATATAGTTTGAGGTATTATATCCATTAAAAATAGTCGGACCAATCAAGAATTTTGAAGATGTTTAAATGCATGGGAGGCGCGGGGCAAAGCCCCGCCACACAAATCAATAATCCCCACTAGTCCCGGTGCGTAGCACGGGTTACATACTAGTTCCACTAAAGCTTGATGTTGCATTACCATAGGCTTAGCATTCTTTCTACCCCTCGCCTCTTCTGTTGGCCAATAACTAAATGAATAATCAAGATAAGACTAAAACTCATTCAAAAAAAAAAAAAAAATGGTTGATAAATAAAATTAAAATAATTTATGCTGAAAAAAAAGAAGATGTCCAACAAATAAGAAAAGAAAACTGATCTTACCTGGCATGCATCTCCGCTTAAACTTCTATAATGCACTTTTGATTGGTACATCCACATCCCACACAACCATGTATCAGATTGGAACCCAGCTCATGCACTGAACAATAACATTCATCTTATCTGTAATTATACAATGAGATGTTATTACTTAGAAAGATGAAAAGGTAGTGATTCCTACTCAAGAGAGATTAGCTACCAATACAGGGACCAAAGTGAAGAATAAAAAATCTACGATATACAATTGCATCATAGAAATATTTAGGTTGTGTTTGTCATGGATGGAGTTTGAATTCTAGAGAGTTCCAACTACCTAGAAATTGAATTCCATCCTTCAAAATTTATGTGTTTAGCATGATTATTGATAAAATTGATAATTTCGACATTCTTCTTTTTCAAATGCTTATTTTTTCAAAATATTTATTTATAAATATATTATTTGCTGATAAAATTATTTATGCATCACCGAATTTCTTTACAATATTTATTTTTAATTAATTTTAATTTAATTATCTGTAATAATGTATATTTAAATAAATAACTACATAAAATACTAGTAAATTATTAAATGCGATATTAGTAACTAAATAAATACAATACTATTTAAATTAATTTTAAATATAATATTAACTAAATATAACATAGATAAAATATAATATTAATTAAATATAGCATAAATATGATATAATATTAATTAAATATATTAGATTATTAATATAATATAGTATAATATTAATATAATAAAATATACCAATGTAATATTACTATAATATAATATTAATGTACAATGTTATTATATATATAATATAAATGTGATTTTTGAAGTGAAAATTTATTTAAGTTATTATTTTAAGTAAATATAAATTAATAATAATCATTCTAGGAATTCTGTAAATAAAACTACTATTTTTTAATGAAAAAATAATTTATCAACAATAATAATTAATTTTTATGTAATATAATTTTAGTGGAAATAATTTTATATTTGAATTGTAAAAATTATTTAACATAATATTAAATAATAGAGTTTTGTTATTTTAAATTTTAAATTTAATAATTTATCAAAGGTAATTTTTCTTCGCGAGATGCGTATGTGGTTTTTCTTTGCAAATGCTTGCACTTACATGCTTTGAAGTCGGCCTGCAAAGGTAAAGGCGTGTTATTGCATGGTGAAGTTATTTCTGGACCTGCAGATGATACTGCATCTATTATACACGGCTTGCCTCCACAGTTAGACATGCCTGCCGCGATTGTTGCTGATTCACCTTCGCTGGTTTCCCCTGCAGCTCATGAGACAATTACAGGTGAGTCTGATTTTCCATCGAGCTGTTGCAATTGGTTTTTCAGAAACAGATTACTACCGTCTCCTGCATTCCTCACCAATGCAAGCTTGCTTTCTCAAGAACCCTTAAGCTTTGTCTTGATAAAGTTCTGGACAACCCAGATAACATTTCAGCATGGGTTAGACTTCTTTTGCTGCCATCTATCACCGCTTGAGGTCTATAGACCTAAGTGTTCTATGAAAGACAAGTCCGGCACGAGAAGAAGATTGCAAGTCGGGGCCATTAACCAAGCCCTTTCAGATTGGAAAGATGTCAATGCGGTTTAGCGATAGTCCACAAAAACGATCCAGCTGCACCCTGTACCTTTGCCACGGAGACCTAAGAATAAACAAGATGGCGCCAACTTGAATGCTTGTAAGAAAAGATCGGTTGCGGGCATTTTTCGGCGACAATTCGGGTTTTATCTTCCGGTGGTGTTGCTCCTGCAACGAGTCCACCTTGTCGGAATTGCAATTGAAACATCCAGCAGCACCGCCCCCTCTATTCCAGAGGAACCGGTTAGTATTGACTCAATTGTTGTTGATTCTAAGGAAGTTCTTAGTGCCATTAAGAGTTTCCCAAGAAGAACCTCTTGTAGCCGTGACGGTTTGTGTGCACAACATTTATTGGATGTATTGAGTGGTGCGGCATCAGCAGTGGCGGACGATTTGGTTGCCTCAATTACAGGGGTTGTTAATTTATGGCTGGAAGGTAAATGCCCCAGTGGTTTGGGTGAGTTCATTGCTAGTGCACCCCTTACACCATTGTTGAAGCCGGGTGGTGGTCTAAGGCCCATAGTCGTTGGTACTATATGGCGTAGACTTGTCTCAAAGGTAGGTGCCTTTTCCGTTGGTAAAGCTATGACTTCTTACTTGGGAGATCATCAATTCGGAGTTGGTGTGCCGTTTGGTGGTGAGAGTATTTTACACGCTGTAAATAGCTTGCTGGAGTTGAAAGGTCAGTCTGTTGGTTTGTCAATTTTACTTGTTGACTTTTCCAACGCTTTCAACATGGTAAGTAGGAATCATCTCATAGAGGAAGTTCGACTCCACTGTCCAGGTATTTCACGATGGGTTGAGTTTTTTTATAGTAGGCCTGCTAGACTTTATTATGACCAATACATTATGTCCTCGTCCCTTGGTGTTCAACAAGGGGATCTTCTCGGTCCATTGTTGTTTGCCTTGACCCTCCATCTGCTTGTGAAATCCATTGCTTCTCAGTGCAAACTTGATTTGCATGCTTGGTACCTTGACGAAGGTACTATTATTGGGGATACTCTCAGGTGTCTAAGGCTTTGAATATTATTGAGTCTAAGGGGCCGGTTAGAGGTTTACATCTCAATATAAAGAAAACAGAGGTCTTTTGGCCTACTGCTGATCCTAGAAGCTTTGATATGGACGTTTTTCCTCAGGATATTAGCAGGCCTACTAGCGGGGTTAAACTCTTGGGGGGACCAGTGAGCCTAGATATGGACTTTATTAGCAATATGTCGGTTGCTAGAGTTCATAAGACTATCCAGCTAATGTCGTCCATCAAAACACTCAAGGATCCTCAGAGTGAGATGTTATTACTTCGCAATTGCACCGGTGTGTCTAGGTTGTACATTGCTTTGCGTACTACCAATCCTGCAGCTTTACAACATGCCACGGAATTATTTGATGATCAGTTATTTCAGTACTTGAGACTATTGGTCAAGGGAGATGGGGAAGGTTTTGGGCCGTTGCAAAAGCGTATTGCTACTCTCCCTATTAAGGAAGGTGGCTTTGGTATTTATACCATGGCAGACACCCGAAACTATTGTTACTGGGCTTCTCAGAGTCAAACGGTTTCAGTTCAAAAGGTGATTCTTGGTAATCTATTTTCTTGGACAAAGGTTACGCTTATCGGTCGCTCTTGAACTTCATCCGATTATGTGGTTTACCTTCGAATTATTGTGTTGATGATACCCCCCTTCTATGCACTCCCTGGAAGTCACCTATTTCGACGCAATTAAGAAGCAAATCCCAAACCAATTTTTCAATGTTTGTGAGAGATTTCGTTCTGTGGCAGTGTAACCGTGTTAAGCATGCTCAAGATTACCTGTTGGCCATACCTATCAGTGGTCTGAATCAATGCCTTGGTCCTAGACAGTTTCGTGTTGTTGTTTGTTACCGTCTTGGTATTCCCTTGTTTGCTGAAGGTAGCTTGTGTTCTTGCTGTAATAGACCTATGGATATTTTTGGGGATCATGCTCTTTACTGTGCGAAGGATGTTGGGATCAAATTTCGGCATGACCAAGTACGTGATGTTGTTGACATTTGTTGCAAAGCTAGTGTGCCTGTGCGAAAAGAGGCGGCTATTGGGCTTCTCTCTGACGATAATAGGGACTTACGTCCTGCTGATATTCTTGTTCTTAATTGGGAAAATGGCCAAGATGTTTGTATGGATGTTACAGGCCTCTCTCCCTTCACAGGTGATGGTATTCGTGCTTTTGTCCCAGGTCAAGCTATTGCCAACGTTGTTTTGCGTAAACGCAACAAATACTTGGATCAATGCACTTCTCATGGTTAGGGGTCCTAGCCTTTACCACGTTGGGGGAATTGAGGGATGATACTTTGTTTTTTTTAAGAGATTGAAAAATTGCCTAGTTAGTAACGATGTCGGTAAAAGTGTTGGGAAATTTCTTTTTTATAGGCTAGGTGTTGCTATTCAGAAGGGAGTTGGTGCTCAGCTTGTTGTTAGGATACCAACAAAGGTCTTGTACGATTCTATCGATTGATTTTTTCCATGAAATAATTGTACATAAATAAAACACTTAATTTTTATTCCATATATTCAAATAATAAGAATTTTTTTTTCCATTTCTGAATATGAGAAAAAACAAAATACTATTAAATATTAAAAATTACTAATTAAAAAATATTATAAATTCTAAAATAAAATAAAATATAATTATATTATATTTTAATTACCAAAGTAAATTTATAAGTATAGGAAATTAATTATTTGTTGAAAAAAAGAAGATAAAATAAGTTGAAATATCAAAATGGTAAATGGGTGGAGTTGGAAGGATGAAGTTCCAACTTCCATGGGGGAGGTGTGATTTCAATTTCCATTGAATGAAGGAGTTCCAACTACCTTGAACTCTAATTGCATCCATCATCCATGCCAAATACACTAGGATTTGAATTCCATCCTTGACTCCTCCCGTTGACTGAACTCCACCCTCAACTAAGTCCGTGCCAAACGCACCCTAAAAAGAATTGTATGGGTTTGTTAATTCAAAAAAAAAAAAAAAAAAAAAAAAAAAGGCAAAAGGTTAGGATTTACCAATTGAAAATCGTATTTAGTCGAGGACTTGAGCGACACCTCCTTCAGTCTTGACTTTTGGCCAAACCCAATCTACAATACTGTTACCTTCTCCAAATTCCGGCACTACTGATTTTTTTTACCAATTCCATCTCTATTAGAAATACTCCATAACTGTATATATCGCTCTTCTCATAAGTCAAGGAATAACTGTGATTCCACTTGGATGAAGACTACCCCATGAATCAATTAATCTCTGCAACAAAGAAAGCAACATTTAGAAGAAAATAAAGCATCGGAAGATGCAATTGAAATTGAAGGAAGACAGCGAAGGATAATGGGTTAGGTTTACCCAAGAGTACAGATTTTTTCTTGTTTATTCTTTTGAGAAAAAATCGCACCTGCAAAATAATTAGAACAAACCAATAATTGAAACAGAAATAATGAATATTGGATCAACATCCAACAATCACAATTCAAAACCAAACAAAGTGAAGAGATTACTTGTTTAACAAACTAAATAAATTTATATAGACATACCTAATCGTTTTTCAAAAAATCTCGCTCAAACCCCGGTGGTTGTGACATAGAAACCTAGAGTTTTTATTTTCCATCTCCCTTCTATTTACGCTAGTCTTGTCTTGTCTCTGTTCCTTGCTGTTCTAAGATGCCATTGTTTGATTTTATGAGTTTAATGGTTTAATTTTTCCAGGCTTACTTATTCCTATTTTCAGTAGGAATTTTTTAATCTCTTCTTAATTGTCTAGTGAATTTTATTTAAAGAATTATTGTGCTTAGTGTTCCATAATCTAGGAACTTTGCTATCCTTGGTCATTACCTTCTTGTGCGGTTTTTTCAATATCTTTCCCTAGTCCATTTTACTTGCTTTTTTAGGGTTATTTTTATGTTCCAAAATAGATGAGTGTTTAAGCTTTTTTCCCAAATTCTCACTAATTTGCCCTTGCTTTGGAATCATACCATACCATTAATTTTCATTGAAATTAGTAGATGGATAATTATTCTAGTTTTAAATCCACTCCATGGAGGATAAATACTCTATCCCAAGTAAATTACAAGGGATTAAGTAATTTACACTAAATATTGAAACTAAAAACTAGGTGATTTAAATTTTTAGGAAGCTATTAATAAGGGCAAATTTGGAAAAAAATTACTCTCTATGTTGTTTCTTAATCTGCGTGAAAAACTCTACAACATCAAGTAAAATGGAACGGAGGGAGTATATATTTTCTTGTTAAAATAAAATAAAATAAATAAATAAATAAAAAGAAAAAATATTTTTCACAAACCTCCTTAGCGCCTCTGTTGCACGTGCCGGATATGAAGAAATGACACCTTAAGTCCTAAACCCATGCCCCTCTGATCTGACTAACCCCCTGGTAAGTCCTCTCAAACTATTTTGGTCTTATCAATTCAATCTCACTCTTTTTGCATTTTGTCATGTCTTGTCTAGTTTGATCTTGTCTTAAGCATCGCTCAGGTTAACATAATTCCTTGAAAGCCCATTAAAACCTTATTCATCCTTTCCCTTTTAGTCTTCTCAATTAACCTCTTACATCAAAGCCCATTTAAACCAGTATATCTAATCCTCATAATGACTATTCTAGCATGGAATTGTCAAGGAATAAATCTCCCTTATTCAATTCAACATTTAAAAGGGTTAGTCTCTCTTCACAAACCTAGCATATTGTTTCTCTCAGAAACACTAGCTCATGACCAACACATGAGGAGATTATCACAAACCCTCCAATTCAATAATTACTTCACGGTCCCAAAAATTGGAAGGCGAGGCGGACTATGTATGATGTGGAAAGATAACCTAAATATCCAAATTCTATTCCACTCTCAAAATTACATTCATACAAAAGTTACACCACTACTCCCAGAGAAACCGTGGTTCTGCACGGGTATCTATGGGCCACCGCATCCGGATACAAGGAAAAATCTGTGGAAGGAATTCCCAACAATCTTTAGCAACATCAATCCTTCCATTCCCTGGCTATTGCTAGGAGACTTCAATGATGTCCTGGACCAATCGGAAAAAAAAAGGAGGTAGGCAAGTAACATACGCTCAATCTCAACCTTTACTCACTCTCATGGATCAAATGGGTTTTATAGATCTGGGATTCAGGGGAGACCCTTACACTTGGACAAACAACCAAATGGGGCAGGACAACATTCTAGAAAGATTAGATAGAGCTTTAGCAACTCGACTTTGGCGAACGGCAAATCCACATGCAACAATTACTCATCTTCCAAGAATAGCATCAGATCATGCCCCAATACTGCTACAAAGGAAAGCAATGGATTGGCAAGGAACAAAAAACTACAAATTTGAACACCTATGGCTCTCTCATCCCCAACTTAAGCATATAGTCGAATCGGCATGGGAGCAACAACAAGATAGTGAACCTACCCTCGACCTCCAACTAAAACTAATAACAACCGGACAAACCCTCTTAGAATGGAACAAACAAACCTTTGGCCACCTACCAACTATGATCAAGAAATCAACAACCAAGATAAAGCACGCACAATGTCAATGTGCAACTCAATCGGGATCTGACCTGGAATTCTGGCTACATCAAGAAAAACAGCTAAGAATAGATCATGTAGAACTCTTACAATGCCATGCGACATACTGGCAACAAAGATCTAGAATTCAATGGTTACAATCTGGGGATCTCAACACAACCTTCTTCCATACTAAAGCTACCATCCATAGAGCCTGTAACAATATACAACAATTACAAGATCCACAAAACAATTGGATTGACAAGAAGGAAGACGTTGTTCAACTCATTCTAGATCACTACACTCAGCAATATACGGCCCCGCCTACAATGATTAATGACGACCTTTTCTCAAATATCAGACCAAGATTAACTCCAAGACAATCGGACCTACTCACAAAGGAAGTAACTACAACGGAAATCAAACAAGCCCTCTTCTCCATAAATTCAGAAAGTGCTCCAGGTCCGGATGGCTACATAAGTAAGTTTTTTAAAGTTTTCTGGGAAACAACTCATCACCAATTGATAGCAATGGTTCGAAGTTTTTTTAATAACCTAAATATTCATCCTCTCATGAAACACACAAACATAACACTAATACCAAAAATCGACCATCCATCAAAACCGTCTCAGTTCAGACCCATAGCACTCTGTAACGTCACTTATAAAATCATTTCAAAAATTCTAGTCAACCGAATTAGACCACTTCTCCCATTCTTAATAATCCCTTACCAAAGTGATTTTGTCCCACAAAGATCAATACACGATAACATAGCGATTGCTGGAGAACTCTTCCATCATATCAAAACCTCTAACCTAACCAACGATCCAAAAATAGCTCTCAAACTTGATATCCAAAAAGCCTATGATAGCTTAGACTGGGGATTCATCAGAACCTCCTTTACAAAACTTGGATTTCCACCAGTCTTTATAGACTACATTATGTTATGCGTCACAACAGTTACATACTCAATCAACATCAATGGTACACCCCATGGCTACATCACCCCAACTAGAGGTATCAGACAAAGAGACCCACTATCTTCCTATATTTTTATTATATGCTCTGAAATCCTATCTACAAATCTAGGAAACCTACAAAACAAAAAGTTAGTTAGGGGACTCAACATATCAAAAAAAGCACCACCCATTATTCATTTAATGTATGCGGACGACTTATTAATCACATGTAAAGCTTCCAATCAGAGTAACCAACACCTTAAAACCCTACTGCAATCCTATAGCACATCTGCGGGGCAGATAATTAATACTTCTAAATCAGTAATCATCCATCACCCAAACCTAGACCCCACCAAAGTAAACGAACTTCAACAATTCTTTAATATGCCAACTACTTCAAAACCTCCAGTCTATCTAGGAGTCCAATTCAAACAAGGAAGGGCATCCATCCAAACCTTCGCTCCCCTATTACAAAGATTACCCCGAAAATCCAAAGGATGGATGACAAAATGCTTAACTCCAGCCGGGAGACTCATTCTCATCAAAACTTCCCTAATTCCCACCTCAAACCACATTATGCAAACACAAAATTTTCCCAGCAATATTCATAAACAAATAGATCGTATCACCAGGAATTTTTTCTGGGGACATGACTCAACCATTAAAAAACTTCACCCTATAGGATGGGATAAAGTAACAAAACCAATATCCGAAGGAGGATTAGGAATAAGGAAGAGCAGTGATCATAATAAGGCACTACTCATGAAGAGAATCTGGAATCTACATGAACAACCTAACTCTATCTGCGGAAGTCTCTTCAGTGCAAAATATCTCAACCATCAACCAATTCTACAGGGCATTAACTCCATACCCTCCTCATCTAGTCCTCAATGGAGACAACTAGCATCAATTGTCCCTACCATGCAACATTTGATATTCCATCTTATTGAAGTGGATTATCAACTCCGATAGAAGCCAATTGGATTCCACACTCAACAAACCTACACCAATCACAATTTTACCCAATCCGAATGGTAGCATATATCATAGACCCAATTTCCCACTCCTGGAATCACGAAAAATTAAGCTCCCTTCCCAATACCATAACCCAAAAAATAATGAACATCCACCTACCCCAAGATGCCCCTCGGGACAAAATTATCTGGCCACACTCAAAATCTGGAAAGTACACCACCTCATCGGGATACAAATGTCTAACCCATGATCAACCAACTCACACTCCTCTACCACCCACCAAATTCTTATGGACTTTACCATGTCTACCAAAAATTCGGCTTTTCTTGTGGAAAGCCATCAATGAAGGATTACCAACCTTCTCACTTTTACATCACATCCATTTGACCAACTCAGACATATGTCCCAGATGCAACACTGATCCAGAATTAGCCAGTCACCTTCTGATTCATTGTCCAACGGCAACTACCACTTGGAACACCTTACTCACTCAACTATCAATTGCATCAAACTCCAATCCCCCCCTACTTTCACCATTACGCCTCAGACGACCATTTCACATATCCTACAGCAACCTGCGTCAACTTCTGTAATCTCCTCTTTTTGTTTTCTATTTTGGACCTTATGGCTAGCTAGAAATAACCTAATATACCAACAAAAGCAAACAACTTCAGAAAAAATCCTAGCATGGGCACAAAAACTACAACAAGAATTCTACGGGGCACTACACTCTTCACCACCAATCGTACCAGGAGATGCACCGTTATTTAACCATCCAACGAGAGACAAAAGAATATCGACAATATCGATAGGATGGTCCATCCCACACATCAATTGGATTAAGATTAATACAGATGGAGCAGCCATAGGTCACCCGGGATTTGCGGGGGCAGGATTCATATGCAGAGATTATGAAGCACGCATTTTAATGGCTTTATCTCAACCGTTAGGAATCACAACTTCATTGATTAGAAACCTAGGCTCTGCTATTAGCATCAAGAACAACAATAGAAAGACAATGGCTAAGAGTTCTCTTTGAAATCGATTCGAAGAACCTTCGTGATTCGTCACTTCCTCTACCCCACCACCTTGGCACATATCGGGAATGATAGAAGAAATAAAAATCAAATTTCGACAAATCCCTCAAGCGGCTATTCAACACAACTACAGGGAAGGAAATCAAGCGACAGACGGGTTAGCCAATCATGCAGCAGATGGAAGTCAAACAGGGATTTTATCAACTAAAATATGGGACCAGGCAATCCCATCTTTTATTAGTCAAATTTTATTTATCGATTCCGTGGGCACCCCATACCCACGACAAATTGTAACCTAACTCCTTTTATTTAATAGCATGCTTCAAAAAAAATAAAAATAAATAAATAAATAAATTTGGTGGTGTTCCCAGACGAAATATTGGTGGTGTGAAAAAAAATGAGATTTCTATTGGTTGAAGTATGCTCTGATGGGACCAGAAGTTCTAAGAAGAGAGCTTTGTTCAGCTTTTAACCACATCAAAGGAAATTCACCTGAATCATATTATTATATGAAAAGATGCCTCAAAGGGCTTAATTAATTATATTATTATTATTAATTAATTTAGAAGTAAAGTGAAAACACCCATTATCCAAATATCTATGTTAATTACAAAAATAACCTTCCTAATTAAGTTAGTGTAATCATTAGTTAGTGTAATTAAATTAGGTTAATTAGTGTTAGTGTGAGATAAAATCAACATTATTTTTCTTAAAATTAAGTTACTAAAGGGAAGAAGAAGGAGATCATAAGAGTTGGAAAAACTCAATTATTTTTTTATTTTTTGAATCTGAACCCTCAAACCACCCAAGCATACTTCAAATTTAGTTTTTTGTTGCTTGAATTTGTCAAAATTTTCTGAAAACAAGAAATTTTATAGCTTGAATTGGGTTAAGTCAAACAAGTTCGGCTACAAGATCTGAAGAACAGGTAGTCGAACTTATTTAGAAGTGTAGTTTCGGCTATTTTTCCTAAGACGCAGGTATCCGAACTCGCTTTTAATGGAGGTTTTGATGAGTTTGGCTAACAGGTTCCGGGAAGGTAACCGAACTTTTATTCTAGAGTATACAGAGTAATGTTCGGTTTCCAACATTAATTTTAGACTAAACCGAACTCAATATTAGAGTGAAGTTCGGTTAGGAGGAAAAATTCTCAAATAAACCGAACTCAACATATGTGTTTGCAGAGTAGAGTTCGGTTAGCAAAAAAAAATTGCGAACCAACCGAACAAAACATATTGGTTTTCAGAGAAGGGTTCGGTTAGCAATTTGTTTTTACGAACCAGCCGAACTCAGCATTTGTTGTTCTAATACAAGTGTTCGGTTAAAGGAAAAAATTTTCCAATTACCCTAACCAACCGAACACAACATATTGGTTTTCAAATAGGAGTTCGGTTAAAAATATTTTTTTGCGAACCAACCGAACTCAGAGATTGGTTACGAAAAAATAAATTCGTGATAACCGAAGTGTTCTTCGTGTTCTTGGTTTCAGAATGTTCGATTAGCAAACTAGGTTTTTTGTAAACAATTCCTAACCGAACATGCCACTATAACTTCCATTTAAACCATATTTTGATGATTTTTGCTCAATTTTCTCGATCAAAAACGAATTAAAAGTGATAGCTTTTTCAATCGAACAAGGAACTTCAAGGAAAGAGAGAATAAGAAGAGAAGAATTTTTTTTCAAAACTAAAAAATTCTGGTGCCCTTCTCACCTTTGTTTTTGTTTTTGATTTTGATTAATGATTCATTTAGATTAGACATATATATATGATTAGATTTATATAGTTATTATTAGGTTAGCTTTAATTTAAATTAGAGTAAAGGGTAAATGTGTATTTTTCAAACTTTAGGACACCCCTTATAAGTATAGGGAAGTTAGCCTAATAAAATCATGGCCCCCTCAAAAAACCCATGTCCCCAAAAAATAGTTCCCGATAAACCTTTCAAGTCTGGCTTGATTGGGGGCCTCAAGAATCAATTTGGGGCTTCCCATTATAGGATTAAAAAAAGAACGCGAAATTGGGGGATATTGATTACTTCTCCCAACCCATGGTGTGTGTTAAGGGGTGACTTTGGGTATGAAAATACTAAAATACCCTTTGGTTAATTAAAACACATTATGAAAAGACCATACTACCCTTTCTACTAAAACAATAAAATCAAAAACCAAATCCATATATCCCCCATTTACACAAATTAGTACCAGCACTGTTAGGGTTAGGTTTTGAAAAAAAAAATTCATCGTTCTTCATCTGTTCTTCGTCGATTAATCGTCGATTAACCTACCCGAATCATAAACAATGCCTCCACGAAAGAAACCAAATGCCCAGTCAAACTCAACATCATCGATTGCTCAACAAAAACAGGAGCAAAGAATTGCTAAGATTGCTCAAGAGCAAGAAGACGAAGAAGCAACGTTCTCTGACGATCAACTACTCAGGAATATGGCTTCTGTGAGAAGGTAAGTGATTTTAAACTACTTTATAGGTGTTTAAATCGATCTATAGCAATGGGTTTAGGTTAGAATTGCGTAACCCTAATCGAAACAGTTGAGTTTCGAGAGAGTACCGGCATCAAATTTGTATGAACACAACACGGTTTTATGTTCCGTCATTCAATCTAGGATGAATACAGTACCGGTTTCGAACCACAGATTAACCAGAAACTGATTTTTCCCTACCGGCATTCAATCTAGGATGAATACAGTACCAGTTTTTAGTACCGACAATGTTTGATAATAATTCATGTATGCCGGTAGTGGACTTAAAACATACAGGAGAGTTTATGAATTTGTCACCAGTACCGGCATAGATTTTGGGTTGCATTGTATGCCCGTTATGTGTACCGGCATTCTTTTTTAATAATTCGAGCATGCCGATAGTGGACTTAAAACATACAGGAAAATTGTCAAAAATACCGGCATAGATTTTAGGTAGCATTAGTATGTCGATCCTTGGTACCGGCACTGTCGATAGTCAATGTTTTATGCCGGAACATTGTACCGGCGTGGTTTAGTTTAAGATAGTCAGTGCCGGTACTAATACTAAAGGTGAGTTGTCTTATATTCATTGCTTTTCGTGTGCTTACGATATAGGTCAAAAGCCAAGGAAGCTAATGATGCGTGTCGTACCACAACAAATTAATTCAAGATTTTTCCACCTAATTAACAAGTAATATAGTGTAGTCAAGTTCGTTCCCACGAGGAGCAAGAGATTCTAGTTGTAAAAATTGTCACGAAAGGGGGGTGTAAAAAGCAAAAGAAAATAAACAAAGCAATTAAAAGATAAAGTTGAAAACAATAAGAGAGACAAGATCAAGGAATCCTTCTTCGTTGCAAAACAATGATTAAAGTTATGTTCTTTTCTACTTGTTATTAGTCACAGATTATCACCAACCGTAGGTAAAGCAGACTAGATCGGTGCTAGACCCCTAAATCCCCTTGTATCACCGGACACGGAAGTTCTCGACTACCGGATTCTATTTACCAAACCACCTAGTAGTAGATCACTCAAGATGTAATTTAAAATAAACGCATTAAGATTTATGAACTTATTAGGTTGATATTAGTAGTTAGACTCTTAGATCAAGGTCTACTTGCTGACGTTGTTTTCACACACAATTGCTCCACGGAATCCCTCCGCAAGGTCTCGTGTTTGCTACTTATGTAAAGAGTCAAGAAACGATTACTTATCCCCTAACTTTCACTAGCTTTAGATTAAATCGACAAATCAATTTAGTTGGCCACCCAAACAATCTATCAATCAATCATGAATGTCTTTAAGATCATTCCTATTAGTAAAAACAAACGATAATCATGTGAAGAACTTCAAGATAGAATTGAAACAAAAACTCAAAACATAAATTAAGAACTAGGAATTCATCCTCAATCAATAAGAAAATTAGCTACTCATGCTAAAGAGTTCACACAAAGAATAAGAAAAGAAAAGTGTTGTGTGTGTAGAGAGGTGTTTAAAAGATGTAGAAAACTTCTCTATTTATAGGCTTCAATATTCTCCAAATCTTCCAAGGAATAGAATCCTTTTCCTTTAGCAATTCAATTTCCAAACCAAGCCTTTCTCAACTCTTCATCTTCTCTTTCCAAATTTGAGTCCAATTCTCCATCCAATTCCTAGTCCAAGTCTTCACACCCATGAGAGAAGTCCATAGAAAATTCTGGAATTTTTGGCTCGCCAGGAAAACTGGTATTATGGCCTAATCCGGCCGAAAACGTCACCGCCGCCCGCCTGAAAATTTCTCCGTCGGTGGAATATTCGGACGGAATATTCCGTCGATCCCACCGTTGGGACTAACGGCCAAAACCGGTCAACCGTCACCAATCATAGTCAAAGGTCAAGGGGGAGTGAGTTAGACAACGAGTCAAGAAGTCTTAGTCGGCCGAGTGGTCTCGAGGAAAGGTCTAGACGGCTCATCGGGATCGCTTCGAAATCCGCCATCGGACTCGTCTGGATCGGTCATCGCCGACTGAAGTCGACTCGCAGTAATGGAAAACCTAGAGTTCTCGTTGTTTTTGACGCTTCCCGTGCCGCTTCGTGCCTTTCTATTCTTCAATTTCGCACAATTCCTAAACATTCATCTATTGTAACTCCATGTACAATTGCTCGCTTGAATTGAACTGAAAGATCGTGAGCATCATTCTCTGCAGCCTTCTTCTTGTCTTGCTCCATCAATTTCAACAAAAGACAATTTCAAATCGCCACCAGCCATGCCAAACTCTCAATTAGAATCATCTCATTCAATAGTAGCAGTGAAGTCTCGTTCTTCATCCACAGACCCATAGCAGCAATCCCATACTTAGTTCAACTTCTTCTTCTTGTTGATTCACAGACCCCTCTGCTTCTCAAGCTCAACCACAGACCCATCGTTACTCAGAGAAATTGACTTAAACCAACAAAGCCTAATCACAAATCGAACCCATATTCTTCTTGACAGACTAATCACAAAACCCATTCTCGTTAATTCACCTCTCAATCCAACTCTCGATCTGTTTCCTCTTTCTTCATCTCGATTAATCCCCGAGTCCGATCTCTTGATTCATCGGAAGAACAACGCTCTTCTCCTTCTCGGTTCTTCAATCAACAACTACCAACAACACTGAGAACCCATCCATACTCGATTCGTCTCTAATTCATCACCAAAGCCACGACTTATCTGTTATTCTCTCGATTTCAGATTCATTGCCATGTTCTTCTCTGCGTCTCATCGACGGCAGTTTAACCTCTCATTTCTCGATCGACACCAGCAAACCCGTTTAATCCATTTTCCTTTCCATAGCTAAAAATCCCTTAATTCATCAGTTACAGCGACCAACAAATTCCACTTGCAACACCATCATGTCTCGCTGCCAGATTCAATGTTGAATCAAACCCTAATTCCCTATGTCTACAATTTCGACCATTAACATCCAAAAGAAACAGTTTCACCGATTCATGGTCGCGCCTCTCTCATGTCGTATTTCTTGATTTCGCAGACAAATGATTGAGAAGTCTCGATTTAGGTTTAGGTTATAAATGGGTCGGGATATTGGTATGGATAGAATGCGGGTGTGGGTCTATGGGTTTGGGTTTCAACATCCATGGACATAACCCATCCATTTTACCAATTGGATAACAAGACTACGTTTTTGGATAAGGGCTACCCGGTTTTGACCCCTTAACTTGAACTGTCCTTTCTTTAGTAATTTGAGTCACCTTTTAACCTTGATCGGGCTCCAGGATAGTGTTCGCCTTGTGAAATGACTTTTTCGGCCTTTTGGTTCAAATTGAGTGATTTCTTCTTCTTTTCTCCCGTGCGACTCCGGAGTACCTAATAACTCAAAAACACACGTAAAATACATAATTTACAAGAAAAATAGCAAAGAAAGCATAAACTACTAGATAGTAAATTAGGTGTATTCTACACCTATCAAATTCCCCCACACTTAGACTTTGCTAGTCCTCGAGCAAATCAAACTAAAAACTCACAACTCCAAAGCGTTCAAGCGTCCCAAGCATCCAAAGAGCTATGAGGACATAGAGTTTCTGCATGCTAGTAATAAGAAGTTAGAAATACTAAAGAACATATTCTCATTCTTAAATGTTGAGTGAGAAATAACCACACCATAATGAGAGAACGCGTGTTTGAGAAACGATCAATAAGCATTTCGCCTCGACTTCGCATCACCAAATAGGATTTTATGATAATTGCACTCAAAAAAGAGGCTTTTTTATGGGTCTCACATGTGCGCAGGTAGGAATGAAGAGAGAATTCCCGCAACACGTTGAATGGTGGGAAGGACAACTTCCAAATATTTTTAAAAACCCACATCTTTTAATATTTTGAAAAACCATTTTTCTAACGATCTCTACGAAAGGAAATCAACCATTATTATCGAGGATGAGATTACTTACTCACCTTCACATCCGATCGCCAATTATGATAACACCACTCACACGGCATCCAATAGAAACGTCTTCCGCTCCTCGTCTTGATCTTCATGGTCTTCGTCTTCGGTTTCAACTATTGATGATAAACTCTCGAATTTCATAAATCCTTAACAATTTGTAACTCTTTTACCTTAAATCCTTGTCGCTTGAAACTTCCTTATAAATTTTTCCTTCCCCACGGCTTATTAAATAAATAAAAACAATATTTCTCTTGTTTTTTTTTCTTTTTTTTTTTTTTTTATATCTTTTTTTTATTTTTTTTTTTTTTTTTTTTTTTTTTTTTTGAAACAAGAGAAATAAAATACAAAACAAAAAATAAACCATGGCCGTGGGAGAAGTATTTTACCGCTTGATTCTTCACAACTTGTATCGCCTTGAAATCATAAACTTCAAAAATTCTCACCTTTTGATTTTCTTCGCTCTTGTGAATAAGTCTTCATACTTGAATATAAATTACCTCATTGTATTGTAAGTCCTCAAAATATATGTGAAATCCGCTCTTTGTATGTTGCTTTACTTGTATTTGAAATTTGCTCTTTTTCTCGTTCCGTTGCTTGTAAACCTTGAACTTTTCCAACTTTCCTTGTAGATTTTGATGTCGCTCCTTGTTGATGATGATGGTGTTTCTATGGATCCGTTGTTGTCGCGAGAGAGAATGGTGCTAACTGCAAATCGAACTACAAGAAGGAGGCTTTCATCTATAGACGTCACCCTTATGATTGACAAAATTAGCACTCAAGAGATCAAAGAGTAGTGCTTCTATTGGTGGGAGGTTGGGTAGCTCACTATTCTACCCGGAATTAACGTATGGTGACACACACTCAAAAGAAGCTCTTTAGTAGATGGAAGAATTTCTGGTCGGTGCCTCACATGATATGAATACGGGTAGTCTCCACTAATGATTGATCAAAGACCTCTAATAATGCACTTCTCCCTGCACCAAATTCGCATCACCGGCATGATTAAATCCATTATTTAACACTCAAACAAACAAGAAATCCGAACGTAGTTCCCTAACATTTCCAAGTTCAATTATGTCGGTCAAAATCTCTATGTAAACATACCTAGAAGTATGCTAGTGACTCTAAAATCTCTAAAAGTTGAAGGTTTTAAGTAAAACTTTTTTTTTTTTAAAAAATTTTTAAATTTTTTTTGTAATTTTTTTAAAAATACGTGCTTAACCACTCCCCCACACTTAAACCTTACATTGTCCTCAATGTATTTGAATCCTCCTAGTAAAGTCAAGGTGGGAAATTTTAACATGATAAGGAACAAGAAAAAGAAATAACAAAAAGCAAAAGGATAAGAAATACAAAACCGATGGGTTGCCTCCCATTAAGCGCTTGTTTTAAAGTCGATTACCCGACTTAGCTCTTGCAAGATTCATTCCCCATATACTAACAATCTGAAAATTTGGGGATCCACCCATAATACCTGTTTTGAAAACAATAACTCCATACAAATATTAGCACAAGAAAATAATAATGAACTTATCGCTCGATAGAAATTTCCCCCACACTTATTCTCGTCCGCACTCGGAAGTGTATAAAGAACATAGAATTTGGAACTTCCATGTATTCCTCTTGGCAAACCCGCATAGTGTTAGCATCAAGTGTTTCCAATGGTGGATATTTAGAAACAAAATCATCCAAAAATACTTTCAAGAACATACATTCAAACCAATAAGAGGTAAAGGAGATGAATCAATATGCAAAGGGTTAGACAAACCTTGCACAATTTCTTGTATTATAAAGGGTTAGACAAACCTTGCACAATTTCTTGTATTATAGAATCCTCTTCATCCTTAAAAAATTCAAGTGAATTACTTACCTCTTGTATATCGTGGTCCTCTATTAAACCTTGCAACCATTCTTCACGTTTTCTACCTTAACCAAAGTCTGGTATCATCATAATCATTGGCAAGTTCAATTGGGTCTTCCACGAATTCAATCAATTCGGTTTCATTCTCTAGCATCATCTCTTCAACATTCTCATCATCGGAATCGGGCCATTCACTAAAATGATTCTCGTCGGTATAGATTGTAAGATCTTCTTGTGCGGGTGTTACACCGTTTATAACAATAGGTAAGTCACACCCAATCTCCTCCTTTGAATAGGCGAAGGATCGTTATTATGATCCGGAGTTCGAATAACTTCCTCATTGTTGCAATGCTCATACACTTCCGCTGACTCATATCTTTCCCTAAGGAATTTTTTCCAAGCACTAAATGCATCATCTTCAAGCTCTACCTTTTGAATAGGTTCTGATCATTATTAAGATCAAGGCTCGAGTAAGCTACACTAGCGTCTTCAAAAGTCTCCAAAGGTTGGTCCTTTTCAACACAATCATCTTCATTTTCAGACTCACCATAATAAGAATCGTCATCGGTTTCATTACCTTTATCTAGACGTCGTTTAAGTTCCATATGAATGGTCCTACTAATTTCCGACATAAGCTCTTCCGAGTCTCCATCATCTTCCAATTTGTATAATTTCTGTAAGTTTCCCGATGTTCACACGCTTACCACCGTTGATAGAGTTTCTAGACGGCATCTCCTCTTTTGGAAAAAGTGAAGGAAAAACACGATGAAGAGGAGTATATTCCAAATTCTCTGTCTGCACATTACTAGAAAACAAATTGTTAGATGCATAACTATCCTTCCATCCATGTGATTGTCCACTTACATACCTGGTAGGCCTCTAAAGGTGTTTAAATTACGGCCTACGGTGATACCGCAAGTGCACGGTGTCGTGATGTAGCACTGGGCACGTACGGGTCGAACCACAGAGACTTGTGGTGCCCTTATGTGATCTAAGGCTTGCTAACTGAATTCTAGTGATGTAACGGTGACAACAGATGATAATGCAGATATTTTTGCGCCAAACTACTGATGTTTAAATGTGGTGAACCTAAACTAAGGTATAACAGTTGATAAAAGTATGCTAAGGTCTCAAATCCACCTCTCGAACCCTATTGTGATTTCAACTAAGTTAAATGTCTTGTTCCTATAGTAGCTAAGGGCGGTGTGTCAATTCCGCCACTTAACTAAGGAGTTTCACCTTGTGATAACTCAAATATCACCTAAATTGCTAACCTAGAGTAATCGGTTGTCTAATTAAGTACAACCGGTCAAGAGTATTAGTTTTATTAATAGAAACAGAAATAAATACACCCAACTCGGTTTAAACCTAACTACGGTGCATCCATGGCGTTGGCATGCAATCGTGAGAGAAAAGTGTTGAGGTATTTAAAATTGAAGCTATCTAATTCATTGAGCATTCAAGATAAATTTAACGAGTTTAAGCACAACTGGAATCGTGGTTTCATTTGAAACCCTAACACTAAATTAAAATAACAAAGAACAAATTTAACTCTAATTGACAAAGATGGCTAATCCAGCGTGTCTCGAAAACAAGTTCTTCACTCTCTATTTATACAAGCACTGACCCAAAATTCCCAAACCCTAATTTTCATATTAAAATAGAAAAATAAAATGAACCCATACTCTGATTCGCGTGTGAATCGAGCTTTCCGCTTCCTCTAGCTCCGAGACATCCTACTCTTGATTTGTTGTAACCTAGTTTCGATTGTCTTAACCCTAGCTTCTAAGGAAGAAGCTACCGATGGAGACAAGTCAAAACGAGGGTGGCGGAGTAGTGGTTGTGTTGGTCGGAGATGATGGAGTTGGTGGTGTAGGTGGTCTGCGGCAGGAGACGGTGGCGGTGGAGATGGTCGGGGGAGGGGATGGTAAAGTTGCAGAGGTAGGGGGAGAAGAAAGAGAGAGATGGAGAGAAATGGGTTGGTTCGATTAGGGTATAGGGTGTGGGTCTCTTTTGCTGTGAAGCAGGTGCATCGCTGTTTGATGAGAACGCTGCACCGAGCGTTGGATGGAGCTGATGGAGATCTGAACGGCTCAGGGAGGTAAGCGGTTTTGGAGCGATCTGGTGTTGAGCGGGGCATCGAGAAATGGATGTGAGCGAAGGAGCGACTGTGTGATGCATTATGGTGAGATCTCAACTGGCTCGAATGAGCGGGTTCGGATCCGGTCGTGGGTAGCTCTAGCCCATGTCTTCCTTATTGGGTTGCAACGACGATTCGCGCGGCTTGGGCTATCTCGCTCCATAGATGCTTGACTCAATTCTTCTCGCTCTTTTGCTCCTTAGTTTCTCCGAGCTTTATTTATTACCTAAAAACACAAAATTAATTAATACAAATATTTATTCTTGAAAACAAAGAAAACACAGAATCTGGGATAATATCTGATTCCTAAGCGCAAAAGATGAGTAAAGTGCCAATAAAAAGGTGTATAAATATGCATTATTTGGCACTCATCAATACCCGTCATAAGGTTGTTGATATGTATGAGAATATCCATAAGGTTCTCGTAGGAAATTGATCATAGCCAAAATATTGGTTTTGATTGTATCCTAAGGATGGTTGGAAGTTGTCATAATGTTGAGGTTGAAAACCGTATTGATTGTTGTAATATGCTTGCTCTTGTCCACCATACATGGAAAACTCGGCACCGAAATAAGATTCTCAAAAACTAAGTTAGATACTAGTAAAAGAATCTAACAAAGCAAGAATAAACCAAAAAGAAAAAATAAAAACAACTAAAATCATCCGCTGTCCCCGATGACGCGCCAAAATTTGATGCGTGTCGTATCACAACAAATTAATTCAAGATTTTTCCACCTAATTAACAAGTAATATAGTGTAGTCAAGTTCGTTCCCACGAGGAGCAAGAGATTCTAGTTGTAAAAATTGTCACTTAAAGGGGGTGTAAAAAGCAAAAGAAAATGAACAAAGCAATTAAAAGATAAAGTTGAAAACAATAAGAGAGACAAGATCAAGGAATCCTTCTTCGTTGCAAAACAATGATTAAAGTTATGTTCTTTTCTACTTGTTATTAGTCACATATTATCACCAACCGTAGGTAAAGCAAACTAGATCGGTCTTTACCCCTAAATCCTTGTATCTGGGACACGGAAGTTCTCGATCACCGGATTCTATTTACCAAACCACCTAGTAGTAGATCACTCAAGATGTAATTTAAAATAAACGCATTAAGATTTATGAACTTATTAGGTTGATATTAGTAGTTAGACTCTACTTGCTAACGTTGTTTTCACACACAATTGCTCCACGGAATCCCTCCGCAAGGTCTCGTGTTTTCTACTTATGTAAAGAGGCAAGAAACGATTACTTATCCCCTAACTTTCACTAGCTTTAGATTAAATCGACAAATCAATTTAGTTGGCCACCCAAACAATCTATCAATCAATCATGAATGTCTTTAAGATCATTCCTATTAGTAAAAACAAACGATAATCATGTGAAGAACTTCAAGATAGAATTGAAACAAAAACTCAAAACATAAATTAAGAACTAGGAATTCATCCTCAATCAATAATAAAATTAGCTACTCATGCTAAAGAGTTCACACAAAGAATAAGAAAAGAAAAGTGTTGTGTGTAGAGAGGTGTTTAAAAGATGTAGAAAACTTCTATTTATAGGCTTCAATATTCTCCAAATCTTCCAAGGAATAGAATCCTTTTCCTTTAGCAATTCAATTTCCAAAACCAAGCCTTTCTCAACTCTTCATCTTCTCTTTCCAAATTTGAGTCCAATTCTCCATCCAATTCCTAGTCCAAGTCTTCACACCCATAAGAGAAGTCCATAGAAAATTCTGGAATTTTTGGCTCATTTGAAATTGGTATTATGGCTAATCCCAGAAAACGTCACCGCCGCCGCTTCGAAAATTTCTCCGCGGTGGAATATTCGACGGAATATTCCATCGATCCACCGATTAGGACTAACGGTCAAAACGGTCAACCGTCAATCAACTCGTTAGTCAAAGGTCAAGGGGGAGTGAGTTAGACAACGAAGTCATGGGTCTTAGTCGGCCGAGTGGTCCGAGTTGGGTCCGATCGGCTCATCGGGATCGCTTCGAATGGTCATCGGACTCGTTGGATCGGCCATCGCGGTGACCGAAGTCGACTTCGCCGTAATGGAAAACCCGCTGAGTTCCGGTTGTTTTCGGACGTTTCCTGTGCCAGTTTCGTGCCTTTATTCTTCAATTCCCCGCACAATTCCTAAACATTCATCTATTGTAACTCCATGTACAATTCTTTGCTTGAATTGAACTGCAAGATCAGAGATCATTCTCATTCTGCAGACTTCTTCTTGTCTTGCTCCATCAATTTCCAACAAAGAAGACAATTTCAAATCGCCACCAAGCCATGCCAAACTCTCAATTAGAATCATCTCATTCAATAAGAGTGCTGAAGTCCCGTTCTTCATCCACATGATCCATAGCAAGAATCCCATACTTAGTTCAACTTCTTCTTCTTGTTGATTACTGCACCCTCTCGCTTCTCAAGCTCAACCACTGCACTCCATCGTTACTCGAAACTTTAAACCAACAAAGCCTAATCACAAATCGAACCCATATTCTTCTTCGACAGACTAATCACAAAACCCATTCGTTAATTCACCTCTCAATCCAACTCTCGATCTGTTTCCTCTTTCTTCATCTCGATTAATCCCCGAGTCCGATCTCTTGATTCATCGCAGCAGAACAACCGCTTCTTCTCCTTCTCGCTTCTTCAATCAACAACTACCAACAACAATTTAACCCATCCATACTCGATTCGTCTCTAATTCATCACCAAAGCCACGACTCCATCCGTTATTCTCTCGATTTCTGATTCATTGCCATGTTCTTCTCTGCGCCTCATCGACTAGCTTAACCTCTCATTTCTTGATCGACACCAAAGAAACCCGTTTAATCCATTTTCCTTTCCATAGCTACAAATCCCTTAATTCATCAGTTACAGCGACCAACAAATTCCACTTGCAACACCATCATGTCTCGCTGCCAGATTCAATGTTGAATCAAACCCTAATTCCTATGTCTACAATTTCTGACCATTAACATCCAAAAGAAACAAGTTTCACCCGATTCATGGTCGCGCCTCTCTCTGTATTTCTTGATTTCAGACAAATGATTGAGAAGTCTCGATTTAGGTTTAGGTTATAAATGGGTCGGGATATTGGTATGGATCCGTGTACGGGTGTGGGTCTATGGGTTTGGGTTTCAACATCCATGGACATAACCCATCCATTTTACCACCGATAACAAGATATACGTTTTGGATAAGGGCTACCCAGCTTTGGCAGCCCCTTAACTTGAACCTGTCCTTTCTTTAGTAATTTGAGTCACTTTTAACCTTGACCGGGCTCCAGATAGTGTTCGCTTTGTGAAATGACTTTTCGGCCTTTTGTTCAAATTGAGTGATTTCTTCTTTTCTCCCCGTGCGACTCCGGATTACCTAATAACTCAAAAACACACGTAAAATACATAATTTACAAGAAAAATAGCAAAGAAAGCATAAACTACTAGATAGTAAATTAGGTGTATTCTACACCTATCAGCTAACAAAAGAAAAAAATAAAGATCATCCACAAGAGAAGAAGGAAGGACGGTCTTGATACTTTCCTCGCCCGCCTTCTCGAGGGAAAGATGAAGGTCGTAAGATTCGTTTGGGGGCTGGTACAAGAGGGATAATTTGGGACAAGTGGTGGTGACTGTAGTCGACTTGCAGTCCGTGAGCACGATGATCAAAATGAGCAAGATGAAGAGGAAATTGAGGATGAAGGTAATGTGGTTCTTCCAAGTCAATTAACAAGCCAAAGCGAAGTTGGTGGGCCAAGTCAACAATCAACACAAGGCAATGGCAAGAAGGGAAACGTCAAAGTGAAAGTTAAAGGTTCCCACCTTCCTCATATTAATGACATGATACCCGACCTTGAACGTGGTAGAATTTGAGTTGAAGCTCCGAACCAAAAACACTATTTGGATACAAGCACTCCCCCGGACTCGTACTATCTATCAAACCTATGTAAGCATTTTTATCTTGTACATATGTATTTTGTGTAAATATGTAAAATCTCTTAATTGTGTTGTCTTTAATTGTAGGATCATAAGAAGGTTGTGCGTGTTTGCTTAAACCAAGCCGCGGATTGTTGGAAATTGTCCGACGAATGTGAAGAGGTCCAACAAATAATAAAGGATACCGTCTATATGCTTTGGTTGAAAATTATGTGAAGCCCGATTCTTATCGTCAATTGCTTTGGCCGAAAGGTATCATGGTGAAACCGATACCATGCACTTCCCTTTTGGGGAGATGACCTTCATCCCTCGAAGATGCTCGTAACATTCTAGGATTGAATGTTATCGGCAAATGAATTGAGAATGAGTTGAGTCTCTTGACCTAGAATGGTCGACGTTGACGGTCGACTAACAAGTTTGTTTGGTTGGGACTACAAAACTTCAGGAGAGCTTTTATGAATCCACGTCTGGTAAGACACAGACAATCAAGTTGGCGCTGCTTAGGAAGAATTTTGAAAACACAAAGAAAAGAAGTTTGGAGGATGGATGAGACCCTAAACAAATTCGTTATACTGCCGCTGCATACCTGTTATACATCTTGGGCACTAGGGTATTCCCTGACACTAATGGCAAATGGTTAGTGCGAACTACCTTCAAGATTGGATCCGTTGGAAGATGTCTATAATTATTCTTGGGGCATCGCGGTAATGGCACATTTGATGTGCGAGATGAGAAGGGCTCTAAGGCTAAAACCAACCAATTTGTCGGGAATTTCACTATACTGCGGGTAATTTTATTTTTAAACTTATGTTATTATGTATATTGTTCACATGTACCCTTATCGTGAACTTAGAAACAAAACTTACTTCTTCACATTGGAATAGGTGTGGGCTTATGAACACTTCCTAACCTTGTTCAAGGTCTACCCCTCCTTGAAGATCATAGACCTTCCCGAACCCGATACGCCTATAGCTAGGAGATACGAGTTCAACAATACTCCGAAGCCCGGTAACATAGGTCGACTGATCGATATGAGATTGTCTTTGGACGCAATGAGTACCAAAGATGTTGTGTTCGACCCTTACAAGGAGGCTAGAGTAAACCGCCATGTTTTGAGGTTTGGTAACGTTGCATTTTACCGTGGGCCGTTGTTCCACCCAAAAGGATACGTTATGGCTAATCCTACACGTGTGATGCGCCAACTTGGGTACAAGCAATTAGCACATTTCCAGACGGCCTCTTTTCAATGTTTTGATCTTGACCTTTCTCGGTGCTTTTCAACTCCAAATCGGTTGCATGTAGAGTATGTTCCAGAACCGGCCAACAGATTGGAGGGATAGGGAACAACATCGTTTGGTAGATATTAGTTGGTGGGAGAAGTTGGAGATTGCTGAAAACGGTGATGAAGTTGATGCCGACTACATGGAAGATTACCTGCAATGGTCACATCCTTATGTCGTCCGCCCGGATGACGTCCAAGTTCCTCCCCAGAAAAACCCTCCCGTTCCAACTCCCGTACAGGCACCACCTACGATGACCCAACTTAATAAGACCGTTGGATTGCTAGTAAGTATTGTTAATTGCTTAGTCGTTTAATGTACACATAATATTATATGTGTACTAATTATGTGTTTGATGTATTAAACTAGCGGCGTCGGCTTGACAAGTTGAAGAAGATGTTGGGTTGCAAATACCGGGAAGGAGAGGTGCTATCCCTGAAGAAATGAAGGAAGTCGAGGAAAAGCTTGATAGAATTGAAGAAACCGACCCTAGTGCAAAAGATTTGTTCGGGGAAACTGATGTGATATTAACAAGTTGTAGTAAAGTGGTAATAAAGATGTCGTTCCTCTCAGACTTGTAAAGATTGATTTCAGACTTAATAATAAAAATATATACAAAAGATGTCACAATATCGAGAGATACTAGGACTTCTTGATTCCACCATTAATCACATTCAATTGGTTCATATAATGACTCATAACAATTCTAGCTCTTTAGTTGACTCTTTTCTTTGCCGAAAGTAGATTTTATAAAGAATTAGATATAAATCATAAGCATAGCGCATCAAGAGTTCTTAGACTAAGCATACGCCATCGACAAAATCACAACTAATCAAGAAAAAATCATAAATCAATTAAATCAATGCAAAAGTCATAGAGAATCAAATATAGTTACCAAACAATTGTGAAATAAGGTTTCCTCCGTCGCCCCGGTGTTGGGGTTTAGCTCTCGTGTCGAAAAACGCACCCAAAAGATAGAAACATGGCTCAAGAGGTGTTTTTATTGAATCAAGAGTATAAAGCGTGAGTTTGTAATGATGTAATTGTTACAAAACTCATCGTTATTAAAGAAACAAGAATCAGAGTCAAGTATAAAGTTTGAATAATTGTTACGTAAATTGTGACAAAGTGAATTGAATTTGAAAGCTAAGGCCACTGGATTCCGCGATGTGTGTTTATGTGCATTTTCTCTCTTCTTCCCTTCTTCCCTGCTGATGATAAATCGAGCTCTGCAGCTCCTCCAAACCCTCCGTTTCAACCCCCAAAGTCTCGACAACTTGCCTGTGACTCGTACTAACCCTTTTATACAGCACAGGGTAATTAAATCCCGATAATATCTATCTTTTCTTCGATCAAAAGTTACGGGAAAATATTTCCTTTTTCTTTTTTGTTTCACGCGGCTTCGTGGTCTATCCAAACTCCATCGACCTTATAAAGATCCCATACGTTCAATCCTTTCCTAAATCTTCCTAACTCCCACATGCACACGAATCTTCCAAAGATAACTCAAAATAATGCCGAGAATATCTCACGTCTCTGTTAGCTTCAACCCGATTATTATTCCCATTTTAATCGATCCAAATGCATGTATCAACCTGTTTTGGTCAACTAGTATCCATTCCACCACAAATATGCCATTAAATCTCATTAGAACTGACTCCAAATTCGAATCCAAAACTTCCCGGTGGTGATACATTTCCCGCCAAAACTCGTTTTGAATTTTGGAAGATGACCGCCCCTTATCCTCGTCTTTGGTGTGCCAATAGTAGATGCTCCGGGAAATGGTTGCCCCTTAGTAATTGAGGTACCCCTTATCCAAAATGGGGGTCCGTATAGTAATTTTCTCCCACGAGCACAAAAACACTTTTCGAGCCAATTTCGCCGCAAAAGCTTATTTCTCCAAAAAACACCTACAAAGACATAAAATACCAAAATAAGCGCAAAATCGAGTACTAACATTACAGAGAATTGAGACTAATATAAACACATAAATGCGTCTATCAAATACCCCCAAACTTATTATTTGCTAGTCCTCGAGCAAATCAAATAAAATCCTAACTCACTGTCGCAGGCATCGTCGATTGCATTTAGCGTATGCAATAAGCCTTTAAACCCTAGGTGGCCCTAGTGGCGAGTTATAGTCTCGGGAGGGTTTACCAGAGGTGTACCCACAAAACCTTTATACCTGCACCCTAACTAATTACACAGTAACCTTGGAAGGCACTAAAAAGTCTCCTTGGTTGGCATACTTATTGACTCACAGGAGGAAGTACCACGATGCGAAATTCCAATTGTTGTATACGAGTTTGCACTCAAGCATACTAAAATTCATATATAAGTTACAGAGATCTCTACTCGGATAGTCGCACTATGGACATCAATAATTGAGTCAAAACTAATCACATGGATAGATCAAGAAGATGGATATAGAGAAAAACATAGATGGTTTTGATGTTTACTAAGTGATCGATGTTTCCTATATCTCGTCTCAAGGCCTCCGCCAAAAATGAACCTATCCTAATGGACCGAGATACGGGTCTGACTAATATCAATACATCGGGCATATACAAGGGAACCAGCTGGTCGACAATCCTAATTCTAGATCAACACGTCCGGCATATACAAGGGAACCAAGCAATCGATTTATTCACCGAACATTAATATTTTTTTTTTTATTTATTTAATCGCATGATTAGATCTTTTGGATCCAAGCGCATGCTTCTTGTCACAGATTACATGATAGTTCCGTGTGATCCCGCATTCCACGCTTGTTTAGGCGACGGAGACAGGGGAAAACACACACATATTGCTATTCCCAAGTGTTAATTTTATTCCGTTTGGTCTAATTGGTCTAGTCTCTTTTTTTTTTTTTTTTTTTTTTTTTTTTTTAATGGTATCTCAATCACTCTAATTCACCCTAGCATCGGTAACAACTTGATTCGTGGGACCCACCTAATCACTTAGAGAAACATAGTTTAAAAACAAAATAAAATAAAAACAGAAGTGAAAAGGACTCAACGAGATTGGTGAAACTATCATGTTATTTCTAACACCTGAGCTCTGTGTTTTTATGAATAGACTCTTTAGATGTTGCCATCTAATCGATTGGTTCTCAACTCCTACAACCAAAATGCTTCCATCCACTTAGATTGGTTAGTGCCATCCTTAATAAGCATAAATTTCTAGACTCGGAGTTTAACAATGCAACTAAAATGTTTCTCCTATACCCCCAAACTTAAATCTAACATTTTCCTCAATGTTCTAAAGATAAAATTAAAAGCATGAACAAGGAGAAATCTGTTACCATTTGAAGCAAAGAGAGTTAAGGAAAGATATTACCGTGTCGCATGAATATTGGGTTACCTCCCAAGAAGTGCTAAGTTTAAAGTCTTCAGCCAGACTAAGCAAGGATTAGTCACCTCATAGAATCATAAAGTAATAGCCGGAATTTCTGTGGGTCATCAACACCAAATAGAGCTACCACAAATAAAAGGAATCTGTAACATGCCAAGAAAATTAATAAATAAAGCACACCCTTGTCTAGTTTCCTGTTTAAGACAACTACATCGAGCTGTGGTTCAGGTTCAGGCTCTATGAAAGGGTCTAAATAAATTTCTTTGGGCTTGCGTTCCTCATAAGTAAGATCCAAATTATCAAGTTGTAGAGTCCGGAAAACTCAAATAAAAACTTAGAAGCACATAATAATAACTGAATAATTGAGGATCCTCTAAGTCAATCAGATTTGACTTACACAAGGTGACCACAATGAGAGCGATGGTCTTTCCTTTAACAAATGTGTCGACCTTAATCTCCTAAAGTAATTAGGCTTAGTCTCAAAACTTAATAATCGACACATTTGAAATTCATACATTCCCACAATTGGTTGAAAAATATTTGGTGGGAAAACAAAATCAATCTGGGTATCATAGCCTGGGCTAACCACATCAACCAGAGGATGGGTTTCTAACAACTGAACTTCCCTATGGACATCACTGGGTTCAGGAAAACGTGTGTGAAGATAATCTTGTAAAATGGTTGAGGCACAAATGTCAAGTCCCAAGTGAGGGACCTTTCTAAGAGTTAAAGCACGTGGAGAATGATAATCACCCCCAAACTTAGAGTTTTCAGTGTCTCTAGAAAGACTAGTCACAACTTCCCTAATTTCAAGGTCATCTGATTCCTGAAAATGGTCAATTGATTCTTCTAAGTCAGGTTCATCCTCACTCATCTCTACGAGTTCATTTTGTTTTTCTAAGACTAATGTTTCTAAATCGCTAGACTCTAAAACAATATTCTCATAAGAAACTCGTTCCTCAAAACCATAATCGGCTTCGTAATCATAAGGAAAAACTACATCGTCTAAAACGGTGGTATCTCTAGTCAAATCCTCGTCCTTTTGAATAGGTGAATAATTATTAAAATTATTTGGATTTGAACTACAAATAATATTATCATTGCAAAGCTCAATTGGAGTAACAAATTCCTGATCACTATGCCTACTCATTTCAAATTCTTCATCAACGCTATCCTCATCATAATCATCATTGTAATAACATGAAAATGGTCGAACCTCATCTAAAGTAGTGTTACCAATTCTAACCTCGTCATCTTGATTATGCAAATAACTATCCTCATTTTCAAAGGTACTATTGGAAACACTATATTGGAAATTAAAACTATCTTGAGCAGCTTCTTTCCCGGGCCTCTAACAACATTTTCTCGAGTCGACTCACATGACTTCCCGATTTGATCTAGGAAAGAAGGTTCACACGTTGCATTGCTTTCGTCCAAAACTAAGTTATTCATCTCATCCGAACTACGTGTTGACTCAAGTAACTTTTGTGTTGACTCGGCTAACTTACATGCGGACTCTAGTAGAGAGGAATTATAGGAATTTTGCTCGTATGATCGTAAGGTGCGTGTGTGGATAGTAATTGGGCTCATCATGGTATGATCCATAACCTTGAAAAGGCTGATGTTCCCAATCACTATTCACATTATGGTCAAAGTAGTAACGTCCAGTTTGAAACCCAGTCGGATATTCGTTGTATTGGCTATTGTAATACCAGTTCGACATTCTATTCGCAGGGGTGTGAGTTGTCACACAAAATAAAACCCACCGACGGGGATTCGTGGGTGGATAGAGTCTTACCTCCCGTACCCCACGGGCGATGAACCGTTGAAGTCGACTCAGGCCACCGACTCCCGATGTCAGTGTACGAACCCGAGGGGCCGAGACAGATCGTGAATCGTCGTCCTTCCCCGCTTGATTTATATTTAATCTTAACTCTTCCTTAGGTTTTAAAATAATGTCCAAGTCCAAAATAAAGTCCAAAAATAAAAATGTCCAAAAACGAAAAGAAAATTTACAATAATACAACCCTATTTACAGTTTCTAAAAATAAAACAAAATAATTATATACAAAAATCTTCTTCACTCCTTGGACTCCTCTTTCTTTCCTTCTTGGCGATGCTTTCCTTTTATAGCACTTTTTCTTTCCTTGTAGCTTCGCTCCAAATCTGAAAAGAATTGAAAAATACAAGGCGTAAAAGAGAACAAAAAATAATAAAAATAAACCTAAAACAAATCTAAATACAAGTCCCCGGCAACGGCGCCAAAAATTGATGTGATATTAACAAGTTGTAGTAAAGTGGTAATAAAGATGTCGTTCCTCTCAGACTTGTAAAGATTGATTTCAGACTTAATAATAAAAATATATACAAAAGATGTCACAATATCGAGAGATACTAGGACTTCGGATTCCACCATTAATCACATTCAATTGGTTCATATAATGACTCATAACAATTCTAGCTCTTTAGTTGACTCTTTTCTTTGCCGAAAGTAGATTTTATAAAGAATTAGATATAAATCATAAGCATAGCGCATCAAGAGTTCTTAGACTAAGCATACGCTATCAGACAAAATCACAACTAATCAAGAAAAATCATAAATCAATTAAATCAATGCAAAAGTCATAGAGAATCAAATATAGTTACCAAACAATTGTGAAATAAGGTTTCCTCCGTCAGTCCCAAGTGTTGGGGTTTAGCTCCTCATGTCGAAAACGCACCCAAAAGATAGAAACATGGCTCAAGAGGTGTTTTTATTGAAGCAAGAGTATAAAGTAATGAGTTTGTAACAGATGTAATTGTTACAAAACTCATCACATAAAGAAACAAGAATACTTAATCTGTTACAAAGTTTGAATAATTGTTACGTAAATTGTGACAAAGTGAATTGAATTTGAAAGCTAAGGCCACGGATTCTCGCGATTGTGTTTATGTGTCTGTTTCTCTGTTCTTCTTCCCTTCTTCCCTGCTGATGATAAATCGAGCTCTGCAGCTCCTCCAAACCCTCCGTTTCAACCCCCAAAGTCTCGACAACTTGCCTGTGACTCGTACTAACCCTTTTATACAGCACAGGGTAATTAAATCCCGATAATATCTATCTTTTCTTCGATCAAAAGTTACGGAAAATATTTCCTTTTTCTTTTTTTTGTTTCACGCGGCTTCGTGGTCTATCCAAACTCCATCGGACCTTATAAAGATCCCATACGTTCAATCCTTTCCTAAATCTTCCTAACTCCCACATGCACACGTAACTTCCAAAGATAACTCAAAATAATGCCGAGAATATCTCACGTCTCTGTTTAGCTTCAACCCGATTATTCACCCATTTTAATCGATCCAAATGCATGTATCAACCCTGCTTGGTCAACTAGTATCCATTCCACCACAAATATGCCATTAAATCTCACTAGAACAGCTCCAAATTCGAATCCAAAACTTCCAGTGGTCAGACAGCTTCCCGCCAAAACTCGTTTTTGAATTTTGGAAGATGACCTGCCCTTATCCTGTGGCCGTGTGCCAATAGTAGATGCTCTGGAAATGGTTGCCCCTTAGTAATTGAGGTACCCCTTATCCAAAATGGGGGTCCGTATAGTAATTTTCTCCCACGAGCACAAAAACACTTTTCGAGCCAATTTCGCGCAAAACTTATTTCTCCAAAAACACCTACAAAGACATAAAATACCAAAATAAGCGCAAAATCGAGTACTAACATTACAGAGAATTGAGACTAATATAAACACATAAATGCGTCTATCAGAAACTCGGAAGAAACCGGCCCAAAAGAAGCAAAAGACCAACTGATTAACTCTTTAGTTGTGTTTCTTTTTTTCGATGGTGGTTGTTACGTCTTGAATAATTTCGAACTTGTTTTCGTTTGTACCTCATGGTTAACTCTTTAGTTGTCTGGTTTGCTTTTGGTTTATGATACCTGGATTAAGAACATTTAAGTAGAATCCAGTTGTTTGGTTTATGTTGAACATGTTTTGATTTTTAGTGATTGGTTTATGTTGAACATGTTTATACTTGCAAGATTTATTTGCGATCAATTGTTTAGGCATAGATAAGTTTAGGTTCAATAAAGGTTTCGGTACCTATTCCTAACATGCAAGATAGTTATAAATCAATGTCGGTCCTTGGTACCGGCAATGAAATTGTTTATAAAACCATACCGGAACCAGAAGATTAAAAATTTCAAGTTTCTATATAGATATTGGAAGGTACCGGCATAGTAGTATTTTCTAAAATCTATGCCGGTTTTATGATATTTTCAAATTTGCATAGTTGCTCTAAAACCTTTGTAAGCTTGATTTCTTCTATGCCGGTACCCTACTAGTTTTGAGTATAAATCCATTTCGAATGCTCTTTTATTTCATTCCTAAGTAATCTATTACATTGAAACTTTTAATTAAAACATGCTAAAAAAACATGGAATGGATTACATTTGGTTAAAGATAATCTATTTCCATCCCTTTTCAATAATTGCGGAACCTTTGAGCCTTTCCCGAATCTCTTCGAAGACATTGTCTGGTAAGGGGGTGTCAAGGATCATCTTCATTGGTTTTTCTTCTCTTTCAACATATTCCTTTCCCTTCATATAACACCCATCACTCCCATCGATAGGCTTGCATTGGCCTTGTGGTACCCTTCTAGTTCAACAGCTTTGTCAAACAATTTAAACTCATCGCACTTTGGGTGATTCAAACACCTTAGAAACATTCTTCCATTTTCAGCATCATCAGTTTTTGCAATCCAAAACCGGCGTGTCCCATCACAGCTTCTACACTTTGAATAAATAAAAGGACAGTCCATGGCTAGATGAGAAGATGACTTGCAATTTTGACACTTGCAATGATGACTCTGTAAGAGAAGATTATATTAGTTATGCGTCATAGTAGTGAAGATCATATTGTTAGTAAATCAGTAAATCTACTTACTTTGCAAATAGAGGTAGATGAATCCCCCATCCCTTGTGAAGCTTTAACCGTGCTTGCTTTCTTGATAGAATGACTTTTGTTATTTGGTGGGTGGTTTGTGTAGATTTTTCTAAAGGAATGGGGGGTATTATATAGAAATAAATCTCCAACGGTCTTATTTTTCAAAAAACTAGCCGTTTTTTTTTTAATTTAACAAATGCCGGCATAGTCGTTATTATAGATAGAATGCCGGTTCCGAGTATCGGCGTTTCATAGTGTCTTAAAACCATGCCGGTATAGGTTGCATATTTGGCCCAATCTCTGTAAAGAAATTCCCTTGTACCGGCATTGTCATGTTATGATAATCCGTACCGGAACCGTATGCCGGCATCCCATTTCACAGCTTACTTCAATGCCGGTTTCGGTGATTTTCAAAAACCATGCTGACGTTTTTTTCTATATAAAGAGAGCTAATTCTTGGACCCAAAAGCCCAAAACTCGTGTTTTTATATATCTCCTTGAGCCTCTTAACTTAGAAACCCTAAACCCTAGAATAATCATCAATAAATAGCTTAGTATAGTACCTAGTCCCACATACAACAAATGACATGGTTTGACTCAGAGGAAGATTTAGCAATCACCCAAGCATGGTACGCCGAAACTCGTCCTTCAACTATAGATAAAAGCACGCGGGATTCCATGTGGTTGAATATTTTTAACAAATTTATTCGCGATTACAGTAACCCGAAAGGAAGAACGCTCAACAAATCGAGCAACGACACGACATCATCCTAAATGCGGTGGTTGAGTATCTAAAAATGAAACACCAGATCGACCACGCTACCCACAATACATTGTCCCCTCAACAACTAGTAAGTATCTTTATGATTAATTCGACACAATCTACTCTTTTTCAATTTTTATGTAACAAACAAAGTTTGTGTGTTGTTTTTGTAGCATGAAGCCGTGAAAACGCGTTACTTACAAGAAAAGGGAGAAGCCAACGTGAAAACGCATTCATATTTGAAGCCAACGTGAACCATATTGTAACCAAAGTCACTGAGTACCACCAGCTGGGTGAATCGGAAACGGATTCTTCTTAAGAAGATTGATAGTTTAGTGTTATTTGCTTAGGTTTTTAGGGTATCTCATTTCGTAAGGTTTTGTGGGTACATCTCTATGTAAGCCCTCACGAGACTATAACTCGTCCACTTGGGTCACCAAGTGGTTTAAAGGCTTGATGCACGTGCTAAGTGCATTCGTTGTTCCGTCGACAAGGATTACGTTCAAATAAATTATAGTTCGCTTAGTATGTAAACATATTTCAATTGCCTACAGGTTCCGGCGTGGATTGTATTATATTACTCTATGCCGGGGTAGAATGCCGGCGTTGATTGAAAGATGTTAGAATGCCGGTAGTAAGTGCCGGCATGTCGGTTATCCTTATCTCAATGCCGGATTGTTCAAAATTTAATGACCAACGGATATTTTTTTAAACCATAAACCAGCAAAGACAAGTGCTGGTGTTGATACTAGGTCACTGACTATGCCGGCACTACCGATTTCATCATTGCCATGGAAAAAGACAAACTTAGGAAAAACAAACTATCCACTCCGATGGGAAATCAATTATCATCCACCAACTCAGTTGCCCTTATACTAGAAAAACTAAAAAGGAAGGAAGAAACCACCAAGTCAATTGCCGCAATGGAAGAAGAGATACTTAAGAGGAAAAGAAAAGAAGAAGAAGAAGAAGAAGAAGAGGAAGCAAAGCTTGAACATTATCGCAAGGAAGCTAAAGAGATCCTTAAACGTCAAAAACAATCTAAGATAGAAGCGGATGTCGAGGAAGAAACTGAGTGGATTAAAAATTACTACATGGTATTGAATTTCCAGGAAGATCACCGCCCTTCGAATCTTTTTAAGGGTCTTGTTAGGACTGGTCTTTAAACGATTAACTACATGGAAGGTAAGAAACGCAGAATTGATTACGATGATCTCTATGTACAATATCGAACAATTGCACTCATAAAGTTATGTCGCAAATACAACAAGTTTCTTTCAAGATACAGAGGGAATAGGTATCCAGCTCAGGACGCATATACCAGGTGGAGAAAAGAGCCTTTTCGGCATTTCGAAGCTGCTTTGCTTATTGAATCTCGTTCCAAGAAATGATGTTAGTTGCAATTGGCTTGAGATCTTTCATTTTATGTGTAACGTTGTTAATGTTTATTTCCTTAAGAAATGATGTCAGTTGCAATTAGTTTGGGTTAATGTTTTTAAGTTTATTTCCTTAAGATTATGTGGTTAATGTTGTTTATTTCATCAAGTTTCTTTCCCCTACCGGCATTGACAAATACACCAAATACTATACCGTTACCTGTGCCGGCGTTGAATTGTGATCACCAAATACTTATTGTCAGAATACCAGCATTGCATGGTTCCATCTGTCCATGCCGGCATTCTGACGGTTACAAACACAAGTTATGTGGCAGTTACAAACTCATTCATTCCACGTATTTGACGGTTACAAACTATTTTATCCCACTTATTTGACGGTTACAAAATCCTTTGTAGGATCAGAATATCGCAACACCAATGCCTTTGCGAAATCCATAAATAACACATTACGAGGACGTCGCAGACGATGAATACAAATGACGCAATGAATGACGACAACCAGAACACGAGAAAGATGTGAAGACCTAGTGAAGTTTAGGAGCGTTGCGATTGTACATTTGTACACTTGCGAGAATGTCGCAAGTCAGATCTGAAAATAAGGAATAACTTAGCTGTCATCCATCATGTACTGTCCTATATAAAGAGCCGAATGGGCTTATAAAAAGGAGAGATCTTTTTAGAGAGTGGAGAGAAGTTTTAGAGGAGAGAGAAAGTCTAGAGTTGTAATAACATCTTTGATTTCATTTCCTTCTTGTAAACTCCCATTTCAATTAATAAAAAGATTGATTATTGATCTTAAAAATGTGTTAGATATTATGAATTCTTGTGAGGTGTGTATTGTAGGATTTCCTGCAATTACATATGGCGCTAGAAACAGGGAACTGATTGAAGATTGATATTGGGATTTGAAAGAATTTGGAGTAATAGGGAAGGAATTTCATATAATTTTCAACAATTCATTAAGATTGAAAAATGGCTAGAAGAAGACGTGCATCAAAGCAACCAATAACA
Organism: Papaver armeniacum; assembly: GCA_023531295.1. Lineage (NCBI taxonomy): Eukaryota > Viridiplantae > Streptophyta > Magnoliopsida > Ranunculales > Papaveraceae > Papaver > Papaver armeniacum. The sequence goes on from JAJJWW010012530.1 coordinate 125,998, forward strand.
GTTAGAAGTACTAGGAGACTTGTTGGAGAAAGGAGAGACGAGATGGGAGAATCTTCAAGAATGAATACAAGGAACAACAGAGAAAATCAAGTTCAACCACCAATTCAACGTACACCACCAATACAAAATAAAACTGTGGATTAGGATAGAGTGAGTCGGCGATCAAATTCCGTAGATGAAATGGTAGAAGAACATCATTTAGGGGACAATGGACAAGCAGAAAGAGATCAGGAAGTAATTGGAGGAATAATTCATGGAAATGAAGATATTATAACATTAGAAACATTGAGACAAACAATACATGAAGAAAGGCGGTTAGAAGCAGAGGAACGTGCAAATTTGACAAGGCAAAATCATGAGTTGAGGATGGAATACATGAGGTTACAAAATAGAAGGTCAAGAAGCACTACAAGGTCAAGCTCAAGATCAGTTAGAGAAGAAATAAGGAGAAATTTACCTCTAGAAAATGCTAATGAAGAAAATCGAGAGGAAATGCAAAATCCAGGCGAAGAACGTTGCGAAAGAAGAGAAATAATAGAAGATCGTTATATCCCACATTCTGAAACTCTTCAAAATGGGCAAAACAATAGAAATCAAGGAAATAGGCAACGTCGGGGGCGGAATAATCCAGGTGACGAAGAAAATCAGGAAGAAGGAAGGAGAATATTGCATGGGAGAGAAGCACAGAGAAAGCAAAAAGAAATTGAAGATGAAATTGAAAGACACTATACTGAGCAAGCACGACTAGCTTGTGAGAGGGAAAGATTGAGAGCAGAAGTGGAAGAACAGGAGCTACAAGAGGCAATTCGCCAGAACAATCATGATAATCGGGAGAGGAGGCGAGAGCAAAATCGTAACAATGGTAATATCAATGAAGAATACGAAAGAGTACAAATGAGAGCTGAAAGGCAGCAAAGAAGAGAAAATGATAGATATAATGGTGTGCGAATCCATGAAAGAAATGAAGGCGAAGATCGCAGAGAAAGACGAGAAGAAAATGATGAACAAAAGAGTCAAAATAGAGATGAACGCAGGAGAAGAGAAGCGGAGTTGAAAAGACCAATGGATTCGAATTCTGGCATAAATGAACAAATTTTGAGAGAGTTAGCGGAAATGAGGGGAATGATAAATAATAAAAGAGTAGGAGGTAAGAGACAATTAGATGAAGCTATAGAGGAAGTCATAAAACTCCATTCACACAAGAAGTACAATTAGGAGGAATACCCCAAAATGCAATTTGCCTGCGTTAACTAGCATTTTTGATGGAACAACTTGTGCAGTCCAACACATCAAAGCTTATGTGAGATGTATGCTATAGTGGGAGAACCATGATGCAATATTATGCAAATATTTTGCATCAAGTTTAACAGAGAGGCGTTAAAATAGTTTGAAGGTTTGCCAAAGAACACTATAACATCTTTCAGCCACTTGCAAGCTATATTTTTAGGAGCATACATAAGCAACAATTCCTCGCGACCTGGTATTGATGATGTATTTGGGTTGAAGCAAAGGGTTGGCGAAAGTTTGAAGCATTTAACTGTGAGATGGAAGACAATGTGTAGTGATATGGCAGGTCGTGTGGATAAAAGATATCTCATCTTATCATTCATCAATGCTATGTTCGCAACAAATCTGTTATACATCCAAATTTTCAGAATAAAAAATACAATCACAATGACTGAGTTGCAAGAACTACAGGAGGAGTATATTGCTCTCGAGGAAAAGCAAAATGAGATGGAAGCATACCCCATTGCGAACACAAATTCAAGAGCAGCGAATGCAAGCTTATTACCCAAGTTAATAAATACAGTGGCGAGCACTTCGCAAGGACAACAAGAGAGGGAAATAGGAGATGGACAGCAAAAACTGGTAGCTATGGGAAGCCGTGATCAAGAAGAATTTGAGAGAGAGAGAGAAACTTCTTTAGCCGAGGTGGAAATAACAAAGTCCAACGACTTGATCAACCACAAGAAACGTATGGAGGTCATCAGTCGCAAGGAACTTATGGAGGTCAGAGGCAAAACTTTCACAGAGGACAGCGAAATCCTAGGATAATATGAGAAGAAATCAAAATGCCACATTTGAATGCTAGTGTGGAGAAGATATGGGAAGCTATAATCTTAATGGAAAACATACCCGCACCATGGAACATGGGAAGTGAACTGATAGACACATTTTTGTGTCTAATTTGTCTCGATTCTTTATATTGATAGTGCTCATTTTTGTACTTATTATGGTGTTTTATGTGTGAGTAGGTATTTTTGGCCAATAAACATTTTTGGAAAAATCGGCTCGAAAAGTTGCGCCCGGAGGACACCTACTATTCGGACCCTCACTACGGATAAGGGGTACCCAAATTACTAAGGGGCACCCTCAGGACACCCCAAGGAAGCTGATAAAGGCACCCCTACTCTGGATAGGGGGCGCCTCATCTTCAACAATTCAAATATCAAAAAGGGCGGGAAAACAATGCCAGCAGCGAATCGGATTTGTAATTCGAGTTTTGAGCGATTTCTATGGAGATTCAATGGCTTATTTTTGTTGGACTGGACCTGTTAGAGCCTAACAGGCCTGGTACAAGTATTACAATTGATCAAATTGGGCTGGGACTCGAGTTGGAGCACAACAGGAAGGTGAAGTTTCACGAGATTTTGTTTGATTATATTTGGCAGTTACGGGAGATTTGAGGCAAGATAATCTTCCCTGAGATTCATATCAATCTAATAAAGGGATTGGAGTGACCTGTACGGCTCAGAAACGCGTAGAGAAGAGTTTGGAAAGTGGAAAATTCCGAGACTTTCTGCCGAAGAAAAGAGGAGATTTAATCGAGTTTTAGGGTTGCTGTTGTGTATATATAGCCTGGGTATGAGATAAGGTTATGGAGACTTTGGGGGAACTTTAGAACACCACAAAGAACGAAATCAAGAGTTGCAGAAATTTGTTTCTGCTGGTGCACAAGGAAGAACACGAAGAACAAAGGCCATTGAGGACAGTCGTTTTTGGGGTCTTAAAATCAGCGACAAAGCAACAGTGTTTACAACAGTTTCTGTAACAGTTCCATTGTAACAGTTCCTTTATAACGCCGATACACTGTTGCAAATCGGTTGTGTTATTACTTTTCATCCTTTTAATCATCTTTTGAGCCATAAACACATATTTTGAGATCATGATTAATATGAGGAGCTAAACCCCATTGCTGAGGCGATAGAGGAACCTATTTTTCCAACAAAAAGTGGTATATTCTATTTTATTTATTTATTTGCAATTATTATATGATTATTTGCCTTGATTGAAAATTGTTTGAATGATTTTTGTTAAGCAATTGTTATTTCTTTTGATAGAGCATGTTTGACCTAGGTTTTTGATGTTCTATGCTTCGGATTTACACTTGTTATTTAGAGAATCTACTTGTTGCAACAGTTAGAATCAAATTGAATGAGAAAATTGCATGAATATAAATATTGGATTAAATCACTTTGAAATTGGAAAATAGTGGAATCTTAGCTTCACTGTTCTTTTAATATTGATAACATCTTTGTCAGAGTTTGCTATAATTTTTAGTGAGTTTTCTAGTTTAGTTTTGAATTTAAGTCTAAAAAATCCTTCACAAGTCTGAGAGGAACGACATCTTTCTTACCACTTTTCTACAACAATTAAAATCACATCAATTTTTGGCGCCGCCGACGCGGACTTGTTTTTAGGGTTTTAGATTCATTTTTTTATTATTTTTGTTCTTTTTTACGTTTTTGGGTATTTATCTTTTGTCTACAGGTTCTGGATCATAAAGAAAATTGAGCCAAGGAGTTTGGTGATTTCGTAAAGACTTGGAGCTAAAGATTAAAGCGAAAAGAACGGAAAAGAAGACGATTTTATTTTAGTTATTTTGTTTTTAGGGTTTGTTTATTTTTATTTTTTTAAAAAAGAGAAAAAAAATTGTATTAAGGTTTATTATTTTTGTAATTTTTCTTTTCTTTTTGAACTTTGAACTTTTGGACTTTGGACATTATTTTTTATTTTTACTCTACAGAAGGGTACTTTTAAATATAAACTGTTTGCAGAGAAGGAGGACAATTACGATATTGTCTCTGTACCTTGGGTTCGTACACTGACATAGGAGTCAGTGGCCCGAGTCGACTACAACCGATTCATCCCTCGTCTGGAATGGGAGGTAAGATTCTAAACACTCGCGAATCCCATGTCAGCGAGTTACTGGACTCCTTCGTATGCTTATATGTTGAGGACTGAATACGGACATTTATTTTTCTAGTAAAGGGAAAGGCCTGGCCATACAAGATAAGGGTTCGGATTTCATCACTGTTCTCTTCTTGCCCGCCTTAGGAACACGTAACCTACGCGAACCTAAGCCTTAAAATTTTGACTAGAAAGAGACTAATAAGGTAACGATCTTAATAGGAAAGTCATTCGAAAAATATTGGTTACTCTTTTAAGCACACTTCGAAGTTCATGAAGGTTTCTGTGAGTTGAATGCGTGACTGCGCCGCCTTGTAATTCCGGTGAGGCCTTGGGTATCAAATCTCCACCGAGCTTCCCTCGCCTCTATTCAACTTACTTTGACTCGGATTGATTCCAGAGGGGTTTGCTTAAATTTTAACGAATTACCTTTCGAAGGATTAGAAGTTGGTCTAGAAACAATCTAAGTGGAGCCATCATGCTTTTTGTTTGCTAGAAATCTCTAGGTTTGCTTTGGTTGAGTCGTCCTTGATTTGTGATTGCATAGAATCCCCTTCCTTATTCTTTTGCATGCCTGAACGTAAAAGAGACGCCCTAGGTAGATTTGTTAAAGAGAAACCTAGTAGTTCTAAGCGTCTCGATTACCTCAATTTAGAAAGTCCGATTTTTGAAGAGTCCGTTTTGAACGTCCGTCTTTTACTAAGGAGACAATCCCTAATATTCCGATAGTGCCAGAAATGGCAACTTTGAAAGCTTTGTTGAACCCAACTAGGACTACTCGTCCCTCGTGTATCAGGTTAGCTGAAACAGAAGCAAATTATGAACTTAAACCTGAGACCTTACAGCTGCTCCCAATCTTCTTAGGGAAAGAAAATGAAAACCCCTATTTTCATGTTAGGGACTTTGAGGAAATTTGTAGTACCCTAAAGATTAGAAACCTTGATGATGATGCTTTGAAACTCAGGTTATTCCCTTTTTCCTTGAAAGATAAAGCCAAATCGTGGCTATATAGTTTGGCTTCTGGTTCAATTGAAACATATGAACAACTTACATCTGCCTTTTGAACAAGTTTTTCCCTAGGCACAAAACATCGTCTATTAGGACGCAAATCTGCACGTTTTCTCAACAGAGGGAGAATCTTTGTATAGGTATTTGGAAAGGTTCAATGATTTATTAGCCCAATGTCCTCATCATGGTCTAGAAAAGGTTAGGTTAGTTCAGATCCTTTATGAGGGTTTAGATTATTCCACTACAACCACAATAGAATCTATGTGTACAGTGGGTTTGAAAACCAAACAGCTTGATGAGGCGATGACATATTTGCATGAAATCGCCGAAAAGACCCAACAATGGGAAAATAATAGGGAACCCCAGAAAACAATTCTTCTAGGCAGAGGAAACGTTAATAGGGTAGAAGGAGGCTTTGAATCAGATGCCAAAATTGCTGCAATAGTGAAAAGGTTAGAAGCTTTAGAAGTGGGTCACACTAGTGGTAGATTGGAGCCTTTTTGGGAAGGCCAGAATAATGAAGAGCAAGCCAATGCTCTCTATAATAACACTAGATTTGATAATCGTCAAAAGTTTGACCCATATTCAAAAAACCTATAATCCCGGTTGGAGAAACCATCCGAACTTTTCGTGGTCTAAGGGCCAAAGTCAAGGTCGTTTAGTAATTCTAATGCTCCCCTGTGTTTTGGTTACACTAAGAATTCTTCAGCCCGTAAAATAAAACGACTAGCTTAGAGGACTCTATTAAGATGTTAGCAAAAACTCGGATATGTTAGCACAAACCAAATTAGTTTTCAACAGAAACCAAGAAGAACTTTCAAACTAATGCTCGAGTCTTGCTAAGTTAGAACTTCAAGTGAGCCAAATAGCTAAGACCTTAAGTGAGAGAGATAACTAAGGTTCCCTAGTCGACTAATCCCAATCCTAGAGGAGTTCATGAAGTAGGTGCAAAACATCGAATCAGCTTGAATGCTATTAGAACCCTTAGGAGTGGTAGAGTAGTAGACAATCAGGTAACCATGCCCGATAGTGAACATATGTAGTTCACCCCTCAGATCTCACCCTCAGACCACCACTAGCCGAGGGACCGATAAAGTTTCTGATGATGTCAATTTTGTTCCTGAGAGGTCTGATTCTGTGCCTAGAGCCTCATTTCCCCAACTATTAGTACCAACAAAGAAGGAATCGAACTTTAATGACATATTGGAGGTTTTTAAGCAAGTTACCATAAACCTTCCTTTATTAGATGCAATTAGGCAAATTCCTGCTTATGCCAAGTTCCTTAAGGATATGTGTACGCGAAAGCGAAAACTTAGCGTCCATAAGAAAGCCTTTTAGCTAGTCACGTAAGTTCAATCATTCAGTAACACCACAACTCCAAAGTACAAAGACCAGGTTCCCCTACCATTGCTTGTACAATAGGTAAACACCGGGTAGAAAAAGCTTTACTTGACTTAGGAGCCAGTGTGAACTTACTGCCGTACCATGTGTACTTACAGCTAGGACTTGGTGAAATGAAACCTACTCAGATGACATTGCAGTTAGCTGATAGGTCTGTTAAAATTCCTCGAGGTGTTATTGAGGATGTTCTTATTGAGGTCGACAAGTTTATTTATCCAGTGGATTTCGTGGTCCTAGATACCCAACCTGTCCCCGACCCAGAGAACCAGATACCTGTGATATTAGGTCGCCCATTTTTAGCTACGTCTAATGCGATCATTAACTGTCGAAATGGTGTGATGAATTTATCTTTTGGTAATATGACTATGGAGATGAACATTTTTAATGTCAGTAAGCTACCCTATGAGCTAGATGACACATGTGTTGAAGAGGTGAACATGATAGAAGCCTTAGTTCAGGAGTCATTACCAAACATTTTGTCTGAGGACCCATTAGAAAGTTGTCTATCCCATTTTGGTTTAGATTTTGATGACGATAGCACTATTGAACAAGTGAATGCTCTATTAGATTCTACCCCTGTGTTAGACACTGATAGATGGAAAGCTAGGTTCGAACCATTACCATTTTCTGAGACTACCTTAATTCCTTCTTTAGAAGAGCCTCCTAAGTTGGACCTAAAACCACTACCCGACACTCTAAAGTATGTGTTTTTAGGCCCATCTGAGACTTTACCTGTGATTGTAGCTTCCGATTTGGATAGTGATCAGGAAAGTAGGCTAGTAAAAGTACTTCAAGACAATAAGGAAGCTTTAGGTGGACAATAGCATACATTAAGGGTATAAGTCCTACTGTATGTATGCATCGATTCATTTAGAAGAAGACTCCAAACCTTCTAGGGAGATGCAACGTCGATCGAACCCTAACATGAAAGAGGTGAAAAGAGGTGCTTAAGTTGTTAGATGCGGGTATTATCTACCCAATTTCAGACACAAGAAGTGGGTCAGCCCTGCTCAGGTTGTCCCCAAGAAATAGTATCACTGTAGTCCAGAATGATAATAATGAGTTAATCCCAACCCGAGTGACCACGGGATGGCGTGTCTATATCGACTATAGGAAATTGAACAAGGTCACAAGGAAGGATCACTTTCCCCTTCCTTTTATCGACCAAATGCTAGAGAGATTAGCTGCACATAGTCATTATTGCTGCTTAGATGGCTACTCTTGTTATAATCGATCGTTATTGCCCCGTAAGACCAAGAGAAAACCACTTTTACCCGTCCCTTTGGTACCTTTGCGTATAGACGCATGCCTTTCGGGCTATGTAATGCCCCGCAACTTTTCAGCGTTGTATGATGAGCATATTTTCCGATATGGTAGAACGGTTTCTAGAGGTCTTTATGGATGATTTTTCAAAGTGTTTGGTTCATCTTTTGATGAGTGCTTGCATCATTTGACATTAGTGTTGACTAGGTGTAAGGAAAAGAATTTAGTGCTTAATTGGGAAAAATGCCATTTCATGGTTAAATCAGAATTGTGTTAGGGCACATCGTTTCTTCAAAGGGTATAGAGGTAGATAAAGCCAAAGTTGACCTTATTAAGACTTTACAGTCCCAAAAACCGTAAAAGATATTAGGTCATTCCTAGGGCATAGGTTTTTACCGTCGATTCATTAAGGATTTTAGCTTGATTTCTAGACCTCTTTGCAATTTGCTTGCAAAAGATGTTAAGTTTGTCTTTGATGATGCTTGTTTAGAGGCTTTTGAGAAGCTTAAGAATTTACTCACTATCGCCCCGATAGTCCGTGCACCTAACTGAACCTACCCTTTGAAATTATGTGTGATGCTTCGATTATGCTATAGGTGTTGTGCTAGGTCAGCGAGAAAACAAATTACTTCATGTGATTTACTATGCTAGCAAAACTCGAATGATGCCCAAATGAACTATACAACTACCGAGAAGGAACCGTTAGCCATCGTGTTTGCCTTGGATAAGTTTAGATCCTACCTATTAGGTTCTAAGATCGTAATCTATACCGATCATGCCGCTTTGAAATACCTTTTGTCTAAGAAGGATACCAAACCTAGATTGATTAGGTGGATCCTTTTGTTACAAGAATTTTGTCCAGACATTAGAGACAAAAAGGGTGCCGAAAATGTAGTAGCAGGCACCACTTGTCTAGGCTAGTTGTTAGTTCCCCTAATGATTCCCTTCCTATAAGGGATAGCTTTCCCGATGAACAATTGTTCTCTGTTTCCCAATCACCTTGGTATGCGAATATAGTGAATTATCTTGTTACCGGGTCGAATGCCTCAACATTGGGGTAAGCAAGATCATTCTAGGTTTTTAGCCGAGGTTAAGCATTTCTTTTTGGGACGATCCTTATCTGTTTAAGTATTGTCCAGACTGCAGATTATTAGGAGATGTATACCCGAGAGTGACCAGTCCAAAGATTATCTCCTTTTGTCATGAACATGCATGTGGGGGTCATTTTAGTGCTAAGAAGACTCGGCTGCTAAGATATTGCAAAGTGTGGTTTTTATCTGGCCTTCGTTGTTTAAAGACTCCCATAGTCACTGTGTTTCTTGTGAGCGTTGCCAGAGGTTAGGAACCATTCTCCGTAGAAATATGATGCCTTTGAACCCTATTTTAGTGATTGAGGTCTTTGATGTGTGGGGCATTGATTTTATGGGTTCATTTCCTAATTCTTTTGGTTATCTTTACATACTTGTCATTTGTAGACTATGTGTCTAAGTGGGTTGAGGCGGTTCCGTGTAAAACAAATGACCACATGGTCGTAGTCCAGTTTTTGAAAGAGAACATACTTACACGTTTTGGTACACCGCGAGCTATAATTAGTGATGGAGGTTCACACTTTTGTAATAGACCGTTTGCACTTTTAATGAAACAATATGGTATTACCCACAAAGTAGCAACCCCATATCACCCACAGACTAGTGGTCAGGTAGAGGTCTCCAATAGGGAAATTAAGCGTATTTTAGAGAAAACAGCTTAATCCTAATAGGAAAGACTCGGTCGTCGAGGCTTACCGATGCCTTATGGGCTTATCGATCGCTGCGTTTAAGACACCCATTGGAATGTCACCTTATCGTTTAGTGTTTGGCAAGGCATGTCACCTTCCTGTCGAGTTAGAGCATAGAGCCTATTGGGCTATTAAGAACTTAAACTTTTCACTTGACAAGGCAGGAGCTTACGTAAAAGATCCAGCTCAATGAGTTGGACGAGATTCGTAGAGATGCATACGATAGTGCTAAGGAGTATAAGAACAAAATGAAACTTGTGCATGATAAGAATATTTTACGAAAGTCATTTTCTCCAGGTCAAAAAGTTCTTCTGTATGACACTCGTTTGCATCTATTCCCCGGGAAGTTGCGCTCTCGGTGGACCGGTCCTGTTGTGGTCCGTACTGTTTTTCCTCATGGCGCTATTGAGATTGAGACACCAGATGGTAGTAGTTCTTCAAAGGTTAACGGTCAGCGATTGAAGCCCTTTTTAGAGCCTTTTCCTATATGTGATGTTGTGAGGTTGAGGAGGACCTTGTTTACCTTGATTGACCATCGAGGCGGTTTTGTATGTTGTATATTATGTTTGTAGGTTTTTGGTTACACTTCACCCAGGTACTATCTTTCCGACTTCTCTCTTTACTATTTCCTCATGCTACTTATATTTTTGGTACTGTTCTTTAATTAGAAACATTGAGAACAATGTTAGATTTAAGTTTGGGGGTGGGGTAGAAACTTTGTTACCTTTTTGTTACAATAAATAAACTCCAGAGCCTAGAAATTTATGCTTATTAAGGATGACACTAACCAATCTAAGTGGATGGAAGCATTTTGGTTGTAGGAGTTGAGGAACCAATCTGATTAGATGGCAACATCTAAAGAGTCTATTCATAAAAGCACGTAGCGTGGGTGTTAGAAATAACATGATAGTTTCACCATATCTCGTTGAGTCCTTTTCACTTCTGTTTTTATTTTGTTTTGTTTTTTAAACTATGTTTCTCTAAGTGATTAGGTGGGGCTCACGAATCAAGTTGTTACCAATGCTAGGGTGAATTAGAGTGATTGAGATAACAAAAAAAAAAAAAAAAAAAAAAAATTGAGACCCGTGACCATAGACCAACCGGGAATAAATTCAATAAAGTCGACCACTGGAACCCTTGTATATGCCAATTGTGTTGACCTAGAGTTAGGATTATCGACCACCGGTTACCTTGTATATGCCAAAGTGTGTTGATATTAGTCGACTAGTATCTCAGTCCATTAGGATAAGTTCATTTTGGCGGAGGCCTTCAGACAGATATGGGAAACACCGTTCACTTAGTAAACATCAAAACCATCTATGTTTTTCTCTATATCCATCTTCTTGATCTATCCATGAGATTAGTTTTGACTCCGTTATATTGATGTCCATAGTGAGACTATCTGAGTAGAGCTCTGTGACTTATATATGAATTTTAGTATGCTTGAGTGCAAACTCGTGTACAGCAATTGGAATTTCACATCAGGGTACTTCCTCCTGTAATCAATAAGTATGCCAACCAAGGAGATTCTTTAGTGTTTACAACAGTTTCTGTAACAGTTCCTTTATAACGCCGATACACCGTTGCAAATCGGCTGTGTTATTACTTTTCATCCTTTTAATCATCTTTTGAGCCATAAACACATATTTTGAGATCATGATTAATATGAGGAGCTAAACCCCATTGCTGAGGCGATAGAGGAAGATATTTTTCCAACAAAAAGTGGTATATTCTATTTTATTTATTTATTTGCAATTATTATATGATTATTTGCCTTGATTGAAAATTGTTTGAATGATTTTTGTTAAGCAATTGTTATTTCTTTTGATAGAGCATGCTTAGACCTAGGTTTTTGATGTTCTATGCTTCGGATTTACACTTGTTATTTTGAGAATCTACTTGTTGCAATAGTTTAGAATCAACTTGAATGAGAAAATTGCATGAATATAAATATTGGATTAAATCACTTTGAAATTGGAAAATAGTGGAATCTTAGCTTCAAGTGTTCTTTTAATATTGATAACATCTTTGTCGTAGTTTGCTATAATTTTTAGTGAGTTTTCTAGTTTAGTTTTGAATTTAAGTCTAAAAAATCCTTCACAAGTCTGAGAGGAACGACATCTTTCTTACCACTTTTCAAACAGCAATTAAAATCACATCAATTTTTGGCGCCGCCGACGCGGACTTGTTTTTAGGGTTTAGATTCATTATTTTATTTTATTTGTTCTTTTTTTACGTTTTTGGGTATTTATCTTTTGTCTACAGGTTCTGGATCATAAAGAAAATTGAGCCAAGGAGTTTGGTGATTTCGTAAAGACTTGGAGCTAAAGATTAAAGCGAAAAGAACGAAAAAGAAGACGATTTTATTTTAGTTATTTTGTTTTTAGGGTTTGTTTATTTATTTTTTTGAAAAAAAAGAGAACAAAAATTGTATTAGGGTTTATTATTTTTGTAATTTTTCTTTTCTTTTTGGATTTTGAACTTTTGGACTTTGAACATTATTTTTTTTTTCTCTACAGAAGGGTACTTTTAAATATAAATTGTTTGCAGAGAAGGAGGACAATTACGATATTGTCTCTGCACCTTGGGTTCATACACTGACATAGGAGTCAGTGGCCCGAGTCGACTACAACCGATTCATCCCCCGTCTGGAATGGGAGGTAAGATTCTAAACACTCGCGAATCCCTTGTCATCGAGTTACTGGACTCCTTCGTATGCTTATATGTTGAGGACTGAATACAGACATTTATTTTTCTAGTAAAGGGAAAGGCCTGGCCATACAAGATAAGGGTTCGGATTTCATCACTGTTCTCTTCTTGCCCGCCTTAGGAACACGTAACCTACGCGAACCTAAGCCTTAAAATTTTGACTAGAAAGAGACCAATAAGGTAACGATCTTAATAGGAAAGTCATTCGAAAAATATTGGTTACTCTTTTAAGCACACTTCAAGTTCATGAAGGTTTCGTGAGTTGAATGCGTGATTGCACCGCCTTGTAATTCCGGTGAGGCCTTGGGTATCAAATCTCCACCGAGCTTCCCTCGCCTCTATTCAACTTACTTTGACTCGGATTGATTCCAGAGGGGTTTGCTTAAATTGTAACGAATTACCTTTCGAAGGATTAGAAGTTGGTCTAGAAACAATCTAAGTGGAGCCATCATGCTTTTTGTTTGCTAGAAATCTCTAGGTTTGCTTTGGTTGAGTCGGCCTTGATTTGTGATTGCATGGAATCCCCTTCCTTATTCTTTTGCATGCCTGAACGTAAAAGAGACGCCCTAGGTATATTTGTTAAAGAGAAACCTAGTAGTTCTAAGCGTCTTGATTACCTCAATTTAGAAATTCCGATTTTTGAAGAGTCCAATTCTGAACGTCCGTCTTTTACTGAGGAGACAATCCCTAATATTCCGATAGTGCCAAAAATGGCAACTTTAAAAGCTTTGTTGAACCCAACTAGGACTCCTCATCCCTCGTGTATCAGGTTTGCTGAAACAGAAGCAAATTATGAACTTAAACCTGAGACTTTACAGCTGCTCCCAATCTTCTTAGGGAAAGAAAATGAAAACCCCTATTTTCATGTTAGGGACTTTGAGGAAATTTGTAGTACCCTAAAGATTTGAAACCTTGATGATGATGCTTTGAAACTCAGTGTTATTCCCTTTTTCCTTGAAAGATAAAGCCAAATCGTGGCTATATAGTTTGGCTTCTCGGTTCAATTGAAACATATGAACAACTTACATCCGCTTTTTGAACAAGTTTTTCCCTAGGCACAAAACATCGTCTATTAGGACGCAAACTGCACATTTTCTCAACAGAGGGAGAATCTTTGTATAGGTATTTGGAAAGGTTCAATGATTTATTAGCCCAATGTCCTCATCATGGTCTAGAAAAGGTTAGGTTAGTTCAGATCCTTTATGAGGGTTTAGATTATTCCACTACGACCACAATAGAATCTATGTGTACAGGTGGGTTTGAAAACCAAACATTTGATGAGGCGATGACATATTTGCATGAAATCGCCGAAAAGACCCAACAATGGGAAAATAATAGGGAACCCCATAAAACAATTCTTCTAGGCAGAGGAAACGTTAATAGGGTAGAAGGAGGCTTTGAATCAGATGCCAAAATTGCTGCAATAGTGAAAAGGTTAGAAGCTTTAGAAGTGGGTCACACTAGTGGTAGATTGGAGCCTTTTTGGGAAGGACAGAATAATGAAGAGCAAGCCAATGCTCTCAATAATAACACTAGATTTAATAACTGTCAAAAGTTTGACCCATATTCAGAAACCTATAATCCTGGTTGGAGAAACCATCCGAACTTTTCGTGGTCTAAGGGCCAAAGTCAAGGTCAGTTTAGTAATTCTAATGCTCCCCCAGTGTTTTGGTTACACTAAGAATTCTTCAAAGCCCAGAAAATAAAACGACTAGCTTAGAGGACTCTATTAAGATGTTAGCAAAAACTCAGGATATGTTAGCACAGAACCAAATTAGTTTTCAACAGGAAACCAAGCAGAACTTTCAAACTAATGCTCAGAGTCTTGCTAAGTTAGAACTTCAAGTGAGCCAAATAGCTAAGACCTTAAGTGAGAGAGATAACTAAGGTTCCCTAGTCGACTAATCCCAATCCTAGAGGAGTTCATGAAGTAGGTGCAAAACATCGAATCATTTGAATGCTATTAGAACCCTTAGGAGTGGTAGAGTAGTAGACAATCGTAACCATGCCCGATAGTGAACATACCGTAGTTCACCCTCAGATCTCACCCTCAGACCACCACTAGCCGAGGAGACTGATAAAGTTTCTGATAATGTCAATTTTGTTCCTAAGAGGTCTGATTCTGTGCCTAGAGCCCCATTTCCCCAGCTATTAGTACCCGCAAAGAAGGAATCGAACTTTAATGACATATTAGAGGGTTTTTAAGCAAGTTACCATAAACCTTCCTTTATTAGATGCAATTAGGCAAATTCCCGCTATGCCAAGTTCCTTAAGGATATGTGTACGCGAAAGCGAAAACTTAGCGTCCATAAGAAAGCCTTTTAGCTAGTCACGTAAGTTCAATCATTCGAACACCACAACTCCAAAGTACAAAGACCTGTGTTCCCCTACCATTGATTATACAATAGGTAAACACCGGTAGAAAAAGCTTTACTTGACTTAGGAGCCGTAGAATTTACGTACCATGTGTACTTACGGCTAGGACTTGGTGAAATGAAACCTACTCGATGACATTGCGGTTAGCCGATAGGTCCGTTAAAATTCCTCGAGGTGTTATTGAGGATGTTCTTATTGAGGTCGACAAGTTTATTTATCCAGTGGATTTCGTGGTCCTAGATACCCAACTTGTCCCCAACCCATAGAACCCGGATACCGTGATATTAGGTCGCCCATTTTTAGCTACGTCTAATGCGATCATTAACGTCGAAATGGTGTGATGAATTTATCTTTTGGTAATATGACTATGGAGATGAACATTTTTAATGTCAGTAAGCTACCTTATGAGCTAGATGACACATGTGTTGAAGAGGTGAACATGATAGAAGCCTTAGTTCAGGAGTCATTACCAAACATTTTGTCTGAGGACCCATTAGAAAGTTGTCTATCCCATTTTGGTTTAGATTTTGATGACGATAGCACTATTGAACAAGTGAATGCTCTATTAGATTCTACCCCTATGTTAGACACTGATAGATGGAAAGCTAGGTTCGAACCATTACCGCTTTTTCTGAGAATACCTTAATTCCTTCTTTAGAAGAGCCTCTAAGTTGGACCTAAAACCACTACCCGACACTCTAAAGTATGTGTTTTTAGGCCCATCTGAGACTTTACCTGTGATTGTATCTTCCGATTTGGATAGTGATCAGGAAAGTAGGCTAGTAAAAGTACTTCAAGACAATAAGGAAGCTTTAGGGTGGACTATAGCAGACATTAAGGGTATAAGTCCTACTGTGTGTATGCATCAGATTCATTTAGAAGAAGACTCCAAACCTTCTAGAGAGATGCAACGTCGACTGACCCTAACATGAAAGAGGTGCTTAAGTTGTTAGATGCGGGTATTATCTACCCAATTTCAGACAGTAAGTGGGTCAGCCCCGTTCAGGTTGTCCCCAAGAAATCAGGTATCACTGTAGTCCAGAATGATAATAATGAGTTAATCCCAACCCGAGTGACCACGGGATGGCGTGTCTCCTATCGACTATAGGAAATTGAACAAGGTCACAAGGAAGGATCACTTTCCCTTCCTTTTATCGACCAAATGCTAGAGAGATTAGCTGCACATAGTCATTATTGCTGCTTAGATGGCTACTCCGGTTATAATCAGATCGTTATTGCCCCAGAAGACCAAGAGAAAACCACTTTTACCTGTCCCTTTGGTACCTTTGCGTATAGACGCATGCCTTTCGGGCTATGTAATGCCCCTACAACTTTCCAGCGTTGTATGATAAGCATATTTTCTGATATGGTAGAACGGTTTCTAGAGGTCTTTATGGATGATTTTTTAGTGTTTGGTTCATCTTTTGATGAGTGCTTGCATCATTTGACATTAGTGTTGACTAGGTGTAAGGAAAAGAATTTAGTGCTTAATTGGGAAAAATGCCATTTCATGGTTAAATCAGGAATTGTGTTAGGGCACATCGTTTCTTCAAAGGGTATAGAGGTAGATAAAGCCAAAGTTGACCTTATTAAGACTTTACAGGTCCCAAAAAACCGTAAAAGATATTAGGTCATTCCTAGGGCATGCAGGTTTTTACCGTCGATTCATTAAGGATTTTAGCTTGATTTCTAGACCTCTTTGCAATTTTCTTGCAAAAGATGTTAAGTTTGTCTTTGATGATGCTTGTTTAGAGGCTTTTGAGAAGCTTAAGAATTTACTCACTCGCCTCGCCCCGATAGTCCGTGGCACCTAACTGGAACCTACCCTTTGAAATTATGTGTGATGCTTCAGATTATGCTATAGGTGTTGTGCTAGGTCAACGAGAAAACAAATTACTTCATGTGATTTACTATGCTAGCAAAACTCTGAATGATGCCCAAATGAACTATACAACTACCGAGAAGGAACTGTTAGCCATCGTGTTTGCCTTGGATAAGTTTAGATCCTACCTATTAGGTTCTAAGATCGTAATCTATACTGATCATGCCGCTTTGAAATACCTTTTGTCTAAGAAGGATACCAAACCTAGATTGATTAGGTGGATCCTTTTGTTACAAGAATTTTGTCCAGACATTAGAGACAAAAAGGGTGCCGAAAATGTAGTAACGGACCACTTGTCTAGGCTAGTTGTTAGTTCCCCTAATGATTCCCTTCCTATAAGGGATAGCTTTCCTGATGAACAATTGTTCTCTGTTTCCCAATCACCTTGGTATGCGAATATAGTGAATTATCTTGTTACTGGTCGAATGCCTCAACATTGGGGTAAGCAAGATCGTTCTAGGTTTTTAGCCGAGGTTAAGCATTTCTTTTGGGACGATCCTTATCTGTTTAAGTATTGTCCAGACCAGATTATTAGGAGATGTATACCTGAGAGTGACCAGTCCAGTATTATCTCCTTTTGTCATGAACATGCATGTGGGGGTCATTTTAGTGCTAAGAAGACTGCCGCTAAGATATTGCAGTGTGGTTTTTACTGGCCTTCGTTGTTTAAAGACTCCCATAGTCATTGTGTTTCTTGTGAGCGTTGCCAGAGGTTAGGAACCATTTCCCGTAGAAATATGATGCCTTTGAACCCTATTTTAGTGATTGAGGTCTTTGATGTGTGGGGCATTGATTTTATGGGTCCATTTCCTAATTCTTTAGGTTATCTTTACATACTTGTCGCTGTAGACTATGTGTCTAAGTGGGTTGAGGCGGTTCCATGTAAAACAAATGACCACAGGGTCGTAGTCCAGTTTTTGAAAGAGAACATACTTACACGTTTTGGTACGCCGCGAGCTATAATTAGTGATGGAGGTTCACACTTTTGTAATAGACCGTTTGCACTTTTAATGAAACAATATGGTATTACCCACAAAGTAGCAACCCCATATCACCCACAGACTAGTGGTCAGGTAGAGGTCTCCAATAGGGAAATTAAGCGTATTTTAGAGAAAACAGTTAATCCTAATAGGAAAGACTGGTCGTCGAGGCTTACTGATGCCTTATGGGCTTACCGTACTGCGTTTAAGACACCCATTGGAATGTCACCTTATCGTTTAGTGTTTGGCAAGGCATGTCACCTTCTTGTCGAGTTAGAGCATAGAGCCTATTGGGCTATTAAGAACTTAAACTTTTCACTTGACAAGGCAGGAGCTCACAGAAAGATCCAGCTCAATGAGTTGGACGAGATTCGTAGAGATGCATACGATAGTGCTAAGGAGTATAAGAACAAAATGAAACTTGTGCATGATAAGAATATTTTACGAAAGTCATTTTCTCCAGGTCAAAAAGTTCTTCTGTATGACACTCGTTTGCATCTATTCCCGGGAAGTTGCGCTCTCGGTGGACCGGTCCTTTTGTGGTCCGTACTATTTTTCCTCATGGCGCTATTGAGATTGAGACACCATATGGTAGTAGTTCTTCAAAGGTTAACGGTCAACGATTGAAGCCCTTTTTAGGGCCTTTTCCTACAGGTGATGTTGAGGAGGACCTTGTTTACCTTGATTGACCATCGAGGCGGTTTTGTATGTTGTATATTATTTTTGTAGGTTTTTGGTTACACTTCACCCTGTACTATCTTTCCGACTTCTCTCTTTACTATTTCCTCATGTTACTTATATTTTTGGTATTGTTCTTTAATTAGAAACATTGAGGACAATGTTAGATTTAAGTTTGGGGGTGGGGTAGAAACTTTTGTTACCTTTTTGTTACAATAAATAAACTCCAGAGCCTAGAAATTTATGCTTATTAAGGATGGCACTAACCAATCTAAGTGGATGGAAGCATTTTGGTTGTAGGAGTTGAGGAACCAATCTGATTAGATGGCAACATCTAAAGAGTCTATTCATAAAAGCACAGAGCTCAGGTGTTAGAAATAACATGATAGTTTCACCATATCTAGTTGAATCCTTTTCACTTCTGTTTTTATTTTGTTTTGTTTTTTAACTATGTTTCTCTAAGTGATTATGTGGGGCCCATGAATCAAGTTTTTACCAATGCTAGGGTGAATTAGAGTGACTGAGATACCAAAAAAAAAAAAAAGAACAAAAAAAAAAAAAAAAAAAAAAAAAGTGAGATTGAGACACATCGTGACCAACCTAATAAATTCAATAAAGTCGACCACCGGAACCCTTGTATATGCCAATTGTGTTGACCTAGAGTTAGGATTATCGACCACTGGTTCCCTTGTATATGCCAGCTATGTTGATATTAGTCAGACCAGTATCTCAGTCCATTAGGATAAGTTCATTTTGGCATGAGGCCTTCAGACAGATATGGGAAACACTGTTCACTTAGTAAATATCAAAACCATCTATGTTTTTCTCTATATCCATCTTCTTAATCTATCCATGTGATTAGTTTTGACTCCGTTATATTGATGTCCATAGTGAGACTATCTCGAGTAGAGCTCGTGACTTATATATGAATTTTAGTATGCTTGAGTGCAAACTCGTGTACATCAATTGGAATTTCACATCGTGGTACTTCCTCCCGTAATCAATAAGTATGCCAACCAAGGAGATTCTTTAGTGCCTTCCAAGGTTCTCGTAGATAGTTAGGTCCTGGAGTAAAGGTTTTGTGGGTACACCTCTGGGTAAACCCTCCCGAGACTATAACTCGGCCACTAGGGACACCTAGGGGTTTAAAGGCTTATTGCATACGCTAAATGCAATCGACGATGCCTGCGACAGTGAGTTAGGATTTTATTTTCTAGATTTGATTTGCTCGAGGACTAGCAAATAATAGGTTTGGGGTATTTGATAGACACATTTTTGTGTCTAATTTGTCTCGATTCTTTATATTGATAGTGCTCATTTTTGTACTTATTATGGTGTTTTATGTGTGTGTAGGTATTTTTGGCCAATAAATATTTTTGGAAAAATCGGCTCGAAAAGTTGCGCCCGGAGGACACCTACTATTCGGACCCTCACTACGGATAAGGGGTACCCAAATTACTAAGGGGCACCCTCAAGACACCCCAAGGCAGCTGCTAAAGGCACCCCTACTCTGGATAGGGGGCGCCTCATCTTCAATAATTCAAATATCAAAAGGCGGGAATACAGCTGCAACAACGAATCGGATTTGTAATTCGAGTTTTGAGCGATTTCTATGGAGATTCAATGGCTTATTTTTGTTGGACTGGACCTGTTAGAGCCTAACAGGCCTGGTACAAGTATTACAATCGATCAAATTGGGCTGGAACTCGAGTTGGAGCAAAACAGGGAGGTGAAGTTTCACGGGATTTTGTTTGATTATATTTGGCAGTTACGGGAGATTTGAGGCAAGATAATCTTCCCTGAGATTCATATCAATCTAATAAAGGGATTGGAGTGACCTGTACGGCTCAGAAACGCGTAGAGAAGAGTTTGGAAAGTGGAAAATTCCGAGACTTTCTGCCGAAGAAAAGAGGAGATTTAATCGAGTTTTAGGGTTGCTGTTGTGTATATATAGCCTGGGTATGAGTCATAGAAGGTTACAGATACTTTGGGGGAACTTTAGAACACCACAGAGAACGAAATCAAGAGTTGGAAATTTTTCTCATGGTGCACAAGGAAGAACACGAAGAACAAAGGCCATTGAGGACACTGTTTTTTGGGTCTTAAAATCAGCGACAAAGCAAAAAGAGTTTACAATGGCTTTAGAATAGCCCATTGTAATAGTTCCTTTATAACGCCGATACACCGTTGCAAATCTACCGTGTTATTACTTTTCATCCTTTTAATCATCTTTTGAGCCATAAACACATATTTTGAGATCATGATTAATATGAGGAGCTAAACCCATTGCCGAGGCGATAGAGGAAGCTATTTTTCCAACAAAAAGTGGTATATTCTATTTTATTTATTTATTTGCAATTATTATATGATTATTTGCCTTGATTGAAAATTGTTTGAATGATTTTTGTTAAGCAATTGTTATTTCTTTTGATAGAGCATGCTTAGACCTAGGTTTTTGATGTTCTATGCTTCGGATTTACACTTGTTATTTTGAGAATCTACTTGTTGCAACAGTTAGAATCAAATTGAATGAGAAAATTGCATGAATATAAATATTGGATTAAATCACTTTGAAATTGGAAAATAGTGGAATCTTATCCTTAGTGTTCTTTTAATATTGATAACATCTTTGTCAGAGCTTGCTATAATTTTTAGTGAGTTTTCTAGTTTAGTTTTGAATTTAAGTCTAAAAAATCCTTCACAAGTCTGAGAGGAACGACATCTTTCTTACCACTTTTCTACAACAATTAAAATCACATCATGAACCACCTCCAAGTTACAGAAGTAATGAATTTTGCTCTTACCATCATTTCCATGGACATACAACAAACGACAAGTGTAAATATAAAAAGAATCATTCTCAGGATGATAGATCAGGGAAAGTTAAATCACTTTTTGGTAGGACAAACTCAAACTCAAGCATTACCACCTCCTCCAAATATTCACAAGTCGAAAATGGCAAAAGAAAGAGAAACATTTGTGGTTGAAGTTGGCGCAAAGGCAAAGAATCTGTTTTGTAATTCCATCGTACACTCGTAAAAAATAATTGAAGATTTTCACGATAATACTCTCAGTAGGGTTTTCGCAAGAGATGCTGATGATAGAGAAATAATGAACGTTGCGAAGACATCGCCACTAGAAGAATGGAAAAAGCAGATTATCTCTTTTACCGCAGAAGAAGTACCTGAGTGTGGAGAAATGCATGACAACCCATTGGTGGTGAGGTTGGAGATCAACCCAAAACCTAGCGAGGATGAAGATGATGAAGCTCAGAATTCTTGGGCAATCAACAGAATTTTGATTGACACGGGGAGTTCCGTGAATATTATTTTCTATCATCCTATAAAACTATGGGTGGGAAAGATGAAGATCTAATACCTTCAACGTACAAAATCTATGGTTTTAATGGTACTGCAAATAAGCCAAAAGGAGAAGTTCATATGCGAATTCCACTGAAAGGATTATCCTCTGAAATTTTATTCTGTGTAGTTGATGTGGAATCACCGTATAATGCGCTGATCGGGCGACCATGGTTACATGAGATCTTAGGAGTGGTATCAACCTTCCATCAATGCATTAAATTCCCTCATTCCACTGGAGTTGGTATCATAAAGGGAGATTGGGTTGACGGAAAAAAGTGTTATGAAGTTGATAAAGAATCCTGTGAAGAAAGAGCCGCAAAGAAGAAGGATTGGAAACACAACATCAGAGAAAAACAAAGGGGTGAAAGATTAATGGTAGATGTAATGGAGTAAAAGAGAAGAAGAAATGATGAAGATATGAAATGGCGAAGGTTTTGCAATAGACAAGAGTAGTTTTTGATTGTCAGAGAAAAAGTGGAAAGGAAGGTGAGAAATGTAAGTGGGTAAAAAAAAATTCACGGATAGCAGAGATGAGGTTGCGAAAGAAAGTTGATATGCAGAAGAAGGCAATATACTATGAAATATAAAGATTGCGAAATTACAAAAGAATTTACATGCAAAAGAATCAACAAACTAATCAGACAGAGGCAAACCGACTATGGCGTGCAGCCTAGTTCGCGAAATCAAAATTTCGCAAGAGGCAAATGTAAGACCTAAAGTGCGTCATAGAAGGGGGTACCTATTACATGGCTCTGGGAAAAGGTTACACCGCCCCTGGAACCTGAGTCATGGAGAATTGGGGTCAATAAAGCCCATCAAGGGGAGATACTTTGGATTTTCAATCTAAGCTTAAGACTTAGATTGGATGACCGGAGGTCTCTTCTAAGGAGTCAACATATGACCAAGTGATCGGTCGTCAGCCGACACAAATATAAATTACACTTTCTTACTACTCAAAATATAAATATAGCAAGGGCAAGAAAGTATCGTTCCCACAGAGAGGTCTTGGTTGTCAATATGTTATGGTTTCCTATATAAAACACCGAGGATTTTCTAATTTTTATAAACGGAAATAAATAAAAGCAAAACAAATAAAAGTAAACACGCAAATCAATGAGGTGAAAATATTGGATAAAGGTTTCATCTTCAATTGTAAACAAGTTTATGAATATATGAATAGAATTCGTATTTAATCTCGCTATCATCAAAAGCCATAGAATACCTTATTGCAAGAATACCCGTAAATTTCTTAAGTTATCAACACACACATTAGACTCAACGTACGTGAAATCTACCTAAAGAATAACCTAACGCCTTGCGCTAATCAAGTTCAATTCCTAGGAGCATTAAGTTTCAGAAATAGGCTAATCAATGCAATTGTAATACATTGCGCAAACAATTCGAACAAAGGTCAATTTCTACATATTACTACAAGGATGTATCACTACAACCTAGAATCATATCATGCTACTCGTATTCAAAGGTTATCGCTTGATGAAAAACCCTAAAATAGCTATAGATATGGATGTGAGTTCAATCAATTCTAGACTTAACTAAACAAACATTCAATCATATTGCAATACATCAATCATGCAATTATTATAACCCGTAGAAATCAAACGATAATATTGAGAGAAAACTAATTCATAAAAATCATAACTTGTTGCAAAATCCAACTACATCTTCAACCAATAATAAAAACTTAGTTACTTGTGTTTTTGGAAATCATCATAAAGAGTTTAGAAGAACCTATCATGTGAAACCCTAGAAAACAAGTAGAAGTCTCCCTCAAGGAGATATTAGGTTTAGAGAAAGAGTTTTCTATATATATACTTCTCCCATTCCATAAGGATACTCCTTCCAATATTAGGTCTTCTCAAAACCCATCTCCAATTGGTCCACCAAGCCCATGTGTGAGAAAAACCCATGTAAAATTATGTCCAAAAACGTCGCCGGAAAACTGGGATTATGATCTAACTTGGCTTAAAAAGTCACGGGTAAACTATTTCAGACCGCAAAGTCCGCCGGCCACCGGTCAACTGGGTCAACTCGGTCAAGGTTCAGCCGAGTCAAACCTGGTCAGGTCTACTTACCCGAGTCAACTCAGAGTCTGAACTAGATTGAGTCAGTTACCAAACAGATGAGTCAGGTCTGGCTCATCTAACTCACTTGGGCCTAGGCTATTTTTGCACTCTCGTACGTACTATTAGAGTGATGCATCATCATGGCACTTCACTCCTTCCCAGTACCATCTTGCAGATCCAACTTTCTCCACCAACTCTTCAGCTCAACGCACAGCCATTCACTAACTTGTCCTCCTTACAGCCTCTGAACCATGCCAAGAACCATCTCATTAGTCTCAGTTGCTTCCACAGCTGCAACCCGTCTAAGTTCTTCTCAGCTCAAGAAACTCCACCAAAATCCCATTCAAGCTCTTAGCACAAGTTCATATCCATTCTGCAGCAGCTGCAACTTCATCTCTATCACAATCCCTTGGCAAAGACAAACTTTTATGTGGCTTCCTAATGTATTCTTGGCAAGCATAGATCAATCTAACGTCGCTTTAATGGCAAGACTATCTTCATAATCTTGCCTTAACTCGATAACTGCAAATCCATTTCAATTGACCATGCATAACACAGCACCAAAGATCTCGCAGTACCATGCCCAAGACTGGGCAGCTATAACTCCATCTCAGCCATGAACCATTACGAGTTCATCCCATTGCTCAAACATCAAACCTACAACTCCGTCTTCTCCCACCATCATCACTCCATGCTCAGTGTTACAAGCCCAAGACTCTTCAAGAACACAACCACCAGAACCCAGTAGGTGCCACCATTCTCTGCCTGAACCAATAAACTTGTTTCGCGCCACTAACACCAATTCACATGGATCACTCAATTTCTTCCCTCGGCTCACCATCGCCACAAATCAGCTGCAACAAGTCTTCTCAGCTATTTTCTTGGCTCCATCTGTAGTTCCAGCTTAGACCTCTGTTTTCTCTACCATCACAGCTTCCCCATATGATGAGCAACTGATAGGTGTAGAATACACAATATTTACTATCTAGTAGTTACGCTTTCTTTGCTATTTTTCTTGTGAATTATGTACTTTACGCGTGTTTTTGAGTTATTAGGTACTCTGGAGTCGCACGGAGGAAAAGAAGCTAAATCATTCAAATTGAGTTAAAAAGGCGTAATTGTCATTTCACATGCTATTGGGAGCTGAGCCAAGGTTAAGGGGCAACTCTATTCGGAGGAATACTATCTGGAGCTGACCAAAGGTTAAGGGGCTGCAACAAGGGTGGCCCTTATCTACTCAACAGGGGTGGCTATAGCCATCTACAATTCCTACACAAATACCTCAAAATCAGAGAAGCCATCATTTAGTTTTTCTCTGCCTGAAATAGAGAATCTCATGGCGGCACCATTTTATCAGAGGTGGAAATCGAGAAGATGACGCTACTGATCTAGTGAATGGGTGATGTTGATTGAAGCTGCATACAGATGAGGAGGAAGAAATGGTGATGGTTAGTTTGTCACCACGAATTAGAGAAACGATGGAGGAAACAATTGGTTTTGATTTAGATCTGAAAGTAGGTGAAGATAGGGGCGAATTGCTGTGGGGTTTGAGCAGAATCGAGGAGGGAAATCAAGAATATAGAGAGAGTCGTTTTTGATGCTCAACAGATGGAAATTGAGGAACCGAAGTTAGGGTTTTTGATGTTTTGAAGATGAATTTACTGGGAAAGAATTGATTTGAGGCTGGGTTCGTGAATTGAAGTTGGTGGAGCTGTTACAACTGGTTGGAAGTGAACTGGGTTGATTAGACAGAGAAGATTAAGAAGCTGATGTTGTTCAATAATGGGTAATGGAGCAGTTGCATTTGCAGATCAAGTGCAATCGGATTGGAGGCTGAGTGCTTGAGAATGAGCATAGAGGATCTGTGTTGCTCATGGAAGTGTCATGGCAAATTTGCAGAAAGTTGCTATTGTCACAGGTTGTTGCAGAGTTGGAATTCAGAAGCTGCAATGGGTTTCTGGTTGTGTTGGTGGTCACTGCCATGGCAAGAAAATGGATGTCGGGGAAATGATGGACTTGGTGGCCTGTGATGAAGGAAGTGGTTTTGTTGTCTTGAAGCCAAGAGAAGGGAAAGAAGATGCTGCAATGGTGATTCAAGGAGGTGGTTTGGTAGATGACATTGATGTGTTGCAAAGATCAGAGTTGTGTTGCGAGATATCCCTAGTTGTAGGTCATGTCATTGACGAGAGATTGGGGACTTAGGAGTTGCGAAGCTGGTTGTGTTGAATGGGATCTCAAGAACCGTGGTGCTATAATTCAGCCAAATGGTGGAAGTGATGATTAGTTGCCGAGGAGGTAAAGTCGGGAATGGCTTTGGCGGGTAGTATGAAATTTCAAGAAGAATGAAGTTTGGTGGAGATGAGCCGTGATGTGCACTAATGGGTAATTGGATTGCGGGGGTGATTGAAGATGCAATTCAGTCCGAGAGGGTATTGCATTGCGAGGAGAGCGGCATAGCTATAGTTGTTGCCACTGAGGTGAAGCTGCAGTTTGGTGTTGTGGCAATTCAGATGGCCTGAGCCGTGAACAATGAACAGATTTGAGCTGAACAGGCATGAACAGGTTTGAGTATGCGGCTGTTGCAGGGAAGTCCTGGGTCTTTGTTATGAGATGAGACAGTTGTGCTTAATGGGTGATTGTTTAATGGAGAATAAGAAGGTATCTTGTCTATGGAGCCAGTGAATTTGTGTAGTTGAATGTTAGGCTACTGGTGTTCAAGTGAAAGCTGAGTCTATGCTGACAAGGCTATGGAGTTGAAATCTGATTCAGTGGAGAGTTGAATTGTTGCAAGGAAGGATCTGGTGCGGGTTGATGCTGTGAGGCTTGATTCAGATTGCAGGGACTCTATGGAGCTCTTAGCTGTTGCCATAATAGCAGGTGAAGATATTGATCCAGGTAAAGTTACTAGTGAAGTTGTTGGGTTAGTGAAACAAAGTTCAGTGAAGGCTTGCTGGGATTGATATGGAGGTTGCAGGCACTGAGTTTAATATGTTGCATTCAATGGGAGAAGGGACCAAGTGAGATGGTGGCACAGCCTACATTGGAATTAGTGGATGGAATTGAGGTTGAAAAGGAGTCTGTGTTGTTGGATTAGAAAGTGAGGGTTGAGCTGAATTTGAGCTGCTGAGACTTATGAGGCCATCATGGCTGGATTTTCCCAGCTGAAGCACAATCTTGGCGCATCACAACATAAAGCCTGTGCAATACTGTAAAAGGCCTAGGCCAAAGTGACTCAGGTCTGACTCGTCCTGACTCAGCCCCTACTCAGACTTTGACCTGGTCGACTCTGATTTGACTTCTACCGAGTTGGACCTTGACCGATTTGACCCGGTTGGACTCGGGTGACCGGTTTGACTTTCACGGTCACCGAGACAGTTCACGACTATTCGGGTGATTTCGCCATATTCCCAGGTTTCCCGCGACCGTTTTTGGAAAGAGTTTTCACATGGGTTTTTTCACACATGGGCTTGGTGGACTTCTATCTTTTGGACCATTGGGGCTTGACCTAATTTTGGAACAAGAAGAGCTATTTAAAGGAAAGACTTCTACAACTTTTGGGATATCTTATCTTTTTATCTTTTATCAATTATTCTTTTTGCCTCTACTCTTGTTCTAGGGTTTAGAAACATGAAACTTCTCTTTCTTCTTGTTATGAACTCCATGAATATGAGCTAGAGTTTTCTATTGGTTATGGAATAAGTTGGATTTCCAAATATGGGTTTTAATTCAATAAATTATTTTAATCTCATATTATCGTTTATGATTCACCATTAATATTGTTACATGATTTGAATGTTATTTAGTCGAGTCGCGAATCGGCGAGTTTGCTTTCATCTTTCTTGCTAGATTAGGGTTATTATACGCAAAAGTGATAATTCCGGATTGCAAGTAGCATAAATATGATTATAGTTTGTAGTGATATATTCTTATGATCATATGTGAACCATAACCTTTGTTAAATCGGATTAGTGCGCTTTCCACTTTCGATTGCTTTGATTGGCCTGATTTCATAGAACCTAATGCATCTAGGGAATTAAACTTGATTAGTGCTTTTACACGTTAGGTTGTTCCTTTAGGTAGAATTCATATTCACATCTTTTAATGTGTTTGTTGATGACATGAGGAGATTTGCGGGATATACTTGCGATCAAGGTATTCTAGGGTCTTTGATAAAAGTTGAGATTAAAATATCAATTCTAGTTATTGTGTTGAAGACATGTTTGTGAATGAAAACGAAATCCATGACCAATACCTTCTTATCTTTGATTTGATTTGTTTGCTTATTTCTTTATTTGTTTTATTTAGTTTATTATAATCACAAAACCCCGGTGTTATTTATAGGGAACCGAAACAATTTGACAACCTAGACCTCTCTGTGGGATCTATCCTTTCTTGCCCTTGCTTCATTATATATTTTGAGTAGTAAGAAAGTGTAATTTATATTTGTGTCGGCTGACAACCGGTCAGCAACACACAACAACTGCAGCTCACTCAACACTTCACTGCACCAGCAGCACAATTCCATTCATTCCAGCCCTGCATCCTAAACATTCATCTATTCTGCAACTCAAAATTGAGCTAACACCACCAGACCTTCTAATTTATCATCACAGCTCCACAACAATACCTGCAATTCATTCATCTCAGCTCAAGCCATTGCAAGATCAGACCTGCCATACCAGCACCATTGGAAGCAACATCATCACAGCATCGACTAAAACTGCACAACACAGCATCTCTCCAGGCCAACTCTAGATCCTTGCCATTTCAGTCCACAACCTGAGCCATCTCCTTCCATTTCTCAAACCCTGAGAACAACCCATATCACCCATTCCTTGTCAATCGACGGCAAACCCATTGTTTACAAACATGATTAACCACACTGATTTCCCGGTGAATGACACCGACCCCATCCTTGTCTCGACCAACAAACCAATATCAACCTCTCAACGGAAACAGCTGCAACACCTTCACTGCTGCAAAACTGCTTGAAATCTACACAAGCTCGTGCCGTAACCATCAAACCCATCTTGTAATTTCCTTCTCAATATCATCATATCCAGTGTCGTTCTTCAATTGCAGAGACAAACCCTTCTTCAATTTATCACCAAAATCGTCAGTTCACGGCTTCTTCTTCTTTGACATCCATCACATTCCTCATTTGTTAATGGCATCAACAATTCTCCTCTGATTCAACGCATAATTGAGATTAAACTCAGATTCAAGCTAAACCCATCTCTTCAATTCGGCAGTCGACCCTCAATTCCTTATCATCTTCCCAACAAAACCCTAACATGTAAACCTAGAACATCACAGATTCATTAATCAATCAGTCCATCAATCGCAACTCCGTTATTTTTTTTGATTCTCTCTCTGGACTGATAGTACAAACTCATATCACAGATTCACTTCTATCCATTGTTCTTTTGGCTTCAATCTCTACGTGAATCTGCTCTCGATTCTCTCATGGAAGCAACAGACTGAATTTGGGGAAGAAAATGATTTTCTTCTTCTCGACTTAGTTGATAAGGTTGTAGTACAGCCGTATTTAGGCGCCCGACTGATGGATATGGGCCACCTCAATAATCTCTTGTTGATTTGAACCGTCGTTCCGGGAGACCGATGTACCACTTCCGCGTAACTCCCCTTCAGGCAACCTAGCATGCGCCAAATATCGTCTGCGAGTTGACCTTTTTGCCTTTTTCGCTCCAAATGGATAATTTCTCCTTCTTTTGCTCCCAAATGACTCCATTGCACCTAATAAACTCAAAATCAATCATAGAGATGCAATTCACGAGAATAATAGCAAAGAAAGCATAACTACTAGATAGTAAATACGGTGTTTTAGACACCTATCACCAAGGCGCCGAGGTACACGGTTGAGCCAAGAGTGCCTCGGGGCATTTGAAGTGTCTCGGCCATTCTTGGCAAGTCTCTAAGATATGTTGCACTCGTCCGAAGAAAACTCCACCTAGGGGATCTCGTAACCATAAGCCCTATAGGCAAAAGGGATAAGAGGTCAGCGAAACAACTGTTGTTGTTAAGACCGGATGGGGGAGCTAGCCTTGTATGGCGTAAGTACGCCTCCTTGAAGGGGCAACCAGGAGATGATAAGGGGCGCACCCTCCATTAGGGAGCTGATAAGTGTCTTAAGACGCAAATGTCATGAGGCTTTATTTTCGCATGAAAATTTAGGCTTTTCATATTTGTGCGACAATCCTGAAGAGGCAATAATACAAAAAATAAAGATAAGACGAGATCAATGGGTCAATACATGCAAATGTAAGGACGTCCTGCGATTTCATCGCAAGACGGCAATGTCATGGGGCTTTATTTTCGCAAGGATTTTTAGGCCTGTCATATTGTTGCGACAAAACTATCCTGCAGAGGCAACAATACTAAAGAAATGATAAGGCAAGATCAAGGGGTCATTACATGAAAGTGTAAAGACGTCCTACAATTTTGTCGCAATGACAAGAGGTGGCACAGTAAGACCTTTAACTAGGAAGGCAAAATAAGACCACACAAAAAAGATCTTGGAAATAACCAAGAAACATCTGTTCGCGAGAATTCAGTAACAACAGTTGCGAGACTGAGGCATATTACCATTTAAAGGTTATTTGCTTAATCTTTCATTTGAAAACAAATAACAGAGGCAAGTATGGGAATGAATAGATTAAGAACATGTTATTTATTTTCATATGATAGATTTACACACTCATAGTATTGATTAACTGTATTGCAAAAAAGAATTGCTCTTTTTACATGTGCAGAAAGGAACAACAAAAGTAGAATTTGTATTTGAAAATCCAAGAAATTCGCAGCAAAAGATCACAAAAATAGAAGAAATGTACAGATATTACAAAAAGAGAAAGAAGAAAATGGAACTATTTCTTGCTTGATTCTTCTTCATCAGATCCTTCCACTTCGTCATCTGCATCAGACTCTTCTTCTTCGCTAGCATCGCTGTCAGAGATATCCAAAGAAGGCATATTTTCAGGAATCTCGTCAAGAAGACAAGGGTATGAAGAATAAGGAATACTGTTGTCATCGCAGACTGTCTTAATAGTATGATTGCGAAAGAGAACAGCATCATTTTTGAAGTTCGCTACAGTAATTTGTTGTTGCTTCTTTAACTTGGAATATTTATCATTTCGAAGAGAGAAGTCTTTTGCGAGTTGTTCTTTTTCAGATTCAAGTTCTTCTATTCTTTTGCGAAGTCTCTCCTCAGTCTCTGCGAACATATGACAATGAATCAGCAACTTAATGACAACCTTATAAAAAAAATAAACAATTAAATAAAGAAGAATGTTCAACAACCTTCTATGTCAGAAATCATATCCCTAATCAAGGCTGTATGCTTAACTTGAAGGCTAACTTTAACACCTAAATTATTTTTGGCGTCATCTAAAACTTTCGCGGCCCAAGCGAATTCATCATCATTGTTTATGAGAAGAAGGGAGCGAATTTGATTCTCTCTTTCATTAATTATAACATTTTGGCGAATGGATTCATCCCGTTCAACTTGAACTTCAAGAAGAGTTTTTTGGAATTTCGCTAATGCTTGGGCACCTTGATTAGCGATGCGATCTTTGTCATGTATAAGATCACTAATTTTCTTCCTTAAAGTATTAATTTTCTCTTGGGAATTAAGATATAGACGTTTAAGTTGGTTGGCTAAACCCAAACTAGATCTATGATCAAGTTCTAAGAGGCGAAATTTGGATTGAAGTTTGTCTAGAGGAAGAGACCTAATTTTGTTATTTGAAAAACTATTTAAAGAATTGTTGAGGTGAGCGAGAAGAGCATCATTATCCATAGGTTCAGAAAATGAGTGAAGAAGAATGGCTTCATCAGAAAGATTATAAACGTCTGCGAAAATGACAAGTCAGATAAGGAAAAAAAACTAGAGAACAAAACAAAGGAAAAAGGAAGAGTCTCGTACCATAAAGTTGTTGATTTGCACTTTGAAGACTAGATATCTTATCCCTCTGATTGGGGGAATCAACTTCCAGTTGTTTGGTCTTTTCGCGAACAATAGCAGTTTCACTTTCAAATTCTTTACCTCTCTTGCGAAGAGCAACATGATTTCGGGGCTTCAACTCCTCATTTTTCTTTTAAGTCAAGATTCTTCTTCTCAAGAGTGCTGCGCCTTTTCTCGAGATCTGAGGCAACAACAAAGGAAGCTCTCCCAGACTATAAAGGAAAATAAAGAAATTATCAAGATATGATTTAAAATCGAAAATATGGGAAGAAATAAAAGAATAAAAACGTACCAAGACACCAAGTGCATTTAGGAAGCTTGGAGTCACTGATCTGGAAACCCCCTGAAGAGAATCATCACCCTCTAGTAAGGGAGCATCACAAATACTTGCGAGAGCTTCGCAAGTGCTAGAAAGACGATCATCTCCAATTCCTTGCATGGAATCAGACAAAATACTAGACAGTTGTGCCATAGAAGATTCAGTTGGAGAATTCTCCTTTGTGAGAGAAATATCAACATCATCATTATCTTCATCATAAGAGATCTCACTAGATGGAGGATCAGAAGGAGAGGGAGAATGAATCTTTCGCTTCTTTGAAGGTGGGGCAGTGGATCTCTTCTTGCGAAGAGGAGCTTTACCCTTGCCTTTGGCCTTCGCTGCTTCAGCAGTTTCCTCTTCTCCAGTAGTTTCAACGCCAACCTTCGCATACGAATGAAGATAAGAAACAGAGGCAACAATATTGTTAAAAATAGAAAAAGAAAATATTTCTTACTTCATCCGTGATCGAATGGAGAATTGCCAGGGTACTCGCCTTAGGATTTCTCTCATAACTTTTTCTCAATTTGAAAATCTGGAAATTTTGCAAGATCAGTAGATATAAAAAGAAGTAAAAATTACAAGCTGAGCAAAATCTAGGAAGCATACCTCTTTTGCTTTCTCGGGCCAATTAAATACCCAAGGCTGATAATTGGCGAGATTCGCAGGGAGTACATTTGAACCAGAGATATAAGGTCCATCAAAAATAACGGAAAGACGCACCACTTGTCATCTTTGGAATGACGAGGAACATTGTTCTTACCAGAATGCCAATCAATATCTTGCATAAGTATTTCGTCGCTGGGAATATTTTCTCTCCTTTTCAAACGGGCACCCCAGCGAGTTCTATCGTTCTTCATGTTTATTACTTCATAATTTTCAAAGAAACTATCTACAGAATACTTTTCAGCGAATATCTCTAAGTCTACAAATTTAGGATCTCTAACTGCATTGGGATAAAGAGATCCCTTACCAACACCACGGTTGGCGAACTCAAGCATTAAGCGGATACAATCTCCGCTTAGTTGGTAGATAGCTCGTGAGAATTTCTCATGAGCAAGAATTTCGTAAAACAAGGGAAGTTCAGGATTGTAGAGAGGAATGGGAAGGCCAGCGAGAATTTGACCTAGCGAAATTATGACTTTTTGATCATCGATGATCAGTAAACAATTTGGCAGAAAGAATGGATTTAG
The DNA here is from genome assembly GCA_023531295.1 of Papaver armeniacum. Classification (NCBI taxonomy): domain Eukaryota; kingdom Viridiplantae; phylum Streptophyta; class Magnoliopsida; order Ranunculales; family Papaveraceae; genus Papaver; species Papaver armeniacum. The sequence goes on from JAJJWW010012530.1 coordinate 159,202, forward strand.
ATTCTTGATTGGGAATAGTGGATAGCGTAAAACCCTTCTCTTGCAAATCCTTTTGAGCCTCTCCTAAGATAACTTCATATCTACGACCAACTTGAGGCATCTTTCAGAGTATGGGAATGAAAAGAAGATGAAAAAGAAGAAAATTTACAGTAGCAGGAGCGGAAGTTACGGAGAGATGATGAAGAGAAATTGCAGAGAAGACAGGAAAGAGAGTAAAAAAGAAGAAGAGAGGAGTAAAAAAGATATATATATAGAGAGAAGAATTTTCGAAAAGCCAAACACATTTAATGCGAAGAGTAGACATGAACGGTTGAGAAAGGACGGTTGAAAAAGATTTGTCAAGAAATGAATGGAAGAAGGGACACGTATAATAAACTTTATAAAAGTACGAGTCATGTCAAAACAGTATAAGGATGAATGGTTGCGTGCATTTTGAGTAGATTAGTTCTCATGACATTATCTGCTTCGCAGAGAAGACATGAGAAGAGGCAAGATGTAGGATCAGAATATCGCAACACCAATGCCTTTGCGAAATCCATATACAACACATTGCGAGGACGTCGCAGACGAGTAATACAAATGACGCAATGAATGACGACAGACAGAACACGATAAAGATGTGAAGACCTAGCGAAGTTTAGGAGCATTGCGAGATTGTACATTTGTGCACTTGCGAGAATGTCGCAAGTCAGATCCGAAAATAAGGGATAACTTAGTTGTCATCCATCATGTACTGTCTTATATAAAGAGCCGAATGGTCTTATGAAAAGGAGAGATCTTTTTAGAGAGTGAAGAGAAGTTTTAGAGGAGAGCGAGAGAAAGTCTAGAGTTGTAATAACATCTTTGATTTCATTTCCTTCTTGTAAACTCCCATTTCAATTAATAAAAAGATTGATTATTGATCTTATGTGTTAGATATTATGAATTCTTGTGAGGTGTATATTGTAGGATTTCTTGCAATTACATCCTTAATACCGGTTATATGCGCCGCCATAAACTCCTTCATTCTATTTAAGTGACGGTTATAGAAAGGAAAATCTTTCGGTCTCCCTTTGTATTCAATCTCTATTTTTTGTTTCATATTTCGTACCAAAGACAATGGGTCGTCGCAAACCCCGTGAAAAACCCATACCCAATCTCAAGAATCTGATGATGGTGGTAAATCGAAATTAAAAGCGCAACAAGTATTCAAGAGTCTCTGGTGAGGTGGAAATAAAAAAATTGATGCGGTAAGTGATGTCTATGTTGAATTGAAGTTTTTATTTTTAGGTTTATCCCATAGTAGAAAACACAAAGTGAAACTTGGTTGTTTAGTCTTTCTACTACACTAAAAGTAATTTTTAAAATACCAATTTGAAGTTCATTTGCATGTTTGATTCGCGGTAGAATACAATTTGAAAATCATGCCAGATTATATGTCTTGAATCCCGATTTTATTGCATGAGCCCACCGGCATACATATTTAATTGAATACCATGCCGGTTCCTGCACCGGATTTGTATATTTCATCAATACTATGCCGTTTTCATTAGCCTATTTTGTTAAAAACTCGTACTAAAATCCCACAAGATCAAGCATTTCAAATATCTATCTAACAATGTCGCTTTCCTAATGCCAGTTGTCGATATGTTAACTTACTATGCCGGTTTTTTGTTGCAAAAAAATGTTCATTCTCTATCTAAAATTCAAAGACAACCGGCATGGTATTTTAATTGATTAGAATGCCGGCACTTTTGCCGGCACTTATGTTAAGTTCGATTTCTATGCCGATTGTCATTATATAACTCAGTTTACATATTGGAATATAGGTCTAAAGCAGCAGAAAAGAACAAAGGAAAAGGCAAAGTTGTTTTAGAAGCAAAACGTAAGTCTTCTCGACGTAGCCGTCCTGATCTGGCTACTTCTAAGGTCACAATTCGGGATCAACCTATAAGCTACCCAACCAGGACTGACGATGATGATGAGTGGGAAACATATCTCAGACTCCGAACGAAAGGTGTGGCTCATCCTCACAAGAAGGTGGCTTAGGACAGACTGATGTCGGAGTTGAAGCCCCCAAGGATAATGAAAAGGCACCCCCAGCCCACTTTCCTGATAAGTATGACATGATTCCAGACCGCGATGATGGCAAACATTGGGGTGAACCGATAATCCCGTGATCGCTGTCGTATGCGTCAAAAATAATTTCACTTTCCTAAAGTATATGATAAGAAAGAGTTCGTTTCCCACAGAGAGGCGATTGTAGTTATTTCGTATTCAATTTCTTAAAGTAACCAATTGGGGGGATTTCTGATTTTTAAGTAAGCACTAAAAGTAAATTAAAACAAAGTAAATTGTAGAAAGTAATCAATGGAGAAAGATATTGGTCAAGGAATTCATCTTCAATCTTAAACATGTGCTTGCATATATGATTAGAATTACAATTTAATCTCTTATATTATCAAAAGCCTAGAGAATCAAGAGAGCAAGATAATATATTAATTTCCTAAGTTCATCAACACACACATTAGAGCTGCGTATGTGAATTCTACCTAAAGAATAACCTAACGCCTTGCGCTAATCAAGTTCAATTCCTAGGAGCATTAAGTTTCAGAAAAAGGCTAATCAATGCAATTGTAATGCATTGCGCATAACAATTCGGACAATGGTCAAACTCTACATATGCTTACGAGAGTGTATCACTACAAACCGTAAACATATCATGCTACTTGTATTCAAAGGTTATCGCCAATAAAAACCCTAAAATAGCTATGGACTAAGATGTAAGTTCAATTAATTGGCCACTTAACTAATCAAACATCATAATCCTATCACAATACATCAATCATGTGATTCTTAAAAGCAAGAGAGATGTGAACGATAATCAAGAGAGAAAACTAATACATAAATCAAACACAAGTTTTAGAAATAGGACTACATCCTTAACCAATAATATTAAATTAGCTACTCATAGCTATTGACCGCTGTCGTAAGCGACACAAATATAATTACACTTTCTTACTACTCAAAATATAAATATAGCAAGGGCAAGAAAGGATCGATCCCACGAGAGGTCTAGGTTGTCAAATTGTTATGGTTTCCTATATAAAACACCCGAAAGAATTTCTGATTGTGTAAATAAAAATAAACAAAAAGCAAATAAACAAAAGTAAACAAATAAGATAGAAGAGATATTGGTTAAGGATTTCGTTTTCATTCACTAACATGCTTTTCACAATAACTAGAATTGATATTTAATCTCAACTTTTATCAAAGACCCTAGAATACCTTGATCGCAAGAATATCCCGCAAATCTCCTCATGTCATCAACAAACACATTAAAAGATGCGAATATGAATTCTATCTAAAGGAACAACCTAACGTGTAAAAGCACTAATCAAGTTTAATTCCCTAGATGCATTAAGTTCTATGAAATCAGGCCAATCAAAGCAATCGAACGTGTAAAAGCACTAATTCAATTTAACAAAGGTTACGATTCACATATGATCATAAGAATATATCACTACAAACTATAATCATATTATGCTACTTGTATCCAAGGAATATCACTTTTGCGTATAATAAACCCTAAACTAGCAATAGATGTGATTAGAAGTTCTACCAATTTGCAACTTGACAAAACAATCAATCAATCATAAAACAATATTTCCAGAGAATTGCAAACGATAATTATGAGACAAAACTAATGTATTGAATCAAAGAATCATGCTTTGTGAAATCCAACTATTCCATAACCAATAATAAACTTAGGTACTCATATTCAAGGAGTTCATCACAAGAAGAAAGAGAAAAGACTTCATGGTTCTCAACCCTAGAACAAAGTAGTCATAATAAAACGTGGTCGATAAAAGATATCCCAAAGATATTAAAAGTCTTCTTTATAGCTCCACTCCTTCCAAAACTAGGTTTTGTCTTCAAAGTCCATTAGTTGGAAATTCACCCGCCCACCATGGAGAGAAACCGTGTAGAAATTGTCCCAAAACGCCGGAAAATCGGGATTATGGGCGAATCCCGCCGAAAAGTCGCCGAAAAGTACCTCGTGACCGCAAAGTCAAACCGGTCATCCACAACGGGTCGTAACAGGTAAGAACGGGTCAAGGTCCAACTCGAGTCAAATCGCTGAGTCAACACCGGTCGATCGGGCCGGGATGGAGTCGTCCGAGTCATTGTGTTGGTGATCTAACTGGCCGACTCGCCAGCTCCGCCTTTGCTCAGCGAGAAAGTGTGAAGCACAATCATTGTGCATCACTACGCAAGTCACAGCCATGTTGGCCCTTCATTCCTCTCAAGCCCAAATTTCGCATCCAATTCAAACTCCACCGCAAAATTCTTGTAGCTTAACTCATTCACCCGCCAAAGAAATTCACTTCCCAATCCAAAGCTTTGCGTCATGCCATTCCCATCCGCAATTGCAAACCAACACCAGCTCATAATCCATCCTTCACTCCACGCGACTTGAACTCATAAATCCGCCATATTCAAAGGCTCCAACCCAGCTTGCCACAACATCGTTGCATTAAACCCATTTCAGTACCACCTCTTCAAATCCTCCAAACCCATTCAAACTCGATCACTCCTACCGCATTTACATACCAGCCTTCCTCTCTCAGACTCATGTTTCTCCATTTATAGCACACATTACCATCACCGAGACTCACACTAATGGCGTAACGCATTCCGTCTTTCCCTGAATTCAACCTCAAGTTCAGTTCTCCTCCTCCATCGTCGCTGGCTACTCTTCTTCTCCCCTTTCATGGCCTGGCAAAGAAGAAGATCCACTTCACCAATGCTCTTCTCACCCCCGTCTCGAACCATACCACCTTTCGACTCCATTGCAGTACCACAAAAGCCATAACAAAGAGCCAAACCTCCACTCGCCATTCCATTGTAGCCCTATACAAGCATCCATTTTGCCATTCCAGCCTACTTCAAGCACCAACTTCATGAGACATTGCTTCTCAGCAGAAAGTTCAACAAAGACCACAACACCACCGAGAATCACCATATTGGTATCCCTTGAGCAAGAACCAAGTTCTCAGTACTGCACAACCGCCTCGCAAACCACAATTGGCTAATCCCTTCTCACTCAAACCAACCGCCCCCGTGGCCTAATATATCATCTCCATCACACCTCGGCTGTTCTTTGCTCATCTCGACCACAAGAACCAAATCAGTTGGCCTTGCATCCGATTTCTCAAATCGACAACGCCACCAATCAACAACTCTCAATCGACTCAAACCCATCTCTCAATCTGATTTTCATCCATCAACACAGCCTCAATCACCCATTTCAAATCAAGAATAGCTTCTCGATTTCTTCTCATTTGTTTTGATTTCAACATCTCACAAATTCCCTTCAAGTCTCCCCGAGCTTCAATTCCCGACAAACCCTAAATCTAAATCGAATCCAACTCTCGCAATTTCTTCTCTCGATTCTCCTTACCTCGATCTCTTCTCTCTCAATCTTTGAACAAATCAACAACAAGAATGGTCGCTTCTCGGCAGTAGCTCTCAGGATGCAAAATGAACATCTTCTCTCGCTCTTATTCATCTCCCCCAGTTCGTATTCGGACTGCTCTCTTCTCGACCAATCTCAAGAGCCACCGAGCATCAACCTCTCAATCTTCATCACAAAATCACTCGAGCTCAAATTCAAGCCACCAAAAGTCTCTCGTTCTTCTTCTCCCCAATTTCTTATGATTCGGTTTCAACATTTGGGAAAGAACTCAAAGAGAACTCGACTAGATTGTAATAGAGATGGGATATTAAGACACCCTGAGATAGGTGCCCCTTAACGAAGAATAATGCCTTTAGCGAATCCCGATGACTCCCATAGTACTGTACTCCGACTTCCTTTAGCAAAGGTTCCAAATGTCTCCCTTAACAGAGTGATTGCCCCTTAACTTAGAGTGGGGTTGCCAATAGCACTTGTCCGACCATTTTGCTCTTTTAGCCTTCAAATTCTTGTTTTGCTCGTAACTTCTTCATACGAACTCCGAATGACTCCGTTCTTTGCCATTGTCTTCCTCTTCTCGTCCTCTACACAATGAAAAGTAGAAATCTTGTATTTGAACGAGTTCCAATTGGTCTTTTTGCTCCAAATGACTCCATTGCACCTAATAAACTCAAAAGCACACATAAGATACATAATTTACAAGAAAACTCGCAAAGAAAGCATAAATACTAGATATTAAATACGGTGTATTCTACACCTATCAGCTATGGAGTTCATCACAAAAATATGAATTGAATAAAGAAGAAGATGAACAAAAGCAAACCCTAGTTGCGCAAACAAAAGCGGCTCTCCAAGTTCCAAGAATAAGATGTCCCAAAAGTTGTAGAAGTCTTTCCTTTAAATAGCTCTCTTGTTTCCAAAATTAGGTCTAGCCTTCAAAGTCCATTAGATGAAAATCCACCAAGCCCATAAGAGAGAGAAACCCATGTAGAAAATATGTCCAAAAATACGTCACCGGAAAACCGGTATTATGACTGAAATCGCACGGAGAGGTGGCCGGAAAACGGTTCTCGTGTGACCGCAAGAAAGTCCGGCCACCGGTCAACGAATCAAATCTACTGGTCAAATCGGTCAAGTGAGTCGACTCGGGTCAACTCGGTAAGTCAACCGAGCCGAGCCGAGTCGATCACTTTCAGCCTATCTCTCTCGTCGACACGAGCTGCTGTGCCTTGAGCCATTTGCACATGCCATAATCTGCGTTGCACCAAGATGGTGCATCAATGCTTTCCTTCCAGCCATCTTGGCCTGCACCTTTCTCTGCCACTTCCACAAACCAGCTGCATCATTTGATCTCTCAAATTCAACACTTTCTCTGCCTTGTACTGCCCTATCTATCTTGCAGTGCCTCAATTGCATCCATTTCCATTCAATTGCCACCACTGTGAACCCGCCTTCAAAGAACATCTCTCGTCTACAATCACAACTCCATTACCACCGCACTCGCAGATTCACCCACTACACCCCAATATCACCATCAATATAAGCTCAGCCACCAGACCCGCTCATCATCAAAGCTCCATAACAATACCCCTCACCGCTCCTCCTTTCTTAGCACAAAACATCATCTCGAGACACAACAGAAGAACATACACATTCATTCAACCATCACCAACCATCGCACTCAGATAACAAAGAACAAATCCTTCCACTCAATGCCGAGCCATTCATTCCTCCACCAATTGCTCCCACTACTGCCATAGCTAGCTAGCCATTTCCACTTCTTTGTCTCGCAAATACGACTTAACTTTCTCCCCCAACTGCAACTTTGGTTAATCCATAGTCCACTCTGAGCTAGCATCACAACACAACCAGTCACTTAAACTCAACCTCATATAAGTCATGTTCAACACCACAAGAAACAGCACCTGCAACAGCTCGAGCCTTCACCATCTCCATCACTCAATCAGCCAACCTCACTCACATCTGCAATTTACCAGACCACCTGAGACTGCAACCATTTGCAATCTATCAATACCAATTGCAGCTCCAAAATATGTCAATGACCCGTAACTCAAAGCTCCACAAAGACAAGACATTCCATTTACTCCTAAGGCACCGCAATGGCGCTAAGCATTCATCCTGCATCAATACATAGCAACTCTCAATCCATACCAGTGCTACTAGTGCATTGATCTGCAATTCCAGCTCAAACCTGAAGCTCAATCATCTAAACCTTGAGCTCAAGTCCGAACCTTAACCTGCACCTGCATCTTCTCAGCTCAGACTTGAGCTTTAATGCCAATGAACCCCTCAACTGTGGCTGCAACCAAACTCCAGTGCAAACACTTCCAAGCCATCTCTTCCTGCACTCACCGTTATCTGAGCTGCACTTCTATGGATCACCACTGCAACTCCAATTCAATTGCAGCTTAAGCTCACAGCATCACTGCCATTTCTGCAACACAGTCATTGCACCTGCATCATAGCTTCCACGCTGCCTAACCCGAGCACCGGTGAATTCGACCACGGTAGATTTCATCCTTCCCTGTCAAATAGCAGCAACAATGTGCAATGCCATTCTACTGCACCTGCACCAGTTATATCGATTCTCGCTGTTGCCTTCCAACTCCACCAGTACCCTTATTCTGCCAATTTGGTTCTCAGCTGCAAATTCTAGTTCCTGCTATTTTAACAGCTCCATCCATCCAGCCAGACAAACTCCATTAACCACAGCATCAAACCCATCTTCTTGTGTCCAAGAGTCGCCCACAACATCTCCTTTCTCATTTGTTTCTTCTCAATCTCCATTCCGTTTCGAAGTTCAATTTCACCCCAAGATCTACTTGATATCAACATCCGATTTTAACCCATCTATTTACGCTTTCAATCAATGTCAACCCTATCTCTTTCATCACCACTAAAACCCATCGATTCCACCATCTTCAAACTTAAACTCATTTCGAGAAAACCCTAACTCAATCAAGCATCAAATAACAACACCAACATCATCTTCTTGTCTTGATTTCAAAACCAAACATACCTGGGGTTCCAATTCAAATAAAACCCTTCTCAACCATCCTTTGAATTTGAACCCATCTCTGTTTCAATTTATTCGATCTATCAATCACATGTAGTCTAGACTTAAACCCCTATTCAATTCGAGCATCAAATTCGACCGATTCTTCACTCAACAACAACCCGGTTAAGCTAATCATCTTCTCGATTCCTCCTCGTGCTCGCTGATCTCGATGGAGAATCTCAGAAAAATACCACATTTACTCCTCTCTTTCTCAATTTCAGAAGAAACAATAATTAAGCGATTTACTTTTCTGACTTTTAGAGTAGTGTAGTAATGGGAATTACTTAAGGCACCCTCTGCTGGATACAACCTACCAGGTCCAAACATGGCTTGTTGGTTTCAGAAAACCGACGTGCCATAACCTAATTCTCAGTTCAATTGTCGGGCCGAAAATCCACAATTCATTCTTCACCTCCTTTTTGCGTGCCTTAGTCTGGTTCCAAATATCACTTGCTAGTGAATTGATCCTTTTGCCCTTCCGTTCCAAATGGACTTTTCATCTTCTTTTGCTCCAAATGACTCCAAAGTACCTGATTAACTCAAAAGCAAACATAAGATACATAATTTACAAGAAAACTCGCAAAGAAAGCATAAACAATAGATAGATATTACGGTGTTTTAGACACCTATCAACCCGCAACTCTTATTTGCCTACAAACACTCTTGGGATCGTTGGATCTATCAAACTTATGTAAGAAGTTTGCATCTTGTTATTATATTATTTATCCGTGATCAAGTGAAATTAATTAACTTTGGTGTGTTTTTATAGGACCACAAGAACGCCTTTCCGTGTTAGCCGCCATCAACAATCGGATGTATGGCCTTTGAAGCTTGAGTGTGACGCCGTTAAAGCAAAGAGTCAAAGTATCCTGGGTTGTATCCCGCGATAAAAAATTATGTGGCCACCGATACCGTCACGACGAATTGCTTTTGGAGAGGACTTTTGGTGAAACTGATACCATGTATTTTCTTTTTGGCGAGATGACTATAATCCCTGAAGATGTCCAAAGGATAATAGGTCTTGAGGTTCTTGGGAAAGCCGTTAAGGTAGGAGATGACTCTAAGGACCTGGAATAGGACAAGATCTATGAGCTAACTAAAAAGTTGTTTGGATGGGACAAGGAAACCACTTTGGCAAATATGTACAAGACAAGGCGTTCCCAGACAAAGACTATCACATTCGTCAAACTCGTTGAATTGTTTGGGAACACGAAGAACAAGGAAATGAATCTAGAACAAGTTCAAAGAACCGCCGCGGCTTATATGTTGTTCATCTTGGGCTCCGCTATATTCCCTGACGCCAATGGTAATAGGGTGCACATGAACAACCTACAATACTTGGATCCGTTGGAAAAGGTTCATGAGTATTCATGGGGCACTGCTTTCTTGGCACATTTTTTGGCAGAAATGTGTCGAGCTTCTAAGGCGAACGCTTGTCAATTTAATGGGAATTTCACTATACTTCAGGTATAGTCAACTAATTATTTTTTGATTGTTGTCATTAAATTTGTTAGTTTCCAATTATTTATTTTCTTATACATTTCATTGGAACGATCTTTCATTGGCTTAGGTGTGGGCTTATGAACACTTCACAAAATTGTTCATACGGTATAAAGGATTGAAGATTTTCACTGAATATCAAGAGAATAGGCCTCTAGGTCCGAAATACTACTTCGACAATACCCCAAGGCCCAATAACAAAAAAACGGTTATTAGCAATGAGATTGGCTTTGGAATCGCTGGATGTCCAAGATGTTGTGTTTGATCCATATAGGAATGCCAGAGGAGTTCACTTGCAAAGGCGTGACAATGTTTCATTTTACAATGTGACTCGTTATTTCATCCAAAAGGATTTGTTATGCACAACCCTCGCCGTGTAATGCGCCAACTTGGGTACAAGCAGAAATATCTCACGGATACATCTTATCAGAAATTCTCTCATAAATTTCCTCAATGCCAATCAAATAAGAACCATACTCTCGTAGTTTACGACCCAAAACCTATTCTTGCACATTGGAGTGAAAGGGAAGAAAAAGGACTTGTGTTGGAGAAGGCTGATTGGGAATTGGCTGAGAACAATTATGAGATTGAACCAACCTTCCTAAGAGGCCATCGGAAGTTCACACATCCTTATGTTGTACGCCCGGATATCGTAGTTGTTCCTCCACCACCAAAGACATCCTCCACAACTCCTAAAATGTACCGCACTTGTACAAACTCGTTACGTTGTTGGTACGTACGTCTTGTTCATTACCATTCTTTTAATCTATGTCTATGAACTTATACAATTGTACATACTATGTACATGTTTAAAATTTCCTTAACAGCCACAGATTGAAATTTGTCAAAGTTCTTTAAGAAAAAGAACAATAAAGGAGAGGTCTTTGACCTGGAAAAGAAATTTAGAACGTCGAGCAAAAGATGGACAAAATTGAAGATCTGAAGGCAAAATACTTGTGGGGCTAAAGGAAAAAGAGGGTACACAAGAAGCCAAAAACCGAGTGATCGTGTGTTTATTCTATAGTATTAGTTTGGTTTGAACAATCTAGTGTTGGTTTATGTTTGTTTTTGAGTCTTAAACAATGTGTTTGTTTGTGTGTCTTGCTAAACTCTTTGCTTGACTTGGTTTATGTTTGATTTGTTTTCGGTTTGGAACCACATAACTTTGGAGTTTGTTCTTGTATACAATCTAGTATTTTTATTATATTTATTATTTTGATAAACTTGTGTCAAATTACCTCTTTTCAGTAGTTTGAATGTGCCCAGATCACTTAAATTTCTAAGTTTTTCTTCATTACCTGGCATGCTCGAGAACAAGAATAACAATGGGTTTTTCAAATGATGTGAGTTCGACATTTAACGTGTTTGGATACTATGCGGCTTTCTATAATCTCCATGACAAATATGATTTTGACAAAAACCCAAGCACAATAATGATGTTAATTTCAATGCTGTGAAGGTCACCGATTTCTCCGGAAGTTTTTTTCGCATTTTAGCATGGGTTCAAACGAAAGTCTCATGCCTAGGTACACAAGTTCCGGGAGTTGTAAATATAAAACACAACTATGCTGGCATGGGCATCAAAATATGATTTAATGTTTACGATTCGGACTTCCAAAAAAACAAACGTTGCGTACTCATCAACCACATAAATCAAAATTAATCATCGTCGCCGCTCCACACGTAATGGGTTGCATCTTCTCCTCTTGGAGCGTTTTTTTGATAAAGCCAACGCATCCCAAAATTTGTGATTCTCCTCATACGATGCCATCCATCCCTTCCCGATATTGGGATCTAGACCCTTGTTTTTAATCATCCCACAGATAGGTGGCAATGGACAATTTTGTTTGAGTTTTAGAATAACGAAATGATTACCGTTCACGAACACCAAAACAACTCTTCACTTCTTAAGTCATCCTTCGCATTTTTGCCACTTTGTGGTAAATGTTACTTCTATGTGGGGTAAAATAATGAACAACACATCTAAATTTATCTCGCCACTAGATGCCCACAAAGCGGCATTCTCATCCAATATTCAAGGAAAAAGTTCATCTGTTGCTCTGCCTCAATACTTGAGCATGCATATCATCAAACCCTCGCCTACACCAACCAATTGCTCATAAAAGCTCCTCTTGTTCACAAGTTGTTCGGCCATCCTCATTCTAGCATATTGGCATGGTGTCATACCTCTACTAATCGCCGTGTCAAAGATTCCTAATTGTTCAGTCACATCATGATAGCCACAATTTCCATCTACGTCGGCATCATCCGTATATAAAATATACTCGCGAATAACCTCGGGGAAGTTGGTCTATGTAAGATCGTATCTTGGTATGATAACTTCTAATTATCCTGTTTTGGGATCCTTATACATCTTCATATTACCCTTTTGTAACAATAATATATCCAAACCATCCTCTGCAATCTCTACACTTGCAATGTCTTCGATATGTGATGGGAGTCCGTACTTCCTTGGCCTACCCCTTCCCCTTCGAACTAAAACTACGTCAACTTTGCTATCACTTTGGTTTGTCACCACCATTGCCTCGTCACCTTGTTGTTCTTTGTCACTTTATGATGATACCTTTGGCGACCTACCCCTTTTCCTTGGAACATCCGCTAGATCCACTATGGGTATGGCTTCGGAATGCTCACCTTGTTGTTATTTGTCACTTGATGATGATACCCTTGGCGGCCTACCCCTTTTCCTTGGAACCTCCGCTAGATCGACTATGGGTATGGCTTCGTAATGCTGATGCGTGTCGTACCACAACAAATTAATTAATACTTTACTACCTAATTAACAAGTAATATAGGGTAGTCAAGGTCGATCCCACGAGGAGCAAGAGATTCTAGTTGTAAAAATTGTCACGAAAGGGGGGTGTAAAAAGCAAAAGAAAATAAACAAAACAATTAAAAGATAAAGTTGAAAGCAATAAGAGAAACAAGACCAAGGAATCCTTCTTCGTTACGAAACAATGAATCAAGTTATGTTCTTTTCTACTTGTTATTAGTCACAAATTATCACCAACCGTAGGTAAAGCAACTAGATCGAGTGCTAAACCCCTAAATCCCTTGTATCACCGGACACGGAAGTTCTCGACACTCCAGGATTCTATTTACCAAACCACCTAGTAGTAGATCACTCTAGATGTAATTTAAAATAAACGCATTAAGATTCATGAACTTATTAGGTCAATATTAGTAGTTAGACTCTTAGATCAAGGTCTACTTGCTAACGTTGTTTTCACACAATTGCTCCACGGAATCCCTCCGCAAGGTCTCGTGTTTGCTACTTATGTAAAGAGTCAAGAAACGATTACTTATCCCCTAACTTTCACTAGCATTAGATTAAATCGACAAATCAATTTAGTTGGCCACCCAAACAATCTATCAATCAATCATGAATGTCTTTAAGATCATTCCTATTAGTAAAAACAAACGATAATCATGTGAAAAACTTCAAGATAGAATTGAAAACAAAAACTCAAAACATAAATTAAGAACTAGGAATTCATCCTCAATCAATAAAATTAGCTACTCATGTTAAAGAGTTCACACAAAGAATAAGAAAAGAAAAGTGTTGTGTGTAGAGATGTGTGTGTGTATAGAGGTGTCTAAAAGATGTAGAAAACTTCTCTATTTATAGGCTTCAATATTCTCCAACTCTTCCAAGGATTAGAATCCTTTTCCTTTTGCAATTCAATTTCCAAATTCAAGTCTTTCTCTTCTTCCATCTTCTCTTTCCAAATTTGAGTCCAATTCTCCATCCAATTCCTAGCCCAAGTCTTCACACCCATGAGAGAAGTCCATGGAAAATTCGGAATTTTTTGGCTCGCCTGAACCGGGATTGTGGCGGAATCCGCCGGAATAGTCGTCGCCGCCACCACGAAATTCTCCACCGGTCAAGGTATATTCACAAGAAACCGTCAAAGATTAACGGTCAAGTTTAACGGTCTCCCGATAGTCAATTGGTCAAGAGAAGGGATTCAGCCGTTGAGTTAGCTTTGAGTTAGTCTGTCTTAGTTGGCCGAGTGGTCTTACTCACCGAAATGGATCTATTTGGATCGGTCATCGGGCTCGATGCGGAACGGTCATCGCGAAAGACTGAGTTAACTCGCCGAGGAATAGAGAATCGGCCGAGTTCCGTTTCGTTTATAGGACATTCCGAGCCACATTCAGAGCCGTTCTTTAGCTTCATTCCCTCAGATCAAACGTCTAGTATACATCTAAGTGCAATCAACGCCTTCTTGCACAATTGCATTCATTTTACAAAGACCATAATCTTCTGTTTTCCCCGTCATTCACCCATTCAAGTCCCTTCTCGCTAAAACCCATTTCACAAAGATCGGTTCATCTTCTCCTGTTCTCTTTGGTTGACGCATGTAAGAAACCACCATCATCTCGCACCTTTCATCAATCGAACCCTATTCATTTCTCAGCTTACCAAATCCTTGAATCAAACCCAGACTCCATCTCTGAGATCAACACGAACAGCAGCTCATTCTTCATAACCCTTAATCATCATCGTCTCAATCTCTGTCAGCATCAATCGATAGTAAACCCTAATTTCTTGTTCGCCGATTCAGCCTTCAATTCACGCCTAAACTCAAATAATACATGAGACTCCATCTTAGCTAGCATTACCGGTTCTCTCTCGAGATTGATCTTCATCTGCTCATCTTCAATTCGCCACAACCCAAGCCTCAATTCTCGCTCTTCTTCGCATTCTTCAATCAATTTCAAAGAACAACTCGCCTCTCAATTTCATCCTCTCGTGCTTTTGATTTCTTCCCGAGCTTCAATCACACTGATTCGAACCCTAATACTTCTTCCTTGTCGATCTTCTCCAGGTTTCGATCCGCTCAACCAACAAACCAATTAGTTCTCTCTCTCGTGTTGAATAGCAACAATATTTTCTATTTCGATCTCCTGAATCTCAATCTTGGGTGTTAGTAGCGGCTCTTGTTTTGAGCAATAATTGAAGAAGAGATGATATTCACGATTCTTAGGGTTATGTAATGATTGAGACGCCTAACGTAAGAACCACCCACGATGGGTGCCTATATCAGTGGTCGCTTTGATAAGGGCTAGCCAAGTTTTTAGCCCCTTAACCTTGATCACATGCTCCTCAGAGTGATCCTCCCAAAGAGTTGCCCCTTAACATAACCGGCTCCAGGATAGTGTTCGCCAAGAATGACTATTTTGCTCTTTTACTCAAATTGGGTGATTTCTTCTTCTTTTCCTCCGTGCGACTCCAAAGTAGCTACAAAACTCAAAACAAGCGTAAAATACATAATTTACACGAAAAATAGCAAAGAAAGCATTAAACTACTAGATAGTAAATACGGTGTATTCTACACCTATCAAATTCCCCCACACTTAGACTTTGCTAGTCCTCGAGCAAATCAAACTAAAAACTCACAACTTCAAAGCGTCACAAGCATCCAAAGAGTTACGAGGACATAGAGTTTCTGCACGCTACTAATAAGAAGTTAGAAATACTAAAGAACATATTCTCATTCTTAAATGTTGAGTGAGAAATAACCACACCATAATGAGAGAACGCGTGTTTGAGACACGATCAATAAGCATTTCGCCTCGACACGCCTCACCAAAAGGATTTTATGATAATTGCACTCAAAAAGACAAACTTTTTATGGTTCTCACATGTGTGCGGTAGGAATGAAGAGAGAATTTCTGCGACACGTTGAATGGTGGGAAGGACAACTTCGAAATATTTTTTAAAACCCACATCTTTTAATATTTTGAAAACCATTTTTCTCGATGATCTCTAAGAAAGGAAATCAACCATATTACCGAGGATGAGATTACTTACTCACCTTCACATTCGATCGCCAATTATGATAACACCACTCTCACGGCATCCAATAGAAACGTCTTCCGCTCCTCGTCTTTAACTTCTTGGTCTTCGTCTTCGGTTTCAACTATTGATGATAAACCTTTGAATTTCATAAATCCTTGACAATTTATAACTCTTTTACCTTAAATCCTTGTCGCTTGAAACTTCCTTATAAATTTTCCTTCCCCATGGCTCATTAAATAAAAATAAGAACAAATATTTCTCTTGTTTTTTTTTTTTTTATTTCCTTATCTTTTCTTTTTTTCAATTTTTTTTTTTTTTTTTTTTTTTTTTTTTTTTTAAGAACTAGAGAAATTAAATACAAAATAAATCATGGTCGTGGGAGAAGTATTTTACCGCTTGATTCTTCACAACTTGTATCGCCTCAAAATCATAAACTTCAACAATTCTCACATTTTACTTTTCTTTGCTCTTGTGAATAAGTCTTCATACTTGGATATAAAATTACCTCATTGTATTGTAAGTCCTCAACATATATGTAAAATTCCGCTCATTTGTATGTTGCTTTACTTGAATATGAAACTTGCTCTTTTTCTTCTCGTTCCGTTGCTTGTAAACCTTGAACTTTTTTCAACTTTCCTTGTAGATTTTGATGTCGCTCCTTGTTGATGATGAATGTGTTTCTATGGATCCGTTGTTGTCGAGAGAGAATGGTGCTAACTGCAAATCGAACTACAAGAAGGAGGCTTTCATCTATAGACGTCACCCTCATGATTGACAAAATTAGAACTCAAGAGATCAAGAGTAGTGCTTCTATTGGTGGGAGGTTGGGTAGCTCACCATTCTACCCGGAATTAACGTACGGTGACACACACTCAAAAGAAGCTCTTTAGTAGATGGAAAATTTCTGGTCGGTGCCTCACATGATATGAATACGGGTAGTCTCCACTAATGATTGATCAGCAACTCTAATAACGCATTTCTCCCTGCACCAAATTCGCATCACCGGCATGATTAAATCCATTATTTAACACTCAAACAAGCAAGAAATCCCAATGTAGTTCTCTAACATTTCCAAGTTCAATTATGTCGGTCAAAATTTATGTAAACATACCTAGAAGTATGCTAGTGACTCTAAAATCTTTAAAAGTTGAAAACTTTTTTTTATTTTTTTAAATTTTTTTAATTTTTTTGTAATTTTTGTTTTAAAAACATGCTTAACCACTCCCCCACACTTAAACCTTTACATTGTCCTCAATGTAATTGAATCCTCCTAGTAAAGTCAAGGTGGGAAATTTTAACATGATATGGAACAAGAAAAAGAAATAACAAAAAGCAAAAGGATAAGAAAACAAAACCGAGGTTGCCTCCCATTAAGCGCTTGTTTTAAAGTCACGGCCCGACTTGGCTCTTGCAAGATTCATTCCCCATATACTAACAATCAGAAAATTTGGGGATCCACCCATAATACCTGTTTTGCAAACAATAACTCCATACAAATATTAGCACAAGAAAACAATAGTGAAATTATTGCTCGATAGAAATTTCCCCACACTTATTCTCGTCCACACTCTAGTGTATAAAGAACATAGAATTTGGGAATTTCCATGTATTCTTCTTGGCAAACCCGCATAGTGTTAGCATCAAGTGTTTCCAATGGTGGATATCTAGAAACAAAATCATCCAAAAATACTTTGAAGCACATACATTCAAACCAATAAGAGGTAAAGGAGAAGAATCAATATGCAAAGGGTTAGACAAACCTCGCACAATCTCTGGTATTATAGAATCCTCTTCATCCTTAAAAATTGAGTGAATTACTTACCTCTTGTATATCGTGGTCCTCTATTAAACCTTGCAACCATTCTTCGTCGTTTTCTACCTTAACCAAAGTCTTGGCATCATTAAAATCATTGGAAAGTTCAATTGGGTCTTCCACAAAATCAATAAATGTGGTTTCATCCTCTAGCATCATCTCTTCAACATTCTCATCATCGGAATCGGGCCATTCTTCCCTCATATAATCTTCCTCGGTATAAATTGTAAGATCTTCTTGTGAGGGTGTTACTTCTTTTACAACAATAGGTAAGTGATATCCAAACTCCTCCTTTTGAATAAAGTGAAGGATCGTTATTATGATCGGGAGTTGGAATAACTTCCTCATTGTTGCAACGTTCATACACTTCCGCCGGACTCCCATCTTTCCTCTCGAGAAATTTTTTCCAGTAATAAATGCATCTTCCTCAAGCTCTACCTTTTGAATAGGTGTTTGATCATTATTAAGATCAAGGCTCGAGTAATCTAAACTAGCGTCATCAAAAGTCTCTAAAGGTTGGTTAATTTGTTCGTATAATTTCTCCGAATTCCTTTGAATTTCTCTATGTGATTCTTGCAACTTTTGTTGAAGATCCCCAATCATGGCAGACATCTTATCTGCAAAACTAGAGAATTTCGATCATAAACAAAACTATCCTCCCATCCTTGTGATTGTCCACCATACATACCCGTCATAAGGTTGTTGATATGTATGAGAATATCCATAATGTTCTGTAGGAATTTGATCATAGCCAAAAGATTGGTTTTGATTGTATCCTAAGGATGGTTGGAAGTTGTCATAATGTTGAGGTTGAAAACCGTATTGATTGTTGTAATATGCTTGCTCTTGTCCACCATACATGGAAAACCAAGACCTGAAATAAGATTCAAAACCAAGTTAGATACGGAATAGAATCCAACAAAGCAAGAATAAAGCAAAAAGAAAAATAAAAACAACTAAAATCATCCATTCGTTCCCCGACAACGGCGCCAAAATTTGATGGGTGTCGTAACACAACAAATTAATTAATACTTTACTACCTAATTAACAAGTAATATAGGGTAGTCAAGGTCGATCCCACGAGGAGCAAGAGATTCTAGTTGTAAAATTGTCACGAAAGGGGGTGTAAAAAGCAAAAGAAAATAAACAAAACAATTAAAAGATAAAGTTGAAAGCAATAAGAGAAACAAGACCAAGGAATCCTTCTTCTGTTACGAAACAATGAATCAAGTTATGTTCTTTTCTACTTGTTATTAGTCACAAATTATCACCAACCGTAGGTAAAGCGGCTAGATCGATGCTAAACCCCTAAATCCCTTGTATCACCGGACACGGAAGTTCTCGACTACCGGATTCTATTTACCAAACCACCTAGTAGTAGATCACTCTAGATGTAATTTAAAATAAACGCATTAAGATTCATGAACTTATTAGGTCAATATTAGTAGTTAGACTCTTAGATCAAGGTCTACTTGCTAACGTTGTTTTCACACACAATTGCTCCACGGAATCCCTCGTTTGGTCTCGTGTTTGCTACTTATGTAAAGAGTCAAGAAACGATTACTTATCCCCTAACTTTCACTAGCATTAGATTAAATCGACAAATCAATTTAGTTGGCCACCCAAACAATCTATCAATCAATCATGAATGTCTTTAAGATCATTCCTATTAGTAAAAACAAACGATAATCATGTGAAAAACTTCAAGATAGAATTGAAAACAAAAACTCAAAACATAAATTAAGAACTAGGAATTCATCCTCAATCAATAAAATTAGTTACTCATGTTAAAGAGTTCACACAAAGAATAAGAAAAGAAAAGTGTTGTGTGTAGAGATGTGTGTGTGTAGAGAGTGTCTAAAAGATGTAGAAAACTCTCTATTTATAGGCTTCAATATTCTCCAACTCTTCCAAGGATTAGAATCCTTTTCCTTTTGCAATTCAATTTCCAAATTCAAGTCTTTCTCTTCTTCCATCTTCTCTTTCCAAATTTGAGTCCATTCTCCATCCAATTCCTAGCCCAAGTCTTCACACCCATGAGAGAAGTCCATGGAAAATTCTGGAATTTTTTTGGCTCGCCGGAAAACTGGGATTGTGATCGGAATCCAGTAGGAATAGTCGCCACGCCACCCCGAAATTCTCCATAGGTCAAGGTATATTCCGTCAAGAACCGTCAAAGATTAACGGGTCAAGTTTAACGGTCTACGATAGTCAATTGGTCAAGAGAAGGGATTCATTTTGTTGAGTTAGCCCGAGTTAGCACATCTTAGTTGGGTGAGTGGTCTTACTCCACCGAATGGATCTTACTGGATCGGTCATCGGGCTCGGTACGGAACGGTCATCGCCGGCACCGAGTTAACTCGCCAGAATAGAGAATCGGCCGAGTTCCGTTCGTTTATAGGACATTCCAGGCCACATTCAGGCCGTTCTTTAGCTTCATTCCCTGTATCAAATCCTAGCATACATCTAAGTGCAATCAACAGCTTCTTGCACAATTGTATTCATTTCCCCGGCACCATAATCTTACCGCTTCTTCCCCGCGTCAATTCACCCATTCAAGTCCCTTCGCTAAAACCCATTTCACAAAGATCGAGTTCATCTTCTCCTGTTCTCTGATTGACGGCGAAGAAACCACCATCATCTCGCACCTTTCATCAATCGAACCCTATTCATTTCTCACTTACCAAATCCTTGAATCAAACCTGGACTCCATCTCGAGATCAACACGAACAGCATGACTCATTCTTCACAACCCTTAATCATCATCGTCTCAATCTTCACAAGATCAATCGATAGAAACCCTAATTTCTTGTTATTCGTGATTGAGCCTTCAATTCACAGCTAAACTCAAATAATCCACAGACCCATCTTAGCAAGAATACCCGATTCTCTCTCGATTGATCTTCATCTCGCTCATCTTCATTCAACAAGGAACCCGGTCTCAATTCTGCTCTTCTCGCATTCTTCAATCAATTTCAGCAACAACTCGCCTCCGAATTTCATCCTCTCGTGCTTTTGATTTCTTCCCGAGCTTCAATCACGAGACTCGATTCGAACCCTAATACTTCTTCTCGGTCTCGATCTTCTCCGGGGTTTCGATCCGCTCAACCAACAAACCAATTAGTTCCTCTCTCTCGTGTTGAATAGAAACAATATTTTCTATTTCGATCTCTCGAATCTCAATCTTCGGTGTTAGTATGACTCTTGTTTTGAGCAATAATTGAAGAAGAGATGATATTCACGATTCTTAGGGTTATGTAATGATTGAGACGCCCAACGTAAGAACCACCCCGATGGGTGCCTATATCAAAGTGGTCGCTTTGATAAGGGCTAGCCAAGTTTTAGCCCCCTTAACCTTGATCGACCTGTCTGTAGTGATCCTCCCAAAAGAGTTGCCCCTTAACATAACTGTAGGGCTCCTGGGATAGTGTTCGCCAAGAATGACTATTTTGCTCTTTTACTCAAATTGGGTGATTTCTTCTTCTTTTCCTCCGTGCGACTCCAAAGTAGCTACAAAACTCAAAACAAGCGTAAAATACATAATTTACACGAAAAATAGCAAAGAAAGCATAAACTACTTGATAGTAAATACGATGTATTCTACACCTATCAAATGCTCACCTTGTTGTTCTTTGTCACTTGATGATGATACCTTTGGCGTCCTACCCCTTTTCCTTGGAACCTCCGCTAGATCGACTATGGGTATGGCTTCAGAATGCTCACCTTGTTGTTCTTTGACACTTGATGTAGATACCTTTGGCGGCCTACCCCTCTTCTTTGGAACCTCCGATGAGTTGGCTTTTGGTGTGGATACGGAGTCCTTCGTTTGTTGTTGACTTAGCGGTTCCTTCCTCGGCCTACCTCTTTTGTTTGTAACCTACGCTTCCACGAACCTTTGTTCTGAAATCTCGCATGCGGTTAGATCTCGTTTCTTACTTGCCGCGAGTTCTTCTTCACGTTGAGTCATTTCTTTCAATTCTACCCTTTGTTTTTTCCTTTTTGTTTTAGTTTGTGGTCTACCTATTGGATCTCCCTTTCTTGGCTCTTCGCTTTGTGCGATCCATGGACGAGTAATTAGCCTTAGTTGGCTCAACAAGACTTGCAGAAACTACCGAGGTGCCACGTGAGTAAGCTTCAAGAATTAATTTGCTTCGTTCGTATCCCATGGAGATTGCCGGGATCTCCTCGAAGGGGGTTCGAAAAATAGTTGCTTCCAAAACGGATCAATAACCTCAATAGGTATCACTTCTTCATACTTCACAAGCATATTGTAGTTGCAGGATTTCCTACACTACACCCCTCACTAGATTTAGTACAATTAATCCACTTAAAGATGAATAACTATGAATTTGATTGATTATCTTCTTGAAATGTTTACAAAGAAAGTTAGAATAGAGCTAAGGAAATTACAATCACTCTGAAGTTTCTCTCTCTTAATATCTTGCTCAACAATTCAAAAAGACCTCCTCCACAACAGACTTACTCAACCCTTTATATAGGGTATTACATAGTGGATGACAGCTAAGTTGTCCTTTATTTTCGGGAATGACTCGCGAAACATCGCAAGTGTGTAAGTGTTCGTCTTCGCGACACTCCTAAATCTCGCAAAGTCTTCACACTTTTCTCATGTTCTCGTCTGTCGTCATCCATTCGTCATTTATATTATTTCCCTGCGACACCATCGCAATGATGTCGTTTATTGATCTCGCAAAGTATTGATGTCGCGATATTCTGATCCTACATCTTGCCTCTTGTCATGTCTTCTCTGAGAAGGAGAGAATGTCATGAGAATTATCATTTTGAAATGTCGCCACCGTTTATTTTCTATCCATTTTTTTTTACCGACAAGATTCCGTGAATTTAGGAGTGGCTGTTTACACGTATCTAAAATTTTACTTTTTACCGGCTCATCCGGTTACTCTTCTCCCGTCTATTTAAAGAGGAGTTCCCTTTGAAAAATCTTCTCTTCTTTTACTCCATCTTCTTTATTGTCTGCAACTTTTCTCTGCCGTTTTCCTTCATCGTCTTCTTCATCGTCTTCCTACTATAATTCTTCTGCTACTGTTTCTATGGCATCAAGGTCTGTTGATTTTATTAATTTTGATTATTTCATGATTGATCTCTCTTATTGTAGTCTTTTATTTGGATATTACTCTTCTTTTAATGTTTCTCCTATCATTTTTATTTCAGCAAGAACAAGTCCAGCACCAAATTCACCGTTACGAACCCTAACATTTCTTCAGGTTCACAATCGAAATCCTTTGCTTCTAAAAGGCAGCTGCGAGTAGCAAGGTATTTAAGAAACACTTACTTGTTTTAATAACAATATTGTTGCCTCTCGTTTCTTATTTAACTTGTAATTAAGCAGGATGACAAAAATGGTGGTAGATCCCCCAAGAGGTCTCGCCATTCTAAACCAATTGCACCCCTGTTTCCTTTCCCCGGATTCAAACTCATTACTTCTCCTATAGTACCTTTGGGACAATCCTCCCTCTCTAGCGATTGCTTATAAGCGAGAATCAAACTAACTCCTTCTTCTCAAGATAATCTGTCTCCTCCTGCGATACCCTCGCAGGACAAATCGATCCCTGAATTTTCCGTCAATGAAATTCTTCAAAATGAACCTTTCTCCACTTTTACTCTTAACACTTTTGTCTCGCCCCTACCTGTTGATCAGGTTTCTTCAACTGGCATTCTTATAACCAAGAATGATTCAACTTTTCCCTCCTCCTCCTCTGAGTCTATCCCTCTTACCAAAGAAAACTTAGAGGGGATAGATGTAGCTTTCAAAACTTTATCAGACGTCATGAATGATGCGAAGGAATCCTCCACTGATCCTATTAGGTCTAGTGTCTTTGAATCCCTGAGTAAATATTTTGGTTCTGACACATTGTCGCGAACATCTCTCGGAGGAAGAAATTAAGGTCTTGAAAAATAGCCTTCTCAACATTTCATTTGGATCGCGACAATCTTCGCAAGAAGAACGAAGAATTAAAAGGTATATTTTGGCCTCTTTTTTTTTTTTTTTTTTTTTTTTTTTTTTAAACTCAAACCCTTGTTCGCTTCTTCAAGCTTTAAACCAAACGAAAAATGGAGATATATCGGTTGGAATCTACTTGTGAAGAAGTTCGAGTTGATAAAGATGCTTGGATGGAGCAATATAACCAATTAGATAATCTTCATACATATGTTGTTGATCAAATAAATAATCTTTCTAAAGAAAATGCTGATTTAGCTCAGAAACATGATTCGTTAAGTAATGACTTATCTCGCCTCTCGTATTCTTTGACTAAAGCTAATCTAGAGTTGGAAACTTTATCAGATGAGAATGGAACTCTTTCTCAAGAGAAGCGAACTCTATTAAACAATGTAGCAGTTTACTCGCAGCAATATGATATTTGTCAAAAATTATGTAAAGAGCAAGAACAATCTCTTCACTCGCTGAAGAGTCATCTTGCAGAAGTTACTGCCGAGAAGGATAAACTCATTCAGGGTAGAATAACCTTAAGTGTAAAAGCAAACCAACTCAAAGATCAGTGTTACCAATTAGAAAAGTCCAATTCTTCCCTTGCAAAAGAAAATGCCATACTTGTTTCTAACGAAAAAAATGCCGAGCAAATGTCGAAAGGATTAGTTGGAGATAATTTTGACAACGCCATGGATCAATTGGAGAATAGTTGTTCGGCTTTTTAACCCAAAGATCTTATCTCGCAAAAGGAAGGTAGTCATAGAAGTTGACTGCCTCATCTATTTTTCCTTTACCGGGCTTTCATATTTATGTTTGTTATAACATTTTTTTGTTTTTATTTTTTGTTTCGCAGAGTCTGAGAAAAATATTCACTCCTCCATTACTGCTTTGAAATCCGACCATTCAAGAATTCGCAAGGAGAATAAAATGCTTGTTACATCCCTTATGCATTCTCGCAAATAAAAAGGTAAAGAAGATTCGACTATGTGTGTAATTTGAAAGATATAGAGAGTAAAAATCAGCAGAAAGCGCTCCTTCGTCAACTTCATCTTAAAGCTGAAGTTCTTGTGAATGATGTTTTACTATCTAAATCTCTTGATCCTGTATCTGTCGCACCTCTGGAAATAAGTGATGATGAAGTTCCTAATTCCCCTGATAGTGATTATGATTATGAAAGCTGCGAGGAAGTCACTAATGCTGAAATTTTCAATAAGAATCCGAATGAAGGAATTTCTAATGAAAATCCTCCCACTGGCGAAGATGAAGCTGATAAGATTGTTGAGGAACATTTATCATCTCCTGTTGTTGAGAAAAATGATGTAAATAATTAGACTGCTTTTGTGATTTTGCATCTTCCAATCTCTTTATCTTTATGACTTTTTCAGACGTTGAAGTATTCCTTTTGAAAAATTAAATCCCTTGTTGGATAATTCCTTTATTTGTCTTTCCTTCTCATTTAAGAATTGCGATTGTAATCTCGCAAGCATGTTCGCTTACATTTTTGTGTGGTCTTATTATGCCTTCCTAGTTAAAGGTCTTATTTCGCCACCCCTCGTTGCGACAAAATCGCAGGACGTCTTTACATTTTCATGTAATGACCCATTGATCTTGTCTTATCATTTCGAAAGTATTTTTGCCTCTGCAGGATATTTTACTTGCGACAATATGACAGGCTTAAATATTCTTGCGAATATAAAACCCCATGACATTGCCGTCTTTGCGACGAAATCGCAGGACGTTTTTACATTTTCATGTAAAAACCCATTGATCTTGCCTTACCCTCATGTTAGTATTTTTGCCTCTTCAGGATCATTGCACAAATATGACAAGTCTAAATTTCCTTGCGAAAATAAAGCCTCATGAAATTTGCGTCTTTTTGACACTTATCGCCTCCCTAATGGAGGGTGCCGCCTTATCTTCCCCCTGTTTGCCCCTTCAAGGAGGCGTACATCGGCCATACAAGACTAGCTCCTCCCATCCGGTCTTAACAACAACTAGTTGTTGTTCGCAGCCTCTTATCCCTTATACCTATATGGTTTATGGTTACGAGACCGCACCCTAAGTGGAGTTTTCTTCGGGGCCGAGTGCGGATATGCCAAGACTTGCCAAGAATGGCCGAGACACTTCAAATTCCCCTGGGCACTCTTGGCTCAACCGTGTACCCGAGCGCCTTGAGCATACACTCGACTCCTTGGAAGAGACCCTCAAGGCCCAACCCGGTATAACCTTATATATATAGTTGGAAATCCAAGGTATCTCTCCCGGATAGGCTTTCATAGGCCCCAAATCTCCATGACCCAGGTTCCAGGAGCGGTGTAACCTTTCCCCTGAGCCATGTCAAGAGATACCCCCTTGTATGACATACTTTAGGTCTTACATTTGCCTCTTACGAAGTATCATTCGCGAACTAGGGTGTATGCCATAAAGGTTCGTCCCATTCACTCACTCTATCATTTTATCAATTCATTCAAAAATTTCTTTCATTAATTTGTTTGCGAGATCTTCGCACAATCTTTCTTCATTTTAAGCAATATCGCAATCATTCTGTCGCAAATACATTTCGTCCATCTTCTATGGGTAATATTTCTTGAGATATAATCTATTCCATGGTCTATTCAATCTTTGTCCTACATCTTTGCCTTGTGGATCCATTAATCTATAAGCCCATGTTCCAACTATTTCTTTGATGATATAAGGTCCATCCCATTTTCTTGCCCAATTTGCCACCACTTTCTCGTTGATAAACTGGTTTTTCTCGCAACACCAAGTCACCTGGTTGAAATTCACGTATCTTGACACGTTTGTTGTACTCTCTGGCCAATCTTCGTTGATAATTCTCCATATGTTGTAATGCTTTCTCTCTCTTTTCCTCTAATTCATCTAACTTAATTAGAATATTACCTCGCGCTAAGATTTTTCTCCCAAGCTTCTTTCTTTGTTGTTGGAATCATAACCTCTGTTGGAAGTACAGCTTCAACCCCATATGTTAAACAAAAAGGTGACATTCCTGTAGCTTCTCTCTTTGTTGTATTATAAGCCCATACTGCATTATGCACTTGTTCGCACCATCCTTTATTGTATCCTTCTAACTTCTTCTTCAATATATCTCGCAATGGTTTTGTTTGTTGCTTTCGCTCGCCATTATTTGCGGGTATAAAGGAATTGATTTTCCACATCGTATTCGAAATGCATTAAGCAACAGTTCTATATTTTGTCCTTCAAACTGCTTCCCATTGTCGGATACTAACGTAAAGGCAGAATCCCAAATCTCGCAAATAATATTCTCAAATATGAAAGTAAAGACATCCTTTGTCGCGAATGTGTTATACCGCTTTCACCTCGCCCATTTTTTGAAATAATCGGTAGCGACAATTAGATATCTTCTCTGCCCATTCTGGTAAAAATGGTCCCACAATATCTAAACCCCATTTTCCAAAAGGCCATACACTTGTTGAAGAATTTAAGGGTGCTCTGGTGCATGTATCTTCTTCCCGTGCCTTTGACAATCTTCGCAAGCGTCTTGATATTTGTTTCGCGTCCTCATGCATATATGGCCGAGAATGACCTTGCATTTTTGCCTTATGTGCTAAAGATCTTCCTCCACTATGATTACCAGCATCCCCACTGTGCAACATCTTCAATATGGTTTCTCCTTCCTTCCTTGTCAAACATCTGAATGAAGGTCCATTAAAAGATCGTCGGTATAATATTCCATCTCTTAATTCATAGTTTGTTGCACGACTTTTTAATTTATGTGCCTCTAATCTGTTTCTTGGTGTTTCTCCTTTCATCAAATATGCATGAAGTTCTGTTCGCCAGTCTTCTTCGCAGAGTATTTGTGTTCCATCTTCTATTAACATCGCCTCCGTTTCCTTCTCTTCCTCTTTATCAATTGACGGTGTTAGAAGTGCTTGTATTTTTATGTTTCTCATGATCGGATCTGTCATCATACTTGATATAAAGGCAAATGCATGCGAGTCTATTATTTCTCCTTGATATATGTCTCCATTTTATTCTCAGGTATCACTGCAAAGCTCGTCAACAAGTTTCTTGTACTTTTGCAAAGATGGTTCATTTGTAGTATATTCCCTTTCTATTTGGCGAATAGCCAATTAGTAATCACCGGTAATTCTCACATTTTCCAACTTCATTTCTATTGCGAATCGCAAAGCATGTATTATAGCTTCATACTCTGTTTCATTATTAGTTGACGCAAATTCCAACTTGAAAGAAAAAGCTATTTTATTGCCTTCTGGCGATATAGAACAATTCCAACCCCATTACCTTCTCCATTGGATGACCCGTCTACTAATATTTCCCATCTATTTGGCTCGATTAACAAGTCTTTTGGATCTCCATGTTCTTCTTCTACGTCCATCATTTCCTCCACCGGGTTCCATCCTCTTCTAAAGGAAATTTCGCTAGAAAGTCTGCGACAACTTGTGATTTTGGTGATGACAATATTTCATATTTGAGCTTGCAATGACTTATTTGGGCATTCCATCTCTCAACTCTTCCCGATCTTTTTTGAATTTTTCATTACTGATTCGATTGGTATTTTTGTCACTACCTTGACAATGTGTGCTTGAAAGTATATGCGAAGTTTAAACGTTGCATAAACTAACGCCAAGATCAGTTTTTCAATTTTGGAGTAATTCCTTTCGCGGCATTGAAAGTTTTACCGATGTAATAAATTGGTTTCTCTACTCCTGCGTCCATTCGCAATAATACACGCACTTAATGCATGCGAGGTCGTCGCAAGATAGATCAATAATTCTTCTCCCGGGTTCTCGCTTTTTGCAAAATTGATATATCTATTAAATGTTCCTTTATTCCTTGTAAAGCTTTCTCACACTCATCTTGTCCATCTAAACTTCGATCCCTTTTTGAGGATGTTGAAAAAGTGCTTGCATTTATCGGATGATCGCGAGATGAATCTTTCAAATAAGCTAATAACCCATTTAACTTCTCAACATCTTTTCTTTGTCGCAGTGTTGGCATGTCGCGAACCGCTTGTACTTTCTCTGGGTCGACTTGGATTCCTTCTTTTTGATACGATGTAACCTAAGAATTTTCCGGATGCAACCCCAAAGGTACATTTTTCCTGGATTTACTTTGATGTTGAAATGTCTCATTTGCTCAAAAATTTCTTTCAAATCTGTGTGTGATCTTTTGCTTTCTTACTTTTTATTAGCATGTCATCTACATATACCTCTAATGTTTTGTGTATCCATCTCGCGAACACCTTTTCTACCATTCTTTGGTATGTTGCTCCAAAGATTTCGCAGACAAACGGCATTTTTTGTGTAAAAGATAATCCTCTTGGAGCGAAGAAAGCAAAGATGTTCTTGATCTTCTTCTCGCGAGAGGAATTTGATTGTAACCTTTGTATCCATCAAGAGATGATATCCTTTCATTTCTCGCCACGCTTCAACCAATTGCGGAATATCTGGTAATGGAAAGCTATCTTTAGGACAAGCTTTGTTTAGATCGGTGAAATCTATACAAATTCTTATCCCTTTTTTCTTTTTCGGGACTATAACCATATTTGCTATCCATCGGGGTATTTTGCTTGTCTGATGATTCCTGCATCTAGCATCTTCTGCAATTCTTCTTCTATTCGAGGATGATATGCTGTTGCGATTTTCCTAATTCTTTGTTTGAATGGTCTGACACTTCTGTCAATTTCCAATTTATGGCAAGCTACAGACGGATCTATACCAGGCATTTCATCCATATCCCAAGCAAAAATATCTTTGTAATCTCGCAACAAATCAACAGTTCTTCTTTCTTCATCCGCTTCCATTTTAGTCCCAATTTTTAATATTTTGGGTTCTTCTTTGGTTCCAACATTCACTTCTTTTGTTTGCTCTGCTTCGATATAACTAGACTTCGGTTCTCCCATAGGAGTTGGTCCCTTCATTTCCTTCGCGAGCTCATTCCCTTCTCCCATGATTTCGCTAGGTATTCCTTTTCCTTCTTTCGCTCTTATCATGTAAATTCTAAACTCTTCTTCTTTCTTAGCTGCTTTCACCATCTTCCTGCGATCTTTTCGCTTCTTCACTTGTTCTTCATAATGCTTTACTTCGATTTGATGATATATTCTTCCTTTATCAATATCTCCCCTGATTTCACCAATTCCACTCGGCATAGGAAATTTGATGCACTGATGAAATGTTGACGCGACCGCCTTAATTGCATGTAACCATGATCTCCCTAACAACATGTTGTACGGCGATTCCATATCCACTATGCTCAATGTCACCTGTGTTTCAATTTCTCCGAGCAAAATTCGTAATTTTACCTCTCCTTTTGGTATTGTTATAGATTTACCAAAACCATGGATATAGTACATTGGGGAAATCATTTCTTCATCTTTATATCCTAATTTTTTATAGGTATGGTAAAACATGATACTCACCAAACTCCCTGTATCCACCAAAGTTCTATTTATTGCCCATTCTTCAGCTGCTTTTGCCGATCCTTCTCCTTCTTTGCGTGCATTTATCGTGATCACTAGTGGAGATGTATGATTCAAACCTTCTCTAGGTATTTATGCTGCTGTAAACGTTATTTTCTGCTTTTCCCATTCTTTCAAAGACGATATCCTCTCCTCATCTGTAATCTTGTTTCCTTCAAAATCTCGTTTATGTATTCTTCCTCTGATATTTTCATGAAATTCATTAATCATTGCTTTTGTAATCGAACTGTACTCCATATCTACATCATATTCCTTTAATTCCTCAATCTCATCTGATCTAACCTCTACCTCATCTGATCTAATCTTTTCCTTTCTCATTTTCTTGATTCGAATGATTTTAACTGTAATCTTCTATCTTCAATCTTCCTTCAGTCCCTGTTTCTAGCGCATATGTAGTTGCAGGATTTCCTACACTACACCCCTCACTAGATTTAGTACAATTAATCCACTTAAAGATGAATAACTATGAATTTGATTGATTATCTTCTTGAAATGTTTACAAAGAAAGTTAGAATAGAGCTAAGGAAACTACAATCACTCTGAAGTTTCTCTCTCTTAATATCTTGCTCAAAGAATTCAAAAGACCTCCTCCACAACAGACTTACTCAACCCTTTATATAGGGTATTACATAGTGGATGACAGCTAAGTTGTCCTTTATTTTCGGGAATGACTCGCGAAACATCGCAAGTGTGTAAGTGTTCGTCTTCGCGACACTCCTAAATCTCGCCAAGTCTTCACACTTTTCTCATGTTCTGGCTGTCGTCATCCATTGCGTCATTTATATTATTTCCCTGCGACACCATCGCAATGATTTCGTTTATTGATCTCGCAAAGTATTGATGTCGCGATATTCTGATCCTACACATATGACGACACGAAGCCCCAATGAAGACATGTCGGGACAAATACACACATCACCTGGTTTTCCGTAATTTTTCTCATATTCCATTTGTCTCATCATATGTTTTATTGCCCAATGAGAGACGTTAAATTCTATTCCTTGGAGCAACTTACCATAACGAAGAAATTGAGTCATCCTTTCCATTGAGCTTTTCTCAAAAGCCTCATTGATCCTATTGATATCATGCTTAAAGTATTTCTCCATTGCCTCGGTGCCTGTAACCACATTGCCTTGACCGGATTTGGATGAGATCTTTAAATCTCCCATGAGCGGACTCCGCTGCACTAGTTGCTTCACTCTTGAAGTGTCTATACCGGTTTTTCCATGCACGCACAAATTTTTCCTTGAACTTATCCAACCATTGAGTCCGACAATACCAGATGGCGGTCGGATAAACTTCGTTCCAATCGGCAATAAACTTCTCCAATCTCTTTTTGTACATAACCTCGGTAAGAGACCAATAAAATTTCTCCCAATCTCTTAGAAATTCCAACCACTTTTTATGATTTTCCGCATGTTCTTTGTCCACTCGCTCCATTATCTTGCCTCTCTCATCTTCTTCTTCTTCGGGGGATAGTTTGTTTTTTCGAACATCTTCCTCTGGTTGTACCATCATTCTCTTCTTAATATCCGCCTTTGCGGGTTCAAACAAGGCATGAAATTTTTTTATCACATTATTACGTATATGATATGTACATAGGAAATTTTGTGCGTCCGGGAAGATGTCGGATATTGCTTTCATTAATGCGTCATCGTTATCGGTTACGATGACTCTCGGAAGTTGATTTTCCCGGAAGAACAATTTCAATTGTCGTAATGCCCAATGAAAATTATAGTCCCTCTAGTTTTACATTAAACACCAAGCCAATGTAAATGTTACCTTTTCCGAGGTTTGCCCCACGATGTTGAACAACGGAATATTGTATTTGTTTGTCTTGTAGGTGCAATCCATCAAAAGAACACCACAACATGTATTTGCCAATTGTGAAAGCAAAGGATGCGAAATGAATATTTGAAGGGGCTTCTCGTCCGGCGCTCTTTTAATGATACGCGTGTAGTTGTGATCCCAAACTATCTTCTCAAATTCTTGCATAACGCTCCTCCCTTCCCATTCCACCCTTCTAATAGTTGCTTATGCAAAGATAAATTGTACAGAGAAGACATGTTAGTCTTATCCTTTTCCTTGAAGCCTCTGAGAATTTATCTCGGTTTGATAAGTGCTTTGCTCAATCTCTTTACATCCTCGAACTCGTCGGTTTTTAGCTTCGTAACTAAGGAGTGACCAACAAAATCTTTAGGATCCCGATGTTTATGAAAGCCACACAAAACCTCACAATCCCAATTGTTCATGTCATTTAAACGGAATACAAGCTTAAACGGGCAATTATTCTTCCTCGTACGAGTCTTGTATACCCTATTAGTCTTCCTTGGATAAACATAGTCCTTTCTCTTGTGGCTATTCTTCTCCATGTATTTCCCACTTCTCTCACAAGCCATCTCAAAATGCCTCTTCGAATCTTCGGTATTCCTCACCAACACACACATGTTCTTAAGAGCCGTCTCTTTAGCCCAAGCGATTGCTTCCTTTCGATCTGTTATTTTCTACATAAGAACAATTTTGCGTTAATTAGTAAAGTTCAAGATACTAGGTGAAAAGTATTATTTGGTCACATACCGGAGGGATTTTATAGTATTCCGACGTATCCCGATAAAGCGGCTTTGCATTTGTTGGATCAATATATGTCACCACCTAATGATCGAATGAAAATTAGTTCCAAACAACATTAAAACACTATGCTGGAAACCCATACCGGCATGCTCGACCATTGTTCCGGCATAGTCTAAGTTAACCAAAACGGAAGACCAAATTTGAAACCTATTCCGGCATATATGTTTCATAA
Source organism: Papaver armeniacum (assembly GCA_023531295.1). Taxonomy (NCBI): domain Eukaryota; kingdom Viridiplantae; phylum Streptophyta; class Magnoliopsida; order Ranunculales; family Papaveraceae; genus Papaver; species Papaver armeniacum. Next base: position 192,128 of record JAJJWW010012530.1, read on the forward strand.
GAAAACAACGCCGGAAGCACGGGTGCCGGCATTCTCGTAACCTATTGTTCCAAGTCGGTAAACAATTCCGGCATTGGAAATAATTGTTGTTGAATGCCGAAATTTAGCTTTGGAAAATATTTATTCCTGCATGTTTTTTTGTAGGTACCGGCATTGTATAGTTGTAACTGAACAACGCCGGTTGTGGTGCCGGCATTCTCGATATTTATGGTACTACGCCGGTACCTAGTTCCAGCGTAGATGTTTATTAAGTTTCAATGCCGGTTTTTGGTTTGGGATGAAACTGTTTCCTGTATGTTTTTCATGCAGTACCGGCATGGTAACCGATCAATGAAACCATGCCGGTTGAATATTCCGTAGTATATTCCTTGTTAGGTAAAAAGGTTAACTCTGTACCGACATAGTTTTTTTGGTAGAATGTTATGCCGGTTTATTATTCAAAATGGGGGATATCAGTTTACCGGCATGGTCGTAGTATGAATACAATGTCGGTACCGCGACTACCAGCATGGTATTCATACAACTACCATGCCGACACCGGGGTTTTTCAGTTGAAAAAATGGCGGGTTTAAGGAAAAAATTCGATTTTTCGACATCTTAGCATCTTTACCTGTGTGTTGGGGATGCTAGTATGTTGTGCAAGTTTACTTTCTTATGTTGGTTCTTCAAGAAACTCTCCATACTCGTGAAAATCATCATTCAAGGGTGCTGGCTCAACAAAAACTTGCAATTGTGAGTTGTTGTCATTGGATGAAGATTGAAGATATGCTCCTTGTTGTAGTTGATCTAAAGATTCAGCAGCAGCAATTCTCTCTTCACAATCATCCTCCATTTTCCACAAAAAAATTTCTCTCTCAAAATATTTTTCTCTCCTTCTACTCTCACCTCACTAACCCAAATTCAAATAATACACACACTAATAATTTATAAAAACTCTTATGATTTTACTAATTATTATTAATCACTAATCCTGATTAGTGAGGGGTAGATTAGGTATTAAAAAATACTTAGATAAGGGGTGACCCCGAATTGATATCTGGATCCATCTTTTGTCCTTTTCTTATATCCCCCAATTCCTTTTTATATCCCCCAATTTCGCGTTCTAAAAAAAAGGGGTCACCCAAACATAATTTCAAAAACCCATTATCCAAATATTTTAGGTGATGACTAATTTACCCTTATTTAACTATCGATAATCTTACTTAATTGGAGTTTAACCATTTTTTTTTTAATTTTCAAATTTTTTGTTTGAAATTTTTTCCCCTAGATTTGCATGAAAATTCATCATGGTATTGATGTTTGATATCATAGAGCCATTATCGTAGAGTCGTTATTGTTTCCGAACGGTCGTTAAGTAGAGTCATTATTGACTTTGAAGGGTCGTTATTGTTTTTAAAGGGTCGTCAAAGAATTGAATTATGAACAAGACGACTTCTAAAGAGTCGTTATTGGAGAGTCGTTATCTTCTTTAAAGAGTCATTAATGAGAGTTGTCATTGTCTTTGAAATGTCATTATTGTCTAAAAAGAGTCGTTATCTTGTTCAAAGAGTCATTTTTGAAGTTTCGTTATTGGACAATCATTATTGTCTAAAGAGAGTCACTATCTTCTTCAAAGAATCATTAACGAAAGTCGTTATTGTCTTTAAAGTGTCGTTATTGTCTACAAAATAGTCGTTATCTTCTTCCAAGAGTTATTAATGACACAAATGAATTTAAGGGTCGTAATAGTATCGAATACGACAATGACCACCCTTAAAGTCGTTATTGTCTTTGAATGGTCATTAATCGGGAGTCATCATTGTCTTTGAAGAGTCGTTATTTTAAAAAATAAAAAAATAAAAAAATGACACTGCTTTGAGACCAGCTGACATATTCATGTATAACTGGGACAATGTGCGGGATGTATGTGTTGATGTGACTGGTGTTTCACCCTTTACAGGAGGCGGGGTACGTACCTATATTCCTGGGCTTGCCATAAAGAATGTGGTTGCTCGTAAGAATGCCAAGTATTTGGAGAAATGCACAGCGCAAGGTTATGGTTTTGGACATTTACCACCTTAGGAGATCTCGGCGATGATACCACTGATCTTCTGAAGCGCTTGCACCATCATATTGCTTGCTATGATGCTAATGTGTAAGTTGGAGATTTTCTCTTTCATAGGTTAGGAGTGGTCATTCAGAAAGGGTTTGGAGCTCAGGTTGTTGCTAGGCTTCCGACTAATTTCCTCCTGGATGATAGTCCTTCTGAGATGTAATCTTTTTTCTCCTTAATTTCATTATTCTAAACCAAAATAAATAAATAAATAATAATATTTAAAAAAAAAAACTTGGATGAATGTGTTTCACATGGCTATGGTTTAGGTGTTTTAGCTTTCACTACTTTGGAGGAACTTAGTGAGGATATTGTATGTTTTTGAACCATTTGAAGAATTATCTAGTTAGTAATGATGCTGGTAGTGGTCTAGGAAGTTTTATTTTTCATAGATTAGGTGTTGTTATTCAAAAAGGGGTTGGTGCCCAGCTTGTTGGTCGGTTGCCAACTAAAACTTTGTACGAATCCTGATAAGGTTCTCTTTATTTTATTAAAAAATATAAAATACCAATAAATAAATATTAATAGAGTGACATGTGTTAACGGGTGGTGTAATCTAGTCTTTTCAGTATATATAGACCTCCCATGGGTGGAGATGAGAATCTAGGTGTTGATGGTGACTTTTAGTTCAGGGCTAAAATTGTAAAACCCTGCATTTAATAGGTCATCACTCTGCAAAGAGACAGAGCCACGTAAAAGTGATGAGTGTTCAATCTCTATACTAGCACACTTATTGAGCAACTCAATATTTTCTCATGAAATTTACCCAGAATGGTGCATGTAGCAACAATCCCAGATATTCTGTAAATTTTGGCACCTTGCCTATATTCACTTAATATAAGTTTCTTTGAATGCTTTCTGTGCTATGTTCCCCAGCTGAACCCTTAGGCATGACAATTTGTGTTCACTCGTAGCAGAGTAGCACGAATTTCCAAATATCAAGGATAAGTTCTTTGCATAAGGTATTCAATCAGAAAGCATGCTGCTCTCTGACAATGAACTTAAATAACTCTGTGTCAACACATAGAATTCAATAAATTACCCTGACTAATTTGCAAAAATTAGGGTTTTGCGCCTTACGCAATATATCAGACCTTTCTTGTCGAAATTAAGCCTAGGCAAACTAGGTAATTAATCCGCCATGGATTAGTAGGTGCAAAATCTTGCCCAGAATCAGAAAACAAGGAGCCGCGGGATAGGAGCAGCAGCAAAGGGAGGCGTGGCCATGCCTTAAGCTAGCCAACGCCAATTTCCATTGGCCACGCCCCATCCTAAACCCGCCCTATTTCCCTCAACCAATCAAGTCGCCTTAAACGCGCCACACGCACATAAGTTGTGGCTGGGCCCATACTTGTCGGCCCCATTTCCCATCCACCAATCAGGTCGCTCTAAAGCCGTCATACTCACCCCGAAGTGTAGTCACGCCCATGCTTGGCCTGCCCTCTTTTTTGACCAATCAGGTTGCTCTAAACTTGCCACAGTGTTAAAATGGTAAACTGCGCCAGATGGTCACGAAGCCAATTGGCTTTCCAAAACGCGCCGACATGCCAAACGTACCATGTTGCGCCAATGAGATGAGCGGCATGCCAACATACCACTTTGTGGCAGCATGCCAAAACATGCCATAAATAGCGCCCTGCGTGCTAACCTACCTCATGTTGGTGGCCAACGCCATGATAAGCTTAAATTAGGTTTTCTAGTCGAAGCGTGACTCGCATTAACCAAAGCCCTAATTTCCAGTCGTGGCACAAATTATGCCACTTGGACCCCACAACATGCCACAAGCCGTGTGGGACCCAGGAAGCCCCAGGAATGGCGCCGTATCATAGCCACTCACGACAATCCTTACTCATGTGGCCGTTTCTAGACCATGGCCTTGCTATAGTTCCTTTGGCACAGCTATGGCACTATTTGCACAAGAAGTGTCGTCATGCTGCGTCCACATGCCACACACACTAATTAGGGTTTCGGCATGCCAAACCCTAATTTAGGCAAAGTTGCTACACCAACCAAGCCAAGTAACGTTCCCCAAAGCATTGGGATTGATGTGGCAACAAGGCCAATGTTGCCACGCCATATTTTGGGTCTAACACCAATGTGCCAAAATCTAGCGGCCATGGCTACGCCAGGCGCTACTTGCATCATCGTGCCACTGGCATGCGCCAGCTATGTCAGCCACGCGACCGTGCCGCATCGCACGTGCTAATTAAGGTTTCGATACGCCAAACCCTAGTTTAGCTAAAGTCGCCATACCAACTAGGTTAAGTGATTCTCCTAAGGCCTTAAGTTTAACTTAGCAACATGGCCAATGTTGCCAGAGCCATATTTGGGTCTAACACCAATATGCCAAAACAGCTGCCACGGCTACGCCACTGGCATGCCTCTATACCATGGTTACGCCAGACGCCACTATGCCAATGGCGCCACTTTGCTATACAATAAGATATGGCCATAATTAATGGCCATCCTTTCTCATGAGATGCAATCTCGACCATCCAAATTCGCCCTTAGAATTGGCTGGACTTGTGGCAAGTTTTAGGCGACTAGCCGCTTAAATATCGTGGCTATGGCTACGTCAGGCGCCACTTGCACCACTGTGCCACTGGCAAGCACGAACTATGCCAGCCATGCCGCAGTACCACTGGCATGCGCCGAAGGCGCCAGCTTACCATTATCGGGCGCCAACAGGAGGTAGCCATAATCAATGACCACCCTTCCTCACGAGATGTAATCTTGGCCGTCCAAGTTCGCTACCGAACTTACAGGCCTGTGGCAAGTTTTAGGCGATCAGCCAAAACGAGCCTAATAGCATCACATGTTATTTTCCTATGGTAAGTCCCTTGACTTTGACTTGCAACACGTAGCAAAGTGCTACATGGTTTCCACAAAAACACTCGAGACATCAAATATGTCACAAACTGGGGGATGCTCATCAGGGTGTTTGCCTGGCGTTTTACAGCATGTGGCGTGCAATGCGCCCGTTACAAGAAAGTGTCATGAGGCGGGAAAATTAGTGATGGTGAAAAGTAACGGCGTAAACGAATCCACTTCCTTCATCATGGAAGCATAATGTCTGACGGTTACACGTTACTCTATTCTTCCACCACTCAATCATTTCCACTTCCTACGAGATATGACTTGTATAAATAGGTTTCACCTATTTCCACCAAATAACAAGTTTTTGGTGGCAACAACATTGTATCCGTAAATCACCAAGAACTCGATAGCTTTTCACTCGCAAGCCGGTTCCACTTTACGATACAAGTCATAAAACAAGCCACATCTTCGAGAATTAACCATTCCGGTCTCAACACTTTCTTCGCTTCCCTCCCTAAGACCAACCCTTCTCCTTCACTTTGTGACCGAAGCAAGCCGGGAATCAGCCATTTCTTGGTTTAGGCCAGATTATGCGATTGATCTCTCGAATCAAAAGTACTCCCGTGCAGTGCATTGTTTAGGGTTTAGATTTGTTTCTCATCCACACCCAAAATTACCAAAACCAGCAGAAACAGTTTTCACCCATAAACACTAGGGCCCCTAATTATTCTTGAGGCTCCCAATTAAATGAGGCTTTCAAGTAAATTATCATTTTTCTAAAAGAAAATTTAAAGCATGCATTTTTATTCTTTTTATGTTATTCTTTGATTTTAGTAAACTTGCATAACTAAAATAAAACTATATTAAACCAATATTAATCAGTCTTAAGGCGAGCATGGTATTGTTGGGCGAGTAACGTATGGTTGAGAGTTGTAGAAAAGTGCTTCTCTATAGTGCTTTATTGTGTTGTATTGTATTGTGAATTAAAATAATAATTCGTTTAGTAATTTATAATACAAAATTATTGCGGACCTAACAAACTGTAAATAAATATTTCAAACCTAAGAAGCTGTAAATTTGTTTGGTAAACTGTCGTGCTAAAATTTTGGTGACATAACTAGTGATGCAAATAAATACGTATTAAAATTTATTTCTAAATACATTTTAATTAAACATAATGAAGTATTTTTTTTAAAATTATATTAATACAAGTGTAGTTACCTAAAATCGGTTATAGGCTAAACGTGGGATTTTAGGGTTTCTGAAAGTGAGTTACGGGAGGTTGAGCATGAACATTCTTCGCCTAAACCACGCACAATAGCCGTTCAAAGGCTGCTTCAGTGACAGGAGAGAGTATGGAAGGTCTCAGTGAGGGAAACAGATGAAGAGAGAGATCACAGAACATGTTATTGCTCTGAGAGGTTATGAGAAACTTGTGTGTTAGCTTGGAAAAATAGATAACCTATTTATAGCTGAATTATCTAATCTCAGGTCGGAGAAGATAGGGATTGCTTGTCGTGCGGAGTACTTTTCCCGTCTCTTCAGGAATAAATATAGATAAACTAGGTTGAGTTTATCTTGTTATTCTACCGCCTTTACTCTTTTCTGCGGTGAGAAATAGGTCGGGCATTTCTCACACGTTTCGTAAACCGCCATACCAAAAACCTAATTGATATCCCCTCATTTGTGTGAAGTTGAGTCAGCCGTTGTGATGATGTGTTGAGAGAGAGAGAAAAACATTATCTTTAGCCGAGTTGGCCAAGATAGAGAGATATTCTCTGATTTGTGAGAATGACTAGGATGAGTCACGTGAAAAGTGATAAGCACGTTAGTGCGACGCTTTTTCACCCGTAATTACATTAGCTATGAATCATTTTATCGCTAATAAACTTGTTTTAAGTATTTTGAAGGAAATAAAGCTCGATGGACTAAAATACAGAAATCTGCGGGTAAAATGGAGGAAATGAAGTGATTTATGATTAAATGGGCTAAGCCCGAAAGGAATTACATGGAGAATCATTTTATTAAGTCCAATTATGTGGAAATGGGAGTGTGGTAAGAATTCCACTAAGTGTGTAGAAGTGTGGAAACCATGTGAAAGCTATTAATTATGATAAAGGATATCTGAAGATATTTTGTTTAATGAAGAAAATATTTCCTTAAGATGTGGAGTAATGGAATATCTGAAGATTTGGGAAAAAATATTATTCTTAATGGTTGAAAATAATAATTAAGATATTGATTGCAGTATTTGACACATGGCGCATTCTGATTGGAGGATTTTTATATTATTCGACACATGGCATGCTTTCATTGGATGATGATGTGGTGGTGGATATGATAAAGGAAAGTGGTTTCCTTTGAAAACTATAAATACTTGTTGAAGCAGATGGAATAGGGTAGTCCGGAGTCTGAGCAAAATAATAGAGTTTTTATTTCATTCGTTTGATTTTCTTTTGTAATAATGGAGTAATTTCTCCACTGTGGTTGAGGAAGAAGCCGGGTTATTATGTACAATATTCAGGTAATCTTTTAATAAAATATTCTTTTGAGCAATAATTGTTTTATTAATCTCTCTTTTATATGAGCTTCGTTCTTTATTTGTTTTGAATAGCCTTAGGTTGTTGATCTTTTATAAGCGAAGGATATTATAATTATTTGGGTTACAACAAAAGTTGTACTATTTGTTTCAAAAGTTATATCTTCCGAGATGTATCGGTTGGGTCTCGATAGTCTTGAGTTATCAAAATGGATATTTGTTGAAGATTGTTTGGGTGTTTTACATAATTAATCAGGTGGAATCCTAAAACCCTAGTTTCTTTCAATTTGGTTTATAAATTTTATTAGCGTTAGTTGATATTTTACTATTCTAAGATTTTTGGCATTTCATTTAATTAGAAACTAAAGGAAACAAATTTGGTCTCTGTGGAACGAACCTCATCTGTATACTGTCCTATCGACAGTCGTGCACTTGCGGCATAATAAAGTATCCCATCAAGTTTTTGGCGCCGCTGCCGGGGACTAAAAAAAAAAGTTGTTATTTTTAGTTTCTATTAAATTTGTAAATATTAGGATAGTTTAGGTTTCTTTTTCCTTTTATTTATTATATTTTATTTTTTTAGATTTTACTTGGGTATCTTTTTATTTTTGGTGTGCAGGATAATTGGAGATTTAAAGTGAAAATAAAATTTGCGCATTAATAGGTAAGTATCCAAATTTTATTTATTTTTGTTTTTGTAAATAATTATTTTAGGAAGTATTTCGATTCTTTAGATTTTATTCTCTTTGTACATAATTAGTTTAGGATTCTTTTTATTTGTAAATATTTTATTATATTTATTATTTTCTTTATTTATATATAAAAAAAACACGTTGCACACACCAATTGCATCGAGAGACAACCGAGTTTAGGAAAACCCGTGGAAAAGTACGATGAACCCGTGCATTGGGCCTTATGGGAGTTACCAGCTGAAATTCCACAAGTCTCAGCCTCGTACCTGTAGGTATATTTTGTTGAGGTAACCTGAGCCTACCAATTTTAATCGACCCCGCATTTTCATGTGCACTAAGAAAATGTCGAACTGGTATTTTGAGGACCAATATAATGAATATCGACCCGAATTTCAAAATGGACAATATTCATGTTTTTACCATAGTGTGGATAGTACTTGGGACCACTACCGACCTTCTGAAGGTTATGGTTCTTACCACGGTGATCCCAATTACTATTCGCACGTCCACCAGTCATATGAACGGGTAAGTGAGAAATATTATAATGACCAAAATGTAAGTTCTCCGTCTTTGGAGGATTTAATGAAACAGTTACAACAAAATAATTCTTATGATCCTAGTCTTTCTTTAGAAAATTCACTCAAGCAGTTGACTGAAAATTCAAATAGGAATGACATACTAAGGGAGCAATTTTATGAAGAGTCACCCAGGCATGACTTAGATACGAAGCAAAGAATTGCAGCTTTAAGTATTGCTTTAAATGAACTTAATTGCAAATTAGATAAGGTTCAACCATCTTCATATTGTGATGATGATGAGGATAATACTGATGAAGATTATGAAAAATGTAGTCATGATGACGAGGAAATTGTTACACCAATTGAAACTTACGATGATCATGGTGTTTCTAGTTCAAATCCTAATAATATTGTTGATTATTCACCTATTCAAAGTGAAGTGGATTTGACTAGAGATACCATAATTTTAGATGAAGTAGTATATCATTGTGATTATGAAGCCTATGATGGTTTAGAGGAAAGAGTTTATCCTGAGAGTAGTGTTTTAGAGTCTAGTCTCTTCTGAGGATTATAGAAATGTAGAACCACATGATTATAACCTAGAAGAAATAAAGGACCATTTTCCAAAGTCTCGATAATTTAGAAATTAAGGAAATTGTGACTAGTTTATCTAAGGATATTGACAACTCTAGGTTTGGGGGTATATATATCAGTATCCCCGTGGTTTATCCTTGACTCTTGTAAAGGCCCCTAATTTGGGACTTGACGTTTGTGCCTCTACCATTTTAAAAGACTATCTTCATGTACATTTTCTTGAACCTAGTTATGTCAAGAAAGAAACTCAGTTGATAAAAACCCATCCTCTGGTTGATGTGGTTAATCCGGTCCATGATACCATTATTGACTTTGTTGTCCCACCAAAATTTTATTTACCAAATGTGGGAGTATCTCAGTTGGAAATGTGTCATTATAGAGTTTTTAGAACTCAACCTAATTATTTTAGGAAATTAGAATCGTCGACACATTTTCTTAAGAATGACCACCATTATGGTCAATTGTGTAAGTCCAACCTGATTGACTTTAAGGATCCACAATTATTCAGGTTATTATTATGTGCTTCTAAGTTTTTATTTGAGTTCTTCCAGACTTTACAACCTGATCCTAAGGATCCTGCCAATGAGGAAACCTGGCCCATGAAAATATTTTATTCAGACCCTTTTATAGAGCCTGAACCTGAACCACAACTAGATATAGTTGTCTCAAATAAAAAACTTGATAAGGATGTATTTGGTTGGTTCACTTTCTTGATCTGCTGCAGTTTTCTTCTATTCGTGATAATATTATTTGATTCAAATGACCCACAGTTGTTCCGGCTACTACTTTATGATTTTATGTGGTGACTAATTCTTCTGATGTCTGGATGAAGACTTTAAACTTAGCGCTTTACGGGAGGCAACCCATATATGGTGGTATTAAGGTCCCTCTGGAGGACCCTGTTGTTGTTGTTGTTGTTGTTGTTGTTGTTGTTGTTGTTGTTGTTGTTGTTGTTGTTAATTAGTGGAATTTGTTTTATTCCCCATGGAAGAATTGCTACGCTTTATCCAGGTACTATCTTTCCGACATCTCTACTAATTCCTCATGTTACTTTACTTTTGTTACTGTGCTTTCACGAGAAACATTGAGGACAATGTTAGATTTAAGTGTGGGGGAGTGGTTAACTTGTAGATTATGACCAGCTATTGAGCGGGTCTATTGTAGGGCATAGACATTTTCTTGCATGTTAATTTCATAAAAAAATAAAAAATTTGAACAACATGACCAGCTGTTGAGCGGGTCTTTCAGATTATCCGTCTAGCTGTTTAGCAGACATATTTACCCCATTGTTTAGTGGTTCCATCTAGTTATTTAGCAGACATATCTACCCCACTGTTTAGTGGTTCTGTCTCGCTGTTTAGCAGATTTCTCCCCATATCTAGCAATTTAGCGGATATTTATCAAGCTGTTGAGCGGATATATTTTCTATTTTGCTCGAGGACTAGCAAAATGTAAGTGTGGGGGAATTTGATAAGCACGTAAGTGCGACACTTTTTCACCCGTAATTACATTAGCTATGACTCATTTTATCGCTAATAAACTTGTTTTAACTTTTAAGTATTTTGAAGGAAATAAAGCTCGATGGACTAAAATACGGAAATCCGTGGGTAAAATGGAGGAAATGAAGTGATTTATGATGAAATGGGCTAAGCCCGAAAGGAATTACGTGGAGAATCATTTTATTAAGTCCAATTATGTGGAAATGGGAGTGTGGTAAGAATTCCACTGAGTGTGTAAAAGTGTGGAAACCATTTGAAAGATATTAATTATGATAAAGGATATCTGAAGATATTTTGTTTAATGAAGAAAATATTTCATTATGATGTGGAGTAATGGAATATATGAAGATTTGGGAAAGAATATTATTCTATATGGTTGAAAATAATAATTAAGATATTGATTGCAGTATTTGACACATGGCGCATTCTGATTGGAGGATTTTTATATTATTCGACACATGGCATGCTTTCATTGGATGATGATGTGGTAGTGGATATGATAAAGGAAAGTGGTTTCCTTTGAAAACTATAAATACTGGTGTTGATGGTGGATTTTAGTTTAGGGCTAAAATTGTAAAACCAAATTTATGCGCTGACATCCTGCAAAGGATAAAGCCGCTGATAAGTGATGAATACTTCTTCACGTTACTAATTCACCTAGAATGGAGCATGTGGCAACAATCCTAGTATTCTGTGAATTAAATACACGAAATTCATCCAGGTTGGAGCATGTAGCAACAATCCCATATACCCTATGAATTTACAACATTATTAATCAATGCATGACCAGCCTTATATTTCTTGTACTCATTATTGGTGCGGCATGACGACTAAGTGTTGCTCTCAGCAGAGCAACACGAACCTCCAAGTATTAATAATAAAGCATGTACGAAATACCCGTACAGGCTGCAACTCTCGGTGTGTTATACTAGCCCGATTGAGCATACGACTCTCGGTGTGTTATACTAGCCCGATTGAGCATATTTGAATCTGGATTGTCCATATCGGTCTTAAACGTCACAACCATCCAACTTCACCAAAGATGATTGGATGACTTGGATTGGCTCCATAAGGTGTATTGGAATATTCACCACCGACCCAACATGGGCCCCGCATGGTCAGCCTCCAAAAGGGTGGCATAGCTTGCCAAACCCGTCCAAGCCAAAGCAAAGATGGGACGAAAAACCTAAATTAGGGTTTGCGGCACATCACATGTGTCGCAAAACAGCCTCAACCATCCATCTTCGCAGGCATAAATGGAGGGTGTAGATGTAGATTCAAAGGGCCAGAGCATGTCAACACGCCACCGTAAGCCCGCCTACACACATGACCATCGGTCGGGACCAACCATGGCTGGTCGTTCCGGATCGTGCGCCCAAAGTGGGCATGCCGCACGGCCTGGCAAAACCCTAATTAGGGTTTGCATTGATCGCAAACGCCTCATTTTCCCCCGATCGAATGGAGGGTTTAGAGTCGATGAGAAGGTCCAGTGAGCATCAACATGATCACCGTGGACCCATCTATCTCCACACCCAATCGGCCAAGGCATACCATGCCTGGTCGTTCCAATTCGCACGCCCAAACTAGCGTGGTAACACTTCCCAATCGCAAACTGATCTCGACCACTTAACTTTAGGACCGAATTGAGTGGCTTAGATCACGTTCCTATGGGAAAGTAAGGTATAGGCATGTACACCAGCCGCCACCTACACGCCGAACTAATAGGCCGGGATCGACCAAGCTTGGTCGTCCCAAACGCGCACCTCAAGAAGGCATGACGCGCGGCATTTGCGGCACCAAACTTCGTGGTAAAACAATCCTGACCGCTCCTCTTTGCCGGACCAATTAAGCGGTCAGATTATACTTTCACGGGACGGTGAGGTATGGGCATGTATCGACAAGCATGCCGCCTACACGCATGCCCGATCGGCCATGCCAAAATCTTGTCCCAAGCTTGGATTCGACCAAGCTGAAAAGTGGTGCTTGCGCACCTCTTCTAAAACCCTAATTCCACTAACGATTCGCAGATGAGTGTCTCAAAGATCATCTCGTCCGTCCAACTTCACCGGCTTGGTTATACATCCTGGGTCAGGAGTTAATTGGTCGGTGAGGCGTTATGGTGATCACCACCGTCATTCTACCACACCATGTGGTCGACTAAGGGAGGACTTGTTTAGCGCAACCTCCAAACCATCACATGAAGTAGGCTGGACATGAGGTTATTTTGAGACGCTCAAACAACGATGCTTCATACATGCTGAATATATTTGATGCAAGATCACAGATAATACACACGATACTTCACAAGTATCGACTTCCTAAATAACTTAGTTATTTAATCTAGCATTACATGCTACTTTTCTATGGGTCCCACGATCCACACACTCAAGACATCAATCATGTCACAAACTGTGGGATACATACTGGGGTATTGGTCTGGCGGTTTACAGCATGCAGCGCACAACGCGCCATTGATAGGTGTCGTAAAATACCTAATTTAATATCTATTGGTTATGCTTTCTTTGTTACTTTTCGCGTGAATTATGTATTTTATGAGTGTTTTTGAGTTACTAGGTACTCTGGAGTCGCACGGAGGAAAAGAAGAAGAAATCACTCTATTTGAGCAAGAAGAGGCGAAAGCGTCATTTCGTATGCATGTGCTATCGAGAGCACAATGGAGGATGAGGGGCTTTCATGCTGTGGTGGCTCTTTTATTCACACCTGTTGGGTGCCTTGAGTAATTCATATTACTACAAAGACCTTAGTGGATTTTACTCAAGGGAGTCGCACATGTGCAGTTCAAAGAATGGTAATTAGGTCTTATTACAAGTAGAAAGGGGGTCGAGTGTTCATTAGTTCGAGCCATGAGAGACTGCATTTCTCCTTGCCGTTTGCCGGAGATCGAGATGGTGGTTTGTTCATCAGCAGATACAAAGATTTGGTGATTGTTCACCATGGGTCAAGAGCCCTATCTGAAGCCGAGAAGAAGAAAGGAAGAAGGAGTATAGTTGCTGGCGTTCTGGACCAGAAAAGGGGAAGAGATTGAGATGTTGATGCCACGGATTCTGTTGGGTGTTTGAGTTAATCAGCAGGTCAAGTTTGGAAAAGTTTTTTGACTTGAAATGCACAAAGAATGAACAAGTTTGCTGCCATTATTTTGGGTGTTGTGTACTGCAATTGATGGGTGTTTTAGGATCTATAACGGATATGAATAAATGGGTTCTGTGTGGAATTGAATTGTGCAGGGAAGGAGATAGAATAAGGATTAAATCAACAGCATATTCATATCTTCTTCACCACCAGAAGTTGCAGGCAATGTGTTTGAGAAAATGCCAGACTTACCAGTTCTTCACAATGTCAAACAGGGAATGGAAATCAAGGCATTAATGGAGTTGAATGGCAATTCTTTGGTAGAATTCATAGCTGAACTGGAAGGCTAAGCTGCTGCAGTTTGCTATTGACACAGGGAGATGAAGGAAGCAGGTTCTGATGGGTGTTTGATTTGGGTTGGTGACTGAAGCTGCAGATAATGGAAGTTGGGCATTTCAGATGGTGGATTGTTGTTTGGCAGGTATTGGTGGTTATGTTGTTGGCTTGAGGTCCAGGTGTATGTCGCTGCTGTTTCAGATGGGAAGATGATTGGCTTAAGCTGAGTTACTTGCACTAGTTAAGATGCACTTGGAGCTGTGATGACCTGGGATTATGGAATTGCAGCTAAGGGGAATGGAGGTTTGAAGTTGGGTTCTACTAGGAGCTAACGATGAACTAATGAAGCTCGATGTTTGCTGTCGATTGAGAAGCTTGGAACATACAGGGAGTGACGTTGTTGGCAGGTCGGAGGTTAACAGGGAGCTGCATTAGTGGAGAATGGAGATGGTACAGAATGTTGGTTGCTGCCACGATATTGTTAATATTGAATGCATGGAAGATGATGGTTGTCGTACTGATTGATAGAGATGGCCTGGTTTGATGCTGAATATGAGATTGCAGGGAAAGCTGAAATCTAGTGAATGCAGCTTGAGAAGATACGAGTATTACAGGGTTAGAAGTGGCCTGAGCAGATGGAGTGTTATAGTATTGCAGGTGCTATGGCTTTGATGGAATACAAGAGCTGGAGCTGTGGCCTGAATGCAATGGCCAGAGCTGAGCAAGAAGTTGGTTGTGTTGTTAAGCTGAAATAGAAAGAATTGCTGCTGCTAATGTGGGTCTGGCAGGACTGAGGCAATGAATGGTCCAAGGTGAAATTGGTATTGCAGGGGGGATTGGCTTTGTCACAGTTGAGCTGAACAGAATGAGTTGTAGCTGTTGCAAGTGCATTGAATTGGTACAGCAGGTGCTTGTGCTGTGCTGTGCTGGAGATGAGCAATGGAGCTGCAACAAATGAATGATGCGGAACAAATGAAGGCATGTTGCAGCTGCAGTTTGTGTGTGTTCCAGGGAATGCCGCGTGTTCCGGTGGAAGCCGTTGAATTGGAATGAATAGTGGGTTCTGTGGTTGGTTGGTGGAATTTAAAACTAGTGAAATTGCAGGTGCAGAACAAGGAAGTATGTGGTGGCGCACTCAGATTAGCCAGATTATAAATGGGTTGGTATTACGGACTCTGGGTACGAGTACTGGTGGTCTTTGAGTCTGCAATGGTTATGGGTTCAGCTGGTGTTAGTTGTGTTGATGAGATCTGTGGTGTGTAATAAGGTTAGAGCTAGAAAGTATTGTGACAGGATGGTTTTGCACTGGAGTGCGAGGTCTCGATTGCAATGGTGGCCTGAGATGGCAGTGAAGTTGGTGCTTTGATAAGCAACAGTGAAAGCAAATGAGAATGGAAGCTGCAGAAATTGTGCGAAAACGGAGCAAAAATGGCAAGGCGGTGGTGCTGCTTCCGGTTGTCGGATTTCGGAATGGAAAGTGGGAATTGCAAAGTTTCACTGAATCATGAAGGAGGTATGAGTCGGATGTAAGATTTGGCGGCCGGGTATATGAGCTATGAGTCACGCTTTTGGGCGCGTTTTGCAAGAATCCAAGAGTTAGTTTAGATGGTGCATTTGTGAAATATGGCTCAATTGTGAACTGCAGAGAATGATAGTGAGTTGCTGGGAGTTACGATAGGCGGATACAAGCTCAGGTGGTCGGAGATAATTTTTAGGTGACCGGAATCCGACGATCGGTGACCAGATTCCGACGATGATGTCAGTTTTCCGGCGACGAATTGTAGACAGGATTTTCAGTGGGTTATTTTCACTCATGGGCTTGGTGGACCACTTGGAGATGGGTTTTGAGAAGATTTGACCTAATATTGGAAAAAGTATCCTTTTGGAAGGGGAGAAGCATATAAATAGAAAACTCTTTCTCTAAACAAATATATCTCCATTAGGGAGGCTTCTACTTGTTTTCTAGGGTTTCACATGATAGTTCTTCTTTGCTTTCTATGATGATTTCCAAAAACCTAAGTAGTTGATTTATTATTATTGGTTAAAGATGTAGTTGGATTTTGAAAACAAGTTATGATTTTTATGAATTAGTTTTCTCTCAAAATCATTGTTTGATTTCTACGGGTTATAATAATTGCATGATTGATGTATTGCAATATGATTGAATGTTTGTTTAGTTAAGTCTAGAATTGATTGAACTCACATCCATATCTATAGCTAATTTAGGGTTCATCATCGAGCTATAACCTTGAATACGAGTAGCATGATATGATTATGGTTTGTAGTGATACATCCTCGTAGTCATATGTAGAAATTGACCTTTGTTCGAATTGTTTGGCGCAATGTATTACAATTGCATTGATTAGCCTATTTCTGAAACTTAATGCTCCTAGGAATTGAACTTAATTAGCGCAAGGCGTTAGATTATTCTTTAGGTAGAATTCACATACGCAGCTCTAATGTGTGTGTTGATGACTTAAGAAATTTACGGAGTATTCTTGCAATAAGGTATTCTATGGCTTTTGATGATAGCGAGATTAAATACGAATTCTATTCATATATTAAAAAACTTGTTTACAATTGAAGATGAAACCTTTATCCAATATTTTCATACCCTTGATTTGCGTGTTTATTTCTTTGTTTGCTTTTATTTTATTTTCGTTTATAAAAATCAGAAAATCCTCCGTGTTACTTATAAGATACCGAAACATATTGACAACCAAGACCTCTCTGTGGGAACGATCCTTTCTTGCCCTTGCTATATTTATATTTTGAGTAGTAAGAAAGTGTAATTTATATACGTGTCGGGTCGACGACCGATCACCATCACAAGAACGTGTCGGAAGTCATGGACGGTTAGTGATGATTGGAGAAGTGGGAAAGGCGGTCGTGTGACACTAAAACACGACTCCACTAATCCATCACTCCACTTTCTCTACTTCCCACGAGATACGAGGGTTAGGCTTAAAGAATTGTATAAATAGGTTCTCCTCCTATTTTCCAAAGAGGAACAAGGCAAGACAAGACAACAGAGGCAAGTGTTGATACAATCGTATTCAAACACCAGAACTGATAGCTTACATCCTGCAAGCCAGTTCAGCTTTCTGATACAAGTCATACATAGCCAACACCTTCTTCGCTTCCCTCCCTAAGATCAACCCCATCTCCTTCACTTTGTGACCGAAACAAGTCTGGAACGGCCATTTCTTGGTTTGGGCCGGATTTGCTGCAGATTGATTTCTCTAATCTACAAGCACTCCCGTGCAGTGCATTTGTTTAAGGTTTAGACTCATTTCTCATCCACACACCCCAAATTACCAAAACCGGCAGAAATAGTTTTCACCCATAAACAATTGGCGACCACACGGGAGGTTAATCTCTCGGTTGTAAAGTCAATTTCTTCAATACCATTCAATCAATTTCAAGATGGTTGGTCTTAGGTTCGCCTCGACAGTCTCAAATCCTGATGGTTCCTCCAACGGAGATACCCCTCCTCCTAACGGAGTATCTGACGGCATGATCAGGAGATTTCCAACATTAAGCGAACTAGCACGGGTACAGGAGATTCATACGAAGAACATGGAGCTAATCAAAGAAGCGGTAAACGACATACTTGATCTCCTCATCAAGATGACGAGAGATGAGCGTTCGGAGACCTCTACACCAGGGGACTAGTTCCCCTCGGATCAATGACTTTACTACGAACCGAGACCAGTGGATCAGAAGCGGCATCTCTAGTGGAAAGCTTGTGTGAACTCTTGCACCTCTCAAAGAATCAACAGGCGAGACGTTTCACGCAATTAATAAAATAGCTACGGACGTACACCCGACTCCTTCACGTCCGTAAGTCTTAATCGCATCGGAAACATACGTAAATAATGTTACATTTACGAGTAAGACGACATGATGGCAGAGGAAGGTCACAACAAGGCCCTACATGTTACCGCACGCATCAAGGGTTTAGAGTTAAGGAGGGCCCTCATCGACACATGAGCATCTTTGAATGTGATTACTCTCAAAACTCTCAGGACAGCCAAGGTTAGCCCATGCAAGATTGTACGGCAGCCTACCACAATGACGGACTTCAAAGGAAAATGCACCAAAGCACATACGGGTATGTCAATCAATTTATCGGAGGGACCGTTCAGTCAAAAGTGAAATTTGAAGTCATAGAAAAGGAACCGGACTAGCATATGATACTAGGGAGACCGTGGCTTCATGACAATAAGGTCATCCCTTCAACGTATTACCAGTGCCTGAAGACCATGCTAAATGAGGAAGTCATCCGTATTCCTGCATCATTATCTCCGTACGCACCAATACGTGGAGTGGAACTGTTCGAGCCAAAAGAAACTCCGCAAGGAAGGTCAGAAAAAAGTCCTGTGCACCCCACTAACCACGTGGGCTTCAATCCAGGAAGAAGACCGACTTGTATCCCTGGGGGCTAAGTACCATGACACACCTTTTCTGACGAGGCGTCCATCTTCATCCGGTGAAGCTTCAACCCATGCTCACACTGATAGGTGTAGAATACACCGTATTTAATATCTAGTATTTATGCTTTCTTTGCGAGTTTTCTTGTAAATTATGTACTTTACGTGTGTTTTTGAGTTATTAGGTATTCTGGAGTCGCACGGAGGAAAAGAAGCGGAAATCACCCAATTTGAGCAAGAAGGGCGGAAGCGTCATTTCGTATGCATGTGCTATCAAAAGCACAATAGAGGATGAGGGGTTGTCATTTTTACGGTGGCTCATATCAGTTCATGGGGGTGCCTTAAGTCATCTTGGATACCCCTTATCTTCTCCATCCGGGGCGGCTATATCCACTCCCATTCTAACGAGAGACCTAAAAATCTAATCCATCTCCTAATCATTTTGTCTTTCCCTCACTCCACCGAAATCGAGAAGCGATGAACAACAGCCATGGCTGAGAAAAGGGGATTTGGTATTTCGATAGATGAAGAAGATGAATACGATGAATGAGAAGAAGATGAAGATGTTGCTTTGTTGATATGAGACACGGCGTAGATTTATTCAATCGATTGAAGAACCGAAAGTGAATCGAGAGAAAGAACCGAGAGATTGTAAGAGCAGTGATTGAAGAACAGTGAAATTAGGGTTTCTGTGGTGATATTTAGTTTGAGATCGAGAGGAAGACAGTGGAAGAAATGAATTTAGGTTTTCATGGCTTGAGCGAGAAGGGTTCTGAGAATTTGAGATGCAGATGGGTTTTGGTTGAATCAAAGAGGAGACGGAGAAGGAATGAATAATTAGTGGTGAAACCGGGGTTTCTATTGAATTTAGGGTTGGAGGTGTAGAGATTTGATGGGAGATTGAAGTCCAGAAATGGAGATGGCAGATTGGATCCGATGATGCAAGGTGGTGACACGTAAATTAGAGATAGTGATGGCAAGGGAAGCAAGCAATGAAGAATAGGAATGAGCGGAGAATGGAGCCGATTGAGTAATGGGTTATGATTCTCGGTTGGGAGACCGAATGAGTTTGAAGATGCAACTACTGAGATGATGGTTGTGTTGATGTTGCCGCCATTGAGGTTGCTCGAGATGAACTCTGCACTTGCAGAGCGGGGATGGAATGAGTGTGTTTGAGGTTGCAATACAGGAGTTATAGGCTAGGTTCTTTGGCAAGGTATTTGAGCGAGATGGAATCAAATTTGAGATGAAGGTTAGGTGGAAGAAATGGTGATTTTGTTGTTGGCTTCGAGACCGCAATGGTGGGTCAAGAGCGGGTGGTGTTGGAGGGCTGGCTTGGCTGAGGAGATGAGTAGTTCTGGTGGAAGTGATGTGCAAGCTAGAATTGGTAGTTGTGGATGTCGAGGTTGCCGTGGATTGAAGCTACAGATGGGAAGAATGCTGGCAGCTGCTGAGAATGAAGGCTAGAAAATGGCTTAAAATGGTGTCAATGGCAAGTGTCAGGGTAAATGGAAGAACATCAGGGCTGCTGTCGAAGCCCAGAATGTGACATTGAGTGAGAGTTGACTATGGATCCGAATTTGTGTTAGCTATGTGCAGGTTGCACTAATGGGTTGTGGGGATGTGTTGCCACAGATAACAGGGAATGACAAGTGATGGTAGTAATGTGAATTGGAGTTGTCATGGGCTGGAATTGCAGTTGGAGGTGCAGGCTGGGAATGCAGGGAATGAGTTCATGGAGCTACAACATTTGGAAATGGCATTGCAGGAGAGAATTGCAGTTGAAGAGCTTATGAAGTTGATGTGTTGGCTCAGGAATGGTGTAGATAAAAGTCGCAATGGCGAGTAAGACTCAAATACAAGCACGGTTTGAGTTTGTGCTGCGGTGCAAAACTCAGGAAATGTCTTTGGTGGTTTGGAGCTACGGATGGGATTACGCTCATTGTTCTTGAGGAGTATTGCGGGTGGCGGTTGAGTTGCGGGAATGTATGGGATGGTGCTAAGCGATGCAGTGAGATTGAGTGGGCTGTTGATGTGATAGAGAGGCATGCTAGGATTACAGTGGGAGTTGGTGATGATGGTGCATTACGGGTTTGGTGACCATCATGGTCAAGCACAATCATTGTGCATCACAAAGATCGGCTTTGTGCAAGGTTGCAATGGCTTTGCAAGACCGACTGACCATTGGTGACTGGGTCGACCACGACCTGCAACCGGACTCCGACTCCCTCGACTTCGGTTTGACCTCGGTCGACCGAGTTGACCCGCCGAGTTGACCCGTTGACCGGTGACCGGTTTGACTTTGCCGATCACCTGAGCTAGTTTTCCGGCGACTTTTCCGGCCAAATTCCGGCCACAATCCGATTTTTCAGCGAGCGTTTTTGGGACATATTTTCTGCACGGGTTTCTCTCCATGGTGGGTCGGGTGAATTTCCAACTAATGGACTTTGAAGACAAAACCTAGTTTTGGAAGGAAAAAAAAAGACTACAAAAGGAAGACTTATACAATTTTTGGGGGACCACGTTTTATTCTATTCTTTTTCCTCTACTTTATTCTAGGGTTGAGAAACATGAGACTTCTCTTTCTTCTTGTGATGAACTCCTTGAATATGAGTACCTAAGTTTATTATTGGTTATGGAATAAGTTTGATTTCCAAACATGAGTTTTTGTGCAATAAATTAGTTTTCTCTCATATTATCGTGTATGATTCACAATTAATATTGTTACATGATTTGAATGCTTGTTTAGTCGATTCGCGAATCGATTGAGTTTGCTTTCATCTTTATTGCTAGATTAGGGTTATTATACGCAAAAGTGATAATTCCGGATTGCAAGTAGCATAAATATGATTATAGTTTGTAGTGATATACTCTTATGATCATATGTGAGTCACAACCTTTGTTAAATCGGATTAGTGCGCTTTCCACGTTCGATTGCTTTGATTGGCCTGATTTCATAGAACTTAACGCATCTAGGGAATTAAACTTGATTAGTGCTTTTACACGTTAGGTTGTTCCTTTAGGTAGAATTCATATTCGCATCTTTTAATGTGTTTGTTGATGACATGAGGAGGTTTGCGGGATATTCTTGCGATCAAGGTATTCTAGGGTCTTTGATAAAAGTTGAGATTAAAATATCAATTCTAGTTATTGTGGTGAAACCATGTTTGTGAATGAAAACGAAATCCGTAACCAATACTTTCACATCCTTGATTTGCGTACTTTATTTGCTTTTTTGTTTATTTTTATTTACACAAGAGAAATTCTTAGGGTGTTTTATATAGGAAACCATAACAATTTGACAACCTAGACCTCTCTGTGGGATCGATCCTTTTTTGCCCTTGCTATATTTATATTTTGAGTAGTAAGAAAGTGTAAATTATTTTTGACGCTTACGACAGCGGTCAAATTTTGGCGCCGTTGCCGGGGAGGCTAATTGTTAATTGTTTTTAGTTACGACATGTACTTACGACAACGGTCAAATTGCTAGTTGTTAATTGTTTTTGGTTTCTTATTTTTGTTTTTAGTTTTTGTTTTATTTTTCCTATTTTCTGGTTTTTAACCTTGGTTTGAGAATCTTATTTCAGGTGCTTATTTCTATGGAAGGAGCATATTACATGGATGGATACGGTTTTCAACAACCTCAACAATATGATAACTACCAATTCCATGGGTATAATCAAAACCAATTCATTGGTTATGACCAATATTCCATGGAACCTTATGGTTTTCCTCAACAACCTTATGTGTGTGAACAACAACAAGGTTGGGAGGATTCTTATGCTTGTGAACAAAAAGTCTCTAATTTTATAGATCAAGTTTCCAACTTTTTACAAGAGGAATTTAAAAAAGCTAAAGAGACTACAAACGAGCAACTCCAAGAACTTCGTGAAGGTATGACTATCTTGCGAAGAGGTATTGATCAATATAAGGAAGATATGGATAATTCTAATGTGCATATGGTTTGTGATGAATATTTGATTGATGCTAATGTTGAAAAAGGCCAATCCTTGGGCACTTTCGTTGATGTTTGTGTAGTTAACTCAACTCTTGATCTTAATAATGATCATTCACCTATTCAAAAGGATGAGTTAGAGATTAGCAACACTAAATTCAGCGAGGAACAATCTTATGTTGACTATGATAGTGACGGTGATTATGATACATTGCTTGAAACAACTCATGGTGACATCTCCGAGGAGTCTTTTTGGGATCAAGATGAAGACGAAGAGGAATATGTCGACACTTGTGTAGATTACTCAAGCATTGATCTTAATAATGATCAAGAGCCTATTCAAAGGGTGGAGCTTGAGGATGATGCATTTTCGAGTGTTCTAAAAAAGTTTCTTATGATAAAATTTGGATCCACAAAAGAGTATGTGCCTTACAACAAAAAGGAGTGTGTTGAGAATGAAACCGATACGACCAATATTGTGGAAGACCCAATTGAGCTTGCAAATGATTGTAATGATTATGTTTATGTCGAGACTATGGTTACGGCAGAAACGGACGAAGAATGGTTACAAGGTTTGATAGAGGACCATGATATACAAGAGGTGAATAATTCACTTGAGTTTTTCAAGCATGAAGAGGATTCCGTGATACAAGGGATTGTGCAAGGTTTATCTAACCCTTTGCCTATTGTTTCTTCTCCTTTACCTCTTATTGGGTTGAATGTATGTGCTTCGAGAATATTGTTGAATGACTTTGTTTCTCGTTTTCCGCCATTAGAGATACTTGATTCTCATACTATGCAGGTTATGGAACAAGAAACCGTGGAAGTACCCGACTCCTATATTCTTTATACACTTCCAAGTGTGGACAAGAATAAGTGTGGGGGAAGCTTTTATCGGTTAATAGCTTCACTTTTGTTTTATATTACTAATATTTGTGCGAAGCTAGTGTTTGAAAAACAGGTTCTATGGAAGGATCCCCAACTTTTCCGATTATTGGTGTATGGGGAATGAATCTTACAAGAAGCTAAGTCGGGCCGTCGACTTTAAAACAAGCGCTAAGTGGGAGGCAACCCACCTGTTTTGTATCTTTATCCTTATCTTTTTACTTTTATGCATTTGCTTTTATCTTTATTTTCTTTGTTTTTGCATATTATTTGCGGAATTTCCCACCTTGGACTTTCTTTGGACGATTCAATTTTACATTGAGGACAATGTAAAGTTTAAGTGTGGGGGAGAATTTATATGTTTTAGTTTTCTCTTAAAAAAAAAAAAAAAAAAAAAATCAGAAAAAATAGAAAAAAACAGAAAAATTTGTGCTTTTTGAACTCCGAAATCTAGAACTTGTGCCTTTAGGATGACACCATTAGTGGATGGAACCATTTTGAATGCAGGAGTTGAGGAACCAATTAACTAAAAGGGAAGAATATAGCTCAGAAATCACAAATTAACATGATAGTTGTTACCATATCTCGGAATATCACCATATCACATTCTATTTTTATTTTTCCATATTTATCTATTGTTCTCTAAGTGCTTTGGTGGGTCACTAAACATCGACGTGTTATTACTGCTAGGATGAAATAGAGTGATTGAGTTACTAGAAAAAGAAAAAAAAAAATGATGAAAAAATATATATGAAAAAAAAAAAAAAAAAAAGACCGACCAATTAGACCAAAACGGAATAAAAAGACACTTGGGAATAGCAGTATGTGTGAAACGTAGTCCCTGTCTCCGTCGCCTAAACAAGCGTGTAATGCAGGATCCAAGGCAACTATCATGTACTTTCGACAAGAAGCATGCGCTTGGATCCAAAAGATCTAATCATGCCGTCTTAAAAAAAAAAAAAAAAAAAAAAAAGAAGAAATTATTATTGTGTTGAATAAAGTCACTTTTGGTTCCCTTGTATATGCCAATTGATTTGATTTAGCATTCAAAGCACAAAATAGCTCAATCTATTTGGATTAGGTTCATCTTAGCAGTGACCTTGATGAGATATGGGAAACATCGAACACTTGTGAATATTCGCCAACATCTACATCTATATCCATCTTCTTAATCTTTTCATTGTGATTGTGGTTTGTTAGTTTCGAGTATTGTGGCTTGTTCGACTATCTAATTAGAGTTTATTTACTAATATATGAATTGAATTTGCAAGGTACCTCCTCCTGTAGTCATTTTGGATTCATTCATTGATTTGTCACAAATAGACGGAGTTTGAAATATAGGTTTTGTAGGTAGACCTCTTGTAAACCTTCACGAGACTATAACTCGTCCACTAGGGACACCTAGGGGTTTAAAGGCTTGTTATTTATGCTAAAATTAACCGTAGCCTCGACGAGACGGAGTTGTTGTATTTTATTTTTGTTTGATTTGCTCGAGGACTAGCAAAGTCTAAGTGTGGGGGAATTAAATAGGTGTAGAATACACCGTATTTAATATCTAGTATTTATGCTTTCTTTGCGAGTTTTCTTGTAAATTATGTACTTTACGTGTGTTTTTGAGTTATTAGGTATTCTGGAGTCGCACGGAGGAAAAGAAGCGGAAATCACCCAATTTGAGCAAGAAGGGCGGAAGCGTCATTTCGTATGCATGTGCTATCAAAAGCACAATAGAGGATGAGGGGTTGTCATTTTTCGGTGGCTCATATCGTTCATGGGGTGCCTTAAGTCATCTTGGATACCCCTTATCTTCTCCATCCTGGCGGCTATATCCACTCCCATTCTAACTTGAGAGACCTAAAAATCTAATCCATCTCCTAATCATTTTGTCTTTCCCTCACTCCACCTGAAATCGAGAAGCGATGAACAGCAGCCATGAAACTGAGAAAAGGGGATTTGGTATTTCGATAGATGAAGAAGATGAATACGATGAATGAGAAGAAGATGAAGATGTTGCTGTTGATATGAGACGCAGCGTAGATTTATTCAATCTGATTGAAGAACCGAAAGTGAATCGAGAAAGAACCAGAGATTGTAAGAGCAGTGATTGAAGAACAGTGAAATTAGGGTTTCTGTGGTGATATTTAGTTTGAGATCGAGAGGAAGACAGTGGAAGAAATGAATTTAGGTTTTCATGGCTTGAGCGAGAAGGGTTCTGAGAATTTGAGATGCAGATGGGTTTTGGTTGAATCAAAGAGGAGACGGAGAAGGAATGAAGAATTAGTGGTGAAACCAGGGTTTTATTGAATTTAGGGTTGGAGGTGTAGAGATTTGATGGGAGATTGAAGTCGAGAAATGGAGATGGCGTATTGGATAGATGATGCAAGGTGGTGACACAGAAATTAGAGATACAGTGATGGCAAGGGAAGCAAGCAATGAAGAATAGGAATGAGCAGAATGGAGCTGATTGAGTAATGGGTTATGATTCTCAGTTGGGAGACTGAATGAGTTTGAAGATGCAGCTACAGATGATGGTTGTACTGATGTTGCCGCCATTGAGGTTGCCTGAGATGAACCTGCACTGGCAGAGCTGGCAGATGGAATGAGTGTGTTTGAGGTTGCAATACAGGGAGTTATAGGCTAGGTTCTTTGGCAAGGTATTTGGCAGTGGGCCAGGGCTGAGATGAAGGTCAGGTGGAAGAAATGGTGATTTTGTTGTTGGCCTGAGACTGCAATGGCTGGGCTGAAGAGCAGGTGGTGTTGGAGGATGACTTGGCTGAGGAGATGAGTAGTTCTGGTGGAAGTGATGTGCAAGCTAGAATTGGTAGTTGTGGATGTCGAGGTTGCCGTGGATTGAAGCTACAGATGGGAAGAATGCTGGCAGCTGCTGAGAATGAAGGCTAGAAAATGGCTTAAAATGGTGTCAATGGCAAGTGTCAGGGTAAATGGAAGAACATCAGGGCCCTCTTTGTCGAAGCCCAGAATGTGACATTGAGTGAGAGTTGACTATGGATACTGAACTGTGTTAGCTATATGGAGGTTGCACTAATGGGTTGTGGGGATGTGTTGCCACAGATAACAGGGAATGACAAGTGATGGTAGTAATGTGAATTGGAGTTGTCATGGGCTGGAATTGCAGTTGGAGGTGCAGGCTGGGAATGCGGGGAATGAGTTCATGGAGCTACAACATTTGGAAATGGCATTGCGGGAGAGAATTGCGGTTGAAGAGCTTATGAAGTTCTTGTGTTGGCTCGGGAATGGTGTAGATAAAAGTCGCAATGGCGAGTAAGACTCAAATACAAGCACGGTTTGAGTTTGTCTGCGGTGCAAAACTGGAAATGTCTTTGGTAGTTTGGAGCTACGGATGGGATTACGCCTCTTGTTCTTGAGGAGTATTGCGGGTGGCGGTTGAGTTGCGGGAATGTATGGGATGGTGCTAAGCGATGCGGTGAGATTGAGTGCTTCTTTGTTGATGTGATAGAGAGGCATGCTAGGATTACGGAGGCTGGAGTTGGTGATGATGGTGCATTACGGGTTTTGGTGACCATCATGGTGAAGCACAATCATTGTGCATCAAGATCATCGGCTTTGTCAAGGTTGCAATGGCTCGTGCAAGACCGACTGACCTGGTGACTGGGTCGACACGACCCGAACCAGACTGACTCCCTCGACTCGGTTTGACTCGGTCGACCGAGTTGACCCGCCAAAGTTGACCGTTGGCCGGTGGCCGGTTTGACTTTGCCGATCACACGAGCTAGTTTTCCGGCGACTTTTAAGCCAAATTCGGCCACAATCCCAGTTTTCCGGCGAGCGTTTTTGGGACATATTTTCTCGCACGGGTTTCTCTCCATGGTGGGCCGGGTGAATTTCCAACTAATGGACTTTGAAGACAAAACCTAGTTTTGGAAGGAGAAAAAGACTACAAAAGGGAAGACTTATACAATTTTTGGGGGACCACGTTTTATTCTATTCTTTTTCCTCTACTTTATTCTAGGGTTGAGAAACATGAGACTTCTCTTTCTTCTTGTGATGAACTCCTTGAATATGAGTACCTAAGTTTATTATTGGTTATGGAATAAGTTTGATTTCCAAACATGAGTTTTTGTGCAATAAATTAGTTTTCTCTCATATTATCGTGTATGATTCACAATTAATATTGTTACA
Source organism: Papaver armeniacum (assembly GCA_023531295.1). NCBI lineage: Eukaryota > Viridiplantae > Streptophyta > Magnoliopsida > Ranunculales > Papaveraceae > Papaver > Papaver armeniacum. The sequence goes on from JAJJWW010012530.1 coordinate 219,736, forward strand.
TGATTTGAATGCTTGTTTAGTCGATTCGCGAATCGATTGAGTTTGCTTTCATCTTTATTGCTAGATTAGGGTTATTATACGCAAAAGTGATAATTCGGATTGCAAGTAGCATAAATATGATTATAGTTTGTAGTGATATATTCTTATGATCATATGTGAGTCATAACCTTTGTTAAATCGGATTAGTGCGCTTTCTACGTTCGATTGCTTTGATTGGCCTAAATTTAATAGAACTTAACGCATCTAGGGAATTAAACTTGATTAGTGCTTTTACACGTTAGGTTGTTCCTTTAGGTAGAATTCATATTCGCATCTTTTAATGTGTTTGTTGATGACATGAGGAGGTTTGCGGGATATTCTTGCGATCAAGGTATTCTAGGGTCTTTGATAAAAGTTGAGATTAAAATATCAATTCTAGTTATTGTGGTGAAACCATGTTTGTGAATGAAAACGAAATCCGTAACCAATACTTTCACATCCTTGATTTGCGTACTTTATTTGCTTTTTTGTTTATTTTTATTTACACAATCGAAATTCTTAGGGTGTTTTATATAGGAAACCATAACAATTTGACAACCTAGACCTCTCTCGTAGGATCGATCCTTTCTTGCCCTTGCTATATTTATATTTTGAGTAGTAAGAAAGTGTAAATTATTTTTGACGCTTACGACAGCGGTCACACACCAAGAGAGAACGCACTTTCGAGGCAAACCATGATCGAAGGGGAAGACAATATATCGGCGCCTCTGTTAGCAATTAGCAGGAGAGACTGGCACCCAGTCTCTTCGCCCAGTTGAATGCTGCAAGAACGAAGAAACACAAGGAGAGGTATTGGACGTTCCGCAACTTGACTACAAGATGACACCAACTCCACAACCGTGAGCTCGAGGCTGACCTAACATCGGGAATGAAGAATCTCCTGTGCCTGTCTCTATCGGTTCGACTCTGTCCGTGGACGAACGTGCAAGTCTTGTCCAACTACTCAAGGAGTACCAAGATGTGTTTGCACTGGACATACGAGGAAATGCCTGGTCTAGACGAAAAATTGGTCACCCATCACCTACATGTCATACACTGGATCCAATCCGATCAAGCAATCTCAGGAAATTCGGACACGAAGTGGAAGAACAAATCAAAACGAAATTGAGAAGTTGCTAGCTGCTGGCTTCATCAGACCTATTCATCATCCGACCTGGTTAGCTAATGTGGTCCCAGTAAAGAAGAAAAACGAACAGATTCGGTGTTGCGTGGATTTCAGAGACTTGAAAAAGTGTTGCCCCAAGGACGAATTTCCTCTGCCTAACATCGACATGTTAGTAGAAGCCACCAGCGGACACGGCATGTTTTCCTTCATGGATGGTTACAGCGGCTACAATCAGATAAGGATGTATGAGCACGATGCAAGTAAGAAAGCCTTCCGAACCCCTCTTGGAAATTTTTATTATACAGTTATTCCATTCGGTTTAAAGAATTCTGGTGCAACGTATCAACGCGCTATGATGGCAATCTTCCACGACATGATGCATAAGCAAGTCGAAGACTACGTGGATGATATAGTAGTCAAATCCAAGACTCAAGCTATCCTCACAATGTCGCTACCGTGAACTGTGAATGAGCTCCAAAACTTCATGGTCAAGGTGAACTTTTGGTTCATTCACCCCCTGATAAAGAAAGTATCAAGTTTCGTCTAGATCACACTACAACAGGAAGCGTTTCAGAGGAGTCAACAAATATTGTCATATCTGAATCATCACAAAGGGTTAGCATATTATGTCAGCCCAGACAAGAGCGAGCATGGGACATCTTCAGATCCATTTGGCCAGACACCTCAAGGAGCGAGCCTCAAGAAGATAACGATGTCCGCGTGTCATGTCGAAAGAATCGGGCGAATCACTCTATCGAGAGGATGGTGCATGTCTGATGTTATGTTGGAGAATGCACTTTTGGTCATCCTATGGACTTTGTGAAGTTGTTGAACGCTCATCTACGACAAAGATCTACCCTGCTGGAAGAACCGGGCCTTCCCGGTAATGAAGAGCCTCATGATGTTCGTGGGAAGCATACATCCCACCAACGGCAATACAACCTTCAGCCTTCCATAAGCGGTTTATTTGAAAGCAAGAGGAAAGCCACCGAGATACAACATCGCATGCGTCCAAAATCGCCAAATCCAACTCCGGCACCATATGCACGACTGCCATAATGGTGAAACAACGTCAAGATATTCCATATCACGGATCGATGGTAACTACATCAATGAGAGACGCTTTCAAAATTTGTCTCCGTAGAAGATTTAGTTGCGTTACCAAAGGAGTATGATTTGAGGCCGCTTATTTGCCCATCTCAAAGACTGACCTCATGAACCTAGCGTGACAACGTCTATCAAGTCCAAAGCTCAGATACTCGTGGGCGGGGATTGTCTCCCTCTTCTCTATTTCATAAAGAAACGTCAAGAAAGCCATTGGTTCTAATTTATCCCTCTAACAATGAGACGAACTCTACCACTATATGAAGAGCGCCAAGTTCGTGCCCGTAGCTATCACGCCTCTCCTTGCAGGTCTCTTCGATCACAAGCTGCTACCGAGGAACTGTTGTTGCTCGTCGATTAATACCATCCGAGCTTCACCATATCAACGACCATTACGTACAAAAAGACCCATCGGGCATACAAGATAGAGCCACGTAGACCACGCTTGGGGATCGAGGCTCGGCATGAAATTCCTTTACCGTCGAGTCAAGAAACTTCAACGCTCCACCTACTAAGAAGATGCTCCAACGCTCTCGGGACTGCTTGCTCGAGGAAGATGCTTCAACGCTCTCGGCGGGACCCACACCACGTTCGAACATACAAGGTTCACGTTTGGGAAAAGCAAGCACGCCTAGATCCCATGTTCGAGCAAAGGGAAGACCGATGTTGGTTAGCAAGACCGGTGTTCGTCAAGGCAAGACCGGTGTTCGTCAAGGCAAGACCGGTGTTGGTCGAAGTAGCAAGGATGAAACTCGAGCAAGCACATAAACTGTAAGAGCAAAGGGAAGACCGATGTTGGTTAGCAAGACCGGTGTTCGTCAAGGCAAGACCGGTGTTGGTCGAAGTAGCAAGGATGACACTCGAGCAAGCACATAAACTGTACGGGCAAAGAAAGCAAGGCCGGTGTTGATCAAGTCACAAGGCCGGTACTGCTCAAGTCACAGGGCTGGTGTTGATCAAGTCACAAGGCCGGTACTTCTCAGGTCACGAGGATGGTATTGGGCCAGCAAACTAGGCCGGTGTTAGTCAAGTCCGCAAAGCCGGTGTTGGTCGATATCGCAAGGCTAATATCCCATCACGCAAGCAAGGCGATATCACGTCACGCAAGTAGGACGGTATTGGGTCACGTCGGTCGGTATTGGTCAAGGCCGATCAACGTCACAAGGCGGGTATTGTGCCACGTCGTGAACAAAGGCGGTATTGGGCCACGATTAGCAAACAAGACTGCGCCGGTCGAAGGCCGATGTCCGTCAGGGTTCGTCAAATCAGCAAGGCCGGTGTTGGTCAAGGGGCAAGTCTGGTGTTGGGGTGAGGCAACAGGTTTGGTGTTTGGTCGAAGCAGGCACAACCGGCCCCAAGCAAAGCCGCCATGCGGCGGGTCCCACTTGATCAGGCACATCCAGCCCCAAATTGGTCGAAGCAGGCACAACCGGCCCCAAGCAAAGCCGGCATGCGGCGGGTCCCACTTGATCAGGCACATCCAGCCCCAAATTGGTCGAAGCAGGCACAGCCGGCCCCAAGCAAAGCAGGCACGCGGCAGCTCCCACTTGATCAGGCACATCCAGCCCCAAATTAGTCGAAGCATGCACAGCCGGCCCCAAGCAAAGCAGGCACGCGGTGGGTCCCACGTTCGAGCAAGGCGCAGGCATAACACGCCCACGTTCAATCAAGCAGGCGCATGATGAGTCCCACGATCGAGCGAAGCAGGCACATCAGCTCCACGCTCGAGCGGAACAATCACGAAGAAGGCTCTCGACCGAAGCAGGCATAGCAAGGTCGATCGAAGGCAAGACCGACATCATGCTAGGGGAACGCTCGCCTGAACGCCTCTTGAACGTGACATGCTCCAAGGACAGGACGACTCGTCTCTCCTGGTAACATCTAACTTTGTCTCATAAGTTTTATCTGTATATGTCACCATCTAATGCCTACCCCACAATAGTGTAACCATTATGTGTGTAGTTGCAGGATTTCCTACACTACACCCCTCACTAGATTCAACACAATTAATCCACTTAAAGATGAATAACTATGAATTTGATTGATTATTTTCTTGAAATGTTTACAAAGAAAGTTAGAATAGAGCTAAGGAAATTACAATCACTCCGAAGTTTCTCTCTCTTAATATCTTGCTCAGCAATTCAAAAAGACCTCTCCTACAACAGACTTACTCAACCCTTTATATAAGGTATTACATAGTGGATGATAGCTAAGCTGTCCTTTATTTTCGGGAATGACTCGCGAAGTATCGCAAGTGTATAAGTGTTTGTCTTCGCGACAATCCTAAATCTCTCCAAATCTTCACACTTTTCTCATGTTTTGGCTGCCGTCATCCATTGTGTCACTTATATTATTTCCCTGCGACACCTTCGCAATGATGTCGTTTATTGATCTCGCAAAGTATTGATATCGCGATATTCTGATCCTACATCTTGCCTCTTCTCATGCCTTCTCTGCGAAGGAGAGAATGTCATGAGAATTAATATTTTGAAATGCCGCAACGACTTATCTTTATCTGTTTTAATCTCGTACTTTTATACGGAACTTCTTACAGATGTTTTCTTCTTCCATTCCTTTCTTGACACGTTTCTTTCAACCGTTTACTCTTGACCATTCATGTCCCATCTCGCATTAAATGCATTTGTTTTTTCGAGAATCCTTCTCTCTATATATAGTTTTCTCACCCTTCTCTTCTTCTCTTTTATTTTCTCTCTGCAACTTTCCTTCAACTGTATTCCTCCGCAATTTGCGCTTCTGCTACTTTAAATCCTCTCTTTTTTCTTTCTCTCGATCTTCAATTCTTCATTCATTACCATACTCTAATAATGGCTTCACTTGGTCGTACATATAAACCCCTTTTCAATGAAGTTCAAAAGAATTTGCAGGAGAAGGGTTTCACTTTATCAACCATTCCTGATCAAGAATCTTCATCTATACTCTCTGCAAAACTGTTTTCTGATCATCAATGTGATGATCAGAAAATCATAGTCTCGCTAGGTCAACTCCTCGCAGGCCTTCCCATTCCTCTATACAATCCCGAGATACCATTATTCTATGAAATTCTTGCTCACGAGAAATTCTCGCGTGCTATTTATCAATTGTGCTGCGATCGCATCCGTCCTTATGCTTGAATTCGCCAATCGTGGCGCTGGTAAAGGATCTTTATATCCTGATGATGTCAGAGATCCTTCTTTTGTTATTTTTAACAATATTGTTGCCTCTGTTTCTTATCTTCATTCGTGTGTGAAGGTTGTTGAAGATATATACATTCCTGATGCTGCGAAGGTTAAGGGCAAGAATAAAATCACTCTTCGCAAGGATAAATCTTCTGCCCCATCTTCTAAAAAACGGAAAATCCAACCTTCTTCTCATTCTAATTCCCAAACCAGTGAGAGCTCTGACGAGGATGAAAATGAGGTTGGTACTTCTTCTGCGAAGGAGAATCACTCGGTTACTTCTACTATGGCGCAATTGTCTAGTATCTTCTCCGATTCTATGCAAGGATTGGGAGATGATAATTTATACGCTACTTGCGAAGCTCTCGCTAAAATGCGATGCCCATTTGTTAGAGGATAATGAATCTTTTCGCGGAGTTTCCAGAACAATGACTTCTAGCTTTTTACATGCTCTCAATGCTTTGGTATGTTCATATTTCTTTGTTTCTTTGCGACTTCGATTATAAGCTTTATCTTAACTATTTATTTATTTTTGTTTATAGTCCGGGAGAGCTTCTTTGTTGTTGCCTCGGACCTTGAGAAAAGACGCAACAATCTTGAAAAGAAGAATCAGAACTTAAAGAGAAGATCCAAGAACTAGGCGAAGTTGCGTCATCTCGCGGGAAGGATGAAAGAATTCAACAGTTGGAAACTGAGTCTACTTCTCAGAAGAGTAAAATATCTACTCTTCAAAGTGCAAATCAACAACTTTATGGTACGAAATTTTTACTCTTCAAACCGTTTTTATTTTGTCATCTACTTTTCCTTGCCTGATTTATTATTTTCGCAGACATATATAATCTCTCCGAAGAAGCCATTCTTCTCCATTCATTTCTAGGAGCCTATGGATGGTGATGTTCTTCTCACTCACCTCAACGAATCTTTAAGTAGTTCGTCAAATAAAGTTGATTCCCTTCCATTAAACGAACTTCAAACCAGATATCGTCTTTTAGAGATTGAGCATAGATCTAGTTTAGGTTTAGCCAACCGATTTAAACAAATGTATGTTGATTCCCATAAGAAAACCAAAACTTTAAGGAAGAAAATTAGTGGTCTCATAGATGACAAAGATCGCATTGCTAATAAAGGTGCTCAGGCATTAGCAAAATTTCAAAAATCTCTTCTTGAAGTACAAATTGAACGAGATGAATCTCTTCGTCAGAATGCCATACTTAATGAGCGAGAAAATCAAATTCGTTCGCTTCTTGTTATAAATAATGATGATAAATTCGCTTGGGCTGCGAAGGTTCTAGATAATGCCATGAATAACTTAGGTGTTGATGTTAGTCTTCATGCCGAGCATACCGCCTTGATTAAAGATATGATATCGACGAGAGAAGGTTGTTTGTTATACTTTACCGCTCCTTATACGTAGTATTGTTATTGAATTATTAATTCATTGTCATATGTTTTTCAGAATCCGAGAAGAGATTTCAGACAAGGATTGAAGAACTTGAGTCTGAAAAAGAGCAACTCGCACAAGACTTTTCTCTTCGTAACAACAAGTATTCTAAGTTGAAGAAACAACTGCAAGCTACAGTAGCGAACTTCAACAATGATGTTGTTCGCTTTCGCAACCAAACTATTGAGGCAGTTTGCAATGATCATCGCATTCCTCTTAGTTGATACCCTTGTCTTTTTGATGATATTCCTGAAAATATGCCTTTCTCGGATGTTTCTGATAGTGAAGCTAGTGAGGAAGAAGAGTCTGGCGAAAAGAATGGTGGAATCGAAGAATCTGACAAAGAAGAAGAATCTTCAAAGAAATAACTTCTTTTTCTTCTTTCACTTCTTGTAATATCTGTATATATACTCTTTCAATCTTCCCTTCATTGTAAATTTCTTGGATTACTGAATACGAATTCAACCTTTGTTTTCTTTACTTGCGCATACTAATCAAGCAATTCTTCTTTGTAATACATTATTCTTTATTTTCTCGTTTCCTTTATGCATAAATCTATCATATGAAAATGAATAACAAAATTTCATCTCATTCATTCCCATACTTGCCTCTGTTATTTATTTTCAAATGAGAGATTTAGCCTCTGTATGTGAAGAAATATAATCATTTTCGCAAGTTCATTTCATGTTGAAGTTCATCATTGCGACAAGATCGCAGGACATCTTCACAAATGAAGAAATCTATTGATCTTGCCTTAACATTTCTTGTGTGGTCTTATTTTGCCTTCCTAATTAAAGGTCTTACTTCGCCACCCCTCATTGCGACAAAATCGCAGGACGTCTTTACATTTTCATGCAATGACCCACTGACCTTGTCTTATCATTTCACAATTATTTTTGCCTCTGCAGGATATTTTACTTGCGACAATATGACAGGCTTAAATATTCTTGCGAATATAAAACCCCATGACATTGTCGTCTTTGCGACGAAATCGCAGGACGTTTTTACATTTTCATGTAAAAACCCATTGATCTCGCCTTACCCTCATGTTAGTATTTTTGCCTCTTCGGGATCATTGCACAAATATGACAAGTCTAAATTTCCTTGCGAAAATAAAGCCTCATGACATTTGCGTCTTTTGACACTTATCACTCCCTAATGGAGGGTGCCGCCTTATCTTCTCCATGGTTGCCCCTTCAAGGAGGCGTACATCGGCCATACAAGACTAGCTCCTCCCATCCGGTCTTAACAACAACCGGTTGTTTTCGCAGACCTCTTATCCCTTATACCTATATGGTTTATGGTTACGAGGCGCACCCTAAGTGGAGTTTTCTTCGGGCCGAGTGCAGCATAAGCCAAGACTTGCCAAGAATGGCCGAGACACTTCAAATGCCCCAGGCACTCTTGGCTCAACCGGGTACCTCGGAGCCTTGAGCATACACTGACTCCTTGGAAGAGACCCTCGGGCGTCCAACCAGGGTATAACCTTATATATATAGTTGGAAATCCAAGGTATCTCTCCCGGATAGGCTTTCATAGGCCCCAAATCTCCATGACCCAGGTTCCAGGAGCGGTGTAACCTTTCCCCTGAGCCATGTCAAGAGATACCCCCTTATATGACGCACTTTAGGTCTTACATTTGCCTTTTGCAAAATATCATTCGCGAACTAGGGTGTAGCCATAAAGGTTCGTCCCATTCACTCACTCTATCAATTTATCAATTCATTCAATCGCTCATTTTGGTTATATTTTGCGAAGCTGTTGCGCAATCTCATTTTGTTTGCTATAATCTCATTTCAATTTTTCAATCTGGTTTTCATACATTCTTGATAGCGAAATTTTCGCGCACTTCTTCTTCAATTGTCATATTCCTTCTATTCTTGATATTCCCCTTTGTCATCCAATTTTTTTTTTTTTTTTTTTTTTTTTGAATCGAAAACTAATTATTCATTTTTTACATCTCTTATGTCCGGTGCTTTGTATTTCTCCCTTCATACTTCCTGACGTTGCCTTCCTTTCTGCGATATCATCGCAACTTCCAATTGTTTTTTGATATTGACTTCGCAATGCATCTTCATCTCTCACCATCAATTTCATATTTCAGAACAAATTTTTGGCTTTTGCTCCCACTTCTATCACAAATGTTTCCTTCCCCTTTGTTGAGTTTGTTCTATGCCTTTCCAATGGGGACGGTAACGGTTGAACTTTTTCTTCATTTTTTAGAAAATGATTCAACTTTCCTTGGTCGATCATTCTCAGGATGATTCTTTTTATGTTCCTGCAATCATTTGTTAAATGTCCATGAAAGCGGTGATAGGAACAAAATTCATGACTTCGTCTCCGGTGGTGGTTCACTTCCCATGTTCCATGGTGCAGGTATGTTTTCCATCAAGAGTATTGCTTCCCATATCTTTTCCACACTAGTGTTTAGTGGTGGCATCTTGATTTCTTCCCACACTACTCTGTGACTTCGCTGCCCTCCACGATAATTTTGCCTTCGTCCTCCATAAGTTTCTTGCGGATGATATAGCCTTTGGATCTTGTTATTCCCACCTCGGTTGTAGTAGTTCCTTTCTCTCTCAAATTCTTCCTGATCTCGGCTTCCCATGGCTACTAACTTTGGCTGTCCGTCATCTATCACCTTTTCTTGTTGCCCTTGCGAGGTGCTCGCCACGGTGTGTATTAATTTGGGTAACAAACTTGCATTCGCAGCACTTGAACTTGTATTCGCAACCGGGTACGATTCCATCTCATTCTGCCTTTCCTCCAAAGCAATATATTCCTCTTGCAGTTCTCTCATCTCGGTCATTGTGATTGTATTCTTGACTCTGAAAATTTGAATATAACAAATTGGTTGCGAACATAGCGTTTATGAACGATAGAATGAGATATCTTTCATCCACCCTTCCAGCCATTTCGCTACACATTGTCTTCCATCTGACAGTTAGATATCTCAAACTCTCGCCAACTCTTTGTTTCAGCCCGAATACATCTTCAATACATGGTCGCGAGGAGTTGTTACTTATATACGCCCCTAAAAATATAGCTTGTAAATGGTTGAATGATGTGATTGTGTTCCTTGGTAAACCCTCAAACCATTTCAATACTTCTCCTGTTAAACTTGATGCAAAGTATTTGCACAGTATAGCATCATGGTTTTCCCACTGTAGCATACATCTCACATAAGCCTTGATGTGTTGTATTGCGCAAGTTGTTCCATCAAAAATGCTGGTTAATGCTGGTAGATTACACTTTGGGGGTATTCCTCCTAACTGCACTTCTAATGTAAAAGGATTCTTCGCAGCTTCTGCGATGGCTTCATCTAACTGTCTCCTCCCTCCTTCTCTTACGTTGTTCAATATTCCTCTCATCTCGCCAATTCTCTCAAAATTTGTTCATTTGCCTCTTAATTCGAACCTATTGGTCTTTTTAATTTGCCTCTCTCCTTCTACGTTCATGTCTACTTAGATTTTTTTATTCATCATTTTCTTCTCTTCTTTCTCTGCGACTTTCTCCTTCATCTCTTTCACGAATTCGTACACCATTATATCTATCATTTTCTCTTCTTGGTTGTCTATCAGTTCTCCTTTGTACTCTTTCATATTCTTCGTCGATATTTCCATTGTTGCGATTTTGCTCGCGCCTTCTTTCTCGATTATCATGATTATTCTGCCGAATCGCCTCTTCAAATTCCCGTTCTTCCATTTCTGCTCTCAATCTTTCCCTCTCGCAAGCTAAGCGTGCTTGCTCAACATAGTGTTTTTCAATGTCATCTTCAATCTCCTTTTGTTTCCTCCGTGTTTCTCTCCCATGTAGTATTCTTCTCCCTTCTACCTTATTTTCTTCATCAATTGGATTGTTCTGCTCTTGATGTTGCCTATTTCCTTGATTTCCATTATTTTGGTCATTCTGTAGAATTTTAGGTCGTGGAATATAACAATCTCCTTCTACTTCTCTTCTCTCGCGACATTCTTCACCAAGATTTGGTTCTCTTTCTAAATTTTCTTCATTAACAGTTTCTACAGGTAATGTTCTCCTCATATCTTCTCTAACCGATCTTGATCTTGACCTGTTACTACTTCTCGATCTTCTATTTTGCAGCCTCATATTTTCCATTCTTAATTCATGATTTTGCCTTGTTAAATTTGCGCGTTCCTCTGCTTCTAACCGCCTTTCTTCATGTATTGTTTGTCTCAATGTTTCTAATGCTGCGATCTCTTCATTTCCACGAATTGTTTCTCCCATCTCTTCTCGGTTTCTCTCCTCTTGTCCATTATTTATCAATTTTTGCTCTTCTTCTCTTTCCTCCATAGAATCTGATCTCCATGTATGCACACTCACTCTATCATAATCTATTACTCTATTTGGTGTTGGTTGAGTTGGTGGTTGAATTTGGCCTTCCTCTCTATCTCTTGTGTTTACTCTTGAGGGTTCACCTACTTCATTTCTCCTTTCTCCAGCTAATCTCCTGCTTCTTCTTACAGTTGTTGGTTGTTCTGATGCATCTCTTCTTCTAGCCATTTCTTAATTTCAATAATTTGCCGAAAATTGTACGAAATTACTTCCTTTGTATTCCAAAATTTTCCAAATCACAATGTTGATCTTCACTCAGTCCCTGTTTCTAGCGCATATGTAGTTGCAGGATTTCCTACACTACACCCCTCACTAGATTCAACACAATTAATCCACTTAAAGATGAATAACTATGAATTTGATTGATTATTTTCTTGAAATGTTTACAAAGAAATTTAGAATAGAGCTAAGGAAATTACAATTACTCTGAAGTTTCTCTCTCTTAATATCTTGCTCAGCAATTCAAAAAGACCTCTCCTACAACAGACTTACTCAACCCTTTATATAGGGTATTACATAGTGGATGACAGCTAAGTTGTCCTTTATTTTCGGGAATGACTCGCGAAGTATCGCAAGTGTATAAGTGTTTGTCTTCGCGACACTCCTAAATCTCGCCAAATCTTCACACTTTTCTCATGTTTTGGCTGCCGTCATCCATTGCGTCACTTATATTATTTCCCTACGACACCTTCGCAATGATGTCGTTTATTGATCTCGCAAAGTATTGATATCGCGATATTCTGATCCTACAATGTGCTAGGCAGGGGACTTAATGTTGATGGTGGATTTTAGTTTAGGGCTAAAATTATAAAACCAAATTTATACGCTGACATCCTGCAAAGGATAAAGCCGCTGATAAGTGATGAATACTTCTTCACTTTACTAATTCACCTAGAATGGAGCATGTGGCAATAATCCCAGTATTTTGTGAATTAAATACACGAAATTCATCCAGGTTGGAGCATGTAGCAACAATCCCATATACCCTGTGAATTTACAACATTATTAGTTAATGCATGACCAGCCTTGTATTTCATGTACTCATTATTGGTGCGGCATGACGACTGAGTGTTGTTCTCATCAGTGCAACACGAACCTCCAAGCATTAATAATGAAGCATGTACAAAATACCCGTACAGGCTACGACTCTCGGTGTGTTATACTAGCCCGATTGAGCATACGACTCTCGGTGTGTTATACTAGCCCGATTGAGCATATTTGAATCTGGATTGTCCATATCAGTCTTAGAAACGGTCACAACCATCCAACTTCACCAGCATGATTGGATGACTTGGATTGCTCCATAACCCCCAAGCAGGTATTGGAATATTCACCACCGACCCAACGCGGGCCCCGCATGGTCGGCCTCCCCAAAAGGGTGGCATAGCTTGCCAAACCGTCCAAGCCAAAGAAGTATGGACGAAAAATCCTAAATTAGGGTTTACGGCACATCACATGTGTCGCAAAACAGTCTCAACCATCCATCTTATGAGCATAGATGGAGGGTGTAGATGTGGATTCAAAGGGCCCAGAGCATGTCAACACGCTCACTTTGTAAGCCCGCTACACACATGACCGATCAGTCGGGACCAACCATGGCTGGTCGTTCCAGATCGTGCGCCCAAAGTGGGCATGCCGCACGCCCGCAAAACCCTAATTAGGGTTTGAATTGATCGCAAACGTCCGTTTTCTCTCGATCGAATGGAGGGTTTATGAGTCGGCGGAGCGGGTCCAAAGTGAGCATCAACATGATCATCGTGGACCCATCTATCTCCACACCCAATCGGCCAGGGCATACCATGCCTGGTCGTTCCATTCGCACGCCCAAACTAGCTTGGTCACACTTCCCAATCATGGCGATCTCGACCACTCAACTTCGCCGAACAGAATCGGTGGCTTAGATCACGTTCCTATGGAAAAGTAAGGTATAGGCATGTACACCACCGCCACCTACACGCCGAACTAATAGGCCGGGACCGGCCAAGCTTGGTCGTCCCGAAAACGCGCTTTGAAGAAGGCATGACGCGTGGCATTTGCGGCACCAAACTTCGTCAGTAAATCAATCCTCGATCGCTCCTCTTTGCTTAGGACAAATTAAGCGGTCCAGTTACACTTTCACGGGATAGTGAGGTATAGGCATGTATACCGGCATGTTTGTCTACAAGCATGCCCGATCGGCCATGCCAAAATCGTGTCCCAAGCTTGGATTCGACCAAGCTGAAAAGTGGTGCTTGCGCACCTCTTCTAAAACCCTAATTCCACTAACGATCGTAGATGAGTGTCTCAAAGATCATCTCGTCCGTCCAACTTCACCGGCTTGGTTATACGGCCACAGTCGGAGTTAATTGGTGGGTGTGGCATCATGGTGATCACCAACCGTCACTCTACCACACCATGTGGTTTACCAAGGGAGGACTTGCTTGCAACCTCTAAACCATCACATGAAGTAGGCTGGACATGAGGCTATTTTGAGACGCTCAAACAACGATGCTTCATACATGCTGAATATATTCGATGCAGTACCTACTGTTGATGGTGGTTTTTAAACAAATGGTAAAATCGTAAAACGCCAAATAACCTAATGTCACCGGTGACACATTTATTAGAACATTTAATGCATGTAGTCAGTAATTAATAGGGGTTATTTTTTCAAATTAGGTTACAACGAACAAAACCCTAATTCCCCTCTCGTGCCAATGGCAAATCATGCAGTCACCAAACACGCCAAAGCATGCCAACCATGCTAGCCGCATCTCCGTGCCCCAATGGCAAATCATGCCAGCCACACCTAGCCCAAGCTAGCCGCACCTCGTGCCAATGGCAAATCATGCCAGCCACACCAAACGCGACAAAGCATGCCAACCATGCTAGCCGCACCTCTGTGCCAATGGAAAATCATGCCAGCCACACCAATCGCGCCAAAGCATGCCATGCTAGCCGCACCTCCGTGCCAATGGCAAATCATGCCAGCCACACCTAGCCCAAGCTAGCCGCACCTCTGTGCCAATGGCAAATCCTGCCGGCCACACCAATCGCGCCAAAGCATGCCATGCTAGCCGCACCTCCGTGCCAATGGCAAATCATGCCAGCCACACTTAGCCCGAGCTAGCTGCGCCGTGCCAAACACACTCTGCCTTGGCCCTAGCTACGCTGGTTATGCCACGCCAAACCAAACACCCTTACCTTGGCTCTAACCATGCCATGCCAAAATGGCGCCCACGCCTAGGCTTGCAAATCATGCAACCTAGGCACGCTCGCTGGTAGCTTTTCCCACCAGGGAGCGACCCAAGTTGGCCACGCACGCCATTGGCACATGCCAACACGCTCGCTGGTAGCTTTTTCTACCAAGGCACGACCCAAATTGGCCACTCATGCCATTGGCACATGCCAACACGCTCGTTGGTTGGTTTTTCTACCAAGGCGCGACCCAAATTGGCCACGCATGCCATTGGCACATGCCAACACGCTCATTGGTAGCTTTTCCAGGCGCGACCAAATTAGCCACGCATGCCATTGGCACATGCCAACACGCTCTGGTAGCTTTTTCTACCAAGGCACGACCCAAATTGGCCACGCATGCCATTGGCACATGCCAACACGCTCATTTGGTATCTTTTTCTACCAAGGCGCGACCCAAATTGGCCACGCATGCCATTGGCACATGCCAACACGCTTATTGGTAGCTTTTCCTACCGGGCGCGACCCAAATTGGCCACGCATGCCATTGACACATGCCAACACGCTCTTTGGTAGCTTTTCCCTGTGGCGCTACCCAAATTGGCCACGCACGCCATTGGCACATGCCAACACGCTCGCTGGTAGCTTTTCCTACCAGGGCGCGACCCAAATTGGCCGCGCATGCCATTGGCACATGCCAACACGCTCGCTGGTAGCTTTTCTAAACACGGGCCATGATTCAACTTGGCCACGCATGCCATTGGCGCATGCAAAACACGCATGTTGGTAGCCCAACTTGCAAGCCGTGCAACCTAGGCCAACTTGCGTGACGCGCCATTGGCACATGCCAAAACCCACGCTGGTAGCCTAACTTGCAAACCATGCAACCTCACCGCCAAGGCATTCCGCACATGCCACACACGCCACTAGCAGCTCTATGCATTGCCACTTACACTCAACGTACAACCTACCACCAAGGCATTCCACACATGCCAATGGCACATGCCACACACGCCACTAGCAGCTGCGGCATTGCCACTTGCGCTCGAGGTGCAACTCGCAACAAAGGCATTCGCACATGCCATTGGCACATGCCACATGCACCCCTAGCAACACCACTTGCACTCAAGATGCAACCAACACTCGAGACATCAACACAAACTGGGGATGCTTTCCAAGGTCTTGGTTTGGCGGTCACAGCTTGCAGCGTACACTATGCTCACATTAAGAAAGCGTGAAAAGGAATAAAGCGGTCAAATAAATGAGGAAATAATTGTGAAAACGTTTTCACCCATTAACACCATGCGGTTACCACCTCCTCCCATTATTTCACCCTTTACTCTCTTCCTTCATGAGGCCGAGTGCGTTTCAATCTCGGCTTGTATAAATAGGTCTTACCTATTTCACCGGACAACGAGGTCTCGGTCAGGAGAAAAATACAACACTCTCAGAAAAGGCAACTTTGCAAGCTCTCCAAAAAGCTTTCATCTCTTGCAAGCTTCCGAAGCTTTCACTTTCTGGTACAAGTCGAGACACTACTCTCCCAGAATTATTCTGGTCTCAACACCTTTCTTTGCTTCCCTCCCCAAATCAACCCTTCTCCTCCACTTTGTGACCGAAGCAAGTCTGGAACGGCCATTTCTTGGTTTAGGCCGGACTTATGCAGTTGATCTCTCGAATCTATAAAGTGCTCACGTGCAGCACATTTGTTTAGGGTTTAAACCAGTTTCTCACTCACCTACCGAATTTACCAAAATCGGCGGAAATGATTTTTACCCATAAACAATTGGCGACCACAACGGGAGGATTGATCTATCGGCTACAATGTCAGACTGTCGATGTCGTTCTTCGACCTAGATGTCAAGATGGTAGGGGAAGGCGACTCAATCCGACGCAACTACCAGGAAACCCGGTTACTAGTTGTAAAAACTACACGAGAAAACTGGGGACTTGCTGAAGATGCTACCACTCGATCCAACGCAACTACCAGACAACCCGGTTACTAGTTGTAAAAACTACACAAGAAAACTGGGGACTTGCTGAAGATGCTACCACTCGATCCGACTCAACTGCCAGACGACCGGTTCACGGTTGTAAAACTACACGAGAAAAACTGGGACTTGCTGAAGATGCTACCACTCGATCCGACTCAATCGCAGACGACCGGTTACGGTTGTAAAACTAACTAGAAAACCGGGACTTGCTCGAAGATGCTACCACTCGATCCGACTCAACTGCCCGGACGACCCGGTTACCAGTTGTAAAAACTACATGAGAAAACTGGGACTTGCCGAAGATGCTACCACTCGATCCGACTCAACTACCAGACGACCCGGTTACCAGTTGTAAAAACTACACGAGAAAACTGGGGACTCGCCGAAGATGCTACCAGCGATTGGGGACTTGATGGCGATGCTACCAGCAAAGCCGCCTTTTACATGGAGAGGGCGTGTTCACAAAAACCTATGAAGTGAGTAAATTTAGACTGCGCAAGATATACGATCTGTTTTTAGGTTCTTAGTAAAACCGTCATACTACTGAGTCTTGTGCCTATTGCTAGCACACACTTTCATAAAAGAAATATTCCTTTCCGAAAACATAATCAGAGTCATATTATCAAAACCATTCATCCCAGAAATAATCCAATATCCTCAAAAGCTACCAGCTGTCTATCAAAACCGGTCGAACTTTGAACCGGACATCCAGTATGTTTCTCAAAAAAAAAAAAAAAAACAAGAACCTAAATGAAATTTTAACAGAGAAACATTCAAGGAAAATCATCCAACAGAGGTCTGCTCTTCTTGGAGAAAGTCAACTTTGCATCTTCAAGAGTCGCTCTCTTCATAGTCAACATCTTGGAAAGCTTTTCGAATACTACCTCCTATCGTGCAATCTCCTCTTAAAAGGCTTTCGACATTCTTTGCATCTTTCGAATTCCGGATCTCGGCAAGGCCTTCGACAAACCACGAAGCATTGAACTCCTTTTCTACACACACGTCGCGATGGTGCTCCCGATCAGCAATAACGTCTTGAAACGGTGTGGCCAGTCACCTCACGCATGTCCTCGATGGAAGATAAAGCCTCTTCACACGCTTAACCAGCAAATCGACTAGTGATCTTCTTGGTTGTGGCCATATGTCCATGCTTCTCCCAGTTACGGTGTACAACGCCTCATACTTAGCTTGACCACGCTGAAACCGCCAACCAGCACATGACCTGGATAAGGAACCAAGTACGGGGATCGAAAATGGCGCTGTGAGCTGGCCTCATGACCCGCAAAGGGTCTTTCTCCATGTCTACGGCAGCAACCATCAGGGAATCATCCACCGTTTGAACCACATCTGTTCCCAGCGATTAGCTAGCTCCCATCTCCGAGTCACCGGCGGTGGTCACCAAAGACAAGTTTTCGTGTGGCTCCACCCAGAATCGCCCTCCGAACCAGGATTCCTCCTGCGAACTTGAGTTAGACATTTTTCAAAAGAAGAAACGGAAGAAGAAAGGAAAAGAAGCGCGAAACTCACGAACCACTTCCTAGAAAAAGAACCAGTCTTGCTAGAGGAATCACTCTCACTTGTCGAACTTTCTTCTTTCTATGACTCATCACCTTTATGAGAAGGCTCGAGTCTTTCTTAGGAATTCTTTGAAGAAATTGCCGTCTCCGGCAGCGTGCAAGGGCAGCGAAAGCATTAACACTACAGAAGCCCTGGAAGAAACAAGACACATGTTTTCAGCAGAAATTCCGTGTTTTGAGAAAAACCAACAAGGAGGCGACACATACCTGGTTATTGGAAGAAGCTCAAAGACACGAGAGGCTGCGGGAGGATCTTTTGAAACCGCCGGAACCCGCCAAACACGATTCTTCGTTCTCCGTTCCTTAGCCGGGGACTTTCCAGGAGTTGCTAGGCAACTTTCGCTTGAGATCTCTCAACATTGGATACTTCTTCAAAACTGCTAGGGAAGGTTTACAACGGACATTCTCCACCACGTTATTTACAAAATCTTGGATCATAATAAACTCGTCGCACCAGAACTCATTATAGACAAAGGTCGTCGAAGTTACTCTTCCCTTTTGAAAGAATGGAAGGCGGATACCCGGCTCAAGGGCACTGGCATTGAGGGCGGCACGCAATGAATCCTTAGGAATCATAATTTGGTAAGCAAGAGGCACCCCTTGATCGAAACCCATGTGACGAGAACACGGTCAATATTGTAAGCGACTATACGGAAAGACCCCATGAAGAAAGACGGCATATAACAGGACATGCGGCTTTGAATAAACAAGTTTTCACCAACGCTCAAATTGCCATCAGAAGACAAAGACATGATCGGAGCAGAAGCAAAGGTGTCAATTTGAGTCACCGACCTATGGACCGGCTCCCATGGGCGAAAACTGATTTCATACGACTTATCAAGAAGACTAACCAAGCTCATGCCAACCCTTGGACGCCTGTTCACCCATCGAAGAATTCGAGAGCCGCCCCAACTCGCGGGAATCGAAGGCAACGATTTCGGAGCATACTTATCAAAGTGTTCCCATAACCGGGCTTGCAGAAAAGCAACGTGCACATATGAATCCACTTTCATGAAACCATTCGAAACTCGCATGTTCGCAACTAGGTGATCCGGATGCACATACGGGGAACCAAGGAATAGCTTGCCAATGGGAAGAACTTCACCTTTGCCAACTTCTGACAATCACTAACAACTCGGGTCTTATTTCCTTCTTACCGAGAACCGTCATCAAAAATGTCTCTAGACAACCGAGAGAGCCAAAAATCTTTGCAACGTAAAGATCAGCACCCCTGTTTAGGTTCCGGCTCGTCAGGAAACCATTGAGATATCCACCATTTGTAAAAGCACCTCTCATCCTCTTTCGGACGGAATCCCTCGACTTCGCGGTGGAGTCTTTTCGAGCGAAATCTCCCAACATAGCGGCAAGGTCATCCCGCATCTTCCCCTCACTTTCGAGATAATTGGATGTTAAGATTCCTCATTAGGAAGATTCGACAAGAGAGCCACACTCTCAAGGAGAAAGTTATCTCACCCCATCTACATATGATTGTATGGGTGTCGAACACCATCTGGAGATGAAAGCAACCAAGCACGGGATATCCTTCCTAACCGGAGATTTATTGAAGCTCTGACAGCATCAATAATCTGCGCTCGAGTCAAGTTGGTATTTATGTGCTCCTTACTCACCATGAACTCAACCCATCTATCAAAAGAACGCAATGGGCTTTGACACATCCTGAAATCAATGTTGGAAGAGGAATATACCCCTTTATGAAGACAGAACCGTATGGTGTTCTCCAGGCGAACCAGAACGTGTCTTCTTTTCATCTTCACCACCGCTTAACAAAATTGGCACGAAACCTGGGTGATTTTTCCGAGCAGGGGCAAGGGTTTTGGCGAAGAATTCATCATCCGTGTTTGGTTTGGAACTATGAACATCCTTCGATGAGGCGAAATTTTGTTCAGGTAACATCTTGTCGGATTTCTTCATAACAACTTAGCAACAAGATATCGCACACGGAGAAAAGGCGAAATTATCTCACGACACATAACCGCGCCCAACAAAAGGAAAACCGGAATACAAAAAAAAAAGGTGTATTCTTTACTGGTTCAAAACTGCACACGCAGTATTTCTTCAGGGTTCAAAATTATATACGCAGTATTTTATACGGGCTCGAATGCGTCTACAATATCCTTCTTCGGGTTCAAAATTATATATGGAGCATTTTTCTACGGGTTCAAAACTGCACGCTGTTGATGGTGGATTTTCGTTTAAGGTTAAATTTGTAAAAAAAACCAGAAAAATCATGCGCTGACATCTTGTAAAAGATAAAGCCATTTATAAGTGTTGGATACTCCCTCACTTAATTCACCAAGAATGGAGCATGTAGCAACAATCCCGTTAAGCAGAATGCATGAAATTCCTCAGTGAAGCATGTGGCAACAATCCCTTCTGTGAATTTCATATCATCCTTGTATTTCCAGTACTCATTATCGGTGTGGCATGACGACTGAGTGTTACTCTTCAGAATAACACGAACCTCCAAGCACTATAATGAAACCATGTCTGAAATACCGTACGAGCGATTCTCGGTGTGTTATACTAGCCCGAGCCCTCTCGGTGTGTTATACTAGCCCGATTGAGCCCCTCTCGGTGTGTTATACTAGCCTGATTGAGCATCCGGACTGACCGTATCGGTCTAGGATATGATCTGATCGTGATCATCCAACTCCATAAGCATGATTGGATGACCCCCGGATCAATTCCATCACCCCCAAGCGGGTATGGAATACCCCGGCCGACCCCGCATGGTCGGTCATTGGCCTAGCCTGCCAAGAAACCGTTCATACCAAGCATTATGGACGGAAAACCCTAAATTAGGGTTTGCGGCATATTACATGTGTCGCAAAGCAGTTTCAACCATCCATCTTCGCAGGTATAGATGGAGGGTGTAGATGTAGACTCAAAGGGCCCAGAGCATGTCAACACGATCACCGTGGGCCCGCCTACACACTTGACCAATCGGTCAAGACCAACAATGTTTGGCCGTGACATAATCGTCACCCAAACAAGAGGAGGTGCACGGCTTTGAAAACCAAAATTAGGGTTTCAAGCCATCACGCGCGTCCATCTTCTCCGGTACGAATGGAGGGTCACAGATTAGATTAAACAGGTAGGTCATACCCGGCATGACCACCGTGGGCCCATCTACCTCCTCATGCGGTCGGCCAAGGCATATCATGCTGGTTAATCCCAAAACGCACGTCAAACTTGTGTGGTCACACCTCCCAAATTGCAAACTAATCTCGACCACTCAACTTCACTAGGACGAATTGAGTGGCTTAGATCACGTTTTCATGGGACGAGTCGGTATAGGCGTGACGCCATGACCCTACCACCTACTGCTTGGTATGGTCGACCAAGGCCGACCAAGTTAGGTCGTCTTGGAAAACAGGAAGGAAAAGAGTATGGCACGCGGCTTTTTGCGGCATCAAACTCCTATTGCAAAATCGATCTCGACCACTCCTCTTTGCCGGTCAAATTGAGTTGCCTAGATCGCACCTTCATGGGACGGTGAGACATGGACGTGTACACCAGCATGCCATCTACATACACGTCCGGTCGGTCTTCTCCAAAATTCTTCCCATGCTTGGTTTCGACCAAGCTGAAGAGTCATGCTTGCGCTCCTCTTCAAAAACCTAATATTCATTAACGGTCACGAGATGAGTGTCTCAAAGATCATCTCATCAGTCCAACTTCACTGACTTGGTTATACAACCCTGGTCGGGAGTTATTTGGTTAGTGAGGAGTCATTACCCATCACTTTACCACCGTAATCACGATGCATAAAATACACACGATACTTCACAAGTATCGACTTCTGAATAACACAGTTATTCAATTCAACATTACATGCTATCTTTCGTGGATCCACGATCCACACATTCAGAACATCAATCATGTCACAAACTGGGGATACATACCGGGGTATTGGTGCGGCGGTTTTTACGGCGTGCAGCGTGCAACGCGCCATCACAAGAACGTGTTAGGAAGTCATGGACGGTTAGAGATGAACAGGAGAAGTGGGCAAGACTGGTCGTGTATCACCAACGCACAACTCCACTACTCCATCATTCCACTTCCTCCACTTCCCACGAGAGACGTGAATAAGGCTCAATGACTTGTATAAATAGGTTCTCCTCCTTATTTCTAACAACGGAAGAAGAAAAAAGGAGAAAAATAGGAGAGAGAGAACAACAACACAAGTTCAGACGAGACAGAAAACCAAGTGTTAATACAAAACGTATTCAAACACCCAGAGCTTGCTTGCATCAATCACAAGCCTGCTCACCTTTCTGTTACAAGTCATAAGCAAGCCTACACCTTCACAATCTCAACACCTTCTTCGCTTCCCTCCCTAAGATCAACCCCATCTCCTTCACTTTGTGACTGAAACAAGTCTGGAGCGGCCATTTCTTGGTTTAGGCCGGACTTGCACAGATTGATCTCTCGAATCTACAAGCATTCACCGTGCAGTGCATTTGTTTAAGGTTTAGATTCATTCCTCATCACACCCCAAATTACCAAATTATACAGGAATAGTTTTCACCCATAAACAATTGGCGACCACAGTGGGAGATTGATCTCTCGGTTACAAGAATCGAATTCTCAATTCTTCGATTTTTCGTCTCACGATGTATCCTCACCAGGAATCCGTATGTGGTTCAGATATCATGGGAAGTGTAGCTAGAATGCTGGAGGGTGTCTTGGCAAATCAAGCCGGTATCGCTAGAAGACAGAGCGAAACATTCCGCCTTTTAAATGATATAATGACACAATTACAAGAAGGGTCGGCATGCATCTACTCAGCGGTGCAAGAAACGCCATTTGAATCCTTAGTCGGGAGTCACACCTTTACCGGTGGAGATGCGAGAAGAGCGCGTAATCACGGGGGACTCGGGAGAGGCGAACAACATGGTCCACCGACAACGAAGACTCGTGGCAACTCCACGAGAGGAAAAGACTTGTCCAGGGTACCACAACGTCTACGGATAAAGAAATGGAGCCTGCATCTTACAGGATCCTATTTGGAAGATTTATATCTCAAGACCCTTGTCAAATCTCTAAGACCATTCAATCCGCATCGACCTTTCAACCAAGTGAAAAATGCTTGAGGAAGGAGAGATCAATCAAGGCACACGTGAGTACGAGAGGATGGGAACGTTCAATTCGATCACTCAGCGGTGATATTACAACACCTCCCATCACAGAGCCGAGCAGTTTGCAAAATCCGGCATCTCATCAATTGTAACGCCTCCGGTAGTCACGGAGCAACAACTTCCACTCCTTCATCGGGACGAGGCTAGGAGGGACGAGAGGAGGACCATCCCCCATTACCATTGAGACTTGATGGAGAAGCAGGAAGTTCTTGCTAAGACTCAAACGGATATGGCCGCAACTCAGAAAGAGGTACTCACTTTTCTTAAGATATTAACTGATCGATTTCCACAAGAGTCGTGACAGCCCCTGGAGCAAAAAAGGAACACATTCAACGCACCGGAGAAGGTACTTCAGCGGCACGGACCTCCATGTACCTGATCAAAGAAGCGACATCAGATATGACCAGTCCTGTCATTGAGACTCCTACACTGGGGACTGATCCTCACCCTCAAGTCAATAGTTTCACTATGAACCAGAGGCTGGTGGATCGGGAAGCGGTTTTTCTAGTGGAATGTTTATGCAAACTTTCACACCTCTCGAAGAATCGGCGCGGAGATGTTTTCTTGCAATCAACCGAGAGGAAGTTCACGGCCGTGCCCTACATGTCCCCGCGCATCAAGGTTTCAGATTTCAAGATGACCCTTATCTACGGTAGTAGCGTCTTGAGTGTGATTACTCTCAAGACTCTCGAGAACATATAAGGTTCTCCCGAGGCAAGGTCGTACGAAGCCTACCACAATGACGGACTTCGAGGGAAACCAAACCAAAGACATACAAGAGAAGCTCCGTGGAAAGAATCGGACAAGTTCGTTGCATCCCACTCCCGGGCGTTAGTCGGGGAAGAAGACCGGCTTGCATCATTGAGGGCTAGTACTCACGATGCATCTTTCTTGACGAAGCATTCTTCTCCATCTGTGAAGCCACGACCCACATTCACACGAAGAGGGAACGAACTTTTATGGCGTTGTCAATTAGCAGAAAGGGAAAACGGTATACCGACACTGCCATTATCGATGGATAGATCAGGTGCTGCATAGACTTCAGAGACTTGAACAGGTGCCGCTCCAAACGATCCTCCTCTACCTAACATTGACATGTTAGTAGATGCAACCAGCGGACACGGCATGTTCTCCTCCATGGATGGATGTAGCGGCTACAACCAGATAAGGATGTACGAGCATGACACAAGTAAGATAGATTTTCGAACTCCTCTCGGAAATTTTTTATTATACCGAAATCTTGCCATTTAGTTTAAAGAATGCGGTGCAACGTATCAACGCTACGGCAATCTTCCACTGGAGTCGATACCTCAAGGGAACAGCCTCAAGAAGATAACGATGTCCACGCGTCATATCGAGCAAGATCTGGGCGAGTCACTTTATCAGATAGTGGTACCTGTCTATCATGTTATATTGGAGAATCTGCGCTTTTGGTCATCCTCTGGAGCTTTTGAACGCTCATCTACAACAACATATGCCCTGATAGAAAGAACCAGGCCTGATGGTAATGAAGAGCCTCCTAATGTTCGTAGGGGCATATATCTCACCAACATGCGATACAACCTTCAGCCTTCTGTAAGCAGCTCCCTGAAGCAGCAAGAGGAAAACCACCGAGATACAACATCCTGCGCGTCCGTCAACTCCAACTCCAGTACCACATGCACGACTCCCACAATGATGAAACAATGTCCAAGATATTCCATATTTAGCTCGATAACAACCACTACGAACAAACCATGTAAACCACACTTGGGGATCGAGGCTCAGCATGAAGTTCCTTCACCGCGTCGATCAAGGGAATTCTTTAACATGAGAGATGTGGTCAGTCAAGAAGCATGGAATTTGCAAGGGTAAATCGAATCAAGAGGGAAACACTTCAAAACTCCCTCTATGAAGTAATGCTTCAATGGTCTATTCAAGAGCCGCCTCAATGCTCTCTCAGGGACCCCTTTTCGCTTCATAATCCTACTTCAACACTCTCCAGGATCCACCTCAACGTTCGCACCGAAGCCACTTTAACATCCTCTCAAGTCGTTTCAACACTCAAGCTACATCAACAATCTGCGCCTGGTCAAGTTATCTTTGATGTACTCATTGCTCAACATACGTCTCGTCCATCCTTCATGAGGACCCAGTGAGCATGAAAAAACCTCAAGTCGATAGGAGGAGGGCTATCTGTGGAACGGATATTTTCATATAGTTGGAAGGCGCGGTGAACAACTCATCATCAATGTTCGGCATATCCTTGAAGCTGCCAACACTTCCGACTTGGTACCGACATTATCTCCAGAAGACATCTCAACAGGATTCTTTTCTTCCACAATGAAATAAAAGCGGGAGTTAGAACTTGTATGAAAGCACATGAGAGATGTAGTCACACACGGCAAGACACAACTCACATCGGGAGCACCAAAACCGGTCAAGGCTCAAATTCGGTACGGATTTGGCCAGTATTAGCTTTCAAAGTCCGGTACAAGTTTCAGTCTGGTATTGATTTCAAGTCAGGTGCAAGTTTCAGTCTGGTATTGATTTCAAGTTAGGTGCAAGTTTCAGTCTGGTATTGATTTCAAGTCCGGTACAAGTTTAAAGTCTGGTGTTGGTCAAGGGCATAACGCTGGTATTGCTCAAGTTTCAAGACGGTGTTGGTCAAGGGCACGAGGCTGGTATAAAGTTGACATTGATCAGGCATACGATATGGGACCCACGTTCAATCAAGCATATATGGCGGGACCACATTTATTTGCACAACACGGTTCTCTTATGTCATGGGAATCATGTTCACGAAATTCAAGCCCACGTTCGATCAAGCAGCGCAGAGCCCCACCAACGAGCTGCTGATCCCGTCGATTAGGCACAACCCCACGATCGAGCGGAGCAAGCATGTAGCGGGCCCTCGGCCAAAGCCGGCATAGAAAGGTCGATCGAAGAAGGCAAGACCGACATCATACTAGGGGAACGCTCTCCTATATGCCTTTTGAACGTAACATACTCCAAGGACAGGATGACTTTGTCTCTCCTGAGTAACATCTAACTTTGCCTCATAAGTTTTATCTTTAAGCTGTCACCATCTCATGCCTACCGCACAATAGTGTAACCATTATGTGCTAGGCGGGGGGACTTAATGTTGATGGTGGATTTTCGTTTAAGGTTAAATTTGTAAAAAAAATCAGAAAAATCATGCGCTAACATCTTGTAAAAGATAAAGCCATTTATAAGTGTTGGATACTCCCTCACTTAATTCACCAAGAATGGAGCATGTAGCAACAATCCCATTGCAGCTGTGAATGCATGAAATTCCTCAGTGGAGCATGTGGCAAAATCCCTTCCTGTGAATTTCATATCAGCCTTGTATTTCCAGTACTCATTATCAATGTGGCATGACGACTGAGTGTTACTCTTACAGAATAACACGAACCTCCAAGCACTATAATGAAACCATGTACGAAATACCCGTACAGGCTGATTCTCGGTGTGTTATACTAGCCCGAGCCCTCTCGGTGTGTTATACTAGCCCGATTGAGCCCTCTCGGTGTGTTATACTAGCCCGATTGAGCATCCGCACTGACCTTATCAGTCAGGATATGATCTGATCTTGATCATCCAACTCCATAAGCATGATTGGATGACCCCGGATCAATTCCATCACCCCCAAGCAGGTATGGAATACCCCGGCCGACCCCGCATGGTCGGTCATTGGCCTAGCCTTGCCAAGAAACCGTTCATACCAAGCATTATGGACGGAAAACCTAAATTAGGGTTTACGGCATATTACATGTGTCGCAAAACAGTCTCAACCATCCATCTTCGCAGGTATAGATGGAGGGTATAGATGTAGACTCAAAGGGCCCAGAGCATGTCAACACGATCACCGTGGGCCCACCTACACACTTGACCAATCGGTCAAGACCAACAATGTTTGGCCGTGACAAAATCGTTACCCAAACAAGAGGAGGTGCACGGCTTTGAAAACCAAAATTAGGGTTTCAAGCCATCACGTGCGTCCATCTTATCCGGTACGAATGGAGGGTCACAGATTAGATTAAGCAGGTCCGGTCATACCAGCATGACCACCGTGGGCCCATCTACCTCCTCATGCGGTCGGCCAAGGCATATCATGCCTGGTTAATCCCAAAACGCACGTCAAACTTGTGTGGTCACACCTCCCAAATTGCAAACTAATCTCGACCACTCAACTTCACCGGACGAATTGAGTGGCTTAGATCACGTTTTCATGGGACAGTCAGGTATAGGCGTGAACGCCAGCCTACCACCTACACGCTGGTATGGTCGACCAAGACCGACCAAGTTAGGTCATCTTGGAAAACACGCCGGAAAAGAGTATGGCGCGCGGCTTTTTACGGCATCAAACTCCTATTGCAAAATCGATCTCGACCACTCCTCTTTGCCGGTCAAATTGAGTGGCCTAGATCGCACCTTCATGGGACGGTGAGACATGGATGTGTACACCAGCATGCCATCTACATACACGTCCGGTCGGTCTTCTCCAAAATTCTTCCCATGCTTGGTTTCGACCAAGTCAAGAGTCATGCTTGCGCTCCTCTTCAAAAACCCTAATATTCATTAACGGTCACAGATGAGTGTCTCAAAGATCATCTCATCCGTCCAACTTCACCAGCTTGGTTATAAAACCCTGGTCAGGAGTTATTTGGTTAGTGAGGAGTCATTACCCATCACTTTACCACACCGTAATGCAGTACCTGCATAAAATACACACGATACTTCACAAGTATCGACTTCTGAATAACACAGTTATTCAATTCAGATTACATGCTATATTTCGTGGATCCACGATCCACACATTCGGACATCAATCATGTCACAAACTAGGGGATACATCTTCGGGGTATTGGTCCTGGCGGTTTACTAGCGTGCAGCTGTGCAACGCGCCATCACAAGAACGTGTCGGGAAGTCATGGACGGTTAGAGATGAGCAGGGAGAAGTGGGCAAGACTGGTCGTGTATCACCAACGCACAACTCCACTACTCCATCATTCCACTTCCTCCACTTCCCACGAGAGACGTGAATAAGGCTCAATGACTTGTATAAATAGGTTCTCCTCCTTATTTCTAACAACGGAAGAAGAAAAAAGGAGAAAAATAGGAGAGAGAGAACAACAACACAAGTTCAGACGAGACAGAAAACCAAGTGTTAATACAAAACGTATTCAAACACCCTGAGCTTGCTTGCATCAATCACAAGCCTGCTCACCTTTGTGTTACAAGTCATAAGCAAGCCTACACCTTCACAATCTCAACACCTTCTTCGCTTCCCTCCCTAAGATCAACCCCATCTCCTTCACTTTGTGACCGAAACAAGTCTGGAACGGCCATTTCTTGGTTTAGGCCGGACTTGCCGAGATTGATCTCTCGAATCTACAAGCACTCACCGCTGCAGTGCATTTGTTTAAGGTTTAGATTCATTCCTCATCCACACCCCAAATTACCAAATTATACAGGAATAGTTTTCACCCATAAACACACGCGCAGTATTTTCTTCAGGTCCGAAATTCATATATGCAATATTTCCTATGGGTTCGAAGTCATATGAAGCACATATACAGTATTCTTCTTCGGGATTCATATACATTATTCTTCTTCGGGATTCATATACAGTATTCTCTACGGGTTCAAAGCGCACACTGTGATACTTTCTTCGTGGTTCAAAATTATATACGCGAGATTTTATACGGGCTCAAGTGCGTCTGCGGTATCCTTCTTCGGGATCGAAAACTATATACGCAAAGTATTTTCTATGTGGTCGAATGCATCTACGGTATCCTTCTTCGGGTTCAAAATTATATATGGAGCATTTTTCTACGGGTTCGAACCATATATGCAGTATTTCCCTTGGGTGCATATATACAATATTTTCTATAAGAAGCACGCCAAGAAGCCATATGCGCAATATCATTGCAAGGATTATGAAAACGCCTACTCTTAGGGTTTACACCTACGTGAAAAGGGAAACAAGAAAAGTACTGGAAGACATACCTGGAAGCCGGTTTCTCTTTGTGACTCTGCCGCTAGTATGAAAAGATGAAAGAACAAAGTGCAAGATGAAGGAAAGGGATTTTATATATATGGGCGTGAAGATTCTGAAAT
Organism: Papaver armeniacum; assembly: GCA_023531295.1. Taxonomy (NCBI): domain Eukaryota; kingdom Viridiplantae; phylum Streptophyta; class Magnoliopsida; order Ranunculales; family Papaveraceae; genus Papaver; species Papaver armeniacum. Next base: position 248,987 of record JAJJWW010012530.1, read on the forward strand.
AGGGAAGGATTTCCCTTTACCAAAAATCGTGCGTGTAAGGAACGGGCCCACAAGGGCGCCCAACTTCCCAACGCCGCCAAGTTGCACCGGTCCCACCAGTTGCGCCAACTCCCCAGTACCGCCCAAGTTGCACCGGTCCCACCAATTGCGCCAACTTCCCAATGACCGCCCAAGTCACGCCCGGCCAAGCACGCACATGACTTCCCCACCTTGCGCGGTCCCACCCCAGCCAGCACGCCGTTTCCCAACTCACGTCAACTTTCCAATGACCGCCCAAGTCACGCCAGCTAGCACTCTCAGCTTCCCCACCTTGCGCCGGTCCCACCAGCTAGCACGCTCAGTTTCCCAACTCGCGTCAACTTCTCAATGCCGCCTTGACTTCTGTCTCTCAATGATCTTCGACTTCCCAATTGCGCCAGACCTCTCCCGATTTGTGCAAAATCGCCAGAGGCAAGGATTCCAAATCCTATTTATAAAAAGGTCAGACAAGCCTCCTCAATTCTCTTTAAGATTTGATGTTGATAGTTTGTCACCATATTATGCTCACCTCGCAACAAAGCTCCTGTTCCGAGCTAAGCAGGGGACTTAATGTTGATGGTGGTTTTTAAACAAAGGGTAAAATCGTAAAACGCCAAATAACCTAATGTCACCGGTGACACATTTATTAGAACATTTAATGCATGTGGTCAGTAATTAATAGGGTTATTTTTTCAAATTAGGGTTACAACGAACAAAACCCTAATTCCCCTCTGTGCCAATGGCAAATCATGCCAGCCAGACCAAACGCGCCAAAGCATGCCAACCATGCTAGCCGCACCTCCGTGCCAATGGCAAATCATGCCAGCCACACCTAGCCCAAGCTAGCCGCACCTCTGTGCCAATGGCAAATCATGCCACCCACACCAAACGCGCCAAAGCATGCCAACCATGCTAGCCGCACCTCAGTGCCAATGGCAAATCATGCCAACCACACCAATCGCGCCAAAGCATGCCATGCTATCCGCACCTCCGTGCCAATGGCAAATCATGCCAGCCACACCTAGCCCAAGCTAGCTGCACCTCTGTGCCAATGGCAAATCCTGCCAGCCACACCAATCGCGCCAAAGCATGCCATGCTAGCCGCACCTCCGTGCCAATGGCAAATCATGCCAGCCACACTTAGCCCGAGCTAGCCGCGCCGTGCCAAACACACTCTGCCTTGGCCCTAGCTATGCTGGTCATGCCACGCCAAACCAAACACCCTTACCTTGGCCCTAACCATGCCATGCCAAATGGTCCACGCCTAGGCTTGCAAATCATGCAACCTAGGCATGCTCGCTGGTAGCTTTTCCCACCATGGAGCGACCCAAGTTGGCCACGCACGCCATTGGCACATGCCAACACGCTCGCTGGTAGCTTTTTCTACCAAGGCACGACCCAAATTGGCCACGCATCCCATTGGCACACGCCAACACGCTTTCCGGGTAGCTTTTTCTACCAAGGCGCGACCCAAATTGGCCACGCATGCCATTGGCACATGCCAACACGCGCCGGTAGCTTTTCCTACCAGGTAGCGACCCAAATTGGCCACGCATGCCATTGATACATGCCAACACGCTCGCTAGTAGCTTTTTCTACCAAGGCACGACCCAAATTGGCCACGCATGCCATTGGCACATGCCAACATGCTCATTGGTAGATTTTTCTACCAACGCGCGACCCAAATTGGCCACGCATGCCATTGGCACATGCCAACATGCTCGATGGTAGCTTTTCCTACCAGGGCGCGACCCAAATTGGCCACGCATGCCATTGGCACATGCCAACACGCTCGATGGTAGCTTTTCCTACCAGGGCGCGACCCAAATTGGCCACGCACGCCATTGGCACATGCCAACACGCTCACGGATAGCTTTTCCTACTGTGGCGCGACCCAAATTGTCGCGCATGCCATTGGCACATGCCAACACGCCGCCTGGTAGCTTTTTCTAAACACGGCCATGATTCAACTTGGCCACGCATGCCATTGGCGCATGCAAAACACGCATCTTTGGTAGCCCAACTTGCAAGCCTTACCGGCAACCCAGGCCAACTTGGTCAGACGCGCCATCGCACATGCCAAAACCCACGCCTCGGGTAGCCTAACTTGCAAACCATGCAACCTACCGCCAAGGCATTCCACACATGCCATTGGCACATGCCACGCACGCCACTAGCAGCTCTATGCATTGCCACTTACACTCAACGTACAACCTACCACCAAGGCATTCCACACATGCCATTGGCACATGCCACACGCCACTAGCAGCTCTGGCATTGCCACTTGCGCCGAGGTGCAACTCGCAACAAAGGCATTCCGCACATGCCACATGCGCCCCCTAGCAGCACCACTTGCACTCAAGATGCAACCAACACTCGAGACATCAACACAAACGGGGATGCTTTCCGGGGTCTTGGTTTGGCGGTCTGACCAGCGGCGATACTACGCTCACATTAAGAAAGCGTGAAAAGGAATAAAGCGGTCAAATAAATGTGGAAATAATGGTGAAAACGTTTTCACCCATTAACACCATGCGGTTACCACCTCCTCCCATTATTTCACCCTTTACTCTCTTCCTTCATGAGGCCAGGGTACGTTTCAATCTCGACTTGTATAAATAGGTCTTACCTATTTCCACCGGACAACAAGTCTCGGTCAGAGAAAAATACAACACTCTCGTAAAAGGAAACTTTGCAAGCTCTCCAAAAGCTTTCATCTCTTGCAAGCTTCCGAAGCTTTCACTTTCGATACAAGTCAAGACACTACTCTCCCTGCATTATTCTAGTCTCAACACCTTTCTTTGCTTCCCTCCCCAAATCAACCCTTCTCCTCCACTTTGTGACCGAAGCAAGTCCGGAACGGCCATTTCTTGGTTTAGGCTGGACTTATGCAGTTGATCTCTCGAATCTATAAAGTGCTCACGTGCAGCACATTTGTTTAGGGTTTAAACCAGTTTCTCACTCACCTAGAATTTACCAAAATCGGCGGAAATGATTTTTACCCATAAACACCTGCATAGAATACACACGATACTTCACAAGTATCGACTTCCTAAATAACTTAGTTATTTAATCTAGCATTACATGCTACTTTATGTGGGTCCCACGATCCACACACTGAGACATCAATAATGTCACAAACTGGGGGGATACATACCGGGGTATTGGTCGGCGGTTTACATGCGTGCGGCCGCACAACGCGCCATCACAAGAACGTGTTAGGAAGTCATGGACGGTTAGTGATTGGAGAAGTGAGCAAGATTGGTCGTGTGACACTAACACATGACTCCACTAATCCATCACTCCACTTTCTCCACTTCCCACGAGATACGAGTGTTAGGCTTAAAGACTTGTATAAATAGGTTCTCCTTCCTATTTTCCAAAGAGGAACAAGGCAAGACAAGACAACAGAGGCAAGTGTTGATACAATCGTATTCAAACACCGGAACTGATAGCTTACATCCTGTAAGCCAGTTCAGCTTTATGATACAAGTCATACATAGCCAACACCTTCACATTCAACACCTTCTTCGCTTCCCTCCCTAAGATAAACCCCATCTCCTTCACTTTGTGACCTAAACAAGTCTGGAACGGCCATTTCTTGGTTTAGGCCGGATTTGCACAGATTGATTTCTCGAATCTACAAGCACTCCCGTGCACTGCATTTGTTTAAGGTTTAGACTCATTTCTCATCCACACACCCCAAATTACCAAAACCGGCAGAAATAGTTTTCACCCATAAACAACTGGTTGAAGCAGATGGAATATGGGAGTCCGAAGTCTGAGCAAAATAATAGAGTTTTTATTTCATTCGTTTAATTTTCTTTTGTAATAATGGAGTAATTTCTCCACTGGGGTTGAGGAAGAAGCCGGGTTATTATGTACAATATTCAGGTAATCTTTTAATAAAATATTCTTTTGAGCAATAATTATTTTATTAATCTCTCTTCTATATGAGCTTCGTTCTTTATTTATTTTGAATAGCCTTAGGTTGTTGATCTTTTATAAGCAAAGGAGATTATAATGTTTTGGGTTACAACAAAAGTTGTACTATTTGTTTTAAAAGTTATATCTTCCGAGATGTATCGGTTGGGTCTCGATAGTCTTGAGTTATAAAAATGGATATTTGTTGAAGATTGTTTGGGTGTTTTACATAATTAATCAGGTGGAATCCTAAAACCCTAGTTTCTTTCAACTTGGTTTATAAATTTTATTAGCGTTAGTTGATATTTTACTATTCTAAGATTTTTGGCATTTCATTTAATTAGAAACTAAAGGAAACAAATTTAGTCCATGTGGACGAACCTTATCTGTATATTGTCCTATCGACAGTCGTGCACTTGCCGCATAATAAAATATCCCATCAAAAACACACGAAATGCCTCAGAAATCGTGTGTAGAGTGTGATAGAAGCTGAGGTTGAGATACATCTCTCTGTGGATGGTCAAATATGTCACATGAAGACCGTATTATTTCTTTTAGGTCCCTTTGTTGAACATACATAGATCAAGGCCTTATCCATGTTTCTAAATAAACATGTACAGTTGAGCTTAATTTACTAGCTAGCGGTGAGTGTGTTTGAGACGCCGAGAAATAGGCTTGAGACCTAGGCGAGGTTGTGCCTAAGTCTTAAGCCTATATAAGACTCTCCAGACGAGCTGGCTCAGCTTGAATAAGGATATCTAAGTTGGGTTGACGCGACTGAGGCCTTTTGAGATTTAGTCAACGTGACTAAGGCCATCTGATACTTGGATGACGCTACTGAGGCCGTCTAAGACTTGGATGATGCGACTGAGGTCGTATGAGATTCAGCTGATGCGGTTGAGTCTCTTCGAAGTCAGCTGGGACATGTTCGGGAGAGAAAGGAAAGCTTGCACTCCTAATAATGTCTCTATGAGACTTCGGCTCACTTGTCTTTGACCAACGTATCTTGCAGAGATGTGGTAGAGGTCAATCGTGTCCTTATTGTGGGGCCGACATGACCAGTGTATCTCGAAAGGATGTTCAAGGAGTCTTTCGAAAGGCCCAGGGGGCAGAATAACCATCGTATCTCGCGGGGATGTCTTAGGATTTATTCGGAAGCCTCGGTAAGCCGAGTTAGAGCTGATAGTATACATGACCAGTTATATCGTGATGATGTACTAGGAATCAATCCTTGATCCCAAATAGGGTGAGTCTTGCTTACAAGAGACATGTATGTCTCTACTCTGGGTCATAAGTCAATCAGGGACGTTTTTATGCATCTCTGAGCTTATATGACCACTAGTATCTCGTCGAGGATGTATACTAGGAATCATGGCATCACAACCAGCTAAGTCTCGCAAAGACATGCTGGAATTGTTTACGTTCTGGTTCATAAGTCTGATGGGGACGTTTTACGCTCTACGGAACCTACGTGGCAGTATCTCGTCGAGGATGTGTGGTATGAATCACGGCATCACGACCGACAGTGTCGCATGGGGATTTATACTAGAAATCGTGGCTATGGTTCCTTGAGGCCCAAGGGATTAATCTCTCTTGCGAGAGTTGAGTTTTGTCATATGGTCTTGAAATGACACTTTTGCCCCTTATCCGAATTTCACCATCTACATTAAGTCTCCTACTTAGAGTATAACTTTGATTGTTCTATGATGAGTACATAGATGACGACAACGCGAAATTACAATCCGCTCGTTCTTTTAGACTTGCAGAGTCCCCGAATTGATGTTTAATTTTCGTTTGTTCTGACTCCGAAATTGAAATCGACTATGGAATTGGAATCCTTCCTGACGTTTACGTTGGGATAGCGTGATAACGGAGACTTGATGAGATAATTTTCCGTCCTGATCTAATGGATTAGAATTTACTTGGCCCAAACCCCAATTTCCTCTCTGTGCACATCCTTGAGCTTCCGAGTTTATACAGGAGAGCATGTGGGGAAGAGGGAGTTTTGAACGACTTCCTACATGGTCGTTATGTTGGTGAAGATCCATGAGAAAATACATGCATTCCCTTTTGAGTTGTGTAGCCCTTATTACCTATAGATTCTGAGTTCAAGCTTGTGTTACACCTAAACCCTAATTTCCCTTTTGTTTGTGTTTGACTCCTTCGGACACTCGGGAGAGGCTTGACGAGGCTTGGAAGGTATACATGCATCTATCTTGTGGGGTTGTGAATACTAATATTCTCATGGAGCACGTGTCACGATCTTGGTGGACGCATACAAGGTAACTGTGTAGCCCTCGCTATGCAGAGAAATCCAAATGACATAGGATACCTTCGTAGATTTACTTTATCTCTTCCCAAGAAAGGATGCCTCGACAATTTGAGATGGGGAGAGTAAAAGCCTAGTCTATAAGGAGGTAGCTGGCGAAGGGACAAAGTTAGATGACATATCTAATCAGCATTAAATGCACAAATCTCTTATCTACACACATAATCAAGGCACGTGGAGAGAGACGATGTGGCAAAACCTGATTGGCGAGGCTGGTGGTGAACGAAGGTATAACCTATACTAAGGTTGGGAAGTTCCCGAAGGAACATGGGTCAGCTGAGGTGGCAGGGTTCGACTGGATAATGCACGCGACAAGCGAAGGTACCATTTGTACGAAAGGTATATCAACAAACGATGACCCAAGAAGCAGCGAAGAGGCTATAAATACCTGGAGCAGAAGAGGCTATAAATACCAAGCCTCGCCAACAAACTAAGGGCATTCAATATCTAGGAGAGAAGATCTAGTCTTAAGCTTATACCTCTTTAATGTTAGAACTTAAGTAACGACTTCAACTTGAGTTCTCTCTATTACTTTGGGAAGCATTTAAGATCTAACCACTATAACTTAATACAAAACAATCACTCAATACCCCGTGGACGTAGTCTAAAAGTCGAACCACGTAATCTCTTGTGTCTCATGATAACTTAGTTGCATTTATATTATATTTGTGTTCTTCGTTATTATTGCGATCTAGAGTAACATCCATTACTTAGCATTATCAGTTCACAGAGAATATTATAATCTTTATGGACCTGTATAGGTATGCTAGAGATCGATTGACATCAGGATGTCTTAATAATAGTTGTAGAGGAGATTGCTATCTTTCTATAGAATTATTGATTGTTTATTTTGAATCAAAGATGAATGTTTTAGGCACCCTGAAACTTTTACTCTCGTACATATTACATGGGTGTTAGAGGTTGAGACTAAAGTGAGTTTTAACCACACTACCTTGTGCAAGTTATACTGTTTGAATAGGTACCTCTGATTTCAGTTGGCGGGTTACGAAGTTGAGGTTTGTGTAGCAGTTGAGGTGGGAATTTACATTTCTCTTTTGCAACCATTAATGATTTTACAAAATTATTGTTATGCACTTTAACAAAACTCATGCATCGCTGATTTTGATTTCCTGAAAACCTTGTTAAATTCTTTTGGCCTTTCTTTTACTTAGAAAGGACCTAAAAGATTGTTTGATTGTATGAATGTTATGGGAAACAAGAGTTTCCATCTGTGGTGTATAGGAACTCTGATCCCCCATTTATAACTATTTTCTATGCGATAGATAGGTGCGGGATGAGTCACCATATTATTATCTAGGTGCGGGACGAGTCACCATATTATATATTGTTTGCAGGAGGAGTTAGTTCCGTATACGTAATTGTTTCGTGTGCGTTTGACTTCTTTTATTGCTTAAAGTATATGCTATCTATTTTTCAGTGGGTTAAGCGTGCTTTCAACATTAGTAAAATTGCATTGATTAAATTTCAACTTTAATGATTTCATTTGAGAAGTGTAAGTACCTACTGAGCTTGTGTAGCTCACTCCTTCCATCTCTTTTAGTGGCAGGTAACTTTGATGCAAGTGGCATAGATCAGGTCGAAGGGGAGATTAACATTTGGGTTGAGTAAGGTGTTTGGATTGTGAATATGGTGATATCTGCCAATATCTTTTTGTGGGCAGTTCTGCGTAGATAGTTCTTAAAAGTGTTCTCTTGTTTATTTTGCTTGTATGTAAAGTACTAGTGTAAATACCGTATAGTGTGTAATCATCTATCACAAACACACCGTATGTAAATAGTTAGTAATGTTATGAATATAGTCATGTTTGAGTCTAGGCCTTTTACTCTTGTGCTGAAGATTTCATTTTAAAGGAATGAAGTTGTAGTTTCAGCAAGCTAAATATGTTTAATCAATCAGTTTATTTTTCTTTCTTTTTTTATATTAGCATCCCTAGTATGAGATTAGTGTTTTAAACTCAGATTAGGAAAATGGGGCGCTACAAGATACAAGGCCTAAAAACTGACCACGCATGTGCAAGACTAGAGGAGGTGCTACAAGAGGCAACCACGTCCCCATTGTCTTTTCGCATTTTGAGGGAACCTATCCCTCCGAAGTGCCCGGTACCTACGTTCCAAGCATACAACGGTACCTCAGATCCCGCAGCCCACCTACGGTATTACACTCGTGTCCTTGTCCATTGGGAAAGAGATGAGGTATAGGTACTTCCCTGCAATCTTGACGGGATCAACATTAGCTTAGTATGACAATTTAGCGAACTCAATTGACTCTTTTGAGCAATTGTCTACGAGTGTTCTTGGAGACATACATGTACAACAAATCAACAAAGGATGGGTTAGATAGGTTATTCGCTTTAGCTATCGGACCCCATGAAATATTGATGCAAATACTGATAGGTGGCGAAGACGTGCAAGCAATTGAAAAGTCAATCCAGAAATTAGCATTAATTGCTATAAGTACGGACTTGATAGAACCTCAGCTATCTTCGTGGAGCTTCACAACAGAGCCCTCGATTCTGAAGGAGAGCTCAGGGTTGTCTAAGACCGCTACATCGACTCGAAGAAATCCAAAAGGACAACCCCATAGCACAAGCAAAGACGGCAACATGTCCGCAACAAACCAACTCTCTGGAACCAATTCTGGAGATACCTAAGAGGCAAAACGAGACCGGGGGCAGAACCAGCTCTCGAGACAAAAGATCAAAATACGGATATGGCAAAGGCATAGGAAAAGAAAGAGACGAGTTCGTAGATAAGATCTACACAAAGCTAAATACCACATTCTCCCACATTCTAAGCAAGGAAGGAGCAAAGCCGGGCTTTCCTTACCCTAATACTAGGGAAAAGCAACCAGACAAAACGAAGGAGGCCAAGAAGTATTGTGCATACCACCAGTACTACGGGCATACAACTGACACGTGCTACCATCTACGGAATGTAATCTAGAGGTTCATAGACGAAGGCAAATTCATGGAGTACGTACAGATACATCCAGCTGAAACTGAGGCGGTCCCGAAGAAAAGGGTGGAACTACCTCAGACGACAAATATATCAACATGATCACCTTCTCCAACGGAGGTCAGGAAGAGTTGCTCGAAGATATCCTCGAATTAGCTCGAAACAGAAGAAAGCTAGAAAACCATGAGGTTTTCAAGCTAAGCGGACCACCTGCTAGCACATGGGAAGAATGGATGGCCACGACATTAACTTTCTCAACAAAAGACATCAATCAGGAGGTTGAAATGCACAATGATCCACTCGTGATCACTCTTCTGATACATGGATGGAACGTTACGAAGGTCCTCGTTGGCGGGGGCAGCTCGTTAAACGTATTGTTTTACGAATCCTACCTGTATATGGGTTTAACAACGGAGCAAATGGATTCTTCCACTTGCACAATATACGGTTTTAACGGAGCAGTCTCTAGACCAAAAGGAGAAATTGTCTTGCAGGTACGTGCAGGACCCTTAGTAACCAATATAAGGTTCTGCGTGGTGGAAACACCTTCGCCCTAAAATGTAATCATGGGCATACTATGGGTCCATAGATTACGAGGAACGACTTCGACATATCATCATACCTTCGATTTCCTACACCCATGGGTGAAATGGAAATCAAAGGTGACCAGCATGATGCAAGACTATGTAATCTAGCAGAGGTCAGACTCAACAAATAAAGATTTGCTGCTCAACAGCACGAAAGAAAAAGACGAAAATCCAACACTCAAGAAGTAAAGAACGGAGCCTTCTCAGTACCCGAAGCCATTTCAGTTCCGGAGACACGCACCTCCGCCACCCCAGGGGCGAACGTCTCTGCCAAATCAAACAAGAAATACCACCATTCAAACAACGCATTCGCAAGGTAGTAGATATCTACCATGAAGCGGTGGAAAAATAATTACAAAAGCTACTAAAAGCAGGGTTCATACGGGAAGTCAAGTATCCAACGTGGATATCCAACATGGTGATTGTGCCCAAGAAGAACGGAGGGGTACGCATTTGCATCGACAAAGAATATCAAAAGCGTGCCCTAAAGACAACTACAGTGCCAAACATTGACCAACTAGTCAATGCAATCAAGGTCACCGTGAGGCTATCTTTCATGGATGCATACTCGTGTAACAACCAAATCGCCTTGCGAGTAAGAAGACCGGGGAGCATACTGCGTTCTTTACCCCACGAGTCTTGTCTTGTTATACAAGTGTTGATGGTGGATTTTCATTTAAGGCTAAAATTGTAAAAGCCAAAATTATGCGCTAACATCTTGCAAAAGATAAAGCCATTAATAAGTGATGAATACTTCTTCACTTTACTAATTCACCTAGAATGGAGCATGTGACAACAATCCCGGTATTCTGTGAATTAAATACACAAAATTCATCCAGGTTGGAGCATGTAGCAACAATCCCATATACCCCGTGAATTTACAACATTATTAATTAATGCATGACTAGCCTTGTATTTCCCGTACTCATTAATGGCATGCATGTCGACCGAGTGTTGTTCTCACAGAGCAACACAAACCTCCAAGTATTAATGAAACATGTACGGAATACCCTTACATGCTACAACTCTCGGTGTGTTATACTAGCCCGATTGAGCATATTTGAATCTGGACTGACCATATCAGTCTCAGAAACGATCACGACCATCCAACTTCACCACCAACCCGACGCGGGCCCCGCATGGTCGGCCTCCCCAAAAACGGTGGCATAGTTTGCCAAACCGTCCCAACCAAAACAATATGGACGGAAAACCCTAAATTAGGGTTTGCGGCACATTACATGTATTGCAAAATAAGATCAACCATCCATCTTCGCAGCATAGATGGAGGGTGTAGATGTAGATTCAAAGGGCCTGGAACATGTCAACACAAACACCGTGGCCCGCCACATACTGATCGATCGGTCAGGACCAACTATGGTTGGTCGTCTTGATTCGCAAGCGTCCCAAACCGGGTATGACACACGGTAGGCAAAACCCGATTAGGGTTTGTGTCGCGATCACGAGCGTCCCTTTTCTCCCCGCTCGGATGAAGGGTCCAGGAATAGACTAAGCATGTCCGGTAAGTATCAACATGATCACTTTGCGGCCCACCTATCTCCACACCCGATCGGCCAAGACCAAACTTTGATGCACACTCGATTTGCGCGCCCAAGATAGGCGTGGTCACACTTCCCAACCACAACCGATCTCGACCGCTCAAGTTTACAGGACAAATTGAGTGGCTTAGATCACGTTTCTATGGGTCGATGAAGCACAGATATACACCATCCCACCGTATGCACGTCTGGCTACCGATGGCCAAGATCGACCAAGCTTGGTCGTCTTGGAACGCGCGCCCAAAATTGGCATAATGCACGGCTTTTGCGGCACCAGTTTTTTGTTGCAAATCGATCTCAACCACTCAACTTCGCCGGACAAATTGAGTGGCCCAGATCACACTTTCACGAGACAATGAGATATGGGCGCCTACACCGTCATGTCGTCTACACACATGCACGATCGGTCCTGTCAAAATTGTATCCCAAACTTGGATTCGACCAAGCTGAAGAGTGATGCTTGCGTACCTCTTCAAAAACCCTAATTCCACCAACGGTCGCAGATGAGTGTCTCAAAGGTCATCTCGTCCGTCCAACTTCACCGGCTTGGTTATACAACTCTGGTCATGAGTTAATTGGTCAGTGAGGCGTCACCACAATCACCGTCCACCACTCTTCCACATGGAGTGATCGGTCAAGTCAGGGCTTGCTTGTATAGCCTCCAAACGATAACTTGAAGATGGCTGGACATGATGCTATTTTAAGACGCTTAAATTCGTGACTTACTCCGGTAAGCCTTAAAAACAGTGATGCTTCATACATGCTGAATATACTTGATGCAGTACCTGCATAGAATACACACGATACTTCACAAGTATCGACTTCCTAAATAACTCAGTTATTTAGTCTAGCATTACATGCTACTTTTTGTGGGTCCCACGATCCACACACTCGAGACATCAATCATGTCACAAACTGGGGGATACATACTGGGGTATTGGTCTGGCGGTTTACAGTGTGCAGCGTGCAACACGCCATCACAAGAACGTGTCAGAAAGTCATGGACGGTTAGAGATGACAGGAGAAGTGGGCAAGACTGATCGTGTAACACCAACATGCACACAACTCCACTACTCCATCACTCCACTTCCTCCACTTCCCACGAGAGACGTGAATAAGGCTCAAATGACTTGTATAAATAGGTTCTCCTCCCTATTTCCAACACAACAGAACAAGTCCAGACAACAGAGGCAAGTGCTGATACCATCGTATTCAAACACCGGAACTGATAGCTTACATCTTGTAAGCCGGTTCAGCTTTCTGATACAAGTCATACATAGCCAACACCTTTACAATCTCAACACCTTCTTCGCTTCCTCCCTAAGATCAACCCCATCTCCTTCACTTTGTGACCGAAACAAGTCTGGAACGGCCATTTCTTGGTTTAGGCCGGATTTGCACAGATTGATTTCTTGAATCTACAAGCACTCCGTGTAGTGCATTTGTTTAAGGTTTAGACTCATTTCTCATCCACACACCCCAAATTACCAAAAAAACCGGCAGAAATAGTTTTCACCCATAAACAATTGGCGACCAGCGGGAGGTTAATCTCTACAAAGTCAAAATCCGATTCGATTTTATCAATTTCAAAAAGGGTAGATCTTAGGACCAATTCAATCATCAATCCATTTCAAGATGGTAGAACTCGGGTCTGGATCAACAATCAATTTCCGATAGAGCTAGTGTGGATAACACTCCCGGTGTCGATGTACCTGTCAGTGGAGCTACCGTGGTTAATACATCTTATGGAGCCGTCACTTCTACCACCAGTGCCAGCGTAGCAGGAGATGTTCCAGTAAGTGTAACACCTCCCATCACCAGAGCCAAAGCATCCACAAATCCTGGCATCTCATCAAGAGTAACACCTCTGGTAATCACCAGAGCAACAACTTCCACTCCTTCATCAGGACGAGGAGCCGGATGGACGAGAGGAGGACCATCCCCATTACCATTGCAGACTTGATGGAGAAGCAGGAAGTTCTTGCTAAGACTCAAACGGATATGGCCGCAACTCAGAAAGAGGTACTCACTTTTCTTAAGACATTAACTGATCGATTTCCACAAGACCCACGACAACCCCGGGAGCAAAAAAGGAACGCATTCAACGCACCGGAGAGGTACTTCAGCGGCGCGGACCTCCATGGACCTGATCAAAAAAGCGACATCAGATATGAGCGGTCCTGTCATGGAGACTCCTACACTGGGGACTGATCCTCACTACGATCCTCCTCAGGTCAATAGTTTCACTATGAACCAGAGGCCAGTGGATCGGGAAACGTTTTCTCTAGTGGAAAGTTTATGCGAACTTTCACACCTATCGAAGAATCAGCGCGCGGAGACGTTTTGCTGCAATCAACCAGAGGAAGGTCACGACCGTGCCCTACATGTCACCGCATGCATCAAGGGATTCGTAGTTCAAGACGGCCCTTATCTACACAAGAGCGTCTTCGAATGTGATTACTCTCAAGACTCTCGGGACATCCAAGGTTCTCCCTGTGCAAGGTCGTACGGGAAGCCTACCACAATGACGGACTTTGGGAAACCAAACCAAAGCACATACGGGAGAAGCTCCGCGGAAAGAATCAGACAAGTTCGTTGCTTCCCACTCCCCACGTGGGCGTCAATTCAGGAAGAAGACCGGCTTGCATCATTGAGGGCTAAAACCCATGATGCATCTTTGCTGACGAAGCCTTCTTCTTCATCCTGTGAAGCCACGACCCACGTTCACACCAAGAGGGAACGAACTTTTGTGGCGAGTCGTGACCAGAAAGAGAAAATAAAGATACTGAGGACATTACCATTATCAATTAAAGGGGGAGACCATTACCAGCCTCTCCACCCAATGGAATGCTACAACAGCAACGAATCACAAGAACAAGTGCTAGATGCTCCACAACAGCTGCAAGATGGCACCAACTCCACAACTGATGAGATTGAAACCTTTGAGGAATCTCCTAGGCCTATCTCCATCAGCTCAACCTTGTGTATGGATAAACGCACGAAGCTCGTGGAACTTCTCAAAGAGTACCAGGACATATTCTCTTGGAGATATGAAGAAATGTCGGATTTAGATGAAAATTGGTCACCCATCATCTACATGTCATACCTGGATCCAAGTCGGTTAAACAGTTGTAGTTCGGACACGAGGAAAATGGATAGATCAAAGTCTTGCATAGACTTCGAGAGACTTGAGCAGTGTGCCTCAAAACGATCATCCTCTACCTAACATCGACATATTAGTAGATGCAACCAGCGGACACGGCATGTTCTCCTCCATTGATGGATATAGCGGCTACAACCAGATAAGGATGTACGAGCATGATGCAAGTAAGATAGCTTTTCGAAATCCTCTCGGAAATTTTTATTATATCATACTGCCATTTGGTTTAAAGAATGCCGGTGCAACGTATCAACGCTCTATGACGGTAATCTTCCACTGGAGCCGATACCTTAAGGGAGCAGCCTCAAGAAGATAACGATGTCCACGCGTCATATCGAGCAAGATCCGGGTGAGTCACTCTATCATACAGTGGTCGAACAAGATCCGGGCGAGTCACTTTATCAGACAGTGGTACATGTCTATCATGCTATGTTGGAGAATCCGCGCTTTTGGTCATCCTCTGGAGCTGTTGAACGCTCATCTACAAAAACATATGCCCTGATAGAAAGAACCGGCCCGCCAGTAATGAAGAGCCTCATAATGTTTGTAGGGGAATATATCTCACTAATAGACGATACAACCTTCAGCCTTCGTAAAGGGGTTCCTGAGCAAAGCAAGAGGAAAACCACCAAGATACAACATCCCGCCCGTCCTTCAAACTCCAACTCCGGTACCACATGCACGACTCCCACAATGATGAAACAATGTACAAGATATTCCATATCCGGCTCGACAACAACCACTACGAACAAACCATGTAAACCAAGCTTTGGGACCGAGGCTCGCATGAAGTTCCTTCACCGTCACCAAGGAATTCTTCAACATGAGAGAGATGGTCACTCAAGAAGCATGGAATTTAAGGGTAAATCGAATCAAGAGGGAAACACTTCAACGCTCCCCAGCGTAATCGCTTCAATGGTCTATTCAAGAGCCTCCTCAATGCTCTCTCCGGGACCCACGTTCGCTTCAGAATCCTTCTTCAACACTCTCTCCAGGATCCACCTCAATGTTCGCACTGTAAAACCACTTTAACATCCTCTCGAGCCGTTTCAACACTCAAGCTGCATCAATAATTTGCGCTAGGGTCAAGTTATCTTTGATGTATGGTAGGCCTCTAAGATGTATAAATTTATGTGCCTACTTGTAATACCGCAAGTGCACGGCGTCTATCGGAGACGCGGAAAGTACGGGTCGATCCACAGAGACGAGGGGTGCTTACAATGATCTATGGCTACGCTTAATCGACTTCAAATGAGTAACAAAGTAACAATGAGATAGTTTTGTGCCGATACATTTTACTGATGTTGAAAGTCAAAGCAATGAAGGCAAATGAAACAGTGAGGATAAATGGGTCTTCAGGGGTTGTCAAATTCACCACTAAACCATGTTATGTGCTCAACTAATTTGGCTTTTCTTGTCCTGTGATAGATAAGGATAATTTGTCAATTTTATCACCTATCTAAAGGGTTTCTCCTAGTGACACTTCAAATACACGGCCTAAGGGTACTAACCTGAGCATTAGTTGTCTAATTAAGTACAACTAATCAAAGGAATTAGCATTTGATAATTGAAACAAGAGCTGAAACACACTCAACATAGATAGAACCTAACTACAATCCATACTTGGCATGAACTGTGAGAGAAAGACATTGAGGTGTTAGAATTGAAGTTATCTAATAACATTAAGCACTCAAGAATGACTCAAACATGGTTGAAATCAAACATGGATTTAGGGTTTCATTGATACCCCTAACAACTAAATTAAAACATCATAAAACAAAGAATAAAACTACAATTAAACTAGAGTGGCGCTCGGCTAGCCCAGCGTGATTTCTATCAACCCCTTCCTCGCTATTTATACATGCAAGAAATTCCCAAAACTACCAAACCCTAATTCAATTAAAAATAGAAATTAAAGAGTAAATAACTCAAACCCATGCTCAATTGTCGTTCTCCCCGTCAATCTTGGCTTCAACAGACTCCCTTGATTGATAGATGAGAAAAACCCTAGTCTTGTTTATCTTTAACATAGCTTCTAGGGTTATGAGAAGCTATTTTAGAGATAAACACAACTTGGGTGTGGCGGAAAAGGGGTGGTATTTGGCTCTGTGTCGATGGTGGTGATGGTGACGGTAAGAGGAGATGGTGGTGATGGTGCGGCTCTGCAAAGGCATGGGGGAGGAAGTGGAGCTCTGCAGAGGGGAAGAGAAGAAAGAGAAAGTGAGGAGAAGACTAGGGTTGCTCGATTAGGGTATAGGGTATGGAGATTTTGCTGTGAAGCAGGGACATCGAGAGTTGAAGCGCACGTAGGAGCGAGCGTAGGATCTTGCGGGAGAGATCTGAACGGTCGAGGGAGAACTGGAGGCGATTTGGTGTTGAGCGCAGACATCAAGAGTTGATGCGCGAGGCCGAGCGAGCGAGGATGGGCGAAAGTGAAGATCTTACCAGCTCAGGAATGATGGACTCGGATCGGGTCACGGGTCGGAGAGATGGATAGCTTGGGCCCATGTCTTGTAGATGAGTTGCTACTTGTTGGGTTGCAACTTATGCGCGCGGCAAGCCGGGCTCCATAGACACTTGAATCCAATTCTTCGCTCTTTTGGCTCCTTAATTTCTAGGACTTTATTTAGTACCTAAAACACAAAATTAATTAATACAAATATTTATTCTTGAAAACAAAGAAAACACAGAATCTGGGATAATATCTGATTTCTAAGCGCAAAAGATGAGTAAAATGCCAATAAAAAGGTGTATAAATATGCACTATTTGGCACTCATCAATGTACTCGTTGCTCAACATACATCTCATCCATCCTTCATGAGGGCCCATCGGAGCATGAAAAACCTTGAAGTCGATAGGAGAAGGGTTATCTTATGGAACGGATATTTTCATATAGTTGAAAGGCGCGGTGGACAACTCATCATCAATGTTCGGCATATCTTTGAAGTCATCAACACCTCCCCGACTTGGCACCAGCATTATCCTTAAGACATCTCAACAGAGTTCTTTTCTTCATTCTACAATAAAAGACATGAGTCAAGTACTTGTATAAAAACGCGTGAGATGTGTAGTCACACACGACAGAACACACATTCACATTGGAGTACACAAGGCTGGTATTGGGTCCAAACACCGGTATTGACCAAGTTTCAAGTCTGGTATTGATCAAGTCACAAGTCTGGTATTTCTCAAGTATCAAGTCTGGTGTTGATCAAGTCACAAGTCCGGTATTGCTCAAGTCTCAAGTCCGGTGTTGATCAAGTCACAAGTCCGGTATTTATCAAGTTTTAAGTCCGGTGTTGATCAAGTCACAAGTCCGGTATTTCTCAAGTTTCAAGTCCGGTATTGCTCAAGTTTCAAGTCCGGTGTTGATCAAGTCACAAGTCCGATTGATCAAGTCACAAGTCCGGTATTGCTCAAGTTTCAAGTCCGGTGTTGATCAAGTCACAAGTCCGTATTGATCAAGTCACAAGTCCGATTGCTCAAGTTTCAAGTCTGGTATTGATCAAAGTCACAAGGCCTAAAAGATTCGAATAAAACAGCGCACGCAGCAGGGCGGTTTTCGGTAAACACAAGGTCGACGTTCAGCCAGTGCACGCGGCCGGTCCCACTTGATCCGGGGCCCCAGCATTGGCCGAATCGGACGCCCGTCCCCAATCAAAGCTCTCTCTCCGTAAGAAGGCGTTTCAGCTCCAACACTTCAACGCTCTCCCGGGCCTGCTCTAGAAGCTGCTTCAACGCTTTCTACAGGACCCACATTTAAATTTGAGCACACAAGCAAGGCCAGTGTTTGGTCAAAGCATCAAGTCCAGTGTTTAGTCAAGCTAGCTAGGTCGGTGTTTGGTCGAAGTAGCAAGATGACACTCGAGCAAGTACATCTACCGTACGGTCAAAGTAGGCACATGACATGGCCGACGTTTGAAACATGTACACGGTGGTCCCGCGTTTGATCGAAGCATGCACATCTGCCCATGTTCGAATCAAGCATGCTTACATCGGGGTCCCACGCTCGATCAAGCGACGCGTCGGACCCACGATTAACCAAAACAGGCACATCAAGCCCACGTTCAATCAAGTAAGTGCAAAGAGTCCCACGAACAAAACAAAGCGTAATAATCCATCGAACGTGCAAGACCGACATCATGCTAGGGAACACTCGCTCGACGCCCTTGAACGTGACATGCTCCAAGGACAGGATGACCGTCTCTCCCGGTAACATCTAACTTTGTCTCATAAGCTTTGTCTTTAATTGTCACCATCTTATGCCTACCCCACAATAGCGTAACCATTATGCGCCAGGGCAAAGTGGGACTTAATGTTGATGGTGGATTTTCATTTAAGGCTAAAATTGTAAAAGCCAAAATTATGCGCTAACATCTTGCAAAGGATAAAGCCATTAATAAGTGATGAATACTTCTTCACTTTACTAATTCACCTAGAATGGAGCATGTGACAACAATCCGGGTATTCTGTGAATTAAATACACAAAATTCATCCATGTTGGAGCATGTAGCAACAATCCCATATACCCCGTGAATTTACAACATTATTAATTAATGCATGACTAGCCTTGTATTTCCGTACTCACACGGTGCGGCATGACGACCGAGTGTTGTTCTCAAAGCAGAGCAACACGAACCTCCAAGTATTAATAATAAAACATGTACCGGAATACCCTTACAAAGCTACAACTCTCGGTGTGTTATACTAGCCCGATTGAGCATATTTGAATCTGGACCGTCCATATCGGGTCTCCAAACGATCATGACCATCCAACTTCACCAAAGATGATTGGATGGCTTAGATTAAATCCATGACCCCAAGCAGGTATGGGAATATTCACCACCAACCCGACGCGGGCCCCGCATGGTCGGCCTCCCCAAAAACGGTGGCATAGTTTGCCAAACCGTCCAAACCAAAGCAGTATGGACGGAAAACCCTAAATTAGGGTTTGCGGCACATTACATGTATCGCAAAATAAGTATCAACCATCCATCTTGCAGCATAGATGGAGGGTGTAGATGTAGATTCAAAGGGCCTGGAACATGTCAACACAAACACCGTGGGACCGCCACATACCCGATCGACGGCCGAGCCAACTATGGTTGGTCGTCTTGATTCGCAAGCGCCCCAAACTGGGTATGATACACCTCCGGCAAAACCCGATTAGGGTTTGTGTCGCGATCACGAGCGTCCCTTTTCTCCCGCTTTCGGATGAAGGGTCCAGAATAGACTAAGCATGTCCTGGTAAGTATCAACATGATCACCGCGGGCCCACCTATCTCCACACCCGATCGGCCAAGACCAAACTTGGGCAGTACACCTTGATTTGCGCGCCCAAGATAGGCGTGGTCACACTTCCCAACCACAACCGATCTCGACCGCTCAAGTTTACCGGACAAATTGAGTGGCTTAGATCACGTTTCTATGGGTCGATGAAGTACGGTATATACACCATCCCACCGTATGCACGTTTCGGTCGATCGGCCAAGACCGACCAAGCTTGGTCGTCTTGGAACGCGCGCCCAAAATTGGCATAATGCACGGCTTTTGCGGCACCAGATTTACTGCAAATCGATCTCAACCACTCAACCCTCACGACAAATTGAGTGGCCCGATCACACTTTCACGAGACAATGAGATATGGCGCCTACACCGTCATGTCGTCTACACACATGCACGATCGGTCCTGTCAAAATTGTATCCCAAACTTGGATTCAACCAAGTCAAGAGTGATGCTTGCGTACCTCTTCAAAAACCCTAATTCCACCAACGGTCGCAGATGAGTGTCCAAAGGTCATCTCGTCCGTCCAACTTCACCGCTTGGTTATACAACTCTGGGTCATGAGTTAATTGGTCGTGAGGCGTCACCACAATCACCGTCCACCACTCTTCCACATGGAGTGATCGGTCAAGTCAGGGCTTGCTTGTATAGCCTCCAAACGATAACTTGAAGATGGCTGGACATGATGCTATTTTAAGACGCTTTTAAATTCGTGACTTACTCCTAAGCATTAAAAATAAAGTGATGCTTCATACATGCCGAATATACTTGATGCAAGATGCACATAGAATACACACGATACTTCACAAGTATCGACTTCCTAAATAACTCAAGTTATTTAGTCTAAAGCATTACATGCTACTTTTTGTGGGTCCCACGATCCACACACTCGAGACATCAATCATGTCACAAATCGGGGGATACATACGGGGTATTGGTGGCGGTTTATGCGTGCAGCGGCAACACGCCATCACAAGAACGTGTCGAGAAAGTCATGGACGGTTAGAGATGACAGGAGAAGTGGGCAAGACTGATCGTGTAACACCAACATGCACACAACTCCACTACTCCATCACTCCACTTCCTCCACTTCCCACGAGAGACGTGAATAAGGCTCAAATGACTTGTATAAATAGGTTCTCCTCCCTATTTCCAACACAACAGAACAAGTCCAGACAACAGAGGCAAGTGTTGATACCATCGTATTCAAACACGAATCGATAGCTTACATCCCGTAGCCAGGATCGCCTTTCTCGATACAAGTCATACATAGCCAACACCTTCACAATCTCAACACCTTCTTCGCTTCCTCCCTAAGATCAACCCCATCTCTTTCACTTTGTGACCGAAAAAGTCCTGGAACGGCCATTTCTTGGTTTAGGCCGGATTTGCATGCATTGATTTCTCGAATCTGCAAGCACTCCGTGTAGTGCATTTATTTAAGGTTTAGACTCATTTATCATCCACACACCCCCAAATTACCAAAACCGGCAGAAATAGTTTTCACCCATAAACAACAAGGATGCCTTTTGGACTAAAGAACGCGGGGGAAACATACCAGCGATTGGTAGACAAAATATTTAAGCCATGAATAGGCAAAATATTGGAGGTCTACGTGGACGATATGCTTGTCAAGAGCAAAGAGGCGAAAAACCACTTATCCAACCTAAAGGAAATATTCGAAGACATGAGAAACTTTCACATGAAGGTGAACCCGGAGAAATGCACATTCGGAGTAACCTCAGGAAAATTCCTGGGATACTTGGTAACTAAGCGAGGAATAGAAGTGGACCCCAAAAGGGTCAGAGCAATAATGGAAATGCCATCGCCACAAACACTAAAAGGAGTACAAAAGCTAAATGGAATGTTAGCTTCCATGGGAAGATTCATAGCAAGGTCATCAGATAAGTGCAAGGCATTTATCGATACACAAAGGAAAGGAAGCAGGTTCATTTGGACCACGGAGTGCGAACAAGCTCTCCAAAAAATCAAGGAATACCTGACTTCGGTACCCATCTTACAAAATCTGGAGCCAGGTGAGATCCTTACCTTGTACTTAGCTGCAACAAGCTACGCTGTAAGCGCAGTACTAGTACGAGACCAAGGACAAGGAGAAAATCCCATATACTACATCAACAAAACACTCGGTTAAATGTGAGCGTAATTATACCAAGGAGGAATTCATATATGCCTTAGTTGTGGCAACACAAAACTAAGGATATATTTCGACGCACATACCATCCAAGTCTTTACAAAGGCTCAGATAAGTCAAATCCTCGACAGCACAGAGAAAATCGGAAGGGTGGAAAAATGGAATACCATGATCAAGCAAAGCTTTCACATAATCTTTGAAACAAGGAAGGCCGAGAAATCACAAATCTTAGTAGACTTTTTAGCAGACCCACCTCTCAACAACGAAGCAGAGATTGATGACATCCCAAGAATGGAGGAAGAAAAGTAAGAACCTGAGGATCTCTTGGAACCTCAGAATTCACGAAGGTGGGAGATACTCGTAGATGGCTCCTCTAACAGAGAAGGTGCAAGCATAGAGATTGTAATAACAACCCCTACTGGAGACCGAATCATCCATGCATTCAGGTTAGAATTCGAACAATACACTAATAATATCATAGAATACGAGGCGGTCATACACGGTCTACGCTTGGCACGGGAGTTAGGTTTATCAGACGTTCGTTTAACTAGTGACTCCACAGTTAGTCATTAGACAAATCAAACTCAAATATCAAACTTTTTATCCGGTGTTATCTTCGTACCTAAAGTTAGCATAGGAGCATGCGTCGAAGATCAACAACTTTACCTTCAGACACGTCTGTCGAAAATATAACAGACACGCAGATGCCTTAGCATTCATATCTTCAATGCTAAAGGAAAGAAATACCACCCTCGCAGGCAAATTGGAAGGATATAGAAGGACCAATCTCGGGAGCGTAAGAGGCTTTGGTCGTTCAAACCCGAGCCATGAGAGAAGCTGAGAAGGAAAAGAAGATGAAGAAAAACCAGATAACGAAGTCGAAGAGTCTGACAAGGACCAACCAATGTCAGACGAAGAAAGCGGAGATGAGGTGGACGATGATTGGAGGATTCCAATTCACCAATATCTCGACAAAGGAACTTTACCATCAGACGTCAAGGAGGATCGAAAGCTCGAATCAAAAGCAGCAATGTACAGCCTCCGTGACGGAGTACTATATAGAAAATCATTTCTTGGGCCTTTGATGCGATGCCTCTCATAAACCGAAGGTAGAAAAATACTACATGATATACACAGTGGAGAAGCTGGCAACCATAGCGGAAGAAGGTCCTTGGAAATCAAAGCCAAGATGCAAGGATATTGCTGGCTAAGCATGGACGAAGATTTAAAGAACGTGGCTAAGCGCTACGAAAGATGAAAACGCTTTGCTAGGAAGATTAAAGCACTGGCAACGGATCTTAACTCAGTCATCAGCCCTTGGCCATTTTTCAAAATGGGGGTTGATATTGTTGGACCCTTGAGAGAGGGGACATCAAAGACAAAATACCTTATCGTGGCTACAGATTATTTGACGAAGTGGGTGGAAGCAAAGGCTTTGGCAAGAATTAGGGACACATATGTCTTTAAGTTATTGTTTGAGCAGATCATATGTAAGTTCGGTATACCAGCCACCATAGTCTCTGACAATGGCAAGCAATTGCAAGGAAAAAACATAGATATGTTATTTGATACTTTCAACATTCAGAAGAACAAGTCCACTCCTATCTACCCTAAGAGCAATGTACAAGCGGAGGCGACTAACAAAACGATAGCGATGATCCCGAAGAAAAAGCTAGGAGCATACAAGAAAAGGTGGTGTGAACAGCTTCACAATGTCCTATGGTCCTACCGAACTACAAGAAGGGCGGACACAGGAGAAACTCCGTTTTTGTTAACCTACGGAGCCGAAGCAGTCATCCCAACGGAGATAATACTTCCGACAACAAAGACGGAGGCCTGGGAAAAGAACCTGACAACGGATTTAATGCTAGGAAAGCTCGATGATCTTGAAGAAAGGCGGGAAGTGTCTTTGCAAAAGATGGTAAACTATCAACGAAGGCTAGCTCGCGAATACAACAAACGAGTCATCCCTAGAAACTTTGTGGTTGAAGAGTACGTGCTACGTCAAATACCACCATATCAAAGAAAGAAGGAGTGGGGCAAGTTAGCTCCGACATGGGATGGGCCCTACATCATACATGACATCGCCGGGAAGGGGTCATACTACCTAAGGAACCTCAAAGGTGAAGTATTACAACACCCTTGGAACGCAATGTACCTAAAGAAGTACTACCCGTAAGTGAATGGTTATTACTCGGGAAAAGAAGGGAAGGGTCAATGGCCCACCATGTTCTATCCCTGACCAAAGGTATTATAAACCTTACTAATCAATGAAAGAAACTTTTTGCTAAGAGAAAAGTCTATTTTTGATCAAATACAAATCGGGTTAGAATAGACACCCTCCGTCGAATTGACGATGAGACAAGGCAAGACATAATCTGCGCAAATTTCAATACTCGGATCCTCCGAGTGATAGCTCCATTCATGAGGCAATAAGGAAAAGTAAGATATCCCATATAGATATACATTGTCTAAGTAAAGCAGCCTTTGCGCTGAACGCGTAGGGTTACAGGAAAATTATTGCCCACGTAGGAGCCCTCGCCACCACAGTACCTTCTGGCCAAAGGATACTTGGGTAGAACGATGAATGTTCCACCAAAGGTTAAACATACCTTAGCACCTTGTGATGACTCGAATGTGCAAACAACTAGACACAATACGTCTACACATATATATTCATGCAATAGTAAGGGTACGATAATAATGTTACCAAAATACGACTAACACGTCTTAAAAGTTGCAGATGAAAAAGGTTCAAACCATGACGAAGTATTGTTTCAAGGGAAGGAGACGATACAAAGGCCCCTCAGCTGGGGGCATAATACAACAAAGAAGTTCGGCTAAAAACAAAATGAACACGACACGATCATGGGTAAGGAAGACGAGGAAAGACTACTTCTTCAGCCTGACGTTCAGCTTCCGCAAAAGCGTCGTTGATATAATCAATGACAGACTTCTTGAATTGAATCTTCATTTGAGAGGCCCGAGCCTCCAAATCAGAGGCAGATTTATGACTGAGCTCCCTCACCTGAGCACTGAGCTGATCATTATAGCTTGCTGAAGTGCCCCAGCCTTAAACTTAGCAGCATCATCAAATTGTCGAGATATCTCCAACGAAGATATTTGACCCTCAAGCCGGTTAATCTTGGCGTTTGCACCCACCACCGCTCTTGGAGACTACAAAACAAAGGGAATGAGTAATAAGAAGAAACAGCGAAAGGCATAAAGGATGCTGCTGGAATATAAGGACCCTAAGCTACCTCCTGCATGGCTAAGGGATTCTTCTAAACTATTCTGAGCCTCAGCAAGGTCCATCTCAGCGGCCTCGAGATCCTCCACAAGGGTATCACGCTCAGTTCGGAGGTCATCAACATCAATCCGAAGCGAAGCATTCTCAGAGGATAAAACTTGGTAAACATTCTCTAACTCTTCCAACCTCTTAACCAAAGCCGCATGAGACATGGAAGAAGGCACGGAGCTGGCCTTGACAAGCTTGTTCTTAAGAGAACAGACCTCAGAAGACAAGACATTTCGCTCTGCGGTAACCTTAGCTAAGGAAGCGCATGCATCTTCAAAATCTGCATAATACTTCTTGCGGATAACTTCTTGGATGAGAGACGTTTCTCAACTAAGGCAATATCCTCTTTTTGCTTTAAAATGAGACTCTCCTTCCAATTAAGGGCCTCGTCACATTCTTTACGGAGCAAAGCCATCTACTTCACTAAATCAACGTTATGAGCAGACTCGAGGGAAAGTTGGGCCTCATTATGAATGGTCACGTTCATCAACCTATCGGACTTCTTCTGATAGTACCAAACATCGGAGGTTAATTTGGCTACTTGATCCCGGAGGTGTCAAATCTCACTAGAGCTACCGGTTGGCAGATGAAGGTTGTCTTAGGACTATGCAGTCACACAAGAACAAAAATAAAGCTAAGGTAAAGAAGAAACGAACTTATGGATTTAGAGGAATCAGCAGCTAAGGCAGAATCAGCAGCTTTGCGCCCATCCTCAGCAACTTTGGCAGCATTGTTAGCTCTCTCAAGAGCCAACAAACAAGCCTCCAAGGATCTCTGAGTCTTCCTCAGATCGCCCTCCAACGAAGATACCTTAGCAACAGAAGCAACATTACTGGACGAAGGTTGATGTGCGATAGCGAGGGCATAATATTGACGAGCACGCTCCAACAAAGCACTCAGGTGAGTACACTTAGCTCTATAAAACTTGAATAAGGTACAACCGACGTCGAACTGCTTGCAAAGCTGCAAACAAAGGAGTATAAGAGCAGATGAAGGGTCAAAGCAAAAAGCGAAACGGTAAGGCAGGAATCACTTAGTAAAAGCGCTGAGAGGCGAGGTAGGAAATCAGTGTAAGTGTCCATGAAAGCCTTCATCTCTCGGATGCTACCCCTGCGGATCTCACCAAAGCTCTGACTAGAGCGAAGGAAATCCGGATCAAAGAACAAGTCTTTAGCCGCACGCATCGAGAAGATACACATCCACTGCGAAGCTACCTCAAAAGAACTATCCAGGATGATGATAATCAACTCCAGCAGAAAAAGGACCCTTAGAATCCCGTAGAATGGCTTCAAGAATAGCATCATCAGAACACAAAGGCTCAAGTTCTCAGGCAGCTTACCCTGGCTAGACTCAACAACAACTCCCTCAGTCGCTTGAGAACGAACATGGGGCACGACTGCTGAGCCCTCACCACGACGAAGAGACGGCATGGTGGATGAGATAGGAACTGAAGGAAAAGCTTGAGCACTACCTAAGTCCATATCACTAGCAGAAGGAAGATTACCCAGTACGGTCTAGTCCAGTGACGGGCGCGGAGGTCCAATAGCTTTGCTAACATGGGAAGTAGAAACGGACCGAGTGCTCCCTAACGAGGTCGGTGTAGCATTGAATGAGAAGCTGGCCAGTGAAACCACAATCCTCTTCTTCGACTGAGAGTCTGAACTACTAACCCTCACCACTGGAGTAACAACCTTGTAAAACGAACCGCTCGATTGAAGTGAAGTAGCAGGAGACGAAGGAAGGCTCTTAGAAGCTACGACAAAGATCCCCAACAAAGAAAGTGAGACAAAGAGGCAATGCTCGCCAGGAAGCGTAAAAACGAAGGAACCTTTGGAGACAAAGTAGGAGTTGGAGATCGAACACTAATGGGATCAACCAACTGAGCATCACCACCAGCCATGAGATTCTCACCTCTACCGAGCCCTCGCACGAAGGGGACTAGGGTTGTCCTTGGAAAATCTTCCTCAATATCATCCAAAAGAGGGTTGAGGCCAGTATCCTCAATGTCCTCCATATCTTCATCATCTCGGAACCTCTTCACCGGACTGGATCCTCATCCTATTCCTCAAGATCAATAACAGTCAACTTTCCCTTTCTCTTGGAGGATTGTGTGGAAAAACACAAGCGCCAGCTAAGGATCAGGGGCAAGATACTAAGGAACCTACAAACACAAAGGCATGGCAATGATCCTTACCTCCGCAGGTGTTGGCATGTTGTGTCAGCTGAAGCCTTTCTCTTCCTAGTCCTAGTGGCTACAGAGTTACCAGCAGAGCCCGGGCGTCTTAGTAGCGCAGAGCACCAAGTAGTTCCAGTAGAAGAAGCAGAGGCAGATTGCAAAAGAAAACCATCAGAATATGAAACAAAGGAATTAAACCAAAGACCACCAAGCATAAACAAAGGTTACCTCGTGAGGAGCGGCAGGATTTAAAACCCAAGGCTGATATCCATCATATTTCTCGGTGAAGAGAAAAAGATGTACGAGGAGCATGGGGATCTGCAAGTGGTAAAACCGTATGACCAAGGACCCAATACACGAAGGGGAGTACGCGCCCAGCGATCATCGTGATCAAGACGAATACGATCGGCCTTCGGCAAGAAGAGATTAGCAGAATAAGGGATGACAACAACCCAGTCTTCTCAATCTCCTCCAGCAAGCGAAGGCTATTACCTTCCCTAATCTTCCGAGCAGTAACATGAATACGACGTGGACCAACACTCCAAGGAAGAAGATTAGTTTTATGAATAGCATCAGCATAGGTAGCGTTGAAGTTGGAAGGGGTATAATATTCCTGCTTAGACCTTCCCTCAGAAAAGGGGTCATAAGATCCCAGAGTAGTCTTACCCTTGCTATGATACCAGCACTCACGAAGGGCACGCCAAAAGTTACCAGTATATTGCATAACTCCTCGGACCTGAGTCTTGTTCGCTGGGTCATCCCTGGAATACAAGACATCATAGTAAAGGATCCTTTCTACTGAACAAAGGAAGGAGCATATCGTCGGCCAATTGGCCAACACTAATCAGAAGATTATTCTCGTCGTAAGGAAAATCTCGAATAAGAGACTCGGTGAGAACATCAGGGCCATTGACAAAGGAAATATCGAACTTATGGGGGTGATGAGTGCCAAATATTGGATATTTATACACCTTTTTATTGGCATTTAACTCATCTTTTGTGCTCAAGAATCAGATATTATCCCGCATTCTCGTGTTTTCTTTTGTTTTCAAGAATAAATATTTGTATTAATTAATTTTGTGTTTTTAGGTAATAAATAAAGTTTGAGAATCCGAGGAGCCAAAAGAGCAGAAAATTGGAGGCAAGCATCTATGGAGCAGAAAGCCGAAGCCGCACGCGCATCAGGAGCAAACCATTTACAAGACATGGGCCCAAGCTATCCAAGACCCGCGACCCGGATCCAAGCCCGTTCCTCCCGAATCGTTGAGATCTACATCCTATGCATCCTACGGTCGCTCAAACCTTCGCATCATCTTCTAGCCGCTCCCGCTCAACACCAAAACAACCCAATTCTCCTTGAACCGTTCAGATCTCGTTCATCAAGATCCAACGCTCGCTCCTTTATCCTCATCAAACATCGATGCACCCGCTTCACAACAAAACTCCCTAACCCTATACCCTAGTCGACCAAACCCATTTCTCTTCCATCTTTCTCTTTCCCCTCACCCCGACACCTTCAGAGAAACCAGAGCTCTTCTCTTCTTCTCACGACCTTCCCTGTTGCAGAGCCACCATCTCCTGCCACAGCCGCCTGCCACCACCACCTCCATAACCTGACAACACTAACAGCAGCCGCTCCCCCTTCTCTAGGTCTAGTTACTTCATTCATAGCTTCTCCTATAACCCTAGAGGCTAAGTTTGAAATAACTAGAACTAGGGTTTTCTCTATGATCAATTAATGGAGCTCAGAGCCGCAGAAGCAGAGGGAACCACTGATTCAGAGAGTATGGGCGATTGGGTATGGTTTAATTTCTGTTTTTGAATTAAATTAGGGTTTGGGGAACTGCATGTATAAATGGGGTTGAGATGTGTTTGAAAAACGTTATGCCTGGGCTAGCCAGAGCACCAATTAGATTAATTTGTTTCTTTGTAATGTTCTAATTAAATTTTCCAGGGTGTTGATGAAACCCCTGCTCTTCATGTCAAGCATATCTATTTTTAGTTGTGTTTTTTCTTGAGTATAAAATGATTAGGATTGCTAATTAGTTGATGAAGCTTGTTAGCCTGTGATGAGCTATACTGTAAGAAGATAGCTCATACTAGGGGTTAGTTGGCTAAAATTGGTTAATGAACATCCAGTGTAGACCTTCATAAGAAGGCACAAGAACATAGCTTAAGATATATAGCTTGTGCATGAGATTAGGGGTGGATTGATCATCCTGGTGCTTTCCATATTTTCACAACCTTAGTTTAGAGTCACTACAACTCAGTCGCTTCGACAAACAACTCAATATTGTGTTACACCTCTTTGAATTCAGTCTAGTAAGCCAATAGATCATCTCACAAAGACCACAAGTCTCTGTGGTTCGACCCGTACTTGCTCTGTTCTTCATTGAAGACACCGTGCACTTGCGGTTATAACAAGTAGGCATAAATTTAGACCATCTTCTCAGCCTACCAAGTTTTTGGCGCCACTTTGCTTGGGGACTTGGCGTGTGCCATGTTGATCATTGGCCTGTCTTGACTGAATTTCACTCACCCCTGTACATAGTTGCTTTGTATTATTGATGTTACTCCTGTTGTAGTGTAACTTAGCTTCCATCATTCTTTACTTGCTTCAGTTTTTTGTAATTTAACTTCCTTGTGTTGTACCTGAGTGTAGCTAGTGTTATCTCAAACTTGTAGTCTCATCTTTAGCTGTAGCCATACTTTTGAATTCTTGTTCGCGTGCATTAGCTTGCATTATAGTAACTTGCATTTTAGTTGTAACTCTTAATCCCTTGCGGTCCAAATTACTTTCCCCCGTGTCGGTGTTGATATTCGTCTCTTTGCTTTAACCTGTGAAGTTTTGGGAACTGAGAATATTTTGCTGAGATAGCAGGTGTCTGCTGAGCTGCTGTGCAAGCCCAAGGGAGGGAAGACAAGGAGCAGATTCACATAGCCAAGCAGCTGCAACCGCTGCCCTGTCACAATTGCGCCTGAGCTGCGAATTGGAGGTACCCATATCCTCTGCTGAGCAAGTCCAAGGAGTGGGAGAAAAAGGCGCAAAACCTGAGCTTTACAACACCCTGAGCAACCCCAGCAAATCAGGTGAGTGACTCAGTGATATGTGAATTATACACCTGTTAGCTGTGTATGCCATGACTCTGTGCTGAAATGTGTGGGTATGTGCATGAACCTGTCAAAATCTGATGCTATGCTTGTATAGCCATTTGAATTACATACCCTGAGCATTACTCTGTCAACCCTGCACCTCTATGCATGCTCTGAACCCTAAGGCTAGCCAATCCTGTTCCTCTGCAGCCCCTGTAGCTGCTGAGTTTGAGCTATAACTGGGATACCCTGCTTTGCATGATAAGCTAGACACCTTGCTGCATATTGCTCCATCTCTGGGAGTTTTGACCGTACTGTGACACTTGAGTGAATCGTGATGACCCGAGCATAACCTATGCCATTACCTTGCTTGCCTGCTAAATAATCAACCCCGGTACCTTTGCATGATAAGCCACCACTTTGCTAAGCATTGCTCAACCTTGCAATATCTCGAAATGTGTGCAATTTAAAGCTTTGTGTTTGTGAGCATAGCTTGTATCACCCTTGCTTGAATCTCTTGGCATGAATGTATGAAAACAAGTCAGCCTTGAGCCAAGCTCCACCGAAGTCGTTGAGCTTGTGCCGTAACTTGATAGCCAAGTTAGAATGCAACCCTAAGTGAAGTCAACTGTGATAGTTGATATCAACTAATCCAGCTTGACTCTCGTCAACTTTGAGCATAGCCTCGTGCATAACCCCGTGACCTTGTTGAGTTGTGTGCATAATTTTGTGACATTTGAAGCAAAACCGAGTTGGTGAAACCTCTTACTCTTGGGTGATTTATGCATTAATTTCTTTGCCTTAACAAGCACCAGCTCCAGCCCCTGCAGCTGTTGAGCTTGAGTTGCAACTGAGATACCAACCTGCAACCACTGAGCTGTTTCATTTTGTGTGACATTGTGTGTTTCTGTTTTTCTCTGTACACAAGGCCTGTGATATAACCCTAGTTGCATCTGCCCTGAGCTTAAGCTGCAGACCATATTGAGCTAGGTTGTTGCCAACTCACCTCATCTGCCCTGTGCACCTTACTCCTGCCAAATTGTGCTGTTGTTCCGTGCTTACTCGTGCTATTAAGCCCGCATCTCGTGCATCTGTGAATCATAGTCATAACTTGTATGCGTTGCCTGATCTTGAAATCTTACCTGTAATGCTTCCCTAAGGTGAGAATTGGTTGGTTGTTTGAACCAGATCAGGTTGATTGTTGCTCTGCCTTGATTATGGCCATGAATGCCTGCTGAACTAGTTATTTTGCATAGCCCTTTCAAACCCTGCAAGCATAATGCATGAGTATTTGATTGACATACCTACTAAATTCTGCAAAGCCCTGTGCACATCACCCTGAATTGTTGTTTTTTCTTGCTCTGTGCTGTGCTGTCTCATAAGTCTTACTTTTGTCAGCCTGTGCATAAGCTGCTCACTTGCTGTGCTGTGAGTGCACTTAGACCTTGTGCTGTAATCTCCTGTGTGCTTGAATTAGGTGTTATTTTGTGTGCATTTGTGCTTAATCTGTGTTGAAACCCACATAAAGTGTTGTGCTTTGCATGAGCTGTGGTGCACCTAATTTGGGTTGTGTGCAACCTGCCCTACACATCTTGTGCTGTGCTGAGAATTGCACTTACACCTGTGTAACCTTGCCAAGCTGTGCCCATAGCCTGTGCATAAGCTGAGCCGCAACTTAGACTCTCTAGTTGTTGTCAACTGAACCAATTGACCTCACAGCTCTGCACACCCTGTGTAGCCCACATGACTTGGGCTCTGTGAGTAAACCAGCCCACTTAAACCAAACTTGTTCTCTGCGCACACTAGAAGCCCACACCAACTGGGCACTGCTCCTGCCACACAAACCAAACTAAAGCCCACTGTGCACTGGGCTTACATTATAACCTGGGCCGCACTTGACCTGGGCTGTGCCAACAATTGGGCTGAAACCCAGTTCCACTGGGTTGTACATTCCCAACAAACTGAAACCCACATAAACCAAACTAAGCCCACCTAAACCAAACATCAAACCATAGCCCACACAAACCAAACAAGCCCTCATAAACCAAATCCCACTATAAACCAAAACTGAGCCCACAACAACTGGGCTTTGCATCATTTGGGCTTACCTTCCCTGTTTTGAAACATCATTGGTTATACATGATTTGATGTGTGCTATGCTTCTTTTTGAGTCCAAATTGAGTTGCTAGACCATGTCAGGATTTTGGTCTGCATCTGGGGATGGAAACAAATCCATTAGAGAGCTTGCTTACGGGCATGCTTCACAGTATGAACTCCCCACATACCATAGTGATTTTAGGGAATTTTATGAGCCTTCTCAGGGCCGGACTCCATATACCCTAATCATTATGAGCACATGTATCACCCACCACAGGCTGAAAATGAACACTTTTCTCATACCCATTCATCACTTCTCGATCAATTAGAAGCTCAAGTATCTCGCTTTAGAAAGGCAATTACATGAGCAATCTGTCGAATCTAATCCCCCTAGGCACTATGAAATGTATGCTTGTACCTTATGTGGTAGCTTAGACCACCCTGTTGAGAACTGCTACATTTGACATGAGTTTAGACAGTCTAGGGAAAGCCATCACTACAAGAAAATTGGGATTTAGCGACTACTCTCATTCAGTGGGTAGAAGGCCGTTTTTAGCGAGTGGAGCTCTGTAGCAACCAGTGTGGCAACAGATACGCTCTGTGACTAAAGCTTGCTTTGCTAAAGACCCGGACCAACCATGCTGCTGGTAGAGATATCTTTCAACTAGAATAGACGATTTACTTAAAGTTTTAGTCGACACAAATTTCCAGAACTCACCGTCTCGTTGTTGGTATAACCATAAACATTTGTTGCTGAAACATTTAACCCGCATATTTGTTTGTTGCTGAAGCCTATTAAATCGTTGGTAGAGGTGACCAATTATAAACACTGTGAGACGCTGAAGGGTTCAACTTACTCGGTTTGAGTTGGTGAAGGTGTTTGATATCGTTGGATAAGTATTTTTACCACCCAATGTTTTGACAGTCATGAGTTTTATCCACTATAATACAGACGGTAAAGGATTTTAACCACAAAATAGTTGGCTGGTTAAGATGTTAGTGTGACGTTGGTAAAGAAATCAACCAACATCAGATCAGGTCATTGACGTTCACTCGTTTAAGGCGCTCAGCCAACTGCAAATTTGAGCTGCTAAATTTTAATTTTCAAAATAATATCAAATGTTATTAATATTCATGGAACTACAAAATCCACACATCTTTTGGTAAACCAGAGAAACTTAGAACATATTCATGTACTGCTCACATCCTAAATCACATTAGATGAAAAAGAAAACTGATTAGAGTATTAAAGACACCCGAGGACACACAAGAGCTAGGCTGTCATCAAAGGATTGGTAGCAGCTCAGAGTCAGGATCCGGGTAGGCATATATTTGATGATCCTCTGTTTTGTTGGCATATATGTGTTTCAATTGGGTAGGCCTTGAGTGTCTCTGCAATAGCAATAACAGTAACAATGATCAGACTACGCTATGACGTTACATCCACTTGCAAAATAATTCTAAAGATAAGATCTTAGGAAACAAAAAGAGTAGTTGGTAAGCAAAACTTGTGGAAAACATGGCGCTATTAATATGACAAGACAATGTAAATTCATAATCAAGTCTAGAATATGCCTTAGAAATGGTAACAAGCATGGTCGCAAAATTGTGATTTCGTCATATGTCCCACACTTGCGATGAAGGAAAGCCGAGCGTAACCTATATAAGGAAGAAGTACTCGACTTACTAATTTATACACACAAAAGAAGGAAACCACCTTAAATGAAATAGAAGCAAAAGTGAACCCGTGTCATTCCCTTCTTTGTGCATTTTGAACCGTTTTAAATCCCAATTACCAGTAGAAAGGGCCCTTTCCAATCCTTCAGGTGATATTGTCTCTCATTAAATACTACAAATAAAAAGATAGTTGAAAATTATTAGAAATCTTTGGACATAAGATTGAAACATTAACACATCAGTCATATTTATTAAGTAAACTCAAACGAAATATCATCTGAAAAAAATTAGTACTGAAGATAAATTAGAAATATAGAGTCCTGGGAACACCGGCATCGACTACACTAATAATTAAGATAGCAGTCCTGGACTTCAAAAACTAGAACTTTATTAACCGAAGATATGAGTCATATGACCCCAAGCTTGTTGAGCCTTTTGGATATTCCTATGTCGATTAGCCAACCAATTCGCCCAGGCACCCAGTACACATTTTCAGTTCGTATTGCTAGATTATAAACTAATGAAACTCTTCCATAACAAGTTATTTAAAAGCAGGCTCGTTCCAAACATATTAGACACTACGAGATCACTATCCTTAAGGATGCAACACAACTCAATACCCACAAAAAGGAATGAAAGCTCACATCACATAGTACTGAGATAGGGAAACACAACTATATGCCCACTAATAATTTTTAAGCACTGCAGCCTGGGAAAGGGATTGATAGCCTTAGCCCCTAGTTCTAGAAGATAACTCGGCATCATGTTAGCTATATATTGAAATCCTCAAGTCCATCCTAAAGCATGAATCATAAAGGAAACATCACCCATTTCCATTCCCCTTCAAGACCAAGATCAGAGTCATCAGACCTATCAACCAAATGATCACGGCAATCGAACCACTGTATCACTAAGAACTCAAAATGATCTCAAGTATGGTGGAGAAATCAAGTACTCAAATCAAAACT
This sequence comes from Papaver armeniacum, assembly GCA_023531295.1. NCBI lineage: Eukaryota > Viridiplantae > Streptophyta > Magnoliopsida > Ranunculales > Papaveraceae > Papaver > Papaver armeniacum. Next base: position 284,282 of record JAJJWW010012530.1, read on the forward strand.
AATGAAACTCTTCGATAAAGACAATGATCTAATTTCCTAATAAAATACGACAAACTTGTACAAAAAAAAAAAAAAAACGAATGAAGTGGTACGGTGATTACCTGTATCCATCTTTTAAAAGTGCCAATAAAAGTTTATCAATCTGCATGATTAATTGCTTCGCATTCGCTTCAAATAGCCTTGACTTGGATACATCTGCCACTATCCTAGAACTCTTCTCCTACAAAACAACAAACAGTGAAATGAGAATCCTTACAAACAACATGATATATTATTAATCAAAATTCTGTGTAGAACATGCTTGAAAATGGGATTTATAATGACCTCTATTCTTGGGTGATTTTCAAAATCCATGACCACCTTCTGTTTGATCATCAACCTTTTGTATCCCAGCCTGTTTTTGCAAGACGAAGAAATTGTCACAATTAGAAATCAAGTAACCTTTAATTAAAAGTGTCAAAAACTTTAGACTTTTAAGCATAAAAACAATTCAATAAAAAAGAAGAGGTGTGCTCCAAATCTGTTGACTTACTTGCTTTCTCAGGGAGACCATACCTTAACCACACAAGGTCAATACTTCCATGTGAGAATCCCTGTAAAACACAAGTGATCTTCTTAATAGGGAAACATGATTATACAATACCAAACATTCATTCTAAAATCTCAACCATGTACGAAAACTGATTCAGTTCATGTGTGATATACTAGACAGATGTTATCCCTGCTTTATATCTACTGGTATTCCAACATCATCAGTCTAAATTACCTCTACGCCTAGCTTAAAGATGTGCTCAAGGATCAGTCTAAATTACATCATCAGTGCAAGAGGACTTCTTCATTGACATTGTTAACTGGTTCCTCTTGTTGGAGTTGTAATAGCACAAGGATTCAAAGCTTGATCATGCATGGGCATCATAATAGCACTAGGTGATGGTGTTTCCAGTACCTGCACAGTTGTTGTAAGAAGTTAGGTGTAGTCTTATCCTCACCCAATACAACATACATATAAACATGGATATAATAAATACACTAGACTCTTCTCAGTGTTGTAAATCACCACATACATTCTCATAATGCATACACACAGAACTAGAACATAGGTCAGTGACCATTTCTTATAGGTCTTACAAGTTTATTTCGGCATGTAGGAAATACAATCACATAGATTTCATGAGATTGGATAGAGCAGTAAAAGAGAGGCAATAACAATGTTCTAGTAGACTGGATAACACGAGGCAAATCGGCTCTAAACAATAGCAAATGAGCAGCCAATGTAAGTAGCTTCAAAAGTTTTGCTAAATGTCAAAAGATGAAAACCATAGAGCAGTAAAAGAGAAAATGAGAGGTATTTACAAACACAAATGATTGTTAAACGTTTGTATCTGTACAGGCTTCAACGGTTTCCATCTGCATCAATACAAAAGAAAACTATAAGAACCACATGCTCATAGACTGTAAAGTTGTTTCCTTTTGCAGCAAATTAACTCGACTATTCAATCAAGACAGTAATTATACACATCTAGAAAAGAATACTAGTGCAGAACCAGAAAATATTGCATTGAATTCTGTCTTGTTCTAACTAAGGTAATTCACAACCACAAACAACAAAATGTAACTGCATATTCACTAGAATTTCACAAATTTCACTACAGTTTCTTCCGATTGCACAACACTATCGCTTGGCATTGTCTCAAAACTAATGTCCCACCCATCACTGCAGTTGTCACTAGCTTATATCTCAGGCGTATATTCTCAATGAACAGCTCCCGATCAAATGCAAAGGGCAGACTAGTTACTAAGACATTATCCCTAAACATAAACTCCGGTGAATCATACAAAATCTCTACCATCCATCCTCATTATTTTATCGCTCAATTGAACAATCAACAATAGCCTAATCAAATTTAAACCCAATCCCTAAATTAAAACCCCCAAACCCTGTAATCAAATTACTAGAAACCACAAACAAACAAACAAAAAAAAAAAAAAAAAAAACTATATTCATTAAAATTCAACTTACCCAAGTTTAACAGCAAGGCAAAGAGCAGCTCTCATCTTAGGTTCGGCCTGGGAACGAATGTAAACCATTGTCAAGTACCCATAATCAACAGCAAAGAACTCGATGAATGAATCAAGAGATGGGAAGATGAGTCGAATTGTTAAAAGAGATGTAGAAGATGATTTGAAAGATTTAAAACCCAATAATCTATTTTTCAGTCAAACAAAACACAGTAGATTATTAAACAAAAAAAAAAATCACAAAGATCCTAAAAAATTACACACAAAACTTCAAAGATCCTAGTGCAAATCACACAGAAAATGAGTTGTATTAAAAAGGATAAAAAATTTCAAAAAATCACAAAATCAAAAACTTGCAAGAGATTCAGAGGTAGATTCACAAACCTTTGAACACAGTGTCTCCTCCAAATGGACTTCAAAAGTAACCCTAAAAATAAAGTAGAATTAGAGAAAATTAGTACCAAAATCTTAATATACAGAAACAAAAACCTAAAATCTTCAAAACCAATTTCCAAAAGAAACTGAAACCTAATATCTTAATATCAGAAATTGATAAGATGAAACTAAAACAAAATATAGTTTTCACCTTAAGATAGACAGAGACGGAGAGAGATTTGATGAAACCCTAAGTTTGGAGAAAAAAATAGAATCAGGTCAGAGACCAGATTATATAGAAAAGAGAAAAGAAAAGGGGGGAACTAAACCTGGCACTTTTATGGGCGACCCCGAAAGAATTAGGGGCGACACTAAAAGACAAAAAAGGTCACCCAAACGTAAATCTAAGCTACCCCTTATCTTCGATTTTTCGAAATGGCCAATATGCCCTTATATAATCGGTAGCCAACACCATAATCGGTAGGTAAACATGCAATCGGTAGGTTAAATTAAAATATACCTACCGATTGTTGTGTAGATACTTCGGCCAATAATCCTTTTTATAATCGGTAGCTTATCCAACTTGTAAGACTACCGATTATAAGGAGCCTCATATTCGGCCTTGGCCAAATTCCATTGGTTTTGAGAGGTGGAGCCAACCATAACCACTTTGCTTGAGTGTGGATGTAGCCATAATCTAAGCCTAATAGGTTACATAAACTACCGATTATAAGTTGCCCCAAATTTAGTTTTTTCTAAAATCCTTCACGTAATGAATTTTGAAATATACCATAATCGGTAGGGTATATAATTATATAACCCACCGATTATAACGAGCCCCAGATCCAACCTTTGCCATATTTCATGGGTTTTGAGTGCACACAGCCAGCCTTAACCACTTGGTTTGCGTTTTGGATGCAACCATAATCGGGAGTTAAATATATTACCAAAACATCCGATTATGGGTTGCCCCAAAATGAGTTTTTTCTAAAATCATTCATGTGATGAATTTTGAAATCTACCATAATCGGTAGAGTTAACAACTTAAAAACCTACCGATTATAAGGAGCCCCAAATCGAACCCTTGCCAAATTCCATAGGTTTTGAGTGTACAGAGCTAGGCATAACCATGTGGTTCGTGATTTGGATGCAGCCCTAATCGGGAGTTCAATATATTACTGCACCCTCCGATTATGGTGTTGTTTGGTTACGTAAAACCATAGTTGTTTTTTAGTATAATAATCGGACATTAACGAAACCACAAACCTCCGATTACGAATATTTGGTAGTAAATGCGCTCAATTACTTTCCGATTATGGTGTTGTTGGTTACAAGAGAACAAATTTTTTTACTTATAACAGTCGGAAGGAACATTACAAATAAACCTACCGATTATTGTTATTCGTAAGTGAAGGTGCACATTTACCTTCCGATTGTGGTGTTGTTTGGATATGTAAGACAATGTGTTTTCTTTACACATGATAATCGGAGAGAAAAGTATATTAGCAATCCTCCGATTTCGACCAAATATTTTGCACAATCCCCGAATCGGTAGGTTAATAACGTATAACCCTACCGATTCTCGACTAAAAATTGGAACATCCCCAGAATCCGGAGGTTAATATATAAACTTATCTTCCGATTGTGTTCCAAAATTCAACACTTTCATGTCTCTTCATGTGATTCGCTTGCGAGTCATCGTTAAATGCATAAAATGTGTAAAATAACTATTCTTAATCCATAAACATAACGAAACAACTAATATTCCGACACAAACTTTGAAAACGACATAATCCGACATAATCCAACATAAACAAAGTTATCCATAAAGTTAACGAAAAACATCGAGAGTTTACAACACCGAGAGTTTACTTGTTCCTCTTTGCTTTGACTTTGCGAGCTTTACCAGCTCTACGACTTGGACCAAAGATCATCATGGGTTTCATCAACTTGAGTGCTTGATGAAGCCCGAGTTCTTTTGTTCACCTTGGTTGTAGGTTTCTTTTGCAATTTTTCCCCCGAACCGAGATGCATACTCCTCATTGTCAACGTTGTCAATCAACTGTTTGTGGTTTTTTATCTTCTCAATTGAAACAGCTCTCCGCCTTTATACAATCGTGCACCATTTCGACAAACGCTTGAACCTGTTCAGCTGTTTTAAAACGTAGCATACCATCAAACGGTTATTACTCTATTTTGACCCATAATATTAAACTAAATTAACAAAACAATACGTACCAATCTATCAAAACCCGCAGCTTCTCTTTGAGGATACTCTTGTACGAAGTCGGCTTTGCTTTAAGATCACGGATTACACGAACATGAGAAAACATTGCGGTACCAATCCATGTAGTTGGGAGCATTTTCAAAACCTTGGTTGGCTGCCCTTCCTTGGTTGATCAAGTAATGCGCCCTTCTATCCCAATGGAATTGACAGATGGTGAACCCTTGTGAACCACCGTGATAGAATCTTTATCGACTCGCATTGCTCCGTAACCAAAGTGAAATTGCCATGGATTTCCTCCTTTGGTATACCTTGTACAAAACCGTGTTGTCGCATCACCCTTGAGGCATTGTACATCACATATCCCGTGGGGTGCCACAACGGTCCAAAATAAAGTGCCAAATCGGACCGACCCGCGATATGTCCAAAGAGCTCGGTCTTCCTTGTATGGATCAAAGCATACGTCTTGGGCATTAAGTGAGTCCAAAATCTCCCTCAAACGAATCAACCGATGCTCCTTCGTCCTAGAATGGTTGTCATCGAAGACGTACTTTCTTCCTATAGGGTCACCTTTCTCCCACGCCGGTTTTCAATGGCCAATCCCAAGATAGGGAAGTGGACGTAGATCCAAGTCTATAATGTCATTTTTGCAAGTATTAGGAAATTGATTCTTCAATAGTATAAAAAATAAAAAATAACCAAGTATGTGGAGTTAATAAACAATACCCGTAGAAGACTCACGTTCCCGGCCACTTGGCTAATTCCAACCTCGACGCCTTTCTCAACTCTTCCATCAACCACGCATGGCATGCCGTGCCCCAAGAGTACTCATGCACTTTATCGAGAGGATCCGTAAGTTGTAAAAGGTTGGCGTCGACCCGATTGCCACCGGTATTGGGGAAAATGACACATCCCAATACACATAGGAGATATGCGGTGGCCGCGTGGTTGACTTGCTCGTCCGTTAAAGTTCCTTTTCTTCTTTTTCCTTGGTGCCCTTGAACATATCCATCGAGTACCCATGTTGAACTGTCTAGTTCTATACTTCATGCATCTTTTGAACTCGCTTGTTGATGTTTCTTCATCCCAACCCAAACACTTCTTAGTCGATCATAAAGATTCCTCCATTCCAACCGCTTAGTGAACTCGGCCCTAACACCCTTGCCATGGACGGGGAGTTTAAGAATCTGCTCAACATCATCTCGGGGTTATCGTCATCTCCCCAAACGGCATATGGAAGGTGTCGGTCTCAGATAAAGTCTCTCCACAAACGCCGATATAGCCACCCGGTCATGTTCCAACATTGAGTTCTCCGCAGCATTGGCCAACCCCGAATCCGCAATAATGGTCTTGAACCTTTCACATTCATCCTCCAAAGGCCAATCTAGCATTTTTGTTGGTGCGGTCGGTCGCTTTGAGTAAACGAACCGCATCTAATGATACTATTAAACACATGACAAGTTAAAAATAAAATTAGAATAACCTAAAACTACAACCCTTAAAAGTATTACTGAGAAAAACATAATAAGTTAATAAAATGGATACGATCATTACCTCGTTTCATATATTTCTCTCGGCCCAGGATTCTTTGTATCCAAATAACAATTGTCCTCCATCCTCCCAAGAGCCCAAGGATTACACCTTCTCGGAATATCCTTCACCTTCGCTCATCTCTCGACAAGGTGTTTCGCTTTCTTTCGAGGAGGATTTTTTCTTTCGGCTTGTCCTACTTCTTCTACTTGTTCAATTTCTGGTTGTGATGGTGGGGCACTTGGTTGAACACCTTCTTGGATTGGTTGTGATTGAGAGGCACTTGGTTGAACACCTTCTTGGATTGGTTGTGATTGAGAGGCACTTGGTTGAACACCTTCTTGGATTGGTTGTGATTGAGAGGCACTTGGTTGAACACCTTCTTGGATTGGTTGTGATTGAGAGGCACTTGGTTGAACACCCGATTGAACCGGTTCTCGATTGAGGGGAACTAGGTTCCTTCTTGGCTTGCTTGTTGAGTTCCAACTTGACCACTTGAAGCGGCGTTAGCAGATCCTAGCTCTCCTTGCACTAGCGTCGTGTTCGACGCCTATCCTTCCTTGCACTAGCCGAGACAATTGCATCTTGGATGTTTTTACCTCGCCTATCCCTAAACAACAAAAAAAGTACAACAAAGTTATGAAACTAAATATTCGGTTGGTTGATTTAACAAAGTGCCTCCGATTATTCACAATCGTAAGTATCGCTTCACCTAAAGCTACCGAATACGTATAATCGGAAACAAAATAAACTTTTGGTGTTCGAATATGTTTATCTACACACAATAATCTAATCTAAAGTTCAACATAACCCTCCGAATTCCACACAATCTAAGCCTAACAAAACTAATGTCTACCGAATATGCGTCTCTTTGTATCCAAACAAATCAAGTTGTTAGCCTAAACAATCGGAAAGATATTACAGTAATATTTCACCCGATTATTGCGTCTCTAATACTTGTTCTTCCCTAGTTTATTCGGAAGGATAAATCACAATTAGCTTCCGATTATGATTGAATTAGGCCTCGTAATGAAAAACGTTATATAATCGGTAGGATACCAAAATTTTTAACACCCGAATATGACAAATTTTCTCGTGAAATGAAGAGTTCGACCACAATCGTAAGTTTATAACAATACCTAACCTACCGATTCTCGGGTAATAACCGAAACCCTAAAAAAAATAAACATGGATTCGTCCAATTGAAGCAATATAAACCAAATTAATGGTAGAATCTTACCTAATCGGCGCCATTTGAAGTTGCCCGAGAGTTTGGCTATCGCACGCCTACTTCATCGTCTTCGTGTTTTTCGGGTTCGTGAGTTAAAACCTCTTTATTACGGGCATGCAATCCAATATTCGGATCCTCACCGCGCACTACGTTTTTGGTTCGAGCTTTCTTACGTTCCGTTTCTTTCATCTTTATAGAGAATAATCGACGATGATTCGATTCGACGATGAACGATGTATAGCGAGGAGAGGGGGAGAGTTTTCCTCTCTGCAATCGGAAGGAAAGAGGAGAAGAGGAGTTGAAGTTGAAGTTGAAAAGAAAATGAAATGAATTTGAATTTAGGTCGACTTTGGTTTTATCTCACAAACGGTTATTAATCGGTAGGTAATACCACCTCATTAGCTACCGATTGTTGAGTAGCCCAAAATCGGTAGAAATGGTTACTTATAACCTACCGATTATTGGAAGCCCCAAATTGAGCATTGGCCAAATTCCCTAGGTTTTGAGGGGTGCAGAGCCGACCATAACCATGTGGTTCGTGATTTGGATTTAGCCATAATCGGAAGCCAAATAGGTTACCCAACCTCCCGATTATAGGTTGCCCCAAAATGAGTTTTTTCTAAAATCCTTCATTGTAGGAAATTTGAAATCTACCATAATCCAGTAGTCTACTCAACTTAATAATCTACCGATTGTAAGGAGCCCCGATCGAACCCTTGCCGTAATCCATAGGTTAAGAGGGTACAAAGCCAGTGCCTAACCATGTGGTTCGTGATTTGGATGTATCCATAATCGTACGGAAGATAGGTTCCAAAACCTACCGATTATAGGTTGCCCCTAAATGAGTTTTTTCTAAAATCCTTATTTCCACACCAGCTAAAATTGAACCAAAGATTTGAAGTCACTCATTTTATTGAATCGAAAAACATACATGTAGTTGAAATAAAATAGAAGTAAAACACATAAAATTGTTCAATACATCGCCCTAGGGATTCTCTACGAGTTTAATTATATTGGGCGAATTGCCATTCAACTTCCTCCAAGAGAGTGTAGCAGCCCTCGTGTAAACTCATGACCGTACCTTAATTCGTATTGGCTCCGACCCAAAGTATACTGGGAAAACAATTTTTTAAATAAGTTAGCGTTGTTGAATAATCATAACCAAATAAATAATTTTTGATAAGAGGCCTATTGATTCACAAACTTACTCTACTCATTCGGTCTTCGTTTGGCATAGCGCCCTTACGAGCTTTCAATTGCTTTCTCAGCCAAAGACGCATTCATTGTATAAATATGCGTACCTTTCCCTTATTTGCGGGAGCGTCCTCCTATAACGATTTCCGCTTAGTGCTTTAAAACCTTAAACACCCGTTTCCACCAAGCATTGGTGTTTTGATCATCCCCAAAGTAAGGCCCTCTTGTTGGGTCTTCACATTGGTCACCCATTGCGCTTCCTCAACGGAGTGCTTTGTGAGAGTGGTGTGTGCTCTGACAATATCAACATCTTCTATATTATTGAACGGAGTTGTAGCCATTTTTGGTGATTCAAAGTGATGGGTGACTGATTTAGGAAGATTGAATGTGATGGGTGAATAAGTTTGGTAGAGATAGGTCTCTATTTATAGCAAAAAAGTACCCAACGGCTAGTTTTTTTAAAAAAAAAACGGTTACTTCAACATAATCGGAGGTTTGTCAATATGTATTATCTACCGATTGTGTTTGGTTTTCGAGGCACGGCTAGTTTATTTTGAACGAAACTAGTCGTTGGAGTATAATCGGTAGTTAGATCAACAATTAAAACTTCCGATTTTCATAAATATTTTGAAATTCATAACAATATCACCTACATTTTTTGCAGGTAGTTGGAGTATAATCGGTAGCTAATAACCTAACGATTATACAGTTGCCCCAAATTTTGTTTTTGCAGAAATGTCATTTTTTTCGAATTTGGGAACTAGAATAATCGGTAGTTAATAAGGCTTCCGATTATACAGTTGCCCCAAATTTCTTTCTTGGCGAAATCACCAATTTTGGGAATTTAGGAGCTACTATAATCGGTAGGCTAGTGAGGTTATTTTTCCTTCCGATTGTTATTGAAGCCGATGCGAGTTTGGCACAAAATCGATATTAAACGGTAGTATAATATAGCTACTAAACTTCCGATTAATGTATAATAATCGGGCACTAAATGTCTTCCGATTGTGTAAGGGCATTAACGTATTCTCCGTTTTTTGGACATCCCTTAACGGTGTATATGGGTTGGGAATAAAAAAGTCGCCCTAATTCTTTCTGGGTCGCCCCTAAAAGTGCCAGGGTTTTGGTGATTTTTTTTTTTTTTTTTTTGGAGGGGGAGAAGAAAAGATGAGGGGGAGGGGGAATTGGGGGTTTCGTTTTTCACGAAGTTGATAAGGTTTTGTGTGATGCAAAGAAACAAATGTGGTCTAACGCGATCCACGTTAACATTTTGATAACCATTCATTTTTATTATCCTAATCGACGGTCACAGATCCCTTATTTTTCTCATACGGATCCACTAAATGGATGGTTAAAAATCATGCTTTTTTGTTCATACTGATCACACAATTGACGGTTCAAAATTAGCCACACTTTTGAGACCATATTCAATCACTTATCAATTTATGAGACTCCTGACGATCTAAATTATCGATTGAGATGCACTTGTCTAACCAAATAGTAGGTTTCGGATAACAAGGCCGATCTAAATTATAATAGGGAATCCATCTTTAACACGAGACCGAAGAAGTAGAAGTAAATGCACCGATTTCGAGTTCCTCATCATCATTTTATGAGACTCGGATCCGATTTTCTTATAAGCTTCGGATATTTCGTGGAAGAGTTCATTAAGTATAACATGAAATATTGATAGGTTTAGGATTCAGATGAAAACTCCGAGTTAGTGGAAGAGGTCACTAATTAAGGATATAAGAAACACTTATAGGTTTAGAGCTCCGATGAAGATTGTGAATTAATATAAGAGGTCGTTAAGGATGATATGACAAACATTTGTAGGTTTAAAGCTCCGAAGAAGATTCTGACTTAGTGGAAAAAAGTAATTAAGGTTATTATGCATATTGTATGGCAACGAGTTGACTACTCTAAGTCAGGAACTTGGTAAGAATGACGAATCCATCCATTTACTGTGTAAGATTCTCCAAAATATTCTACTAAACCTTAAACAAACCCTATTTCTGCATATTTACGCATACCAGGCTTCAAGATCGAAACCTGGCCGCGAGTGGAGTAGTCTAAGTCGAAACTTGGTAAGAACGACGAATGCATTCATTTACATGTAAGATTCTTTCTAATATTCTACTTAATCCTTAAATAGATCCTATTTTTGCATATTGTATGCAAACCACGCTCCGAATCGAAATCTGGTCGCGAGTTGACTACTCTAAGTCGTAAACTTGGTAAGAACGACTTAATCCATCCATTTACAGTAACATTCCTCCGAAATATTCTACGAAACCTTAAGCAAACCCTATTTCAGATATTGTATGCATACCAGGCTACGAGATCGAAACCTGGCTGCGAGTTGACTACTCTAAGTCAGAAACTTGGTAAGAACGACGAATCCATCCATTTACAGGTAACATTCCTCCGAAATATTCTACGAAACCTTAAGCAAACCCTATTTTTGCATATTGTATGCAAACCACGCTCCGAGATCGAAATCTGGCTGCGAGTTGACTACTCTAAGTCAGAAACTTGGTAAGAAAGACGAATCCATCCATTTACAGGTAAGATTCCTCCGAAATATTCTACGAAACCTTAAGAAAACACTATTTCTGCATATTGTATGCATACCAAAGCTACGAGATCGAAACTCGGCCGCGAGTTGACTAATCTAAGTCGAAACTTGGTAAGAACAACGAATCCATCCAATTACGGGTAAGATTCCTTCTAATATTCTACGAATCCTTAAATAGACCCTATTTCTGCATATTGTATGCAAACCACGCTCCGAGATCGAAATTTGGCTGCGAGTTGACTACTCTAAGTCAGAAACTTGGTAAGAACGACGAATTCATCCATTTACAGGTAACATTCCTTCTAATACTCTACGAAACCTTAAGCAAACCCTATTTCTGCATATTGTATGCATACCAGGCTACGAGATCGAAACCCGGTTCAAAGATTACCGCGAGTTGACGAAATATATCAGAATTGAACATCACCGGTTCAAAGATTACCAGAGTTAAACGAGTTTCTCTTTCGGATGAACTCGAGACAAAATATATCGAATTGAACATCACCGGTTCAAAGATTACTAGAGTTAGACTTGAGTTTCTCTTTGGGTGAACTTAATATGAAATTTATCGATTTGAACATCCCAGGTTCAAAAATTACTAGCGTTGGACCCGAGTTTCTCAAAGGGTGAATCGAAGATGAAATTTATCGATTTGAACATCTCAGTTCAAAGATTATTATAGTTGGACCCGATTTTCTCTTTCGGGTGAATCAAGATGAAATTTATCAGATTTATACATCCCAGGTTCAAAGATTACTAGAGTTGGACCTGAATTTCTCTTTCGGGTGAACGGAATATGAAATTTATCAGATTTGAACATCCAGGTTCAAAGATTACTAGAGTTGGACCTGAGTTTCTGTTTCGGGTGAACTTAATATGAAATTTATCAGATTTGAACATCCAGGTTCAAAGATTACTAGCGTTGGACATGAGTTTCTCTTACGGGTGAACTGAAGATGAAATTTATCGATTTGAACATCCAGTGTTCAAAGATTACTAGAGTTGGACCCGAGTTTCTCTTTCGGTGAACTAATATGAAATTTATCATATTTGAACATCCCGGGTTCAAAGATTATTAAAGCCGGACATGAGTTTCTCTTTCGGGTGAACTTAATATGAAATTTATCGGGATTTGAACATCCAGGGTTCAAAGATTACTAGAGTTGGACCGAGTTTCTCTTTCGGGTGAACTTAATATGAAATTTATCAGATTTGAACATCCAGGTTCAAAGATTACTAGCGTTGGACATGAGTTTCTCTTTCGGGTGAACTCAAGATGAAATTTATCATATTTGAACATCCAGGTTCAAAGATTACTAGAGTTGGACCTGAGTTTCTCTTTCGGGTGAACGAAATATGAAATTTATCATATTTGAACATCCCAGGTTCAAATATTACTAGAGTTGGACCTGAGTTTCTGTTTCGGGTGAACTTAATATGAAATTTATCAGATTTGAACATCCAGGTTCAAAGATTACTAGAGTTGGACCTGAGTTTCTCTTTCGGGTGAACTTAGTATGAAATTTTTCAGATTTGAACATCCAGGTTCAAAGATTACTAAAATTGGACCTGAGTTTCTCGTCTGGATGAAAATTGTCTTTGACCATTTTACCCTTTTTGGAAATAAGTGCAATAAATGTTATGCAGACTGTGAAAATAACCAGACTACCCTTATCAGAAATAAGTAAAGTAAATATTACAAACAGTGAAAATAACCATATTACCCTTGCAGGAAATTAGTACAATAAATATCACGGAGACAGTGAAAATGACCAGACTTCCCAAATTCCTCAATTTTTAATGACTGAACCATCCTTAAAATAAGAGAGGTAAATATTCTGCAAATTTTGAAAAATGACCAAGTTACCCTTACTGGAATAAATGTAACAAATATTCCGGAGATAGTGAAAATGACCAAATTACCCTTACCAGTATAAATGTAGCAAATATATTTGAGACTGTGAAAATTTCCTAATTACCCTTACCTGAATAAGTGCGGTAAATTTTAAACTATCAAACAATCCTTGAAGTAATAAGTGTATTAAATATTCCAAAGACTATGAAAATAATCTGGACTACCCTTATCGTAATAAGTGTATCAAATATTTCGGATACAATGAAAATGAAACAGACTACCCTTATCGAAATTAAGTGTATCAAATATTCTTGAGAATACGAAAATGACCAAACTACCCTTATTGAAAATATTCCAGAGACTTTAGAAAATGACTATTTTACGCCTAGCACGAAATTTTGGTGAAACGCATATTTTGCTAATGATTTGAAAATTTTATAAATGACCATTTTGCCCCTGGACCGAAATTCTACATGAGATAATTATTTTCTAAAATGACAATTTCAAACTCCGAATAGTAAAGTGGTGAAAGAGATTAACACCGAGTAATATACAAGATGGAGCGAACTTGGCGTGATTCGAACATGCATCTTCTGACGTAGGGCCAGATGTGCTACCATTGCACCATAAGTTCGGTACGCGTACACACAAATACCAAAAAATTTACAACAATAAAAAGATTAATGAAAGGTAAGGTATTATTTCATCTAAAACAAAACTAAGAGATCCATGTACAAAACAGACTAATTCTAAGTTGATGACCCACCGGAAATGGTCTTACTAAAGTTACGAGTTTTCACAAATAGGTGCAGACATAGTCAGTCAAGAATAGGTACCACTGCTCAGAGGTGCTAGACAGTACATTATGTGCATACACAAGTATGGAAAGGAAAACAATCACCATGAGAATAAAATCTCATTTTCCAAATCTCTAGCCCACTGACATACGCGATTGCACATTTTGATAGCCAATGCCTGTAAAGAAAATTACATGAAAATCAAAACTAGCTTGTACTAACTTTAATTTGTTTGTGTTAATCACTGAAATAGATTACAACCAAGATCAGTACCTTGTCTGCAAGTGGATCGAATGCTGCATACAGTTCAAAATCCAGCTAAGTGTAACTGCCAAAAGAACAAAAACTCCATTTAAATGCAAACAGCACTTTCAAACACAAATTGGAAGGTGAGGCAAGTTTTTCGGTTCACATCCTCCATCGATATTCCAAAAAACCCTAAAATGAAAAGGAAAGGATCCATACCATAATTCAGAGTGGATAGCAGAAGCAGGTTACAATATTAGCTTCTGGAGCAAGACTGGACACTAAACTTGCATTTTTGAGTAAACCTCTGACAACAGAAAAATTCACTTTTCTCCACAGAATCTTTTGTAGCAACTTGCAGCTTTGTCTTTACAGCAGAGACCGGGTATAACGCCACTGCAACCCCAGTAAAGAGCCCAGCTCCAGCAACATAGAACTTTCTCTTGTCAATCCTGCATAACCAAGAGACATTAACAGCATAAGAAACCCAATAAATCAACTGTCAATCACATGACCCATTTACATTCGCATTTCTTGGGATCACAAAATGCAATTAAGATCACTACAAACTACAACCAAAATGAGGCATTCTAAGAGCCGTGGAACTGAAGTTTCACAAATAATTTATTAACACGAAAGAGGGTATTGCAAAAATCATTGATACTTCAAATTTTGCAAAACCAGAATGCATCAGTGCTGCTCCAGATAGAATCATGGAAACTATGCACAAACCAGAACACAAGTTGAAGTATGACCTAATTTTATAGATAATTACATAAGTACTGAATTACACCATCTAACGCAACACTAACTTAGTGATTTAAGCTATTAAGTATTCACCTAAACCAGAATACTGGAAAAGTTCAAAGTTTATCAACAAACAAGTGCATAGGACATGAAGGATTCAGTCTCAACCAAGCATCAACACAGATAAGATGAAAATAATGTTTAAAAACCTGCAATTATAAAATCATTAGGATACAAGCTTTGAATGTTTTATAAAGTAAATTACTGTTTTATGAAGTAAATTACAGGACAAAGGAAAAGAAGAAGAAAATGAAGGTGCAACAAAGAAATTGATATCAACTATAGGGAAACACATACTGAGACAGTGCTATCAGTCTAAAACTGCAAGAAGAATCATTAAACTCAAGATCAGAGAAGCCAAACATGTAGTGAGTAGATAAAGATTTTATGACATCCACAATAACCAAGTAAATCAATGGGAGGAAATGAGCACAGCTTCATATCAATACAATGGGTTTTCCTGGTCTATTGAAGCTCAGGGATAAAATGACTAACATAAAAGTAAACGCATCTTACAGATTTTCACCTAAACCCAACCCTTAATGATAATCAATCCAACATGAGAAAGAAAATCAACCAAATCTTATTTCTAAAGACCAATTTCTAAGCAAGTTTAGCGAGTTCACCCATTTAAGGAGTTGTAATTTAGCAAACAAAATAACCAGAAAAGTACAAGTATACTTGAAAAACAAAATGGCCAAAATACCTTCACCTGAGTTCAAACACCAACAACAACACCACATATCCCTGCATAACTCCATCCCTGAAATCACCACCAACAATAACTAACAGCTCAACCCCTTTAATTCTGGCTTCAATCACTTCATTTGACTTGAATCTTCACGGCAACAATATATATTCTAATTTCTCTTCTTCCATAACACAACATCAGATCCCATTTCTGAAGCATACCCTATATCAACCACCTTCCTCATTCAACTCAAAACCCTTTAATTCTTCACTACCAAATACCAGAAACCCGTTGCAGAACCACCATCTTCTCAGCTCACACTCAGATTCAGAAACCCTAAGATTTTATTCAAACAAACTTCAACCCAGAAACCCTAGGTTTAATTCTTCAAATGGAGCAATCAAACACATCGATCTCTTCCACCAGCAACAGCAACTTGTTTCAATACCTGTAATTTCATCTGAATCTCTCGATTTATCTCTCCATCCAACTAATAAACCAATTCATTTAGAAGAAATAGAGAACTCATAATCACTTACCGCATCAACGAAGAAGACAAACCATGATATTTATCATCACCAGAAATCCAGACTCAACTGTGACTATATTCTTAACCAATCACCATCATCGTTTTAGGTTAAATCGATTGATATGAACAAAAACAACCACAAATCAAGCTATAATTGATTGATTTGAAACTAGGATTTCTTTTGCTGCTTAATTTTGACCTGCAAATTTTAACTCTCAACAGTGTTAATGGCTGAGAGAAAGGAAAAGGAAGATGAATAGCTGAGAGAAAGGAACGAGGAGAAGAAGAAGAATTGTTGTTAGCGGAAAGGGGGTGCGGTTTTTGTCTAAGTCTTGATTTTTCACTAAGTCATGCTTTGTTGACTTAAGTCTTGATTATTTTGAACACAAAAAATAATTTTTTTATTATTATTATTATTATAAAATATTAATTCACTTTATTATTTAATATTATTACATGAAACTAGTTGGAAGCCTAACAAGCTAAGCTCCAACGACATACTATTACATTAATTGAACAGGTTGATGTCTACTAGTCCAATGGCCTCATGGGGAACTTGCCAAGGGGAGCCGAAACGGCGGGGGGGGCGAGATTGTGTCACAAGGGGGCAAATTAACACTACCTTCCATGTTAATTCCTGTAATATTACGCCATTGGGGACTCGAACCTGGGACCTCCTGGAGCGCATTAAACTTTGGGGAACGGGGATGACCAGCTGAGCTAGGGGCCCGTTATTTATAATTATTATTATATTATTGGATAAATATGATTACATGAAACTAGTTGGAAGCCTAACAAGCTAAACTCCAACAACATACTATTACATTAATTGAACAGGTTGTTGTGCTAACCTATCAGCGAGCCTCATGGGTAACCTAGCCAAGGGAGCCGAAACGGCGGGAGGTTTCTCTTTCGGATGAACTGGAGACGAAATCTATCAGAATTGAACATCACTCGTTCAAATATTACTAGAGTTAGACCCGAGTTTCTCTTTCGGATGAACTGAGGATGAAATATATCAGAATTGAACATCACATGTTCAAATATTACTAGAGTTAGATCGGAGTTTCTCTTTCGGATGAACTGAGGACGAAATATATCAGAATTGAACATCACATGTTCAAATATTACTAGAGTTAGACCGGAGTTTCTCTTTTTGGATGAAGCGACCCGGAGTTTCGGTGATCGAAAAATAAAATCGTGACAGTTACATTGTGATAAAATCCTGGTTTTGGTGTATTAAAGTAAGGTGATGCATTTATATCATCTAGAAGCTCTAGCGATAAACTCGCGAAGACAAATTTGTTTCAAAAGATGAAAATTTTCAATCGATATGATGCTCTAGCGATAAACTCGCCAAGACAAATTGTATCATCTTTGCGTACTTATTTAATAAACCACGAAACTTGGTAGTTATCATATCCTAGTGGCTGAAAGCTACTAACCACACCAACAAACTAATGTCTTGGTACAAGTGTCTACCAAAAGATTGAATTGGTGGCTACACATAGTGTCTTGAAGTATTTACCTTCTAGCGTACTTTGTAGTTGTCAAACTCTCGTGGCTGAAAGATACTAACAACGCCAATATTTTGATGGTTGGTTGAGGTATCTACCAACAGGATAATTCGTGGGTAAGCTGAGTGGCAAAAGATATGTACCTTTTAGGGTACTATTTGGTTGCCCAAACATGATGGTTGGAGGCTAATAACAACAAATACGATATTTCGGTTGTTTAGTTGTTCATGCTAAAGCCTTCCACCCACTGTCGTTGCTGAAAAACTGGTGGTTAGACATTTCCGCCAACCATAGATGTTTTTAGTTACAAATAATTGTTGCTGAAGAATTCCACCAACTGTAGTTGGTAAGAAAATAGTCGCTAAAGCCAAGTTTTCTTTAGTGCATGATAACCATGCACACATACATCATCCATCACAGTGGGAAGTTGAACAATTTTGTACTCCCCCAACTCCGTGTTTGCAATCACTAATGGAAGAGCTCATAGAGCAAAACAATGATATACTTGGATGGAAAGCATTGCACGAGCATCCCTTCTCTAGTGAACCATATGCACAACCATTCACCGAATATGAACCTAATCTAGAGGTAGATGAGTACACTCGGAATTGCTCAAATTTTGAATAGGAGATGAATTTTTGTTATGATGATGATGATGAGGAATATGATATGTTAGAAGAGCATGTGCATGCAGAAAATATGATGGAATCTTTGGGTTCGGAGACGTTAGGCGTCTCTTCTGTGAACCCTATGAATGATACTTCTTCTAACATTCATACATGTGATGTTAACTCTGAGCTTGGGTTTGTGAAACTCTTTAGTGACAGTGAGCATGCTACACAACTTGTTTGTGACTTGGGAAAAGATGAATCTTCTGTTGACACTAATGTTCTTTTGGATCATGATATTATTGTTGTGTCTCGATTCCCCGCCCATATCACAATATGTTGCCTGCTCCGATGATTATGACATGGTGATTGATGAATTGTTCTATCTTTGGTGAGCATGATTTACCCGTGTCTCGACCTTAGGAAAGTATGTGATGGTGCAAATGATCTTATACATGAAAACAACTTAGATGTACCTATTTTCTCTCCTAAGTCACAGATTGAAACTCCTCCACCAAACCTAGGTGTAGTTTGTAACAAAATTGCAAAACCAACTTTTCTGAAAATGCCTAACTTAGGCCTAGAGCTTTGTGCTTCCCAAGTCCTCTGGACTATTTTGCATCAAAGTATAACACTTTTAAGGAGCCACAGTTGGAATGTGTATATCTGCATGTTCTTAGCAAAACTCATTTTGAGTTAGACCTTTTGCATGATGTACCTTTAAAATTGCAAGATTTTGTACTCAAGAACACATCTCATTGACAAGTTTAGGTTTGGGGGTAACTTGTTCATGTCTGCAATCTTTCCCCGCACTCTCATGTTATATCTGTGTAAAGTCGTTGATGTTTGTACATTTTGTCTTTTGGGCTGATCCTCAACTCTTTAGATTGTTGGTATATGGTGACTTTTCATTGTATATAATCCAGTAGGACTTGTTAAATTTTTCTTTCTTACTTCGGTTGAGTCTTCTTGCGCATATATTGTGCTAATCCGATATGATATCCACCGAGAATGTTGGATTCTAGCCTTGACTAATGAAGCTCTAACCTTGCTTCCGCCGACATCCGGTAATCTCTTCCCTTTTCTCTTATCAGCATAGTTCTCTTGGTATGTGACTGTTTAAATTTTTTTCTATCTGTCGACACATTGAGGACAATGTTTGATTTAGGTTTGGGGGTGCATTTGCATATAGAGTTTTTAGTCTTTTATTTTAGTTTTAATTTTCAAAAAAAAAAAAAAAAAAAAAAAAAATTGCAAATAAAAACCTCCAACTTTTAGAGATTTTAGAGTCACTAGCATGCTTCTAGCTATGTTTACATAGAGAGTCTGACCGAAATAACGAGAACTTGGAAGTACTTGGAGAACACAATCGGGTTTCTTAGTTGATTAGAGCGTTAAAGTTGGATTTAACCATACCGGAGGGCGAATTAGGTGTTGTTTAGATATTCGGTAGTAGAATTGTGATCACCCATAGTGGAGACTACCCAATTTACATCAAGTGAGGCACCAACCTTCAATTTTTTTGCAACTTTCTAGAAAAGCTGTTAGAGTGTGTGTCACCGTACGTCAATTCCGGGTAGGAATGGTGAGCTACCCAACTTCGCACCATTTTCAACACTACTTTTGATCTCTTGAGTGCTATCTTTGTCAATCATGAGGGTGACGTTTAAAGATGAAAACTCCTTCTAAATACCGATTTGTAGTTAGCATCACTCTCTCCCTCTCAACAACATCAATGATTCATAGAAACACATCATCGTCGGCAAAGCGGAGCAACATCGAGAATATTTGAAGAAAAGTTGATATAGTCCAAGGTTACATACAACAAAAGAAAATAGGATGAGAATTAATGAAGTTTGTGAAATCAAGACAAGTAAAAAAAAAAAAAAAAAAAAAAAGTGTGTTTGTCAAGTTTTTGTAAAGTTCAGAAGTTCGTCATCAACATTTGAAGACCGAAGACCAAAGATTGAAGACGTTTCTATGAATGCTGAGAGAGTAATGTTAATTGCCGATCGGGTGAGAAGGTAAGTGAGTACTCCCACCCTTGCTAATGGTTGATTTCCTTTCTTAGAGATCATCGGAAAAGATTCTTTTTGTCCACACTTGTGGAGTCTCCCAGAAATTATTTCGGAAGGTTATCCTTCTTACCTATAACGTGTGCAGGATTTCTCTTTTTATTCCTGCCTGCACACATGAGAGACTAAAAAAAGCGGTCTTTTTGAGTGCAATTATCATAAAACCCTATTAGTGAGGCAGAAGTCGAGGCTTATGATCACAATCGAATCCGAATTCTTTCATATGGTATGGTTACTTCTCGCTCAACACTTAAGGATGAGAATGCGTTCTTTGGTAGTTCTAACTTCTTGTTACTAGCATGCAGAAACTCTATGTCCTCATAGCTCCTTGGATGCTTGAGACTCTTTTACACTCTGAAGTTGGAGAAGGTTTTGTGGGTACACCTCTGGTAAACCCTCACGAGACTACAACTCGTCACTAGGGACACCTAGGGGTTTAAAGGCTTAGTGCATACGCTAAATGCATTCGAGAGACCTGCGACGTGGGTATAGTTAGGATTTCTTAATTTGTTTCACTTGAGGACAAGTAAAATTCAGGTTTGGGGGTATTTGATGAGTGCCAAATATTGGATATTTATACACCTTTTAATTGGCATTTAACTCATCTTTTGTGCTCAAGAATCAGATATTATCCCAGATTCTGTGTTTTCTTTGTTTTCAAGAATAAATATTTGTATTAATTAATTTTGTGTTTTTAGGTAATAAATAAAGTTCGGAGAATCTGAGGAGCCAAAAGAGCAGAAAATTGGAGGCAAGCATCTATGGAGCAGAAAGCCGAAGCCCGCACGCGCATCAGGAGCAAACCATTTACAAGACATGGGCCCAAGCTATCCAAGACCCGCGACCCGGATCCGAGCCCGTTCCTCCTGAACCGTTGAGATCTACATCCTATGCATCCTACGGTCGCTCAAACCTTCGCATCATCTTCTAGCTGCTCCTGCTCAACACCAAAACAACCCAATTCTCCTTGAACCGTTCAGATCTCGTTCATCAAGATCCAACGCTCGCTCCTTTATCCTCATCAAACATCGATGCACCCGCTTCACAACAAAACTCCCTAACCCTATACCCTAGTCGACCAAACCCATTTCTCTTCCATCTTTCTCTTTCCCCTCACCCCGACACCTTCAGAGAAACCAGAGCTCTTCTCTTCTTCTCACGACCTTCCCCATTTGAGAGCCACCATCTCCTGCCACAGCCGCCTGCCACCACCACCTCCATAACCTGACAACACCAACAGCAGCCGCTCCCCCTTCTCTAGGTCTAGTTATTTCATTCATAGCTTCTCCTATAACCCTAGAGGCTAAGTTTGAAATAACTAGAACTAGGGTTTTCTCTATGATCAATTAATGGAGCTCGAGACGCGGCGAGAGGGAACCACCGATTCGAGAGTATGGGCGATTGGGTATGGTTTAATTTCTGTTTTTGAATTAAATTAGGGTTTGGGGAACTGCATGTATAAATGGGGTTGAGATGTGTTTGAAAAACGTTATGCCTGGGCTAGCCAGAGCACCAATTAGATTAATTTGTTTCTTTGTAATGTTCTAATTAAATTTTCCAGGGTGTTGATGAAACCCCTGCTCTTCATGTCAAGCATATCTATTTTTAGTTGTGTTTTTGCTGAGTATAAAATGATTAGGATTGCTAATTAGTTGATGAAGCTTGTTAGCTTTGTGATGAGCTATACTTTGTAAGAAGATAGCTCATACTAGGGGTTAGTTGGCTAAAATTGGTTAATGAACATCCAGTGTAGACCTTCATAAGAAGGCACAAGAACATAGCTTAAGATATATAGCTTGTGCATGAGGTTAGGGGTGGATTGATCATCCTGGTGCTTTCCATATTTTCACAACCTTAGTTTAGAGTCACTACAACTCAGTCGCTTCGACAAACAACTCAATATTGTGTTACACCTCTTTGAATTCAGTCTAGTAAGCCAATAGATCATCTCACAGCACCACAAGTCTCTGTGGTTCGACCCGTACTTGCTTTGTTCTTCATTGAAGACACCGTGCACTTGCGGTTATAACAAGTAGGCATAAATTTAGACCATCTTCTCAGCCTACCAGGGGGCGAAAAGACTTGGTGATCTCAGCCAAGGACAGATTAGAGTATCTATCCTTGTCACGAAGTGTCAGCCTTTGCAGTTCATAATGAGGACGAGGAGGTGGAAGATCCTCAACAACGACTTCTTCTACCTCTGCGGCCGTAGCTGCCTCAAACACCACAGCCATCTCAGTACCAGTAAGTACCTCAGTATCCTCAGGAGGTGGAGATGGCGTATCATCAGGATGATCCATCCGCGGAGGGGGATAAGCAGACGAAGAAGATCTTTGCCCCTTACACGTAGGCTTCTTCTGAAGTCTCATTATCCCTAACATCAACAAGAAGAACATCTCATCAACAACGGCGGATGAGAATTGCAATCGACAAAAAAGCAAAGTAGGGGCAAAAACCAGCATACTTTGGGCATGGGTTTCACTAAGCCAACCAAAGGGGACGGTTAAAAATCGTCACAAGGCAAAATCAAAGATCATTCATCATCATGAATAAAGTTGCAGACAAGGAACAATCATGGAAGACTCATTATCAAAATACGAAATGGGATCAAACCCAGGTTCTCATACAACTTGAACGAGTAAAAGAGAACTAGGATTCTCACATGCAAGTACAACATCGACATCAACAATCTCCTAGTCAAAAATGGAGAGACAGAATCGAGCATGGGGAAATATGAAAGCAACAGTAAAGAGCAAATACCACCTACTTGTACAATCAGACGTTGAACCAGAGCCTTGAAAAATTGAAAGGGATATGGAGCAGTTAGCAGCAAAAGAAAAATCTCTATGAAAGAGATGGGAGAGCGACATTTCGAGAAAAAAGAAAAGGAGTTAATGAAAATTCCTTCTCGTTATTCTCTTCTTATAGGCGGCTGGAGAATCCAAAATTTGGATGTCCCGAAATTCAAGGGGAAGTTATTGCATGAAAGGACATGTAGGTACCACCCAATTGGTACGTGCAAAAATGGCGGCGTAACGGAAGTTTTCTTCCAATCCTACCAAACGGTAGAATATGAAAGAAAATGGGCAAACTGTGAATACTAATATTCTGCAGAGCACGTGTCACGATCTCGGTGGCCGCATACAAGGTAACTGTGTATCCCTCGCTATGCAGAGAAATCCAAGTGACAGAGGATACCTTCGTAGATTTACTTTATCTCGTCCCAAAAAAGGATGCCTCGACGGCTGAGATGAGAATAGTAAAAGCGTAGTCTATAAGGAGAGAGGCGGTAGCGAAGGGAAAAAGGTAGATGACATATCTAATCAGCATTAAATGCACAAATCTCTTATCTACACGCATAATCAAGGCACGTGGAGAGAGACGATATGGCAGAACCCGATTGGCAGAGGCTGGCGGTGAACGAAGGTACAACCTATACTAAGGTTGGGAAGTTCCCGAAGGAACGTGGGTCAGCTGAGGTGTCAGGGTTCGACTGGATAACGCACGCGTCAAGCGAATGTACCATTTGTACAAAAGGTATATCAGCAAACGATGGACCCGTAAACGCGAAGATATACTTGGAGCAGGAGGGGCTATAAATACCAAGCCTCACCAACAAACTAAGGGCATTCAATATCTAGGAGAGAAGATCTAGTCTTAAGCTTATACCTCTTTAATGTTTAGAACTTAAGTAATGACTTCAACTTGAGTTCTCTCTATTACTTTGGGAAGCATTTAAGATCTTTGTAACCACTACAACTTAATACAAAACAATCACTCATTACCCCCGTGGACATAGACTAAAAGTCGAACCACGTAATCTCTTGTGTCTCATGATAACTTAGTTGCATTTACATTATATTTGTGTTCTTCGTTATTATTGCGATCTAGAGTAACATCCATTACTTAGCAATATCAGTTCAACAGAGGTATCAATACTACTTAGTATCTGATTCTCTAAGCTGTACAAATTACGTAGACTACGGGAAAACGAGTAGTCACAGGGGTTGTCCCCTTGTGTGATGGGAGCTTGTTCAATCCTTTGTACCAATCAGACACCTTTTTTTTGGAGAAAATACATTATGAGCTTGATTTTTATTTGGCATGATTGAGGACATGAGAATTCCTAGGTATGGTCACGGCTTGAGAGAAGGAGAGCGACACATGTCTGGTCCTGCTTTTGGAAATTATTAACGAGAACTTCCTGTTTGAGCTAAATTTCTTTTATTTTCTATGAAATTCTTCCTTTTAAGTCTTGTTTCAATCTCTTTCTTCTTTGAACACTTTAAAGAACATAATATTCACGTGTAGGAGGCTGTTGGAATGAGTAGAGGAGGGTTTGGTTGGTCTCTAACTGTGTTAGGGAGTCCTTCTTTGAAAATATTCAAAATTGTGGAATAAGGGTATTTTGGTCAAAATCCCTAATGAGCTCGTTTTTATTAAAGGATGATGAGATAAAGGGGTTAAGAGCATCCATAAGATCCGGTCATGTGAGTGAGGGAGGCTCGGTTCTTTTCTTTTTTGGAGAAATTTTTTTCTTTGTCAAATTCTTGAAATTAGGCCTATATTCGTCAAGACCCTAAGTCTCTTCAACATTGGTGCTTCCAAGAAATTCTGAGAGAATGAGTGACGTCCCACTAGCTTTGGAGGACATCCATGCATGTGGGAAAGGCTTGGACACGGTTTGGAGAGGTTACAAAGAAGAGAAACCCTAGGTTTCCTTATTTGAGCTAAACTCCTTTAATTTCCTCTTTTAACTCTAATTCTTTTCCTTTTGCTTGATGGTTTCCCTTTCACCCATTCTCGCGTTTGTATTAGGACTCTTCTTTTGGGTGTCCATCGAAAACTTCAGTTTTGAGAGACTTGCGTAAAGTGGTCGTAGACACTTCATATGGACTTCGATTTGAGTCCCCGGACCCAACTTTGATTCCTATTTTATTTAGCCTATCAAATCCGTGTATACTTTTTGTTTTCAGAAATCCCGTATAAAATTTCAGGGGTTTTTTAGATTGCACTTACTTTGGTGTTGGGACCACATCTTTTAGATCGCTTGTTCGTTTGTTGCGCCCTTTTGATATGTTGTTTGGAAGATATAGAGAAAAATATATTTTTAAGGAAGTACCCAGAAATTCCTTATGTATTGTCATCAGTTTTCACGTCTCTGCGCTGCAGCGTATAACGAAATGGAATTTTTGTATTATTTAGACACTTAGACATGTCCCAACGCTTTAAACATGCCCCTTAGAGTATTATGATTTTTCTTAGTTCTTTTTTGGATAATCAACATATTTCAATTCATTCAAATCAAAATAGTGATTACATGTTCACTTACAAGAATAACAAAACATCAAAATAAAAGATAATAAAAACCCAAATACAAATAAGGATGTCTATTATGACCTTAATAAGTCTCATTATATTAGTATAGGTCGTGATTTTCGCCTTGAAAAAGCGGGGGTACAACAACCACACCCAATATTTCGCTTAGCAATCTGTATGGACTAACTCCAATATACTTTTAAGAGAATCAATTAGACTCAATCTTATTAACAGTATATCAAAGAGTTATATTATCTCAATCTCTTGATTTAATTCTTACTCAAGCAAATAAAAATCTGCGAGTCTAATTAAATACAAGAGAGATAACTTGGATGGTACCAAAGACCAATATCCAAGTGTCAATCAATGTAAATCAACAACCAAAGGTTGGATATTCTAATTGATTGAACTTAACGAACAACCTGTGATATTTCAATTATATAACAAAATATAATGCGGAATAGAAATAACACAGACACCAGAAGTTTTGCTAACGAGGAAACCGCAAATGCAGAAAAACCTCGAGACCTAGTCCAGATTGAACACACCCTGTATTAAGCCGCTACAGACACTATCCTACTACAAACTAACTTCCGTCTGGACTGTAGTTGAACCCCAATCAATCTCACACTGATCCAAGGTACAATTGCGCTCCTTATGTCTCTGATCCCAGCAGGATACTACGCACTTGATTCCCTTAGCTAATCTCACCCACAACTAAGAGTTGCTACGACCCGAAGTCGAAGACTTTAATAAAAAAATATGTATCACACAAAAAAGTCTACGGTAATAGATAAATCTATCTCCCACAGAAATACCTACGAGTTTTGTTCCGTCTTTTGATAAATCAAGGTGAACAGAAACCAATTGATAACCGGACTTATATTCCCGAAGAACGGCCTAGTATTATCAATCACCTCACAATAATCTTAATCGACGCTAATGAAAGAAGATATTGTGGAATCACAAACGATGAGACGAAGATGTTTGTGACTACTTTTATATTTTGCCTATCGGAGATATCAATCTCAAGCCAATCGTTACGATTGTACTCAATCTGTTGAAACAACAAGATCGGATCACACAATTACAAGAAAGTAGTATCGGTCTGGCTTCAGAATCCCAATGAAGTCTTCAAGTCGTTAACCTACAAGGTTTCGGTAGAAACCTAAGGTTAAATACAATTAGTATCACACAAGAGGTGTGGTAATTAGGTTTCCCAGTTGCTAGAGTTCTCCTTTATATAGTCTTTCAAATCAGGGTTTGCAATCAATGTTAGCTTAGTAACAAAGCATTCAATATTCACCGTTAGATGAAAACCTGATTAGATTCAAGCTAATATCTTTTAACCGTTAGATCGAAACTTAGCTTGTTACACACAAATGAAATGCACGTTTTTAGGTTTGTGTAACCGTACCCAAACATGTACATTTGTTGGTTCAACAGTAGTTAACCAAATGGTTAGCCATGTCGAACTCGCATGCGTTGGTATATCAAGCATGTTTGTCAATATTAGTGATCAAAACTATATATCTTGATTTCTAGTTTACTTATGACTAAGTCTCGGTCTAGGATAGTTAAGTGTAGTTGAGCTCCAGACTCCATGGCGATTATCTTACAAAGACGGAGAACTACTCGAGGAACCAGTAGAACTTCATCCGACTAAAAGGTATGTGGAGACTTGAACTTATCTATCACTCAAAATTCTATTCTATCTCATACTCTTGAGACGATAGTCGTATAAGTATGATAGTTTTCATACATACACATTTGTAATTTCGAGCCGAGTTTACTCGCCTATCTTTTTCTCGAAATATGTGTTGGTAAGCTTTTGCTTGAACCATTTTCATCTTTACCCGTGACGAAAGTCATGATGACGTTTTAATCTTGAAAATAGCTTTGATGACGATAGTCGTGAATAACGATTGTTATAACATTATAGAAGAATGTTTCAATGATTGAAATGTAGAGTTGATATTACCATCTATGGATATAAGCATATATAGTGTGTTCGCACATTAGTGTATAAATCCATGAACCGAAAACCAAGTGTGTGCATATGTGTGCATGCGGTATTGGTGAAGGAGACAGGTTCGAAAACTTTCGCTGAGTTTGTAGTTTGCAAACTAGTAAACCAGTCACCTTATGTACGCATACCCGTATGCGTACCCACGGAAGTTTTCGAACCGAAAATTTCTGCTGAGTTTGTAAACTCAAATTCGGTAGCTAATGTACGCATACCCGTATGCGTACCCAAGCTGGTTATTTCTCAAATCGTTAGTTCATGAACTTAAAACAATAAATTATAAGGAACGCAATCTTTGCAAACCGTGGGTATATTGTTCATGAATTGATTTAAATGAATCAAACCGATTTTGTTTCAATTGTGTCTATGAATAAAGACCTAAGCAATTGAACAACTCTTCAACTAGTTCTTATGAGTCATTTGAACTAGTTATGAGAAAGATGAATACGGTTAATATGAAAATGCTCACATGGCTAACCATTGGTTAACTATTTGTGAACCAACTAAGTGTACACGTTTAGGTACGGTTACTCAAACCTAAATAAAATACATTTCATTTGTGTATGACAAGCTAAGTTTCGATCTAACGGTTGAAAGATATTAGCTTGTATCTAATCAGGTTTTTCATCTAACGGTGAATATTGAATGCTTTGTTACCAAGGTAACTTAGATTGCAAACCCTGATTTGAAAACTATATAAGGGGAACTCTAGCAACTGGAAAAACTAATCCCCACACCTCCTATGTGATACTAGTTGGTTTTGCTAGAGTCGATTTCCCTTTAACCTTAGGTTTCTTCTCGAGACCCTTTAGGTTAACGACTAAAAGACTTCATTTGGATTGTGAAGCCTGAAGAAACTACTTCTCTTGTAGTTGAGCGATCTGATCTTGCCATTTTCTATCGTACGAGTTCAATTGAATAATTGACTTGAGATTATATCTCCGATAGGGCAGGATAAAAAGAAATCACAAACATCTTCGTCTCATCGTTTGTGATTCCGCAATATTTTGTTTCGCTACCGTACGATTAAGATTATTGTGAGGTGATTGATAATACTAGGTTGTTCTTCGGGAATATAAGTCCTGGTTATCAATTAGTTCTTGTACACCTTGATTTATCAAAAGACGGAACAAAAACTCATAGGTTTATCTGTGGGAGACAGATTTATCTATTATCATAGACTTTTCTGTGTGATACAGATTTGTTTATTAAAGTCTTAGACTTTAGGTCGTAGCAACTCTTAGTTGTGGGTGAGATCAGCTAAGGGAATTAAGTGCGTAGTATCCTACTGGGATCAGAGACGTAAGGAGCGCAAATGTACCTTGAATCAGTGTGAGATTTATTAGGGTTGAACTACAGTCCAGATCGAAGTTAGTGTGTAGTAGGCTAGTGTCTGTAGCGGCTTAATACAATTTGGTGTTCAATCTGGACTAGGTCCCGGGGTTTTTCTGCATTTGCGGTTTCCTCGTTAACAAAACTTCTGGTGTCTGTATTATTTCTATTTCGCATTATATTTGTTATACAATTGAAATATCACAGGTTGTGCGTTGTATCGATCAATTGTGAAATCCAAACTTTGGTTGTTGATTGGAAATTGATTGATCCTTGGATATTGGTCTTTGGTACCATCCAAGTTTATATCTCTTGTATTTGATAAAGACTCACAAATTTCTATTTGTTTGAGTATAGATGAAATCGAGAGATACAGATATTAACTCCTTGATATACTTTTTGTTAAGATTGAGTCTGATTGTCTAGTTGATTCTCTTAAAAGTATATTAGAGTTGGTCCATACAGATTGATAATCGAAATATTGGGTGAGGTTGTTGTACCCCTTGCTTTTTCACACTTTCATATCAACCATATTCTTCTTCACCATAACTAGTTCAAATGACTCAAATGAACTAGTTAGAGATTTTTTCAATTTCTTAGATCTCATAGAAGTATACAAGACACAATCTAAGCAAAAGCGATTTGATTCACTCGAATCGATTCATGAACTTTATAGCCACGGTTTGCAAACTTGCATTCCTTAGTTAATATAAGTATAAGTTCACGAATAATCGTTTTAGATATAACCAACCTAAGTATGCGTACTAGTTACGCAGACTTAAGTACCCGGAATAAGTTTACAAACTCTAGAAGATTTTCTCGGGAAGAGAACCTCCGACAGCATGCGGACTGGGTTCGCGGACTCTTGTTCCGGTTTCCTGAGCAGCAAAGTACACAGACTTCGGTTCAAGGAATAAGGACTTATACATGTATGTGTTACCACACAATGCTTATATCCATCAATGGTTATGTAATCTAAACTCTCATTTCAATCATCGAAACATTCTTAAAGGACGTTATATGGTTGTTATCCACAAACCATTTTTCGTCAAAGCCATTTTCAAGTGATTGAAACATAACATGACTTTCGTCACTAGGTAAAGATGAATTTGGCCAAAGCGAAAGCTTACCAACACATATTTCGAGAAATAGAAAAGCGAGTTAAACTCGGCTCGAAATAGCAAAAGTGTATAATCAAAGTTTATATAGCAAAACGACTTTTGTCTCAAGATAGGAAGGAGATAGAGTATATAGACTTTTGAGTGATAGATAAGTTCAAGTCTCCACATACCTTTTAGTCGATGAAGTTCCACCAGTTCCTTGAGTAGTTCTTCGTCTTGTATGATGATGGAGTTCTTGAGCTCAACTACACTTTATATCCTAGTCCGAGACTTAGCTATAGTAGACTAGAAATCAAGACTTATAGTTTTAATCACTAACATTGACAAACATGCTTGAGATAGCAACGCATGCGAGTTCGACCAAGCAGTGATCTAACACGCCTCCCTAGATCGAGCTATGCCCATCATTTGGCTTTACGTTTATACCCTTTGTTGTAGAAAAAAAAAACGCATTTTTCCTTGATCCTTTGTAAAAGTGTGGAACCAAACAAATACGCGAGTATCCTATGAGATGTGAGATAGATTTATTGATAAGGATAGTATTAGAGCACTGCTCGGTCAAACTCGCAAGCGTTGCTATCTCAAGCTTGTTTGTCAAGTTTAGTTGCCAAAACTATAAGTCTTGATTTCTAGTCTACTTATAGTTAAGTCTCGGACTAGGATAATGTTTATGGGTAAAAATCGTTTCCGCCGATTTTGGTAAATTCGGTAGGTGAGTGAGAAACTGGTTTAAACCCTAAATAAATGTGTTGCACGTGAGCACTTTCTAGATTCGAGAGATCAATATGTACAAGTCCGGCCTAAACCAAGCAATGGCCGTTCCAGACTTGCTTCGGTCACAAAGTGGAGGAGAAGGGTTGATTTGGGGAGGGAAGCAAAGAAAGGTGTTGAGACAGAATAGTGCGGGAGATTAGTGTCTCGACTTGTATCAAAAAGTGAAAGCTTCGGAAGCTTGCAAGAGATGAAAGCTTTTTTTGGAGAGCTTGCAAAGTTGCCTTTTCCGAGAGTGTTCTGTTTTTCTCTGACCGAGACTTGTCGTCTCGGTGGAAATAGTAAGACCTATTTATACAAGTCGAGATTGAAACGTACTCCTGGCCTCATGAAGGAAGAGAGTAAAGGGTGAAATAATGGGAGGAGGTGTTAACCGCATGGTGTTTATGGGTGAAAACGTTTTCACCATTATTTCCTCATTTATTTGACCGCTTTATTCCTATTCACGCTTTCTTAATATGAGCGTAGTGTACGCCGCATGCCGTGGACCGCCAAACCAAGACCCCGGAAAGCATCCCCTAGTTTGTGTTGATGTCTCGAGTGTTGGTTGCACCTTGAGTGCAACTGGCGTTGCAAGTGTCGCGTGTGACATGTGCGGAATGCCTTTGTTGCGGGTTGCACCTTGAGTGCAAGTGGCAATGCCAGAGCTGCTAGTGGCGTGTGTGGCATGTGCGGAATGCCTTGGTGGTAGGTTGCACGTTGAGTGTAAGTGGCACTGCCAGAGCTGCTAGTGGCGTGTGTGGCATGTGCCAATGGCATGTGCGGAATGCCTTGGTGGTAGGTTGTACGGTTTGCAAGTTAGGCTACCAGTGTGGGTTTTGGCATGTGCCAATGGCACGTACGGCCAAGTTGGCCTAGGTCGCACGGCTTGCAAGTTAGGCTACCAGCGTGCGTGTTTGGCATGTGTCAATGGCACGCACGGCCATTAGGGGCGGCTAGGTAATGAAAGCTACCGGTGGCGTGTTGGCATGTGTCAATGGCATGCTCGGCCATTAGGGCCACGGCACGGGTAAGAAAAACTACCAGCGATGCGTGTTGGCATGTGCCAATGGCATGCATGGACATTAGGGTCACGTCCTGGTAAGAAAAGCTGCCAACGATGCATGTTGGCATGTGCCAATGGCATGCGTGGTCATTAGGGTCACGTCCTGGTAAGAAAAGCTACCAGCGATGCATGTTGGCATGTGCCAATGGCATGCGTGGCCATTAGGGTCACGGTCTGGTAAGGAAAGCTACCAGCGATGCGTCTTGGCATGTGCCAATGGCATGCGTGGCCATTAGGGTCACGGCACAGTGTAAGAAAAGCTACCCGGCGATGCGTGTTGGCATGTGCTAATGGCATGCGTGGCCAATTTGGGTCACGGCCTGGTAAGAAAAGCTACTAGTGATGCGTGTTGGCATGTGCCAATGGCATGCGTGGCCAATTTGGGTCACGGCCAGTAAGGAAAGCTACCAGCGATGCGTGTTGGCATGTGCCAATGGCATGCGTGGCCAATTTGGCCTAGGTTGCACGGTTTGCAAGCCTAGGCGCGGGCGCCATTTGGGCATGGCGTGGCTAGGGCCAAGGTAAGGGTTCTTGGCTTGGCGTGGTGTGACTAGCGTAGCTAGGGCCAAGACAGAGTGCGTTTGGCATGGCGCGGCTAGCTTGGGCTAGATGTGGGCGGGCTTGATTTTCCATTGGCACGGTGTGCGGCTAGCATAGTAGGCATGCTTTGGCGCGTTTGGTGTGACTAGCATAGCTAGGGACAAGGCAGAGTGCGTTTGGCATGGCGCGGCATTAGCTTGGGCTAGGTGTGGGTGGCATGATTTGCGGTGGTACGGAGGTGCGGCTAGCATGGTTGGCATGCTTTGGCGCATTTGGTGTGACTAGCATAGCTAGGGCCAAGGAAGAGTGCGTTTGGCATAGCGCGGCTAGCTTGGGCTAGGTGTGGCTGGCATGATTTGCCATTGGCACGGAGGGGAATTAGGGCTTTGTTCGTTGTAACCCTAATTTGAAAAAATACCCCCTATTAATTACTGACTACATGCATTGAATGTTCTAATAAATGTGTCACCGATGACATTAGGTTATTCGGGGTTTTACGATTTTACCCTTTGTTTAAAAACCACCATCAACATTAAGTCCCCTACTTAGCTCGGAACAGGGGCTTTGTTGCGAGGTAAGCATAAGATGGTGACAGACTATCAGTAGTAAATCGTAAAGAGAATTGAGGAGGCTTGTTTGACCTTTTTATAGATAGGATTTGGAATCCTTGCCTCTGGCAGTTTTGCACAAATCGGGAGGCTGGCACAATTGGGAAGTCAAGCATCATTAAGAGACGGGGAATGGGCGGCATTGAGAAGTTGACGCGAGTTGGGAAACTGAGCGTGCTAGCTGGCGGGACCGGCGCAAGGTGGGGAAGCTGATCGTGCTAGCTGGCGGGACCGACGCAAGGTGGGGAAGCTGATCGTGCTAGCTGGCGTGACTTGGGCGGTCATTGGGAAGTTGACGTGAGTTGGGAACCGGCGTGCTAGGCGGGTCGGACCGGGCGCAAGGTGGGGAAGCCGATCGTGCTAGGTTGGCGGGACTTGGCGGTCATTGGGAAGTTGGCGCAATTGGTGGGACCGGTGCAACTTGGGCGACATTGGGAAGTTGGGCATAATTGGTGGGACCGTGTGGCTTGGGCGGTACTGGGGGAGTTGGCGCAACTGGTGGGACCGGTGCAACTTGGGCGACGTTGGGAAGTTGGGCGCCTTGTGGGCCCGTTCCTTATACGCACGATTTTTGGTAAAGGGAAATCCTTCCTGGCCCCCCGTAATCTTCACGCCCATATATATAAAATCCCTTTCTCTCATCTTGCACTTTGTTCCTTCATCTTTTCATACTAGCGGCAGAGTCACAAAGAAAGACCGGCTTCCAGGTATTCTTCCAGTACTTCTTTTGTTTCCCTTTTCATGTAGGTGCAAACCCTAAGAGTAGGCGTTTTTCTTTTATAATCCTTGCAATGATATTGCGCTTATGATTTCTTGGCGTGCTTCTTGTAGAAAATATTGTATATATGCACCCAAGGGAAATACTGCATATATGATTCGAACCCGTAGAAAAATGCTCCATATATAATTTTGAACCCGGAGAAGAAGGATACTATAGACGCATTCGAGCTCGTAGAAAATACTGCGTATATAGTTTTGAACTGAAGAAGGATCTTGCGGACGCACTTGAGCCATGTATAAAATACTTTTGCGTATATAATTTTGAACCCCGAAGAAAATTTGTGTGTGTGCAGTTTTGAACCCGTAAAGAATACTTTATATGAATCCAGAAGAAGAATATTGTATATGTGCTTCATATGACTTCGAACCCATAGGAAATATTGCATATATGAATTTCGGACCTGAAGAAAATACTGCGCGTGCGGTTTTGAACCCGTAGAGAATACCCCCTTTTTTTTGTTTTCCAGGTTTTCCTTATGTTGGGTGCGGTTATGTGTCAGGGAGATCATTTCGTCTTTCTCCGTTTGTTTTGTGCAGATATCTTGTTACCAAATTGTTATGAAAAAATCCGACAAGATGTTCCCTGAACAAAATTTCGCTTCATCGAATGATGTTCATAATTCCAAACCAAACACGGATGATGAATTCTTTGCCAAACCACTCGCCCCTGCTCGGAAGAATCACTCAGGTTTCGTGCCAATTTTGTTAACCGGTGGTGAAGATGAAAAGAAAACACGTTCGGTTCGCCCAGAGAACACCATACGGTTCTGTCTTCATAAAGGGTATATTCTTCTTCCAACATTGATTTCGGGATGTGTCAAAGCCCATTGCGTTCTTTTGATAGATGGGTTGAGTTCATGGTGAGTAAGGAGCACATAAATATCAACTTGACTCGAGCGCAGATTATTGATGCTATCGAGCTTGATAAGTCTCCAGTTAGGAAGGATATCCGGGCTTGGTCGCTTTCATCTCCGGATGGTGTTCGGACACCCATACGATCATATGTAGATGGGGTGAAATAACTTTCTCCTTGGAGAGTGTGGCTCTCTTCTTTGAATCTTCCAGAAGGGAATCTTAACATCCAATTGTCGAAGGTGAGGAGAAGATGCGGGATGACCTTGCCGCTAAGTTGGGAGATTTCGCTCGAAAAGACTCCCTTTGCGAAGTCGAAGGATTCCGTCCGGAAAGAGGACGAAAGGTGCTTTTACAACTGGTGGATATCTCAATGGTTTAGGACGAATTTGGAACCTAAATGAAGTGATGATCTTCACGTTGCAGCATTTTTGGCTCTCTGGTTGTCTAGAGACATTTTTGATGACGGTTACGGCAAGAAGGAAATAAGACCAGAGTTGCTAGTGATTACCGTGGAAGTTGGCAAAAGGTGAAGTTCTTCCCATTGGCAAGCTATTCCTTGGTTCCCGTATGTGCATCCGGATCACCTAGTTGCGAACATGCGAGTTTCGAATGGTTTCATGAAAGTGGATTCATATGTGCACGTTGCTTTTCGCAAGCCTGGTTATGGGAGCACTTTGAGAAGTAAGCTCCGAAACCATTGCCTTCGATTCCCGCGAGTTGGGGCGGCTCCCGAGTCTTCGAGGGGTGAACGGGCGTCCAAGAGTTGGCATGAGCTTGGTTAGTCTTCTCGATAAGTCGCATGAAATCGGTTTTCGCCCATGGGAGCCGGTCCATAGGTCGGTGACTCAAATTGACACCTTTGCTTCCGCTCCGATCATGTCTTTGTCTTCGACGGAAGCTTGAGTGTTGGTGAAAACTTGTTTATTAAAGCTGCATGTCCTAGGTTATATGCCGTCTTTCTTCATGGGGTATTTCCGAATAGCTGCTTACAATATTGACCGTGCTTGCTCGTCACATGGGTTTCGATCAAGGGGTGCCTCTTGCTTACCGGTGATGGTTCCTAAGGATTCATTGCGTGCCGCCCTCAATGCCGGTGCCCTTGAGCCGGGTATCCGCCTTCCCTTCTTTCAAACGGGAAGAGTAAAGCGACTTTTGTCTATAATGAGTTCTGGTACGATGAGTTCATTATGATCCAAGATTTTGTAAATAACGTGGTGGAGAATGTTCGTTGTAAACCTTCCCCAGCAGTTTTGAAGAAGTATCCAATGTTGAGAGATCTCAGCGAAAGTTGCATGGCAACTCGGAAAGTCCCCAGGCAAAGGAACATAGAACGAAGAATCGTGGCGGTTTCAAAAGATCCTCCCGTAGCTCTCGTGTCTATCAGTTCTTTCAATAACCAGGTATGTGTCGCCTCCTTGTTGGTTTGTCTCAAAACACGTGAATTTCTGCTGAAAACATGTGTCTTGTTTCTTCAAGGCTTCGGTAGTGTTAATGCTTTTGTTGCCCTTGCACGTTGCCGGGAGACGGAAATTTCTTTGAAGAATTCGTGACACCGAGCCTTCTCATAACGGTGATGAGCCGGAGAGAAAGAAGAAAGTTCGACAAGTGAGGGTGATTCTTCGACAAAGACCTTTGGTTCTTTTTCGGGAAGTGGTTCGGTGAGTTTCCGAGCTTCTTTTCTTTCTTCTTCTTTTTTTTTTTTTTTTTGAAAAATGTCTAACTCAAGTTCGCGGGAGGAATCCGGTTCGGAAGACGATTACGGGGCGGAGCCACACGAAAGCTTGCCTTTGGTGAGCATATGGTGACTTAGAGATGGGAGTTAGCCAATCAGCCAGGCACATATGTGGTTCAAACGGTGGATGATTCCCCACGATGGTTCTGCCGTAGACATGGAAAAAATACCCTTTGCGAGTCGTGAGGCCGATTGGCGCCATTTTCGATCCCGTACTTGGTTCCTTATCCAGTCATGTCTTTGGTTGGCGGTTTCAAATAGCGTCGGCTAAGTATGAGGCGTTGTACACAGAATCTGGGAGAAGTATGGACATATGGCCACAACCAAGAAGATCACTAGTCGATTTGCGTTGGTTAAGCGTGTGGAAGAGGCTTTATCTTCCATCGAGGACATGCGTGGTGGTGGCCACCGTTTCAAGACGTTATTGCCGACGGGGAGCACCATCGCGACGTCGTGTAGAAAATGAGTTCAACGCTTCATGGTTTGTCGAAGGCCTTGCTTGAGATCCGGAAGTCGAAAGATGCGGCGATCAAAGCCTTTCTGAGAGGAGATTGAATGACGGGAGGTAGAACTTCGAAAAGCTTTCAAGATGTTGACTATGAAGAGAGCGGCTCTTGAAGATGCAAAGTTGACTTTCTCCAAGAAGAAGCAGACCTGTTGGATGATTTTCCTTGAATGTTTCTCTGTTAAACTTTCATTTAGGTTCTTCTTTTTTTCTTTTTTTTTTGAAAAACATATTGGACGTACGGTTCAAAGTTCGTAGGTTTTGATAGGCAGTGGTAGCTTTTGAGGATATTAGATTATTTCTGGGATGAATGGTTTTGATAATATAACTATGATTATGTTTTGTGAAATGAATATTGCTTTTATGAAAGTGTGTGCTAGCAATCGGCACAAGAAGCAATAGTATGACGGTTTACTAAGAACCTAAAAACAGATCGTATATCTTGCCCAGTCTAAATTTACTCACTTCATAGGTTTTTTTTTTTTTTGCGAACACGCCCCTCTCCATGTAAAGGCGGCTTCTTTGGTAGCATCGCCTTGACAAGTCCCCAATCGCGGTAGCATCTTGACGAGTCCCCGGTTTTCTTGTGTAGTCTTTACGACGGTAGCAAGGGTTGTCACGGTAGTTGAGTCGGATTGAGTCGCCTTCCCCTACCATCTTAACATACGGGTGAAGAACGAGATCGACAATCGATATTGTAGCCGATAGACCAATCCTCCGTTGTGGTCGCCAATTGTTTATGGGTGAAAATCGTTTCCGCGATTTTGGTAAATTCGGTAGGTTAGTGAGAAACTGGTTTAAACCCTAAACAAATGTCTGCACGTGAGCACTTTCTAGATTCGAGAGATCAATTTGTACAAGTCCAGGCCTAAACCAAGAAATGGCCGTTCCGGACTTGCTTCGGTCACAAAGTGGGGAGAAGGGTTGATTTGGGGAGGAAGCAAAGAAAGGTGTTGAGACGAGAATAATTAGGAGAGTAGTGTCTCGACTTGTATCAGAAAGTGAAAGCTTGAGAAGTTTGCAAGAGATGAAAGCTTTTTGGAGAGCTTGCAAAGTTGCCTTTTTCGAGAGTGTTTGTTTTTCTCCCAGAGACTTTTTAGTCTGGTGGAAATAGGTAAGACCTATTTATACAAGTCGAGATTGAAACGTGCCCTGGCCTTATGAAGGAAGAGAGTAAAGGGTGAAATAATGGGAGGAGGTGGTAACCGCATGGTGTTTATGGGTGAAAAAGTTTTCACCATTATTTCCTCATTTATTTGACCGCTTTATTCCTATTCACGCTTTCTTAATGTGAGCATAGTGTACGCTGCATCTTTGTGACCGCCAAACCAAGACCCTGGAAAGCATCCCCAAGTTTGTGTTGATGTCTCGAGTGTTGGTTGCACCTTGAGTGCAAGTGGCGCTGCTAGTGGCGTGTGTGGCATGTGCGGAATGCCTTTGTTGCGGGTTGCACCTTGAGTGCAAGTGGCAATGCCAGAGCTGCTAGTGGCGTGTGTGGCATGTGCCAATGGCATGGGCGGAATGCCTTGGTGGTAGGTTGCACGTTAAGTGTAAGTGGCAATGCCAGAGCTGCTAGTGGCGTGTGTGGCATGTGCCAATGGCATGTGCGGAATGCCTTTGTGGTAGGTTGCACGGTTTGCAAGTTAGGCTACCAGCGTGGGTTTTGGCATGTGCCAATGGCACGTACGGCCAAGTTGGCCTAGGTCGCACGGCTTGCAAGTTAGACTACCAGCGTGCGTGTTTGGCATGTATAAATGGCACGCACGGCCATTAGGGTCACGGCTAGGTAATGAAAGCTACTAGCGAGCGTGTTGGCATGTGCCAATGGCATGCTCGGCCATTAGGGCCACGGCCTGGTAAGAAAAGCTACCGGCGATGCGTGTTGGCATGTGCCAATGGCATGTGTGGCCATTAGGGTCACGACCTGGTAAGAAAAAGCTACCAACGATGCATGTTGGCATGTGCCAATGGCATGCGTGGCCATTAGGGTCACGGCACTGGTAAGGAAAGCTACCCGGCGATGCGTGTTGGCATGTGCCAATGGCATGCGTGTCCATTAGGGTCACGGCCGGGTAAGAAAAGCTACCAGCGATGCGTGTTGGCATGTGCCAATGGCATGCGTGGCCAATTTGGGTCACGGCCTGGTAAGGAAAGCTACCAGCGATGCGTGTTGGCATGTGTCAATGGCATGCGTGGCCAATTTGGGTCACGGCCTGGTAAGGAAAGATACCAGCGATGCGTGTTGGCATGTGCCAATGGCATGCGTGGACAATTTGGGTCACGTCCTGGTAAGGAAAGCTACCAGCGATGCGTGTTGGCATGTGCCAATGGCATGCGTGGCCAATTTGGCCTAGGTTGCACCGTTTGCAAGCCTAGGCGCGGGCGCCATTTTGGCATGGCGTGGCTAGGGCCAAGGTAAGGGTGCTTGGCTTGGCGTGGTGTGACTAGCGTAGCTAGGTCGAAGGAAGAGTGTGTTTGGCATTGCGCGGCTAGCTTGGGCTTGGTGTGGCTGGCATGATTTGCTATTGGCACGGAGGTGCGGCTAGCATGGTAGGCATGCTTTGGCGCATTTGGTGTGACTAGCATAGCTAGGGCCAAGGCGATGCGTTTGGCATGGCGCGGCTAGCTTGGGCTAGGTGTGGCTGGCATGATTTGCCATTGGTACGGAGGTGCGACTAGCATGGTTGGCATACTTTGGCGCGTTTGGTATGACTAGCATAGCTAGGGCCAAGGCTGAGTGCGTTTGGCATGGCGCGGCTAGCTTGGGCTAGGTGTGGCTGGCATGATTTGCCATTGGCACGGAGGGGAATTAGGGTTTTGTTCGTTGTAACCCTAATTTGAAAAAAAATACCCCCTATTAATTACTGACTACATGCATTGAATGTTCTAATAAATGTGTCACCGGTGACATTAGGTTATTTGGGGTTTTACAATTTTACCCTTTGTCTAAAAACCACCATCAACAGATAATAAGTGTAGTTGAGCTCTAGACTCCATGGCGTTCACCATGCAAAGACGAAGAACTACTCAAGGAACTGGTGGAACTTCATCGACAAAAAGGTATGTGGAGACTTGAACTTATCTATCACTCAAAAGTCAATCTATTTTATCTCCAATCTTGAGACAAAAGTCGTAGTGCTATATAGACTTCGATTATACACATTTGCTATTTTGAGCCGAGTTTAACTCGCTTATCTATTTCTCGAAATATGTGTTGGTAAGCTTTCGCTTTGGCCAAGATCATCTTTACTCGTGACGATAGTCATGTTGATTAAAAACCCATTTGGTTCATGTAGTGGGGATTTACGAAATTTGAGGGAAGTTGTTAGTTTCGAGAAAATGAGTAATTTTTGGGGAAGCGAAATAAAGACTCACGCAAAATGGGTGAAATATCGTCAGAATGTTCATTTATTTAAACAGCTTCTAGCAGGGCAAATGTACGAATAATATCATACACATGATAGGGAAGCAAACGTACGAATAATATCATACACATATACATACCATCTGTATTAATCCTAAATTTTTTACTATGAACTAATAAAAAATATGTTGGACTCGACCTAACCAGAAGATACATTAGAGGCCAACTATATTGCCGCTAGAGGCAACAGTTGAATACCACGTTACCCCTTTTTCTTCTTCTTTTTTATAAATATTATTAGAACGCAATATTATAGGTGATTTAGGTTGCTTTCAGGATTCACCATGTTAGTAGATAATATATGTTGCAATAAGTGCCGTTATGGCACGGGTTATCTCAATAATTTTAGTGATGTATATGGCTAATTTTGTTACGTTTGCGTAGACATTATTTTTGCTGGAAACAAAATAGAGAACTCTCTCAGAATTGAATGATTAAAAGGCTGGAAAAAAATTTACATCAACCGTAAACAATGTCGTTATGGCACATGGTTTCGTTCGGCATAATGATCTGCATACAACACAAAACAATATCAAAGACCACCAATCTTTGGGGTCGACTAAAGATATTATTATTTTAGGGAAAAGTAAAATAATTTACCAGGAATTTTTATCAGAAATTATTTCTTTAATCAACTACAAGTGTAACCGAATTTATAATTATTTGGATGATAAATATCTTAGATTTTCATAACTACAAATTCTCATGGGATCAAATAATTCTACCATACTTTGTAGTATTTATTTAAATTATTATGACCAAAAATTATTCTGACTCATGTCGTGCCGTTACGCCACGTGTTATTTCTAGTATGCAATACAAGCATGCTTTTTTTAAACCAGAAAACTATTAACTAACAAATTCATTACCTCAGATTCCGCATCTTCTTCTCCCCGAAAGATATATCATTAAGCGCAAGTTCAAGTTAGAACTCTCCCCCATTATGTTGTCATCCTCTCACAAGAACAAAAGAACAACAACAAAAGCAACCTTTACCAGAGAATTTTTTTTCAAAAACAAAAAGAAGACAATCGAAGAGATCCTCGAGACACAACCAATACTTAGGCAAAGCTGTTTGTGGACAATAGTTTAGCTATGGACGATAAGAAAATAGCTCAACTAATCAGAAAGCATTTTGCTGAAAGTATACTTGATTATTAGCAAATCTTACTCAACGGGATTTTTATAAGTAAGCATTCAACCCTTGTGATAATTAGCACAAGTATGAGCCCCAAGCTCATTAAATGAATGGTGTTCACGATTGAGTCATTTCTTTCTTCCAATTCTAGGAGAAAATCCTTTTTGATGTGAAAAATTATCGTAAAACTTGTTGTCATCAAAATATGAGACTAAGTTAGAGTCCTTACCAGAAGAAGTTTGTATAGAGGATTTTGACAGCCCGTTGATAAGATCCTTGTATCCTTCAATTATCAGATTAAGGTTGTCCTTCATATCTCCACTATTGCTTCCATCTACAAGAACCTTTTTCACATCTTGAACATCATTCTTCTCATTAGGTTGAGAGAGACCTTTATGAAATCTTCTTGACCAAATAGTATTAAAGCTGCAATTTGTCTGAACATTCGATGAGCAAATTGAACTGACCAACCTGGAAGAATTCACATGGTAAGTACTAAAACCGATAGGTTTAGACATCCGAATGTCGGTTACGCCTTTGAGTATTAAATCTAAGGTGTGTTGAAGTCGACCAATATAATTGTCATTCAACCTACATTTGTTTTTCATTCAACATGTCCTTTTGAATCACAAAAGAGACACACTTTATGATCACCCGAGTGATTAGAGTGAACACACTTAACATCATAGTTAGGAGATTTCTTCCTTAGAGCGATGTGAAGTTTTCTTGATTAGAAGATACAAGCACATCTTTTCTAATCGGAAGGGATTGTGATTTAGCTTACGGAATTGAATTTACAGTTGGGTCAGAAGCGATTGGTATAGTGGACTCTTTAGAACATCCTCGAATAGATAGTTTACTCAAAAGATGTTCAATTTCCAAGGCATCCTTTTTTAGTTTCGCCTCGAGTAAGGTTTGTGAGGAGTAGACTTCAACGTTTTCCTCGCTAAGAGCCTTTAATTAAGAGTCACGATCTTTTACTATACTGATAAGAGAATTGACGTTGTGTTTCAACCGATTGATTCTATCAACCTGGATTCTAACAAGATTTAGAATCGTTTCACTTTCTTTGGCTGATTCCCTTTCTTCAACAGAGTTAGACTCGTTTGAAATGTAATCGGGGTAACACTTATCAATGCAATCATGTTTCGTTGGAACACAATGTTCATCTAAATTCGAGATAGACGAATCTTTCTCTTTAATAGACTTTATGGTAACATAACTTTTATTTCTGATGATGCGTTTATCTGAGATAACACTACTGTCCAAAGAGTCAGATCGCTAAAAACACAGACTTATGAGGTCCTAAATGTGTTTGCCTGCTCTGATAGCAATTGAAATTTAAAGCGGGGGTCTAACAACCACACCCAGTATTTTTCTTAGCAATCTGTAGGGACTAACTCCACTATAATTTCAAAAGAATCAACTAGACAGTCAGACTCAATCTTAAGAAAAGTATATCTAAGAGTTATATCTCAATTTCTTAATTCAATCTGCAATCAAACAAATAGGAATTTGCGATCCCTATTACAAAAAGATGTTCAATTGAGCTTAATTCATAAAGACAATTATTTCCTTTGAATAAACTACAAATCTACAATAGTTGCAAAAAAGGGGTGAAGTAATATCCTGTAGATTGCAAAGAAAAGGAAAGGTGCGGTGATGGGTTTGGGTGGTGGTGCCTCTTACCGAGCTCAAAAGAGAGAATGAATCAAAGTGGGAAGCTGATGGTTCTCCAGAAACCCAAAAACAACCAAAATCCAAAACAAAAAAGCATAATCTAGGGTTTATATTAGAGAGAGGAAAAGGGATCAGAGGTGAAACATAATCAATCAAGAAAAAATAGGGTGAAAAGAGAAAAACAGAATTTATATGGCACAAACTCGCATCTAACGGCCAAAAAAATCACGGAATATTTGGACATCATAGGTGATGCCCAAGCGTCACCATTCATTAATTCGTTAACCACATTACCCACACGTAACATAACTGAAACTTCGTGGTCGTCGAAGTCAGAAACACGATGCGGATGACAATGGCTGCCGGATAAGCCTATGGAATCAATCCTGATTGTTCTATGACTTTTTGATCTCAGAGTTAAACGCCCATACTTTTTATAATAGTGATGAATGAAAAAGGTAGGAACCGGCCATGGTGGCCGGCCATAATGGCCATACCATGGTGGTCGGCCCCGCCAAAATCTATTTATATTATTTTATTTATTTTCTCTCTCCTCCTTTTATGAGTATTTTATATCCTCATTCGTCAATGTTTTTGGATGCTCGTTTGAGTATTATTACTAAATATACCCCCATCATTTTCTTGGGGTTTACGCGTTGGTCGCCTATATGCCCGAAAGGCGAATGTTCACTATTAATTCATATGATTCAGCTGAGAAAAGTTATGAATTGAAGTAATAAATATTTTGGGGAACGAGAAATAGTTTCAAAAAATTCAGTGACTAAATATAGTGTTAGTATATATTTATAAGTCGCTTTATACTAGTAGGTGATCTATCTAGGAGCATTATATTCATTCGAGAACTGGTACATGATGACATTAGTACTGTACCGGTTCTAAATATTTATCATGTATAGTCAGAGAGTACCTGGAGGGGAATAATACAACCAACAACGGTGACATCGAAGACATTATTGCTTTATTACTAGTGGTTAATCCTAGGGCTGTCAATGGGTTGGATTCTCCAGGGTATCACCGACAGGACCCTACTTATAAAGGTCGGGTCCGGTTCCTAAATTCTTGGACCTAGAACCGGACTCGTTTAAGGTCCCGGGTACCCGTCGGTTCTGGGTCCCCGTTGGGTATTAAAAAA
Source organism: Papaver armeniacum (assembly GCA_023531295.1). Lineage (NCBI taxonomy): Eukaryota > Viridiplantae > Streptophyta > Magnoliopsida > Ranunculales > Papaveraceae > Papaver > Papaver armeniacum. The sequence continues at coordinate 328,587 of JAJJWW010012530.1, forward strand.
ACTACGAAGAAAATCTTTAAAAACTTAATTACTTTCTCTTTTTAACTTGAATCTAAATTATTTTTATAAAATTTTATTATTATTTCTTTATTAATGTACTAAATAAAGATTAAATGTAAGAAAAAAATGAAAAACGAAAAAAAAATCAAAGTCGAAACTAGCAAAATACCTATAATTTTGCTAAAAATATGAATAAAATGATAAATAACCGGGTACCCGACGGGTATTACCCGTTAACATTCGGGTCCAATCGGGTAATTACCCGTCGGGTCCTAAGTTGCTAATGGGACTTCTAAATTTAGGACCCAGAACCGGACCCGAATCTGGCGGGTCCAGTTCCGGTTCTGGGTAATGGGTACCATTGATAGCCCTAGTTAATCCATTTAGGAGTTGTCCAATCATTCTAGGTTCTATACATAAGTGAATACTGAGTTGCACAGTACAAATAATGAGTTATGTAGAATATTAAAAGCTCAGCTGAGAGACACTAATATTTCCGTTATATATTTATGCTCTGAAGAGGTTTTTTGACAGTCGAAAATCCTTGTAACAAGGGTTTCGTCTCTAAAATATTAAACATGAATTTCAAAAATATATAAGTTTCATATAGATTTATATCTCTAAAATATAATTACATATACATCTAACGCCAGGTCAGAGATACAAAAAACTATGATTTGAATTTTTTAGCCTTCGTCAAAAATCCACCATTAATAGGCTGCTGATTTACTTGATGATATCCACTCTCGTCTAAGGTTTGTTAGAAAGCACACAAGGAATTCCTCGTATGATATTTTTTAAGATTTTAGAGGAGGATAAGAATATGAAAATTATGTATAGAAGTTAGCTTCTTCTAGGCCTTAGGTGTTTGTATCTTGTATCTTGGGCTTTTGCTTCACTTTTTTAAAAAAATAAATTATTTTGGTTTTGATTCTTTAACCGGACGTTTTTAGGGGCGACCAAAAAAGAATCTTGGACGACTAATTTTATGCCCATCCAGTGAAGGTGGCTATGGGGTGTCTTTTGTGGATAACTGGAGTGTTATTATTTAATCATCATCATGATTAAAAAATCTGTCTAACAATGTATCTATCTGCAATGAGTTGCAGTTAAATTCTTCAAGGACTGGCTTATTCTTCCTTACAAACTTAGAAATGGAGTCTGCTAAAAGATTAACATTTCTCCTTACATAACTTACTTTAGCAAATTTAAAAGAGCCTAGTAGAGTTTAAAACGAACGCGCAATTGGGGGATATAAAAAGGAATTGGGGGATATTGATTACTTCTCCCAACCTATGGTGTGTGTTAAGGGGTTTTTTTTTGGGTATGAAAATACTAACATACCCTTTGGTTAATTAAAAAACATTATGAAAAGACTATTACACCCTTTCTCCTAAAACATTAAAATCAAAAACCAAATTCATATATCCCCCATTCTTTATCACTTCCGGCACTCTTAGGGTTAGGTTTTGATATTTTTTTTCATCGTTCTTCATCGTTCTTCGTTGATTAATCGTTGTTTCAAAAATTTCTTCGTCGATTAACCTACCTGAATCATAAACAATGCCTCCGCGAAAGAAAGCAAATGCCCAATCGAACTCAAAATCGATTGCTCAACAAAAAGAGGAACAAAGAATTGCTAAGATTGCTCAAGAGCAAGAAGACGAAGAAGCAACGTTCTCGACGATCAACCCCTCGCATAAGCATGGCCCACGTGAGAAGGTAGGTGATTTTGAACTAGTTTATGAGTGTTTAAATCGATTTATAGCAATGGGTTTAGGTTAGAATCGCGAACCCTAACTCAAACAGTTGAGTTTCAGAGAGTACCGGCACTGAAATTTGTATGAACACAATGCCGGTTTTGTGTTCAGGCATTCAATCTAGGATGAATATAGTACCGGTTTCCAACCCCAGATTCACCAGAAACTGAATTTTCCCTACAGACATTCAATCTAGGATGAATCTGATGCCGGTTTTTAGAAGACCGTGAGTCTTTGATAATAATTCGTGTATCTAGGTAGTGGACTTAAAACATACATGAGAGGTTATGAATTTGTCACCGATCTTAGGCATAGATTTTTGGTTGCATTGTATGCCGGTTTTGGAGTCCGGCATTCTTTTGTAATAATTCGATCATCTTTTGGTAGTGGACTTAAAACATACATGAAAATTTTCACAAATACCGGCATAGATTTTAGGTTGCATTGTATGCGGTGGTTGGTACCGACAACATCGATAGTCAATGTTCTTGCCGGAATATTGTCTGGCGTGGTTTATTTTAAGGTAGTCAATGTCGGTACTAAAGCGAAGGTGAGTTGTCTTATATTCATTGCTTTTCGTGTGCTTACGATATAGGTCAAAAGCCAAGGAAGCTAACAAAAGAAAAACTAAAGATGTTGTCACTAAGAGAAGAAGGAATGACGGTCTTGATACTCCTCAGTCTCTGCCTCCTCGAGGGAAAGATGAAGGTCGCAACAAGCGTGGGGGCTGATACAAGAGGGATAATTTGTGAGAGTGGTGGTGATCGTAGTCGAAAGATCCGTGAGCACGATAATCAAGATCAGCAAGATGAAGAGGAAATTGAGGATGAAGGTAATGTGGTTACTCCAAGTCAATTAGCAAGCCAAAGCGAAGTTGGTGGGCCAAGTCAACAACCAACACAAGGCAATGTCAAGAAGGGCAACGTCAAAGTGAAAGTTAAAGGTTCCCACCTTCCTCATATTAATGACATGATACCTGACCTTGAACGTGGTAGAATTTGGGGTGAAGCTCCGGAACCAAAAACACTATTTGGATACAAGCACTCGTGGACTCGTACTATCTATCAAACCTATGTAAGCATTTTTTATCTTGTACATATGTATTGTTGTGTAAATATGTAAAATCTCTTAATTGTATTGTCTTTAATTGTAGGATCATAAGAAGGCTATGCGTGTTTGCCGAAACCAAGTCGCTGGATTGTTGGAAATTGTCCGGCGAATGTGAAGATGTCAGATAAATAGTAAAGGATCTTGGTCTATATGCTTTGGTTGAAAATTATGTGAAGCTTTGATTCATTCTTGTCAATTGCTTCGTCGAAAGGTATCATGGTGAATTCAATATCATGCACTTCCCTTTTGGGGAGATGACCTTCATCCCTGAAGATGCTCAGAACATTGTAGGCTTGAATGTTATCTGCAAATCAATTGCAGAAGGAGTTGAGTCTCTGGACCTAGAATGGTCGAAGTTGCAGTGTCGAATAACAAGTTGTTTAGTTGGGACTACAAAACTTCTGTGGAGAGATTTTATGAATCCACGTCGGTAAGACAAAGACAATCAAGTTACGCTTGCTTAAGAAGAATTTTGAAAACACAAAGAAAAGAAGTTTGGAGGATGGATGGGACCCTAAACAAATTCGTTATCTGCGCATTTTGTATACATTATACATCTTGGGAACTAGGGTATTCCCTGACACCAATGGGAACAGGGTTAGTGAGAACTACCTTCAGTACTTGGATCCGTTGGAAGATGTCTATAATTCTTCTTGGGGCACCGTGGTAATGGCACATTTGATGACGGAGATGAGAAGGGCCTCTAAGGCTAAAACCAACCAATTTGTCGGGAATTTCACTCTACTGCAGGTACTTTTGTTTTAAAACTTATGTTATTATGTATATTGTTCACATGTACCCTTATCGTGAACTTAGAAACAAAACTTATTGCTTCACATTGGAATAGGTGTGGGCTTATGAACACTTCCCAACCTTGTTCAAGGTCTACCCCTCCTTGAAGATCATAGACCTTCCGAACCCGATACGCCTATAGCTAAGAGATACGAGTTCAACAATACTCCGGCCCGGTAACATAGGTCGACTCGATCGATATGAGATTGGCTTTGGGCGCAATGAGTACCAAAGATGTTGTGTTCGACCCTTACAAGGAATGAGGCTAGAGGAAACCGCTAAGTTTTGAGGTTTGGTAACGTTGCATTTTACCATGGGCCGTTGTTCCACCCAAAATGATACGTTATGGATAATCCTACACGTGTGATGCGCCAACTTGGATATAAGCAATTAGCACATTTCCAGGGCGGCCTCTTTTCAATGTTTTGATCTTGACCTTTCTCGGTGCTTTTCAACTCCAAATCGGTTGCATGTAGAATATGTTCCAGAACCGGACCCAACAGATTGGAGGGATAGGGAACCACGTCGTTTGGTAGATATTAGTCAGTGGGAGAAGTTAGAGATTGCTGAAAACGATGATGAAGTTGATGTCGACTACATGGAAGATTACCCGCAATGGTCACATCCTTATGTCGTCCGCCGGATGACGTCCAAGTTCCTCCCGAGAAAAACCCTCACGTTCCAACTCCCGCACAGACACCACCTACGATGACCCAACTTAATAAGACCGTTGGATTGCTTGGTAAGTATTGTTAATTGCTTAGTCATTTAATGTACACATAATCTTATATGTATACTAATTATGTGTGTTGATGTATTAAACTAGCGGCGTCGGCTTGGCAAGTTAAAGAAGATGTTGGGTTGCAAGTACCAGGAAGGAGAGGTGCTATCCCTTGAAGAAATGAAGGAAGTCGAGGAAAATCTTGATAGAATTGAAGAAACCGATCCTAGTGCAAAAGCTTTGTTCGGGGAAACTAAGAAGAAACCGGCCCAAAAGAAGCAAAAGACCAAGTGATTAACTCTTTAGTTGTGTTTCTTTTTTCGACGGGGTGGTTGTTACATCTTGAACAATTCCAAACTTGTTTTCGTTTGTACCTCGTGGTGAACTCTTTAGTTGTTTGGTTTGTTTTTAGTTTATGATACCTGGATTAAGAACATTTAAGCAGAATCCAGTTGTTTCGTTTATGTTGAACATGTTTAGATTTCTAGTGATTGCTTTATGTTGAACATGTTTAGATTTCTAGTGAAAGGTTATTTTTGCAAGATTTATTTAAGACTGCTAGTTCCTAAGCATGGATAAGCTTATGTTCAACAACGCAAATTTTTGTTCGGCATGCACAATAATTACAATTCAATGCCGGTTTTATAGTACTAAAGTGAAATATTTTATAAAACCATCTTAGGAACAAGAAGATTAAAAATTTCATGTTCCTGTATACTATTTGGAAGGTACTTAGGCATAGTCTTATTTTCTAAACTCTATGAGCGGTTTTATGATTTTTTTTCAAATTTTCATAGTTTGAAAACCTAAGACCGTAATTTGGGTTGCCTCTATCCGACACTCTACTAGTTTTGAGTATAAATCCATTTCAAATGCTCTTTTATTTCATTCCTAAGTAATCTATTACATAGGATTTGAAACTTTAAATTAAAACATGCTAAAAAACATGGAATGGATTACATTTGGTTAAAGATAATCTATTTCCATCCATTTTCAACAATTGCGGAACCTTTGAGCCTTTCCCGAATCTGTTCGAAGACATCGTCGGGATGGGGGTGTCAAGGATCATCTTCACTGGTTCTTCTTCTCTTTCAACATATTCCTTTCCCTTCATATAACACCCATCACACCCATCGATAGGCTTGCATTGGCCCTTGTGGTACCCTTCTAGTTCAACAGCTTTGTCAAGCTATTGAAACTCATCGCACTTTGAGTGATTCAAACACCTTAGAAACATTCTTCCATTTTCAGCATCATCAGTTTTTGCAATCCAAAACCGGCGTGTGCCATCACAGCTTCTACACTTTGAATAAATAAAAGGACAGTCCATGGCTAGATGAGAAGGTGACTTGCAAATTTAACACTTGCAATGATGACTCTGTAAGAGAAGATTATATTAGTTATGCATCATAGTAGTGAAGATCATATTATTAGTAAATCTACTTACTTTGCAAATAGAGGTAGATGATGGATCCCCCATCCCTTGTGAAGCTTTAACCGTGCTTGCTTTCTTGAGAGAATGATTTTTGTTATTTGGTGGGTAGTTTGTGTAGATTTTTCCAAAGGAATGGGGGGTATTATATAGAAATAAATCTCCAACGGTCTTATTTTCAAAAAACTAGCCGTTTTTTTTTTTTTTGAATTTAACAAATGCCGGCATAGTCGTTATTATAGATTGAATGCGGTTCAGTCTGGCGTTTCATAGTGTTTTAAAACCATACGGTATTGGTTGCATATTTGGACCAATCTCACGGAAAGAAATTCCCTTGTACCGGCATTGTCATCTTATGATAAACCGTCTTCGGAACCGTATGCGGCATCGCATTTCTGATTACTTCAATGCGGTTTTGGTGATTTTCAAAAATACTAGTCGTTGACGTTTTTCTTTATATAAAGAGAGCTAATTCTTGGACCCAAAAGCCCAAAACTCGTGTTCTTATATATCTCCTTGAGCCTCTTAACTTAGAAACCTTAAACCCTAGAATAATCATCAATAAATAGCTTAGTATAGTACCTAATCCCACATACAACAAATGGCATCGTTCGACTCGGAGGAAGATCTAGCAATCACCCAAGCATGGTACGCCGAAACTCGTTCTTCAACTATAGATAACAGCACGTGGGATTCCATGTGGCTGAATATTTTTAACAAATTTATTCACAATTACGGTAACCCGAAAGGAAGAACTGCTCAACAAATCGAGCAACGACACGACATCATCCTAAATGCGGTGGTTGAGTATCTAAAAATGAAACACCTCGGATCGACACGCTACCCACAATAGATTGTCCCCTCAACAACTCGTAAGTATCTTTATGATTAATTCGACACAATCTACTCTTATTCAATTTTTATGTAACAAACAAAGTTTGTGTGTTGTTTTTGTAGCATGAAGCCGTGAAAACGCGTTACTTACAAGAAAAGGGAGAAGCATTCAATGTGAACCATATTGTAACCAAAGTCACGGAGTACCACCAGCTGGGTGAATCGGAAACGGATTCTTCTTAAGAAGATTGATAGTTTAGTGTTATTTGCTTAGGTTTTAGGGTATTTGGTTAGGTATTTTCGTAAGGTTTTGTGGGTACATCTCTATGTAAGCCCTCACGAGACTATAACTCATCCACTTGGGTCACCAAGTGGTTTAAAACTTGATGCACGTGCTAAGTGCATTCGTTGTTCCGTCGACAAGGATTACGTTGAAATAAATTATAGTTCCGGCTTAGTGTGTAAACATATTTCAATTGCCTGCTGGTGCCAGCGTGGATTGTAGTATATTACTCTATGCCGGGGTAGAGTGTCTAATTTACTTTGTTTCTATGTACAAATAACCTTATGCCGACATTTGATTGAAAGATGTGAGAATGCAGGTGAGTCAGTCTTGGGCATGTCGGTTATCCTTATCCCAATGCCGGCTCGTTCAAAATTCAATGCCCAACGGCTATTTTTTTAAACCATAAACCAGCAAAGACAAGTGCCGGCGTTGATACTAGGTCACTGACTATGCCGGCATTATAAGTCGTTGTGCATTCATCTATTTAATGCAATGGATTCACCCATTGCACTTGATACCTCCAATGGAAAATCCATCAGCAACTACCGGTTTCATCATTGCTATGGAAAACACAAACTTAGGAAAAACAAACTATCCACCCATTGCACTCGTCAGGTTTTAGCTTCGCAACTAAGGAGTGACCAACAAAATCTTTCGGATCCCGGTGGTTATGACAGCCACACAAAACCTCACAATCCCAATTTTTCATGTCAAACGGAATACAAGCTTAAACGGGCAATTATTTTTCCTCGTACGAGTCTTGTATACCCTATTAGTCTTCTTTGGATATACATAATCCTTTCCCTTGTGGCTATTCTTCTCCTTGTATTTCCCACTTCTCTCGCAAGCCATCTCAAAACGCCTCTTCGAACCTTCGGTATTCCTCACCAACACACACATATTCTTAAGAGCCGTCTCTTTAGCCCAAGCGATTGCTTCATTTCGATCTGTTATTCCCTACATAAGAACAATTTCACGTTCATTAGAAGGTTCATTACTAGCAATCCATTAGTAAAGTTCAAAATACTAGGTGAAAAGTATTCTTTGGTCACATACCGGGAGGATTTTATAGTATTCCGACGTATCCCGATAAAGCGGATTTGCATTTGTTGGATCAATATATGTCACCACCTAAAGATCGAATGAAAATTAGTTCCAAACAAAATTAAAACACTATGCCGGAAACAAATACCGACATGCTCGACCATTGTTCCGGCATAGTCTAAGTTAACCAAAACGGAAGACCAAATTTGAAACCTATTCCGGCATAAATGTTTCATTAGAAAACAACATCGGAAGCACGGGTGCCGGCATTCTCGTAATCTATTGTCCCAAGCCGGTACACAATTCCGGCATTGAAAATAATTGATATTGAATGCCGGAATTTAGCTTTGGAAACATTTATTCCTGCATGTTTTTTTGTAGGTGCCGGCATTGTAAAGTTATGGCGAACAACGCCGGTTTTGGTGCGGCATTATCGATATTGATGGTACCACTCCGATACCCGATTCGGCGTTGATGTTTATTAAGTTTCAATACGGTTTTGGTTTGGGATGGAACCATTTCTGTATGTTTTTCATGCAAGATATCGGCATGGTAACCTATCAATGAAACCATGCTGGTTGAATATTCCGTAGTATATTCCTTGGTAGGTAAAAAGGTTAACTGCGTACCGGCATAGTTTATTGGTAGAATGCTATGCCGAATCAATATTCAAAATGGGGGATATCGGTCTCAGGCATGGTCGTAGTATGAATACCATCCGGTACCACATCTCGGCATGGTATTCATACAACTACCATGCCGGCACCTAGGTATTTCAGTTGAAAAATAGCGGGTTTAAAGAAAAAGTTTGATTTTTCAACATCTTAGCAGCTTTACCTGTGTGTTGGGGATGCTACTATGTTGTGCAAGTTTACTCTTGTGTTGGTTCTTCAAGAAACTCTCCATACTCGTCAAAATCATCATTCAAGGGTGTTGGCTCAACAAAGAGTTGCAATTGAGAGTTGTTGTCATTAGCTGAAGATTCAAGATATGCTCCTTGTTGTAGTTGAGCTAAAGATTCAAGAAATGACAATTCTCTCTTCACAATCATCCTCTATTTTCCCCCAAAAAAATTTCTCTCTCAAAATATTTTTCCCTCCTTCTACTCTCACCTCACTAACCCAAATTCAAATAAAACACACACTAATCATTTATAAAAAAAAAATCTTATGATTTTACTAATTATTATTAATCACTAATCCTGATTAGTGAGGGGTAGATTAGGTATTACGTAAAATACTTAGATAAGGGGTGACCCCGAATTGATATCTGGATCCAGTTTTTGTCCTTTCCTTATATCCCCCAATTCCTTTTTATATCCCCCAATTTCTCCTTCTTTAATATATCTCAAAAGTTTCATATTTTCCCATCGCAGAGACACAAAATTGTTATTGATAGCGTTAACAACCACTTCCCATCAGCAATGATGTGAATACTGTCCAACTCCATAGCTTGAACCCATTGCAGTCCTTCCTGAATTGCCATGCATTCTCCAGTTTCAACATCAACTACTCCAGCTTCATAGGTTCCTTTAATACCTGTGCATTCTCCTGCTAAATTGTACAGGACAACACCCGTACCACAATCATTAGTATTATGATCAAAAGAAGCGTCTATAAAAACTTTAAAAGCATCATTGCATTGAATGATCATTATGCACATGATTATGATCTATCATGTTATGTGATGCAGACCTAGAATCTGAAGTGACAATATCAGCTAATTTATCATGCTCAGAATTGTTGAAACTAAGGAGTTGATACTGAATTCTATTAGCAGTGTTAATGGGGTTTAGAGATTTATCCTGGAAGACACAATCGCATCTTTCTTTCCAAATAATCCAGCAACCAACCATTAGTAGCTCACGCCATCTCTGCATATCTTCTACTCCTGTGTTTCGCACATCTTGAAACCAAGAAATTATCCATTGTTGTACTGACTGACAATTAACTGAGACTTGATCTATGTTGATACTAAGAGTTCTCCATACGACTTTGGCATGAGAACAACTAATCAGCAGATGATATAAAGTTTCTTCATCATATTTACAGATCGCACAATGTATTTCCATGGTGTGCATTGCTTGAGCTAACCATATTCTTGTTGGGACTATTCCGTTTAGACACTTCCAAATGAAAAGTTTAACACAATGAGGTAACTTCATTTTCCAGAGGGACTTCTAAACTGTTGTAGGAACCACAATTAAGGCAATTTGTTGTTGGACTTTGACCTCCATAAGTTTGTTGTATGCTGACTTGACAGATAAGTTACCATCTCTAGAAGGTACCCACTTTATGCAATCTTCTTCATGAACAGACAATTGCATTTTCTTAATTTTCAACAATCTCTGGAGTGAATAACATGTTGAGGAGAGAAATATTCCAAGTATTGGTTTTTGAGAAGATCAACTCACTAACAAAGACATATTGGAGATGTGAAGGATAAAGAGGTTCCACTTTGATGTTGTAGATGGGGAAAAACGAGTTGCTGGTTTTTACGGAATTGAGGAGACGACCGTGCGGAGGAAACTCCTTGAACCGAGTGAACTGTCTAACCTCACACATATGCACTGCAAAAAGGGATTGCTTTGAATTCAAGAGATCAATTTGTAGGACTCCGGCCTAAACCAAGACAATGGTCGTTCTAGAGTCAATTCAGTCACAAGAGAGGATGGGTCGATCTGTAGGAGGGAAGCTGAGAAATGTGTGAGATCAATGGTGATCGAAGATTGTTGGTGTATTGTGTATTCTGTGTGAAGAAATAAGATAAGCTTTGATTGATTGAATTCTGCTCTGTTGAGAGTAATTGCTCAGACGTTGAGTTTTTAATATCTTGTTATCTGTTTGTCGTAAGATTGACTTGTCCTTTCAATCATGATTCAGAGACTTATTTATATTGATAGAATTGTAAACACCTTGATCCCATGAAGTGTGACAGTTGCTGGAGTCAAAGAGTGGGGAAGTGGAAATCGTGTTAAAACCAGTTGCTCATCGTGCGGAGACTTGGTTGATTTTACATCCACTACATTGCTAACTCCTCCAACTGATTGCACGACTTGCTCACATTCTCATCGTGTGTATGAACACACGTGCCATAGACCGCCAGACCAAAACCCTAGTTAATATCCCCACATGTGACACGATTGATATCTCGTGATTGTGGAGTGCAAAGCAAGACATGTATTTAGTTAGTCGATTCTTTGACTTTATGGGATGATGAGTCCTTGTATCGCTGAGTCGAACGTGATTTGCAAATGTTCTAAGACTCATGAATTGAACGTGTCTGTGGAGACAGAGGTACGATTGTCGAATAAATGTTGATAGTTAAGGTGAACAAATATTGTTCATTTGATGAACTGTTGAATATTGATAGTTGAACCGATATTCCTTAGTCTGAGCAAATATTGCTCGTTTGATGAATTATTGGTAGCAGGACCAAAATAAAATGTTAATTTAAAATACTGGCAACTGAATCGAGTATAATTAATTAAAATATTGATCATGGGATCAACGTAAAATTATTAGCGTTTGAATCTGGAATTATGAACCTTGGATTTGAAAACCCTAATTTCGATCAATTGCTGATCAATTGATGATTTATTAAAAATCAACTACGAAGTGAAGGAGGGACCGGATACATGGGATGATGGATCGACCATGTAGCGCCCAAATGCTCAAGTGAGCAAATACCAAAGTCTCTTGAAGACCAGTTGGTGAAAGGATGATTAAATGTTGGTTTAATCATTTATTAAATTAATGCTCCTCTGAGCCTTAGGTGATAAAAACTAATTATGAAGAGATGAGGGACCGACCAAGGGGTCATGAAACCGGCCATGGTTGGTCATGGGACCGACCGACGATCGTTTTATGAAATTCCAAAATTGTTTGGAAGAGTTTGAACCTAATGTGAACAAATTAGGTCAAATGATGAAAATGTGTGGGACCGGCCTCTTGCAAGCCAAAGAGCCAACCTTGGTCGGTCAAGGTAACATGCTCATGTCACGAAACTGTTCGTGTCTCAGTCCTGAGAATTTTGATATTTTCTGATGGGCGTTTAAGCAACATTTTGAGAAAATATGAAGAAATCAAGGTTTTTTGCTCAAACTGAGGAAACTTCATAAGATGAAGGAAATAATGATAATAAAATAAGGAATCATGAAGTGTGGGACCGGCTATGGCCAAGGCATGGCCGACCGGCCAATAAGCCTGGTCCCATGGCACTTTTCCTAATTTTATATTATTTTCATGATTTTAGGGAAATACCATGAAATCAAGGAGTTCGTTGAAATAAAAGAGTTTTCCTTAAAGTGAAGGAAACAATAATAATTAATAATAATAATATAAGGGGCATGTGGGACCGTCCATGACTAGGGCATGGTCGGCCGGCTAGGGCCCGGTCCTGCGAGTCTTCCCTAATTTTATATTTTTTCATTGATGTGAAGGAAATATCATGAAATCAAGGAATTTCATGGGATCAAGGAAATAATAATAATAAAATAATAATAAGGAACTCAAGGTGTGGGACCGGCCACAACTAGGGCATGACCGGCCGGCTAGTGAGCTCGGTCCCGCGACACCTTTCCCAATTTTTTATTATTTCCTTGATACGGAGGAAACACCGTGAAACTGAGGAGTTTCCTTAAAACGAATGATATTTGTTCAAATGAAGGGATTTTCATGAGATCAAGGAAAAATAATAAAACATGATAAAATAAAGAATTAGGCATGGGGTAGCCACGCGTGGTAGGCGGCGAGTGAGCACGATCCCCTAGCGCCTTAGCTAATATTTTATTATTATTATTTTCTTCCTATTTTGCATAGGTTCATCGTTCCTTCATATTTTGGAATGCTCGTTCGTGCATGCAGGTGCTCGTTAGTGCATTATTGTTGAATACACTTGCACCATTTTGGTCGGGGCTTACTCGATAGCGCCTCAGATGTCCGAACGTTGAATATTTATCACTAACCCATGGAATTCTACTGGGAAGAACCACGAATTGAAGTAATGAAATATTATGAAGAATGTAGAGTATTTCTGAATATTCGGTTAATGAATTTAAAGATTAGAAATAATTAATTAATGGCTCTATACTAGCAAGCATGTTGTCTAGGAGCATTAATTATTTAGGATTGAGTAATATGAGCTTGTTGAAGCGTCATATTTCTTTTATATAGTCAGGGAAAATATTTTTACATCCCGAGGACGTTATCGCTCTATACTAGCGGGCAAGTTGTCTAGGAGCCGTCCAATCGTTCGATTCTATATAGAAGTAATTCAGGGAAATTGCTCAAGTATTCATGAGATATGTCGTTGCCTCGATTGAGAGGGCGCATATTCACGTATGCTCTGAGAGACAGTATACTCAGTCAGAGGTTCTTGTGGCACGAGCTTTTTCATGCTTCAATGAGAGACATGAGCCTCAACACTCATCTGATTGCTGGATCAGGAGTATGTACAATTATGGTTTTACGATTTTAGCCTTTGTCGAAATCCACCATCTACAGATGTCTAGTCCAATAATCCATTTCTCCATCCAGATTTTAGTACCTTTCCCATTGTTAACTTCGATGAAATAATTATTCTGCATAATGGACAGTCCTAGCTCAATACCATTCCAAATCCATGAGGAGTTTTTCCTTTCTTCAGTTAAGTGTAAGAAGTCTTCTTTTTTAAAGTATTTAGCTTTAAGGATTCTTGTCAGTAAATGATCACTTTGCTGACATATCCTCCAAGCTAATTTAGTAAGAAGAGCATGGTTAAGTTTCTCCAAATCTCTGAATGCTAAGCCACCCAAATCTTTAGAGATGCACATGTTGTTCCAGGCAATTAAATTCAAACCTCTATTACTTTTATACCCCCACCAGAATTTCCTTTGCAGAGAATCAAGCTTTCTAAGAAGTTTTTTGGGCATCTTAAAAGTGCTCATTTGATACATAGGAACTGCATTTAGAACAACTTTAACCATAATAGTTCCCGCACCTTGATGAAGGCCTTGCCAATGTCCAAGTCTTCTTTCAAATGCCAATTTGATTTCTTCAAAAGACTTAACTTTAGACTTACCTATAAGAAGTGGAGACCCTAAGTATTTCTCATTTTCCTTCATAGAGTTAATAATAAAACTCCCAATATGCTGCTGAGAGTGTTGCACACAGATGGATCAAGATTATTACTATGGTGCACTGAAGATTTGTCAAAATTAATGACCTGACCAGACTGTGAACTAAAATCTTCTAATATTTTGAGAAGATTATTCACACTGGTTAAATTAGCCTGAGTAAAAATGAGATAGTCATCTGCAAAAAGCAAATGATTTATAAGAGGAGCACCTCTTGCAGTTTGTAATTCCTTTAACTTGCTCTTGTATCATGAGCTTCCAATAATGTCCTAGAAAACCATTACATGGAAAGAATAAAAAGATATGGAGATAAAGGATCTCCTTGCCTTATGCCTCTTGTATGGAAGAATTCATCAAGGAGAACCATTTAGAAATCTTGTGAGAGATGTAGTCTTCGATGCATTGGTGAATTAGTTGGCACCAATCTTCACTGAACCCAAAACTTTGAAGAACTTTGATAAGAAAAGACAACTATAGCCTGTCAAAATCCTTTGACATGTCTAGCTTGAGTGCTAATCATCCACCTTCTCATTGTTTTCTTTTCGTAGAATGAATAAGTTCATGTGCTATAATAGTATTATCATTAATCATTCTCCCTGAAACATATGCTGCCTGATAGGGGGAAATAATTTTTCCATGAAAGGTTTCATTCTAGAAACTAGAATTTTTTAGATGATTTTGTATGAAGTGTTGCAGAGGCCAATGGGTCTAAAATCAGTAGGGGAGGATGGTTTGTTCTTCATAGGGATTAAAGAGATGCAAGTTTTGTTGATCTCTCTTGGAAGGAATTTAGAAGAAAAAAAATTCTTAACCATATCACATACATCCTTGCCTACTATATTCCATTTTGAGCGAGCCATGGCATGAATGAAGATCCCAGTGGCACGATAGCTTATCGTCTAATGAGCATAAATCGGTGTAGCACCGCTGATTTGGTGATGGAACCTTGGTCGATTTAGGATTCACGGGTCCGGGCCCAAGAAAGGAAATCCTTGTTTTTGGAGCGGATGTTCGTTCGTTAGTTTAAGAAACGAGTAATCATCTCTAGCATAGAAGGGATTCTTTTTTTAATAGACGTACGTCTGTTAGTAATAAAATTTTGTCTATGAGCTTTCATGAAAAAAAAATTTTTGATCTGTGAGTGTTCAAAAATTCTTGAAAATATACTCTCGTTTCAAAGACAAATGCTCGCGCGAGGAAGCAAATATATATATATATATATATATATATATATATATATATTTTTTTTTCAAATTTACGTGAGTTTCATGTTAAAATATATTTTTGTAAAATCAATGTTTTGATTTTGAATAATTGTTGAAAGTAGACAATTATACATGGTGGAATAATGTTTGTATGTGAGTTTTCACAATTGTAGAATGGACGTCTGTCCAATTTTGAAAAATCGGTGAATGTTAACACAATAAAAAATTTATGTGAAATCAAATTTTTATTTTCAACAATTGCTAGAAGTAAACAATTTTTTGATAAAATATTGTTTGTATGGATTTTGTGATCCGATAGTGTATGCAAAAAACCAATGAGTGTTCACTCGGTGGGAGTCGCTCACACGGTGAAAATTATGTGAATTGTTCACTTGATGGAAGTTTCGTGAACTGTTCACAGTTTTATGAAAATCACGTTATGGTTTTTAATAACGATATTTGTTCGTCTTTGCAGGTTTGAAGGAGCAAACAAATTCTCGAGATTATAATCACTACATCTAGTGAAATTGTAAATAGGTAAAAGTTGGATGGTTACCATTTTTGTTGCGTGTTTATTATTGGTATATCCACGACTCCATGCCTTTGTATTGGTGACTTTCAGTTCTGGTTCTTCCGGGGAACGCTCCAGAAATATCAAGTCAAAGATGAAGACTTCTGCAGATGTTCAAGCCAAGGTGAATCAACTTTTCAAAGATGCTGGAAGGCTGATACATGGCATGTCTCTTGATCATCTGAGAGTGGTTCGTGCTAAGATATATATGCTTTCTTGGTCTTAGCAGATGCGGAGAGAAAGCAGAGACGTGATGAAATATAAACTATTGGTTGAAGATGAAGCTCAGTCTTGCGTCGATGGTGTAGCTCCTGATTCAGATGTGGATGAATGAAGAATTCGTCATAATTCGTCATCAGAAAATTCAGAAGTTAGGTCTTCTAGAAAAAATACTGTATAATCTTCGTCCGATGTCGGAATTTCGCGATCTACCCATGTTTCCTCATGCCCAGGAAATTTCCAAGCTTTAGCAAAGAAGCTTTTTGAGTTTTGAGCATGCTTAGTGGCCAAAATGGTAAGCAATTAAACTTCGGAGACCTTGAAATTTTTTAGATGGCGTCATCCATACGAAGAGAATGGTATACAACCCATCCCTAGATTCTTCACCAATTTCTCCCATTTCATTTGCTTGTGCGGGACAATGTAAAATCAGCTCGGATGAGCTTGTTGTAAAACACTCATGTTGTGTCTTTAGACCATTCGCTTGTGTCTTGAACGGTTGATGAAGGATTTTAATGCCATTGATTCATTTGAGATCAGACCCCTTGATTGATACATGAGCATGGTGCTTGTAGTGCCATCTTGATTTTGTCGATCGTAGAAACATCACTTCGAAACCCTAGTCACGGGACTACAACCGAGGTTGCTCTCAAGAGGGGATGATGTAGTGACCATCGTTGAATATCCCGGTGGTAGCATACCTTTTATGATGAATGATTTGCATAGGTGAGCTTTGTGCCTTGGATTGTGAAATTGATCGTCGTGATCAGTGGACCATCAGTCCCCAGTATTTTGTTAAATCTCTCCCTTTTGTTTTCCCTTCTTATGGCGAGACCTAGTGTTGATGGTGGATTTTCATTTAAGGCTAAAATTTTAAAAGCCAAAATGATGCGCTAACATCTTGCAAAAGATAAAGCCATTAATGAGTGATGAATACTTCTTCACTTTACTAATTCACCTAGAATGGAGCATGTGGCAACAATCCCGATGATACGTGAATTAAATACACGAAATTCATCCGAGGTTGGAGCATGTGGCAACAATCCCATATACCCTGTGAATTTACAACATTATTAATTAATGCATAACCAGCCTTGTATTTCCTATACTCATAACCGGTGCGGCATGACGACGGTGAGTGTTGTTCTCATCGAGCAACACGAACCTCCAAGCATTAATAATGAAGCATGTACGAAATACCCGTCACGGGCTATAACTCTCGGTGTGTTATACTAGCCCGATTGAGCATACAACTCTCGGTGTGTTATACTAGCCCGATTGAGCATACAACTCTCGGTGTGTTATACTAGCCCGATTGAGCATACAACTCTCGGTGTGTTATACTATCCCGATTGAGCATACATCTCTCGGTGTGTTATACTAGCCCGATTGAGCATATTTGAATCGGATTGTCCATATCAGTCTCAGAAACGGTCACGACCATCCAACTTCACCAGCATGATTGGATGACTTGGATTGGCTCCATAACCCCCAAGCAGGTATTAGAATATTCACCACCGACCCAACGCGGGCCCCGCATGGTCGGCCTCCCAAAAAAAGGGTGGCATAGCTTGCCAAACCGTCCAAACCAGACGGTATGGATGAAAAACCCTAATTAGGGTTTGCGGCACATTACATGTATCGCAAAACGGTCTCAACCATCCATCTTCGCGAGGCATATATGGAGGGTGTAGATGTAGATTCAAAGGGCCCAGAGCATGTCAACACAAACACGAGTGGGCCTGTCTACATACTGATTGATCGGTCAGGACCAACTATTGTTGGTCGTCTTGATTCGTGCGCCCCAAACTGGGTATGACACACGGCCGGCAAAACCTAATTAGGGTTTGTGTCGCTATCACGAGAGTCCATTTTCTCCTGCTCCAGATGAAGGGTCCAAGAATAGACTAAGCAGGTCTGGTAAGCATCAACACGATCACTACGGGCCCACCTATCTTCACACCCGATCGACCAAGACCAAACTTGGCTGTACACCTCGATTGGCACGCCGAAGCTAGGTGTGGTCACACTTCCCAACCACAAACTGATCTCGACCGCTCAAATTTGCTGAACAAATTGAGTGGCTTAGATCACGTTTCTATGGGACAATGAAGTACAGGCATGTACACCATCCCACCGTATGCACGCCCCAGGTGATCGGCTAAGACCGACCGAGCTTGGTCGTCTTGAAACGCGCGCCCTAAGTGGGCATGATGCGAGCTTTTGCGGCACCATTTCATGTGCAAATTGATCTCGACCACTCAACTTCGCCGGACAAATTGAGTGGCCCGGATCACACTTTCATGAGACAATGAGGCATGGGCGCCCACACCGTCATGTCGTCTACACACATGCACGATCGGCCTGCCCAAAATTCTATCCCAAGCTTGGATTCGACCAAGGTGAAGAGTGATGCTTGCGCACCTCTTCAAAAATCCTAATTCCACCAATCGCGAGATGAGTGTCTCAAAGATCATATCGTCCGTCCAACTTCACCGACTTGGTTATACGACAGTCGGGAGTTAATTGGTCGGTGAGGCGTCATGGTGATCACCACCCGTCACTTTACCACACCATGATGCAGTACCTGCATAGAATACATACGGTACTTCACAAGTATCGACTTGCTAAATAACTTAGTTATTTAATCTAGCATTACATGCTACTTTACGTGGGTCCCACGATCCACACACTCGAGACATCAATCAATGTCACAAAGCTGGGGGATACATCTGGGGTATTGGTCGGCGGTTTACGGCGTGCAGCGTGCAACGCGCCATCACAAACGTGTCGGGAAGTCATGGACGGTTAGTGATGACGGGAGAAGTGGGCAAGGCTGCTCGTGTAACACTAACACACAACTCCACTACTCCATCACTCCACTTCCTCCACTTCCTACGAGGCGTGAATAAGGCTCGGATGACTTGTATAAATAGGTTCTCCTCCCTATTTCCAAAACACAAGGCAAGTCAAGATAACGAGAGGCAAGTGTTGATACAATCGTATTAAAACAAGGGCGATAGCTTACATCCTGCAAGCCGATCCGACTTTACGATACAAGTCATACATAGCCAACACCTTCACAATCTCAACACCTTCTTCGCTTCCCTCCCTAAGATCAACCCCATCTCCTTCACTTTGTGACCGAAACAAGTGCGGAACGACCATTTCTTGGTTTAGGCGGATTTGCAGATTGATTTCTCGAATCTACAAGCACTCCGTGCAGTGCATTTGTTTAAGGTTTAGACTCATTTCTCATCCACACATACCCAAAATTACCAAAACCGACAGATTGATTTCTCGAATCTACAAGCACTCTCGGTGTCGATGTACCTGTCAGTGGAGCTACCGTGGTCAATACATCTTATGGAGTCGTCACTTCTACCACCAGTGCCAGCGTAGCAGGAGATGTTCCAGTAAGTGTAACACCTCCCATCACCAAATCCAGAGCAGCCGCAAATCCCGGCATCTCATCAAGTGTAACACCTCTGGTAGTCACCAGAGCAACAACTTCCACTCCTTCATCAGGACGAGGAGATAGGAGGGACGAGAGGAGGACCATCCCCCATTACCATTGCAGACTTGATGGAGAAGCAGGAAGTTCTTGCTAAGACTCAAACGGATATGGCCGCAACTCAGAAAGAGGTACTCACTTTTCTGAAGACAATAATTGATCGATTGCCACAAGAGTCGTGACAGCCCCTAGAGCAAAAAAGGAACGCATTTAACGCACCGGAGAAGGTACTTCAGCGGCACGGACCACCATGGACCTGATCAAAGAAGCGACATCAGATATGAGCGGTCCTGTCATGGAGACTCCTACACTGGGGACTGATCCTCACAACGATCCTCCTCAAGTTAATAGTTTCACCATGAACCAGAGGCCGGTGGATCGGGAAGCGGTTTCTCTAGTGGAAAGTTTATGCGAACTTTCACACCTCTCGAAGAATCAGTGCTCGGAGACGTTTCTTGCAATCAACCGAGGAGGAAGGTCACGGCCGTGCCTACATGCCACCGCACGCATCAAGGATTCAGAGTTCAAGACGGCCCTTATCTACACAGGAGCGTCTTCGAATGTGATTACTCTCAAGACATCCAAGGTTCTCCCAGGGAAGGTCGTACGGAAGCCTACCACAATGACGGACTTCAAGGGAAACCAAACCAGCACATACGGTGATAGGTGTTATAAAACACCTAATTTAATATCTAGTATTTATGCTTTCTTTGCTATTTTCCTTGGGAATTCATCTCTTATGTCTAGTTTTGAGTTATTAGGTGCAATGGAATCCTTAAGAGCAAAAGAAGGAGAAAACGTCCATTTGGAGCGTAAAAGGCAAAAAGGTCGATTCACAGGCGAGTGATACTTGGAGCCAGATAAAGTTATGCATCAAAAGAGGTGAAGAATAATGTGTCAGTTCCGCACAACTGACAGTTGAGCAAGAAAGAAAACAAGCAACCATATATGAGTTTGATGGCCCTTATCTGATGAGTGGTGCTTAAAATAACCTTGGTTACCCCTTATCTGCCTTATCTGGGTGGCTATAACCATCTATGATTCCTACACAAACACCTAAAATTCAGATTAAGTCTTCATTTAGTTTACTCTCTGCCTGAATAGAGAAATCACGGCGGCAATGTTTTATCAGAGAAATAGATCGAGAGAAATTCAGGGAAGTGAATAATTTGAAGCAAAGGATGATTCGAACAGGTGATGGAGAAGGTGAGTTTATGGTCGAGAGTGAAGTAGAGTTGGGGGTCGATCTGAAATGAAGAAATGGGGGTTGATATGCATCTGAGAGGAGTTAGGGTTTCTAAATTGAGACGGAGATGGTAATGGTTTGAATCAGATCAAGAAGAAAATGTTGTTGCCGTGATGAAGATGATGTTGATACTGTTTGAATCCAAGTTCAAGCTCGGAGGGAATCAAGTGAAATTTGTGAAGTTGCTACCATTAAATCGAAATGCATTGATGATGAAGAAGGTGGATTGTAATGAACTGAGAAGATATGCAGAAGATAAGAGGTTCAGTAGCCTAAGGGAAGATGGGTGTTGCTCTACTTGAAGGAGGAAATTGATTCTTGTGATGTACTGGAAGTTAGGGTTTCAACATAAATTGGAGATTTCAATTTCAGTTCAGATTGGGACTCGATTGAGAGATGGGAAGAAGGAATTGATGTTTCTGATGCAATAGTTGGTTGATTGGTGGTGTTGTTCATGGCAGTTGAAGTTTTGAACTGGTTGTCTTTGTTTGTGAGGTTGCAGTAGAAGGTCTTGATGGCTGTGAAAATGGTGAGGTATTGGAATTGCAACAGGTGCAGTGTGTATCGATGGCCGAGTTTGATGGTACTGGTATATGCAAGAAATTATAGAAGGAAACATTGCTGGTGCTAGAGTTGGTGACCTGAGATGTTGTTGCTGCGGTGGTGGTCTGTGAAGCTAGTGATGCTGGCAGAGATTATGGAAGAATGGGTATTGCAGGTGATGGATGTTGAAGCTTTGTATGAGAGGGTGTTATCTGAGGTTGGTACGGGATTGTGGAACTTCAGGTGATGCTCAAATCTGGTAATAGTGCGGGTCTTTGTGCGAGGTTGTGCAGTTTCAAATGGAGAAGGCTGCCGCAGGATCGGTTTGCAGACAAAGAGATGCTGGTGAGTTGCAGCTGTTGCCATTGAGAACAAGTTGAAATGGCAGGACTGTAAAGAAGAGAGATGCAATTGCAGCTGCTTCAATTGGAGGTTCTGGTGGTGGATTTGGTTGAGCTCGTAGCCCGATGCGAGGTAATGGTGGTTCTGTTGTTTATTGCAAGCGGCTATTGGCAGGAGCTTGATACGAAGCTGGAAATTGTGGTATAAGTATGAAGGTTTGAATCTGAGATGTGCCAGGAGTTGTGAAGCAATTGATCTGGTGAAAAGTGGGTCTGTGTTGAAGTGCAGAGTTGAATCTGTAGGTTGTGGGGAAGTCTATGCAAGAATTAATAGAACTTGAGCAGATAAATGTGTGCCGAATGGGGTTTGCTGGTGGTACTGAAGCTGAAAGAATGGTGGTGCTCAAGTCTGATGTGAGGTTCTAGTGGGTGTTACAGGTGATAATGAATGTGCTTGCTGCCATGGTTTGTATGCATGAAATGAAGCCTGGGTTTGGTAAATGAATGAGTGTAGGTTGCAACTGAGCATTGCGGAGTTGGCTTTGAGATTCTGTTGCAGTTGTTAAAGCAGTGCACTGAGGTGTTCTGACAGAGGTGACTGCGAGGCTGTGAGACTGTTTGAGGATGCTGTCTGTGTGTTGGTGGTTTGACAGATTTGTATGGAACCCAAATGGTTGAGCTAAAGCTGGTGGTTGGCTGTGTGGTGGACCTGATATATTGCTGCTATGGTGGAATTAAGGCGAGTTGGGAGCTGTTGTTCTCAAGCTACAAACCAAGGAATTACGCAAGGAAGATCATTATGAAGTAGAGTTCGAACATGTGTTCTTCTTTGTGAATGAATCGAAGATGGCTTTGGTTTAAATCTTGAAATTGTGTGTATGGAGGATAATGGATGGTCTTCTGAGGAGGTGAGAAATATGGTGGAAGTGGTCAAGGCTAGTGCATTTTGTTGGCCGAGAAGATGATGTTGTTTAGGGGTTGCGGTGTGGTGTTGGCTTGAAGTGAAGTGGTGATGCACCATCCTGGTGCAACACAAAAATTTGGCACTGGCAAACCAACCAGCTCGACTCAGCTGAGTTGGTGACTCGATCGACTTCTGAGTTGAGTCATCTGACTCGGTGTTTGACCCGGTTTGACTCAGTGACTTGACTGAGTTGACCTGGCCGATTTGACTCGTTGACCGGTGGACTTTGCCGGTCACCTGAGCTGTTTTCCGGTCTCTTCTCCGGCCGATTTCCGGCCATAATACCAGTTTTCCGGTGACCTCTTTGGGACATATTTTCACATGGGTTTTCCTCACACATGGGCTTGGTGGACTTCTATCTATTGGACCTTTGGGACTTGACCTAGTTTTGGAAGAGAGGAAAAGCTATAAAAAGAAGATTTCTACAACTTTTGGGATATCACGTATTCTACTTGGAGTTTTGGAGAAAAGCGGCTATTCTACTAGGGTTTGCTTATGTTCATCTTCTTTTATTCAATTAATATTTTTATGATGAACTCCATAGCTATGAGTAGCTAAACAATTATTATTGGTTATGGGACAAAGTGGATTTCACAACATGTTATATGATTCAATGAATTAGTTTTGTCTCAATACTTTATTGTTTATGATTCATGGTTTATTTTCTTATATGATTTGAATACTTGTTAGGTTGAGTCCGGAATCAATCCGATTTGCATTCATCTCTAGAGCTATATTAGGGTTTTCAATACGCAATAGTTGTTTATCCCTGATTCTAAGTAGCATATTGTGGTTATTACTTGTAGTAATACATCTTTATAATCACATATGAATCATAACCTTGGTTAAATTGAATTAGTGCTTTTACACGTTTGATTGCCTTGATTAGTCTTATTCCATAGAACTTAGTGCTTTTAGGGAGTTAAATCTAATTGTGCTTTTACACTTTAGGTTGCTTTCTAGGAAGAATTCACATATGCATCTTTTAATGTGGTTGTGATGAAATCAGGGAATTAGCGGGATATACTTGCGATCAAGGTATCCTAGGACTTTTAGTAAATGAGAGATTAAAATACCAATTCTAATCATTGATGATAATACATATTTGTGAATGATACTATCCCGTGACCAATATCTTCTCCTTATTGATTATTCAAATTATTTTATTGCTTTCAATTACTTTTATTGCTTTAGATAAAACAAAATCCCCCTTTGGTTACTAAGAAACTAAATTTTTATAACAACAAAAGCCTCTCTGTGGATACGAACTCTTTATTATCGCATACTATATTTATATCTAGTTGAGTGAGAAAGTGAAATTATATTTGCATGGCTGACAACCGGTCATATGGGAGAAGCTCCGCGGAAATAATCAGACAAGTTCGTTGCGTCCCACTCCCCACGTGGGCGTCAATTCAGGAAGAAGACCGGCTTGCATCATTAAGGGCTAAAACCCACGATGCATCTTTCTTGTGAAGCATTCTTCTCCATCTGTGAAGCCACGACCCACGTTCACACGAAGAGGGAACGAACTTTTGTGGCGAGTCGTGAACAGTTCGGGAAAACGGTATACCGACACTGCCATTATCAATTAGCAGGGGAGACTGTTACCCAGTCTCTCCACCTAATGGAATCCTACAACAGCAACGAACCACAAGAACAAGTGTTAGATGCTCCATGACAGCTGCAAGATGGCACCAAATCCACAACTGATGAGATTGAAATCATTGAGGAATCTCCTAGGCCTATCTCCATCAGCTCAACCTTGTGTACGGATAAACGCATGAAGCTCGTGGAACTTCTCAAAGAGTACCGGGACATATTCGCTTGGAGATATGAAGAAATGCGGATTTATATGAAAATTGGTCACCCATCATCTACATGTCATACACGGATCCAAGTCGGTTAAACGGTTGTAGTTCGGACACGAGGAAAATGGATAGATCAGTCTTTGCATAGACTTGAGAGACTTGAGCAGTCTTTGCTCCAAAAACGATCCTCCTCTACCTAACATCGACATGTTAGTAGATGCAACCAGCGGACACGGCATTTTCTCCTCCATGGATGGATGTAGCGGCTACAACCAGATAAGGATGTACGAGCATGATGCAAGTAAGATAGCTTTTCGAACTCCTCTCGGAAATTTTTATTATACCATACTGCAATTTGGTTTAAAGAATGCCGGTGCAACGTATCAACGCTCTATCACGGCAATCTTCCACTGGAGCCGATACCTCAAGGGAGCGGCCTCAAGATGATAACGATGTCCATGCGTCATATCGAGCAAGATCCGGGCGAGTCACTCTATCAGACAGTGGTAAAACAAGATTCGGGCGAGTCACTTTATCAGACAATGGTACATGTCTATCATGCTATGTTGGAGAATCCACGCTTTTGGTCATCCTCTGGAGCTGTTGAACGCTCATCTACAACAACATATGCCCCGATAGAAAGAACCGGACTGCTTAGGTAATGAAGAGCTCATAATGTTTGTAGGGGCATATATCTCACCAACGGGCGATACAACCTTGACCTTACACGTAGCGGTTCCACGAAGCGGCAAAGAGAGGAAAACCACCGAGATACAACATCCTGCGCGTCCGTCAACTCCAACTCCGAGTACCACATGCACGACTCCCACAATGATGAAACAATGTCCAAGATATTTCATATCTAGCTCGACAACAACCACTACGAACAAACCATGTAAACCACGCTTGGGGTGATCGAGGCTCGGCATGAAGTTCCTTCACCTTGGTCAAGATATTCTTCAACATGAGAGAGATGGTCGGTCAAGAAGCATGGAATTCACAAGGGTAAATCAGGCCGAAGAGGGAAAAACTTCAACGCTCCCTCTAGCAGCAGGCTTGCTTCAATGGTCTATTCAAGATCCGCCTCAACGCTCTCTCCAGGGACCCACGTTCGCCCAGAATCCTTCTTCAACACTCTCTCCAGGATCCACCTCAACGTTCGCACGAAACCACTTTAACATCCTCTCGAGTCGTTTCAACACTCAAGCCGCATCAATAATCGCGCTTTGGTCAAGTTATCTGTGATGTACTCATTGCTCAACATACGTCTCATCCATCCTTCATGGGGCCCAGTGAGCATGAAAAACCTTGAAGTCGATAGGAGAAGGGTTATCTTGTGGAACGAATATTTTCATATAGTTGAAAGGGCGCGGTGAACAACTCATCATCAATGTTCGGCATATCTTTGAAGTTTGTCAACACCTCCCGACTTGGCACCAGCATTATCCCCGGAAGACATCTCAACGGGAGTTCTTTTCTTCATTCTACAATAAAAGACATGAGTCGCAAGTACTTGTATAAAAACGCGTGAGATGTGTAGTCACACACGACAGTAACACACATTCATGTTGGAGTACACAAGGCTGGTATCAAGTCACAAGTCCAGTATTGCTCAAGTTTCAAGTCCGGTGTTGATCAAGTCACAAGTCCGGTATTGCTCAAGTCTCAAGTCCGGTGTTGATCAAGTCACAAGTCCGGTATTGCTCAAGTTTCAAGTCCGGTGTTGATCAAGTCACAAGTAGGTATTGCTCAAGTTTTAAGTCCGGTGTTGATCAAGTCACAAGTAAATTATTGCTCAAGTTTCAAGTCGGTGTTGATCGATTCATAAATCAGTATTGATCAAGTCACAAGTCGGTATTGCTCAAGTTTCAAGTCCGGTATTGATCAAAGTCACAAGGCTGGTATTCGAATAAAACAGCACGCGCGAGGGACGGTTTGGTCGAAACACGGGGTCAACGTTCGGTCGAGGCACGCGGCGGGTCCCACTTGATCCCGACCCCAGTTGGTAAGCAGACACACCGTCCCCAATCAAAGCTCTCTCTCTCCGAGAAGAAGGCGTTTGGCTCCAACACTTCAACGCTCTCCAGGCCTGCTCCAGGCGCTTCAACGCTTCCTACGGGACCCATATTTACATTTGAGCACACAAGGTTCATTTTTAAAAAAAAACAAGCTTGCTCACATCGGGTCCCACGTTCGAGCAAAGCAAAACAAAGTAGGTGTTTGGTCAAAGCATCAAGTCCGGTGTTTAGTCAAGCTAGGCCGGGGTCGGTGTTTGGTCGAAGTAGCAAGACGACACTCGAGCAAGTACATCAAATGCGGTCGAAGTAGGCACGAGGACATGGCCGACGTTTGAAACATGTACACGGTGGTCCCGCGTTTGATCGAAGCATGCACATCTACCCATGTTCGAATCAAGCATGCTTACATCGGGTCCTACATTCGATCAAGCGAGACGCGCGGACCCACGATTAACCAAACGAGCACATCAAGCCCACGTTCGATCAAGCAGTACAGTAGCCCCATGAACGAAACAGACGTAACAGTCCATCGAAGCAGGCAAGACCGACATCATGCTAGGGGAACACTCGCCCGGACGCCTCTTGAACGTGACATGCTCCAAGGACAGGATGACCCGTCTCTCCTGGTAACATCTAACTTTGTCTCATAAGCTTTGTCTTTAATAGTCACCATCTCATGCCTACCCCACAATGGTGTAACCATTACGTGCTAAGGCGAGGGGGACTTAATGTTGATGGTAGATTTTCATTTAAGGCTAAAATTGTAAAAGCCAAAATTATGCACTAACATCTTGCAAAAGATAAATTCATTAATGAGTGATGAATACTTCTTCACTTTACTAATTCACCTAGAATGGAGCATGTGGCAACAATCCCAGTATTCTGTGAATTAAATACACGAAATTCATCCAGGTTGGAGCATGTGGCAACAATCCCATATACCCTGTGAATTTACAACATTATTAATTAATGCATAACCAGCCTTGTATTTCGTACTCATTACTAAGTGCGGCATGACGACTGAGTGTTGTTCTCATCAGAGCAACACGAACCTCCAAGCATTAATAATGAAGCATGTACGAAATACCCGTATAGGCTATAACTCTCGGTGTGTTATACTAGCCCGATTGAGCATACAAATCTCGGTGTGTTATACTAGCCCGATTGAGCATACAACTCTCGGTGTGTTATACTAGCCCGATTGAGCATACATCTCTCGGTGTGTTATAATAGCCCGATTGAGCATATTTGAATCTGGATTGTCCATATCGGTCTCGAAACGGTCACGACCATCCAACTTCACCAAAGATGATTGGATGACTTGGATTGGCTCCATAACCCCCAAGCGGGTATTAGAATATTCACCACCAACCCAACGCGGCCCCGCATGGTCGGCCTCCCAAAAGGGTGGCATAGCTTGCCAAACCGTCCAAACCAGAGCATTATGGACGAAAAACCCTAAATTAGGGTTTGCGGCACATTACATGTATCGCAAAGCGGTCTCAACCATCCATCTTCACGAGGCATAGATGGAGGGTGTAGATGTAGATTCAAAGGGCCGAGCATGTCAACACAAACACCGTGGGCCCGTCTATATACCGATCGATCGGTCGGGACCAACTATGGTTGGTCGTCTTGATTCGTGTGCCCCAACGGGTATGACACACGGCCGACAAAACCTAATTAGGGGTTTGTGTCGCGATCACGAGCGTCCCTTTTCTCCTGCTCGGATGAAGGGTCCGAGGAATAGACTAAGCGAGTCCGGTAAGTATCAACATGATCACTATAGGCCCACCTATCTTCACACCCGATCGGCCAAGACCAAACTTGGTCGTACACCTCGATTCGCACGCCCAAGTTAGGCGTGGTCACACTTCCCAACCACAACCGGTCTCGATCGCTCAAATTTGCTTGGGACAAATTGAGTGGCTTAGATCACGTTTCTATGGGACAATGAAGTATGGCGTGTACACCATCCCACCGTATGCACGGATCGATCGGCCAAGACCGACCGGGCTTGGTCGTCTTGAAACGCGCGCGCCTAAGTGGGCATGATGCGCGGTTTTTGCGGCACCAGTTTCTGTTTGCAAATTGATCTCGACCACTCAACTTCGCCGGACAAATTGAGTGGCCCAGATCACACTTTCATGAGAAAATGAGGCATGGGCGCCTACACCGTCATGTCGTCTACACACATGCATGATCGGCCCTGCCAAAATTCTATCCCAAGCTTGGATTCGACCAAGCGAAGAGTGATGCTTGCGCACCTCTTCAAAAATCCTAATTCCACCAACGATCGCGAGATGAGTGTCTCAAAGATCATCTCGTCCGTCCAACTTCACCGACTTGGTTATACGACCTGGTCGGGAGTTAATTGGTCGAGTGAGGCGTCATGGTGATCACCACCCGTCACTTTACCACACCATGATGCAGTACCTGCATACTTCCTAAATGACTTAGTTATTTAATCTAGCATTACATGCTACTTTCTGTGGGTCCCACGATCCACACACTCGAGACATCAATCAATGTCACAAACTGGGGTATTGGTCTGGCGGTTTACAGCGTGCAGCGTGCAACGCGCCATCACAAGAACGTGTCAGGAAGTCATGGACGGTTAGTGATGACAGGAGAAGTGGGCAAGACTGCTCGTGTAACACTAACACACAACTCCACTACTCCATCACTCCACTTCCTCCACTTCCTACGAGAGACGTGAATAAGGCTCAGATGACTTGTATAAATAGGTTCTCCTCCCTATTTCCAAAACACAAGGCAAGTCAAGATAACAGAGGCAAGTGTTGATACAATCGTATTAAAACACCGGAACTGATAGCTTATATCCTGCAAGCCAGTCCAGCTTTCTGATACAAGTCATACATAGCCAACACCTTCACAATCTCAACACCTTCTTCGCTTCCCTCCCTAAGATCAACCCCATCTCCTTCACTTTGTGACCGAAACAAGTCCGGAACGGCCATTTCTTGGTTTAGGCCGGATTTGCATGATTGATGTCTCGAATCTACAAGTACTCCCGTGCAGTGCATTTGTTTAAGGTTTAGACTCATTTCTCATCCACACATACCCCAAATTACCAAAACCGGCAGAAATAGTTTTCACCCATAAACACCTCCTAGATAGAGGACCCAGGTAGAAAAATCGATGTAAAGACATAGGTGGTCGAAGTTGAAGGTACCTTGATGAAGGACTTAGTGGAAAGACCCAGTAGATACCGATCGACTGTGGAAGTTATGAATCCCGTCCAAGAATTACTGCTTGCATGTTGTATGTTCTGGAAGCTGTAGGAACTTCATACACGTCGGAATTCGATGCTTGACCCCAGATTTTGAAGCTAAGAGACTGAGTTATCACATGAGAAGAGAATCACTCAATTTGGAGTTGTAGAGGTAAGCCAGCGAGGTGTGCACATTTGTAATTTGTAAATCCGTACAATTTTTTTCAGATTTCGTAGACCTGACGGTAAAGGCCATATCTTTCCAACTCGTATGTCCGATTGATGCGCCCTTTTGGTATATTGTAGAAGAGACATAGACGAACATCTTTCGTTGAGAAAGTATTATCCCATTCCTCACTCATTGGTACGTTTTTGTAAACCCATGGCCTGAAGTGTGTTGTATCTTATTTGTAGAGGCGATGAGAACATCTTGTAGAAGACTTTGGATTGTGTCCATATGAATCATTAGTTCTTGGAGAAGTTCGCTTCATGTGTAACACTTCAGAGAATGGTTAGTTGATGAAGCCCTGTCATAAGGATGTTTCTCCCATTGTTGATGTTGATACCATGGACGGAGTTCCTCCAGATATCCTTGTTGATGCCGATATTGTAGCTGGAGTTTCTCAAGGGACCGAAAAGGCTAGAACCATGATTATCTTTATAGCCTTTGCTCCTCCATCCAGTGAGCCTGTACATTCATGAACAAGTTGGTGGGTTGAGCATTCCCAAGATGAAGGTGTACTGATCATCCTGAATTCTCTTAAATAATATGACTTTATTGCTCCGTCAGTGAATCGGCGTTGTTGTGGAAGATGACAGCACCAGTATTCATTATGGTGAAGAGAGGAAGTTCCTCAGTCGTGCAGGGGTTTGTGATGTAGAGAGGTCACGTTGATGAAGTTTCATGGAATCACACCAGGTTGCAGTAACTTGTTATGTGGATGACATTTGTTGAAATAGATTTGAATCGATCTCTCCGATAAGATCAAGACCCCAGTGTATGTTGAAGGAGTTTGTGCCATCCATGGATGATTGATGTTGCATTGCTTCAGAAGTCTTATGGGATAGTGAAGACTTATCGATTATAGTTTTATTGCACTTTGATCGTGTTGGTGTTGAATCAGCGTCGAGATATTTGTGATAAATCCAAAGGCGCCATTATCGAAGGTGTACTCTTTGATTGGGAGTACAATTTGAAGGCTTCTTAGATGCTTGAGCGTTGAAGTGTCCTATCCCTTGAGCACCGAATGTCTTAGGTTTGATCGTCTCGGACCCGACTATCTTCGATTGATTCATTATTCATTTGTTGCGGTAGTGGGATTCAACACTTGTGCAGACATCAGAGCTTTCTGATTTTGTGGCACACATGGACACTCCAGTAATGCTATGGAGAGGTGCCCAAAGTATTTTTTTTTCTATGCTTGGACATCATATAAGTAATGAATGTCTCAGTGTGATGCTCGATTCGGAGAAGTGTCAGATTCAACCACTTAATAAATGTGGTGAAGCCATCCATTCATAATGTCTTGCAGAATTGCTAGCAGAATTGAGTCCCCATGCTAGGATAACATGTGAGGAAATAAACGACATAGACATGGAAGGAATGAGACTTTCCTGAGTGTGGAACATCTTGACGAATGTCTATGCATCTTTTGTAGGTTCTTGCTTCAACCTTGTCAAAGTTCGAAATTCTTCCAAGTGCTCTGATGATGGAATGTCAGCCAAATCTTCTGGATTAGAACTTTGTCCGTTGGAGAGATGTGCAACCAAAGGCACTTTGTCAGTAGCCATCTTTTCAGCGTGGATCCACGCTCGTCTGAAGAACATTTCATATCCTGGATCTTCCTAATTATGTGAAACTTGGTTTCTGTCCAGGTTGAACTTATGTTCACTCTGAGAGTGATGTAGCCATAAGTATTTCTGAGCGTTCCTTCAAGGTCTCTGATTGAGATGGGATCACGAGTAGCTTTTTGTCCCTACGGCTCTGAGAGTTTTCAGTGGAATGATGTTGATGGCGGTATCAACATCGATCAACATTCTTCTGAATTCATTTACTCTGAGATGGACTGTGGTAAGCAGTCCCCAGTCGTGCATCTCCTTGTCCGTGGATGAAGGTTCAAGGAGTATTTCTGGGATGGACAGACTCTGACACAATGTAATTCGATCCTGCGAGCATGTCTTTTCTTTGTGCCTTAGACAGATAGAGCAATTTCACAGATATGCTCGATCAACGATTGAACTGCTTCTTTGACTGGTTGTTCAGAGAGTGTAAATGTTCTGATTGGGAGAGGATTCTTGTGTACTCCTTCAGTCCCCAGTTGAAGATATTGTGGATCAACCTTATCTTTGAAGATGTGCTTCAAAATATTGCAGTTACTTGTTGGATGATTGATGAATCTATGAAGATGACAGTACCTGGGATTCTCCATTTCTTCTTCAGTTGTCTCTCTCCTGATGAACGACAATTTGATTGCACCATCTTGAACCCGAGACTTCCAATAACTCGATCACTCCTTCATGAGAAGAGAGAAGTTTGAGTCTGTCGGATCATTTCCCGTTCGCTGATACCGGGTCGAGGTTTGTGCATTTAGAGTTTGATTATCCTTCCTTTATGCTTTTGGATGAGCATGGGACATTGGAGAAGCATGCTTGTGTTGTTGTGTCTCATCTTTCCTTTTGATCTCTTCTGTAACAATGTTCGTAGAAGGTTGGAGATTGTATGTCTTGTCGACCAAGCGTCTGCTACCTCGAGTTTCTCGTGGTTCCTCGACTTTTGTAGCCTTTGCTCTTTCAGTAAAGCGGGTGCAGTGGTTGCTGATCCCTTAGACGCTTCATGAAGTTACGAAAAGTCTAGAACCGGAGATTTTCCAGTAAAGCTCTATAGATCGGGATCATTTCGTTGATGCAGGAGTCTACAAGTTGCTGATCCCTTTTATAGAGCCTGAACCCGAACCACAACTAGATGTAGTTCTCTTAAACAAAACAATATATAAGGGTGTGTTGGATATCTTCCTGGTCTGTGGCAGTTTCCTCTTCTTGTGGTTAGCACTTTTTGATCCAGATGACCCATGATTATTCCTGCATTGTTCTTTATATGATTCTTCGAGGTGACTAATCCTTTCCAATGTCTGGCTGAAGACTTTAAACTTAGCACTTCTTGGGAGGTAACCCATGCTCTTGCAACACGGTAATATCTTTCCTTACTCTTCAAGTGGTAACAGTTTCTCCTTGTTCATGTTTTTAATTTCATCTTTAGAACATTGAGGACAATGTTAGATTTAAGTTTGGGGGTATGGGAGAAAATTTTTAGTTGCACTTTTGAAACTTCTAGCGTCACATGGTATCCGGTTAGCTAAGTTTACATCTTTTGTTTCTCACCGAAAAGATAGAAATTGGAATGCTATGGATAACAACCTATTGAGACATTAGAGAAAAAGATATTGAGATCCTTGAAATTCTGGAGAGAACTTGTTCCTTTTAGAGGGTAACCGTGATGGACCTAACCATCCATGATGGAAAGGCAAGTAGGTCAGGAAATGCCAGAAAGACAAAGAAACCTCACAATGTAGTCTTAGTTCCGGATTATAACTCTCTCTCAGTAGAAACTTATCATCATCAACAAACGGAGCGACTTCAAAATCTATAAAGAAAGTGGAAGACGTTTAAGGTTTAGAAGCAACAATTGAAAATCAGAATTCAAAATCAAGGGTTACAAGAAGTTATAAGAGCAAGAAAAATCAAATGATATAAGTTGTTGAAGTTCATGATACTAAGACATTACAAGTTGCGAAGATCCAAGTGTTAAATTCCTTCTGTGGTGGCCATGTAAATTTTTGTCTTGTTATTTACTCAAAAAAAAAAAAAAAAAAATTGTTCAATAAGGCCATAGTCGAAATCTATAAGGAAGGAATCGAAGAGAAGAGTTAATTGTCAAGGTTCCACGAGGTTCAAGAGTTTATCATCAACAGTTGAAGACCGAAGAAGACGTTGTTTCTACTGAGCACTATGAGAGAGTCGAAGAAAGATACATTTGGTTGCTTTGTTAGTCCGCTTTCAATGCGGCACAAGATCTTTCTAGCACCGGTTTAACTCATCACACGTAATTAGTCGGTGTGTATGAGATGTCCCTCTCATCTTTTTCTCTCTCCTAATATTATCCAGTGTAAATCGTGGACGCATCTTACAATGTTTATCTAGGCGTGCAGCGGATATCTCTTTATCTAGCGGTGTTGCGGATGTGTCTCCCCTTTTCTTGATCGACTTTAGAAGCCGACACCATTAATTTCTCTCGGCATTCTAGTCACTTGGAGATAGGTTGAGAATTTGT
Organism: Papaver armeniacum; assembly: GCA_023531295.1. Classification (NCBI taxonomy): domain Eukaryota; kingdom Viridiplantae; phylum Streptophyta; class Magnoliopsida; order Ranunculales; family Papaveraceae; genus Papaver; species Papaver armeniacum. The sequence goes on from JAJJWW010012530.1 coordinate 362,675, forward strand.
ATGTCCTCATAGCTCTTTGGATACTTGTGACCAATTAGAAGTACGGAGTTTTGTGGGTACACCTCTGGTAAACCCTCAGGAGACAACACTCGCCACTAGGGCCACCTAGGGGTTCAAATGATTTTTAGAATAAATTTGCTCGAGGACTAGCAAATAATAAGTTTGGGGGTATTTGATAGACGCATTTATGTGTCTAATTTGTTCTCAATGTTTCGCATTGTTAGTACTCGTTTTTGTCCTTATTATGGTGTTTTGTGTGTTTGTAGGTATTTTTTGGAAATAAAGATTGTTGGAAAATTCGGCTCGAAAAGTTGCTCGGACACCCTCGGAGGACATTTGATATTCGGACTCCCACTTTGGATAAGGGGTAACCCAATTACTAAGGGACACCCAATTGATATTCGCACCCCCGGCTGTTGGATAAGGGCTGACCTTCTTCATCGTTTGAAAATAAATCTTGGCGGGAAACGGAGCTTTCACTGCGACTTTCGAGTTTTGATTTTGGAGCAATTGCGGTGAGACTCAATCACTCTGTTCGACTCGGATGATCTTGTTAGGCCCAAACAGGGTTGGTATGGGCTTTTGGATTGACTAGTTTTGGCTAAATCGTCGAATTGAAGAAAACAGGGTAAGCATGTACGTGGAAGATATTCTCGGATTTTCTTGTTATCTTTGGAAGGATTTCGTGTGTATACAGCGTGCTTGACTTCATCAGAGACGCGTAAGAAATGTTTTTGGAGAAATTCGGCCATGCAGACGCGTGAAGGAGCTATAAAGGGAAATTATTCCCGTATTGTGCAAAGAAATAAAAGAGAATTATATGCGAGTTATGATGGGAGATTTGGGCGGTGAGGCTATATAGCTCACGGGCGGTCTTAAAGAACAACGAAGCATTTCATCTTTATCGTTCTTTGTAATGGTGTTTGCAACAATTATAAACGTTGCAAACACCCGATTTTCATCATTTTCTCCATTTCATCGTTTGTAAACACACCTTTTTGAGCAATAAAAAAATCCTTTGAGTGTGTGTTTACCATGCGAGCTAGAACCCATCCTTTGGGACGACGGAGGAAGCTGTTTTGCACCCATGTGGTAATTCTATTTAATTCCTTTATGACTATTTGCACTATTATAATTGATTTATGATTTTTCTTGATTATTTGTGAATTCGTTAGATGTCGCATGCTTAGTCTTAGGTACTCTAGATGCGCCATGCTTGTGAGTTACATATAATTCTTTATAAAATCTACCTTGGCAAAGAATTAGAGTCGATGTTTGTTATTTTATGAGCTTTAATTTTCCGGAATTGATAGATGAACCGCATGAATGTGAGAATTGGTGGAATCCCGAGTCCCAGGTACTCTCTTCATATTGTGACATAAATTGTATATATTCTCTATATTTATTATTTTTCTTATTTAAATCCTAAAATCAATTTCAACAAGTCCGAGTGAACGACAACCTATCTTACCACTATATAAAATTAGATTAATTTTTGGCGCCGCCGACGCGGACTTGTGTATAGATTTGTTTTTTAGGTTTTATTTTTATTATTTTTGTTCTTTTTTACGCCTTTTGGTATTCTCTGTTTGCTTTCAGACTAGGTGCGGAGCTTATGAAAAAGAGAAAGTCTTTGCAAAAAAGAAAAGCAAATCCAAAATAGGAAAGAAAAGAGAGATCCGAACGGAGTGAAGAAGAAAATTTTGTATATAGTGTAATTATTATTTTTATTTTTATTTTTAGAAACTGTAATTAGGTAATTATTTTTGTAATTTTTATTTTTGGACTTTTAATTTTTGGACTATCGGACATTATTAATTTTAAACCCTAAGGAAGGGTAATTTAAATATAAACTGCACGGGGAAGGACGGTGATTACGATATCACCTCGGCCCCTCGGGTTCGTACACGACATAGGAGTGGTGGCCAGGAGTCGACTTAACGGTTCATCCCCGTCAGGAACGGGAGGTAAGAATTCTAAACACCCGCGAATCCCCAGCCGTCGGTGGGTTTTTTGGATGATTTTGTGTGAATATATGTCGAGCTGAATACATTTGTTTTAATTTCCTAGTAAAGGGCAAGGACTGGCCATACAAGATAAGGGTTCGGATTTCATCACCGTTCTCTTCTTGCCCGCCTTAGGAAAACGAAACCAAACACGAACCTAAGCCTAAAATGCGACTAGAGCAGAGACCGATAGGTAACGAGCTTAATAGGAAAGTCATTCGAAAAATATTGGTTACTCTTTAAGCATACTTCTAAGTTCATGATGGTTTCTCTAAGTTGAATGTGTGATTGTAGCCTTGTAATGCGGTGAGGCCTTGGGTATCAAAGCTCCACGCTGACTTCCCTCGCCTCTATTCAACTTACTTAAACTCGGATTGATTCAGGAGAGGGGTTTGCTCAGTTGTAACGAATTCCCTTTCGAAGGATTAGAAAGCTGGTCAGAAAACAATCTAAGTGGAGCCATCATGCTTTTTGTTTGCTAGAAATCAGTAGGTTTCTTTTGTGGTAAAGTCAGCCTTGTTTGTGTTTGTGTAGAATTCCCTTGCAGTTAGGATGTCAATTGGTATTATAATAGCCATCACAATGAATATGAATATCCAACTGAACAATATGGACATCACTCTTTTTATGACCGAGTGTGAATAGTGGTTGGGAACGCCAACCTTTTGAAGATTATGGCTCATACCATGGTGAGCCTAATTACTATTCACATGAATACTTTGATCATACGAGCAAAATTCCTATAATTCCTCTTCTCTAGATGAAGCACGTAGGATACTTGAGTCAACGTGTGTTAAGTCCCGAGTCAACACGTGAGTTTCTCTGAGACAACACGTAGGTTAGAGTTAGAGACGGAAGAAAGAATTGCTCGAATTACTCTTGATTGCCAATACATTCTTTCCAATATCACCCGTGAAAATGAGGACAATTTTTATAATCAGGATGACGAGGTTAGAATTGGCGACACTAATTTAGATGAGGTTCAACCATTTTCATGTTATTATAATGATTATGATGAGGATAGTGTTGATGAAGAATTTGAAATAAATAGGCATAGTGATCAGGAAATTGTTACCACAATTGAGCTTTATAACGATAATATTATTTCTAGTTCAAATCCAAATAATTTTAATAATTATTCACATATTCAAAAGGATGAGGATTTGACTAGAAATACCCTGTTTTAGACGATGTAGTATTTCCTTTTGATTAATAAGCCAAGGATGGTTTAGAGGAACGAGTATATTTTGAGTCTAGCGATTTAGAAACAATAGACTTGGAAAAGAAAATGAACTCGTAGAGATGAGTGAGGATGTACCGACTTAGAAGAATCAATTGACCATTTTCAGAATCAGATGACCTTGAAATTAGGGAAGTTGTGACTAATCTTTCTAGAGACATTTGAAAACTCTAAGTTTGGGGGTGATTATCATTCTCCATGTGCCTTAACTCTTAGAAAGGTCCCTAACTTGGGACTTGACATATGTGCCTCAACCATTTTTTAAAGATTATCTTCATTCACTTTTTCCTGAACCTAGTTTTGTCCATAAAAAGTTCGGTTGTTAGAAACCCATCCTCTCGGTTGATGTGGTTAACCCAGCTATGATACCACGATTGATTTTGTTTTCCCACCAAAAACCTTCCTTCCAATTGTGGGAACGTATAAGTTTGAGATGTGTCAATTATTAAGTTTTGAGACTAAACCTAATTACTTTAGGATATTAGGGTCGACACATTTGCTTAAGGAAGACCACCAATCTTATTGTGGTCAGCTGAGTAAGTCAAAAATGATTGACTTAGAGGATCCTCAATTATTCGGGTTATTGTTATGTGCTTCTAAGTTCTTAATTGAGTATTTCCAGACTCTACAACTTTGATCTTAAGAATCTTTCTTTTGAGGAAGTCCAACCCATGAAAACATTTTATTTAGACCCTTTTATAAAGCTGAACCCGAACCACAACTAGATGTAGTTCTCTTAAACAAAACAATATATAAGGGTGTGTTGGATATCTTCACAGTGTGGAGTTTCCTCTTCTTGTGGTTAGCACTTTTTGATCCAGATGACCCATGATTATTCATTGTTGCTATATGATTCTTCGAGGTGACTAATCCTTTTCAATGTCTGGTTGAAGACTTTAAACTTAGCACTTCTTGGGAGGTAACCCATGCTCTTGCAACACGGTAATATCTTTTCTTACTCTTCAAGTGGTAACAGTTTCTCCTTGTTTATGTTTTTAATTTCATCTTTAGAACATTGAGGACAATGTTAGATTTAAGTTTGGGGGTATGGGAAAAACTTTTTAGTTGCACTTTTGAAACTTCTAGCGTCACATGGTATCCGGTTAGCTAAGTTTACATCGCATTTCTCATAGAAAAGATAGAAATTGGAATGCTAGGGATAACAACCTATTGAGACATTAGAGAAAAGACATTGAGATCCTTGAAATTCGGGAGAGAACTTGTTCCTTTTGGGGTAACCGTGATGGACCTAACCATCCATGATGGAAAGGCAAGTGGGTCGGGAAATGCCGAGGAAAGACAAAGCAACCTCACAATATAGTCTTAGTTCTTGGATTACAACTCTCTCTCGGTAGAAACTTATCATCATCAACAAACGGAGCGACATCAAAATCTATAAAGAAAGTGGAAGACGTTTAAGGTTTAGAAACAACAATAGAAAATCGAATTCAAAATCAAGGGTTACAAGAAGTTATAAGAGCAAGAAAAATCAAATGATATAAGTTGTTGAAGTTCATGATACTAAGACATTACAAGTTGCGAAGATCCAAGTGTTAAATTCCTTCTGTGGTGGCCATGTAAATTTTTGTCTTGTTATTTACTCAAAAAAAAAAATTGTTCAATAAGGCCATAGTCGAAATCTATAAGGAAGGAATCGAAGAGAAGAGTTAATTGTCAAGGTTCCACGAGGTTCAAGAGTTTATCATCAGGTTTGAAGGCAGAAGAAGGCGTTTTTCTCTTGAGCACTATGGGGAGTCGAAGAAAGATACATTTGGTTGCTTTGTTAGTCCGCTTTCAATGCGGCACAAGATATTTCTAGCTGGTTTAACTCATCACACGTAATTAGTCCAGTTTGTGGCGAGATGTCCCTCTCATCTTTTTCTCTCTCCTAATATTATCCATTTGTAAATCGGCGGACGCATCTTATAATGTTTATCTAGGTGTAGCGGATATCTCTTTATCTAGCGGTGTTGCGGATGTGTCTCCCCTTTTCTTGATCGGCTTTAAAAAGGCGGCACCATTAATTTCTACGGCATTCTAGTCACTTGGAGATAGGTTGAGAATTTGTATGTCCTCATAGCTCTTTGGATACTTGTGACCAATTAGAAGTACGAGGTTTTGTGGGTACACCTCTGGTAAACCCCTCAGGAGACAACACTCCGCCACTAGGGCCACCTAGGGATTCAAATGATTTTTAGAATAAATTTGCTCGAGGACTAGCAAATAATAAGTTTGGGGGTATTTGATAGACGCATTTATGTGTCTAATTTGTTCTCGATGTTTCGCATTGTTAGTACTCGTTTTTGTCCTTATTATGGTGTTTTGTGTGTTTGTAGGTATTTTTTGGAAATAAAGATTGTTGGAAAATTCGGCTTGAAAAGTTGCTCGGAACACCCCCGGAGGACATTTGATATTCGGACTCCACTTTGGATAAGGGGTAACCCATTACTAAGGGACACCCAATTGATATTCGCACCCATTTTGTTGGATAAGGGCTGACCTTCTTCATCGTTTGAAAATAAATCTTGGCGGGAAACGGAGCTTTCACTGCGACTTTCGAGTTTTGATTTTGGAGCAATTGAAGTGAGACTCAATCACTCTGTTTCGCACTGGATGATCTTGTTAGGCCCAACGGGGTTGGTATGGGCTTTTGGATTGACTAGTTTTGGCTAAATCGTCGAATTGAAACGGGTAAGCATGTACGTGGAAGATATTCTCGGATTTTCTTGTTATCTTTGGAAGGATTTCGTGTGTATACAGCGTGCTTGACTTCATCAGAGACGCGTAAGAAATGTTTTTGGAGAAATTCGGCCATGCAGACGCGTGAAGGAGCTATAAAAGTGAAATTATTCCCGTATTGTGCAAAGAAATAAAAGAGAATTATATGCAGTTATGATGGGAGATTTGGGGGCAGTGAGGCTATATAGCTCACAGGGCAGTCTTAAAGCAACAGCAGCATTTCATCTTTATCGTTCTTTATACTTAGATGTTTGCAACAATTATAAACGTTGAAAACACTAGATTTTCATCATTTTCTCCATTTCATCATTGTAAACACACCTTTTGAGCAATAAAAAAATCCTTTGAGTGTGTTTTTACCATGCGGAGCTAGAACCCATCACATTGGGACTGACGGAGGAAACATTTTGCACCCATGTGGTAATTCTATTTAATTCCTTTATGACTATTTGCACTATTATAATTGATTTATGATTTTTCTTGATTATTTGTGAATTAGTTAGATGTTGCATGCTTAGTCTTAGGTACTCTAGATGCGCCATGCTTGTGAGTTACATATAATTCTTTATAAAATCTACCTTGGCAAAGAATTAGAGTCGATGTTTGTTATTTTATGAGCTTTAATTTTTCCGGAATTGATAGATGAACCACATGAATGTGAGAATTGGTGGAATCCCGGTCCAGTAACTCTCTTCATATTGTGACATAAATTGTATATATTCTCTATTTTTATTATTTTTCTTATTTAAATCCTAAAATCAATTTCAACAAGTCCGAGTGAACGACAACCTATCTTACCACTATATAAAATTCGATTAGCAGCTTTGCGGACTTCTTCATCATCTACAACATGGATTGGAGAGATTTCAGGATCGTGGTTGAAGATGTTTCTTTAGCTTTTCCTTTCTCACGCTAAGGCTGAGTTTGTTTAGACGCAAGCTTGTCCGTGAGAGTTTTAAGATAAGCACGCAAATCTTTCTTAGTTTAAACCTTCATGAGATCAACTATGGTAGGATGATTTCCTCTGGTTTTTCCAGGAGATTCGCTAGGAGGTGAATTGTTGATAGTGCCAGTAGTATTGCTTGCAGCACTGACAGGAGTGATCACTGGAGCACCAGCATCCGGAGGAGTAGTAGTAACATTGATGTGGTTTTAAATTGTTGTAGACAGTGGTAGTAAAAGATGTCGTTCACTCAGACTTGTAAAGATTTGATTTCAGACTTAAAACTAAAATATATACACAAGGTTGTCACAAAATATCGAGAGAACTGGGACTCAGGATTTCACTGTTTTTCATATTCAAGTGGTTCAGAAATTAATCCTAGGCGATTATCGCTCAAAACAAAACAAATATTAACTATATTCTTTGCCAAAGTAGATTCCATAAAATATTACTTGTAGATCATAAGTATGGCGCATCAAGAATCCCTAGGACTAAGCATGCTCCATCAAACAAAGTCACAGGTAATTAATAGAAACCTTAATTCAATTAAAATTGGTGCAAAAAGTAAATAAAGAATTAATTAAATTACCACATGGATGAAATACAGCTTCCTTCGTTGTCCCAATGATGGGGTTTAGCTCCTCATATTATTCACGTGCTCAAAATAGGTGTTCATAGCTTAAAAGGGTGAAAAACAAGAGGCAACTAATAAAGAAGGAAGTTCGCACTTGCAGCTGTATAGGCGTCACAAACTTCTTATTCGAGAGAGTGTTGAAATCTGTTGCCTTTATTCTGAAGCGAGACTTTATTGTTGGAAAATATAAGATTGCCGTCTGACAGTCCTCTGCTGCGTCAATATCCATGTTGTTCTCGTGCACCAATGTTCTTGACTCGTCTTCTTCTTTGTGAGAGATGGTTCTGCGCAACTTCTTCTTTCTTCCTCTGCAACTCCCCTAGGTCCCCCAAAGTCTCGACCTCCTCCCTGGAACTCGAAGCTCTCTATTTATACACAGCAGGTGCGAAAAATATCACCCAAAATCTTCTCGTTTCCTCCCCCTCAAGTCTCGGATATTCCTTCCTTTCTGCTTCCCTTTACGCGTCTACGAATTAATCCAGCTGCTCTTGTAACAAGGTAAATGCACGGAGAGATATTCTGTCTAAAACCCACGTAACTTCCATTGATAAGACAGAGAATATAAAACAGGAAACCCGAGAATATAGCTTTCCTGTTTTAACGAGATCATTGGATATTTTCTTGTTTTTTCGAATGTAAGCCCATTACTAACCCTGTTTCAACAATACAGGTTAAGTCCACTCGATTTCCATGAAAAACTCCCGCAAAAATCTCCCAAATAATCTTCCAGCAAACAATGCTGGTGCAACTCTCCTTTCCCGCCAATTTTGACTTTAAACGATGAAGAAGGGTGGCCCCCTAATCCATTGTTGGGGTGCGAATAGCACTTGGGGTGTCCTGGGGTGTAAATAACAAGTGGGTGCCCCTTAGTAATTGAGGTGCCCCTTATCCAAACTGAGAGTCCTAATAGTAATTTTCTCCCCACGGCGCAAATACCACTTTTGAGCCAATTTTCATACAAAGCTTATTTCTCTAAAAATACCTACAAATACACAAAAATATAATAAATACAAAATCGAGCACTAACAATATATACAATTGAGATTATATCGAGACACAAAATGTGTCTATCAAATACCCCAAACTTATTGTTGCTAGTCCTCGAGCAAATCTAATCTCCAAAATAAAATCCTAACTCATTGTCGCGAGCATCGTCGATTGCATTTAGCGTATGCAACAAGCCTTTAAACCCCTAGGTGGCCCTAGTGGCGAGTTATAGTCTCGGGAAGGTTTGCAGGTGTACCCACAAAACCTTTACTCCAGACCTAACTATCTCATAAAACTTTGGAAGGCACTAAAGAATCTCCTTGGTTGGCATACTTATTGACTACGGGAGGAAGTACACGATGCGAAATTCAATTGTTGTACACGAGTTTGCACTCAAGCATACTAAAATTCATATATAAGTCACGAGCTCTACTCGAGATAGTTGCACTATGGACATCAATACTCGAGTCAAAACTAATCACATGGATAGATCAAGAAGATGGATATGAGAAAAACATAGATGGTTTTGATGTTTACTAAGTGAACGGTGTTTCCCATATACGTCGAAGGCCTCAGCCAAAATGAACCTATCCTAATGGTGAGAATCACAAATTAGACTAATATCAAAACAAGCATATACAAGGGAACCAGTGGTCGATAATCTAATTCTAGGTCAACACAAGCGGCATATACAAGGTTCCGGTGGTCGACTTTATTGAATTTTATTTGGTTGTGCGATGGTTTGGTCTCAATTTCTTTTTTTTCTTTTTTTCTCTTTCACTTTTTTTTTTCAACTTTTTTTTTCTTTTTTTTTTCACTTTTCATTTTTTTTTTTTTTTTTTGTGGTATCTCAATCACTCTATTTCACCTAGCATTGGTAACAACTTGATTCGTGGGCCCCACCTAATCACTTAGAGAAACATAGTTTAAAAACAAAACAAAATAAACAGAAGTGAAAAGGACTCAACGAGATATGGTGAAACTATCATGTTATTTCTAACTTTGAGCTCGTGGCTTTTATGAATAGACTCTTTAGATGTTGCCCGTCTAATCCAGTTGGTTCCTCGACTCCTCTGACCAAATGCTTCCATCCACTTAGGTTGGTTAGTGCCATCCTTAATAAACATAAATTTCTGAGCTCTGGGTTTATCAATGTGACTAAAAGTTTCTCCCATACCCCCAAACTTAAATCTAACATTGTCCTCAATGTTCTAAAGATAAAATTAAAATCATGAACAAGGAGAAAGCGTTACCATTTGAAGTAAAAGAGTTAAGGAAAGATATTACCGTGTCGCATGAATATTGGGTTACCTCCCAGAAGTGCTAAGTTTAAAGTCTTCGGCGAGACTAAGAAAGGATTAGTCACCTCATAAAATCATAAAGTAAAAGCCGAAATATCATGGGTCATCAAAACCAAATAGAGTTATCACAAGTAAAAGGAATGTGCAACATGCCAAGAAAATTAACAAATAAAGCACACCCTTGTCTAGTTTCTGTTTAAGACAACTACATCTAGTGTGGTTGGAGTTGGAGTTCTATAATAGGGTCGAGATAAAATATTTTCATGGTGGAATTCCTCAAAGCTAAGATCCGATTCGGGTATTAGAGTCGAAAAAACTCAAATAAGAACTTAGAAGCACATAATAATAACACGAATAGCTGCCGGATCCTCAAAAGTCGGTCGATTTTGACTCACACAATTGACCACGATGGCGGCGGTCAATCACTAAGAAAATGTGTCGATACTAATCTCTTAAAGTACTTAGGCTCGATCGACACAATTGAAACTCATACGTTCCCACAATTGGTTGAAAAATATTTGGTGGGAAAACAAAGTCAATACGGGTATCATGGCTTTGAATAAACCACATCAACCGGAGGATGGGTTTCTAACAAGCTGACTTGCTCTATGAAGATACTCTTGTGAAATGGTAGAGGCATATATTCCAAGTCCACCCCCAAACTTAGAATTTTGGGTGTCTCTAAATAGACTAGTCATAATATTCCTAATTTCGAGACCATCAGGTTCCTGAAAAAGGTCAATTGCTTTATCTAAGTTATAATCAGGTAGTTCATCTTCATCCTCTAAATGCATCTGATGCGTACACAAAGTAGGACTTATGTCCTTAATATCCTCTATGGTCCACCCTAAAGCTTCCTCATTGTCTTGAAGCACGGTCCTTTGGCCCCTCTCTCACGATCACTATCCAAATCGGAAGCTATAATAACGGGGAAAATCTCGGATGAGCCTAAAAATGCATAGTTAGGGTCCCAACTTAGGAGGCTCTTCTAAACAAGGGATTAAGGTAGACTCAAAAGCTAATAATGGTTCAAACCTAGCTTTCCATGTATCGGTATCTAACATAGGAATAGAATCCAATGAGCATTTACTTGTTCAATGTTCTATCATCGTCGAAATCCATGCTAAAATGGGCTAGACAACTCTCTAATGGATCTTCCGATATGATGTTTAGTAATGACTCTGAACTAAGGTTCCTATCGTTTCACCTCTTCAATGCATGTCATCTAGCTCGAATGTAGCTTATTGACATTAAAAATATTCAACTCAATAGTCATATTACCAAAAGATAGATTCATAATACCATTTTGACGAGTTTATGATCGCATTAGACGTAGCTAAAAATGGGCGATCTAAAATCACAGTATCCCGGTTCTGCGGGTCGGGACAGGTTGGGTATCTAAGACCACGAAATCCACGGGATAAATAAACTTGTCGACCTCAATAAGAACATCTTCTATCACGCCCACGAGGAATTTTAACAGAGACCTATCGGCTAAGCGTAGTGTTATCTTGGTAGGTTTCAATTCACCAAGTCTATTTGTAAGTACACATGGTACGGCGGTAAGTTCACACTAGCTCTAAGTCAAGTAAAGCTTTATCTACCCGATATTTTCCTATCATTGCAAGCAATGGTAGAGGCACACAGGTCTTTATATTTAGGAGTTGTGTTGTTACGAATGATCGAACTTACATGACTAGCTAAAAGGCTTTTAGGGACACTAAAGCTTGCGCTTTCGCGTACACATATCCTTAAGGAATTTGGCATAAGCGGAAGTTGCCTAATTGCTTCTAGTACGGAAGAGTTTATGGTAACTTTCTTAAAAACCTCTATTATTATGTCATTAAAGTTGGATTCACTCTTTGTTGGTACTAATATTTGTGGAAATGGGGCTCTAGGCATAAAATAGGGCCTCTCGGGGCAGATTGGCATCATCGAGAGATTTTATCGGTCCCCTCGGCTATGGATGGTCTGAGGGTGAACTACGGTATGCTCACTATCGGGCATGGTTTTTGATTGTCTCTTACTTCTGCCACTCTAAGGGTTCTAATTGAATTCAGCGATGTGATGGTTTTTCACCTACTTCATGAACTCCTCTAGGGTTGGGTTGTGTTTGACTAGGGAACCTACCTTTTTCTCTCAATGACTCATTTATCGAGACTAACTGCGTTTTAACTCGGCAATATCTTGACTATTTTCTTGCCTTATCCTGTTCACTAAGCCTACACTTTGTGAAAGTAATTGGTGCATCTTTTCGGTGTTTTGAATAAATTAGGCAAGAGTTTCTTCTAGACTCAAAATTTTCTTATCGGTTTGAGTTTGAAAGCGAGCTATTCTGAAGGATTCTTAGTATAGCCAAAACACTGGGGAGCATTCGAATTACTAAAGGCGGCCTTGATTACGGTCCTTAGACCATGAGAGGTTGGATGGTTTCTCCAACCCGAGGATTATAGGTTTACGAATATGGGTCAAACTTTTGACGGTTATCAAATCTAGTGTTATTATTATAAAGAGCATTGGCTTGCTCTTCAATAGTGGCCTTCCCAAAAAGGCTCACTCTACCACTAGTGTGACCCAATTCTAAAGCTTCTAACCTTTTAGCTATTGTTGCAATTTTGGCATACGATTCAAAGCCTCCTTCTAGCCTATTAACGTTTCCTCTTCCTAGAAGAATTGTTTTCTTGGGTTCCCTACTATTTTCCCATTCTTTGGGTCTTTTCGGCGATTTCATGCAAATATGTCATCGCACGATCAGCTGTTTGGTTTTCAAACCCACTGTACACATAGACTCTCTGTGGTCGTAGTGGAATAATCTAAACCCTCATAAAAGGATCGAACTAACCCTAACCTTTTCTAGACCATGATGAGGACATTGGGCTAATAAATCATTGAACCTTTCCAAATACCTATACAAAAGATTCTCCCTCTGTTGAAACGTGCAGTTGCGTCTAACAGACGATGTTTTGTGCCTAGGGAAAAACTTGTTCAAAAAGGCAGATGTAAGTTGTTCATATGTTTCGATTGAACCGGAAGGCCAAACTATATAGCCACGATTTGGCTTTATCTTTCAAGGAAAAAGGAATAACTTTGAGTTTCAAGCATCATCATCAAGGTTTCTAATCTTTAGGGTACTACAAATTTCCTCAAAGTCCCTAACATGGAAATAGGGGTTTTCATTTTCTTTCCCTAAGAAGATTGGGAGCATTTATGTAAGGTCCCGGGTTTAAGTTCATAAGTTGCTTAGTTTACTAACTTTGATACACGAGGGACGAGTAGTCCTAGTCGGGTTTAACAAAGCTTTCAAAGTTGCCATTTACGCACTATCGAATATTAGGGATTGTCTCCTCGGTAAAAGACGGACGTTCGAGAGTGGACTCTTCGAAAATCAGACTTTCTAAATTGAGGTAATCAAGACGCTTAGAACTACTAGGTTTCTCTTTAACAAATCTACCTAGGGCGTCTGTTTTACGTTCAGGCATGCAAAAGAATAAGGAAGGGGATTCTATGCAATCACAAATTAAGGCCGACTCAACCAAAACAAACCTAGAGATTTCTAGCAAACAAAAAGCATGATGGCTCCACTTAGATTGTTTCTAGACCAGACTTCAATCCTTCGAAAAGGAATTCGTTACAATTTATGCAAACCCCTGCGGAATCAATCGAGTTAAAGTAAGTTGAATAGGCGGAAGCTCGGTGGAGCTTTGATACCCAAGGCCTCCAGGAATTACAATGCGCGCGCGATCACGCATTCAACTCACGAAACCTTCATGAACCGAAGTGTGCTTAAAAGAGTAACCAATATTTTCGAATGACTTTCCTATTAAGCTCGTTACCCTATCGGTCTTGTTCTACTCAAAATTTTAAGGCTTAGGTTCACGTAGGTTACGTGTTCCTAAGGCGGGCAAGAAAAAAACGGTGATGAAATCAGAACCCTTATCTTGTATGGCGAGGCCTTGCCCTTTACTAGAAAATTAAAGCGGCCCAGTATTCAAGTCCCTCGGCATATATGCAAACGAAGGAGTCCAGTGGTCGGTGACGGGATATTCGCGAGTGTTTAGAGTCTTACCTCCCGTTCCGGACGGGGGATGAATCGGTTGTAGTCGACTCGGGCCCTTTGACTCCCATGTCGGTGTACGAACCCAAAGGTGCGAGACAATATCGTAATTGTCCACCTTCTCTCGCAAGCGATTTATATTTAAGACTACCCTTCTGTAGGGTTTAAAAATAATGTCCAAAGTCCCAAAACTGTCCAAAAAGTCCAAAAATAAAAAGAAAAATTACAAAAATAATTATAAACCCTAATACAGTTTTCGAAAAATACTAAAAAATAAATAAATAAAAATAAAAATAAAATTCTTTGTCTCTTCCTCGTTTCTTTTCGCTTTGTCTTTGACTCCAAGTCTTTAATTATTCACCAAATCTTTGGCTCAGCTTTCTTTTCAATCCGAAATCCAAAACCTGTAACCACAAGACAAATACCCAAGAAAACGTAAAATAGAACAAAAGAATAAAATAAAAATAAAAATAAAAATCTAAAACCCTAAAAACAAGTCCCCGGCAACGGCGCCAAAAATTGATGTGGTTTTAAATTGTTGTAGAAAGTGGTAGTAAAAGATGTCGTTCACTCAGACTTGTAAAGATTTGATTTCAGACTTAAAACTAAAATATATACACAAGGTTGTCACAAAATATCGAGAGAACTGGGACTCAGGATTTCACTGTTTTTCATATTCAAGTGGTTCAGAAATTAATCCTAGGCGATTATCGCTCAAAACAAAACAAATATTAACTCTATTCTTTCCCAAAGTAGATTCCATAAAATATTACTTGTAGATCATAAGTATGGCGCATCAAGAATCCCTAGGACTAAGCATGCTCCATCAAACAAAGTCACAGGTAATTAATAGAAACCTTAATTCAATTCAAATTGGTGCAAAAAGTAAATAAAGAATTAATTAAATTACCACATGGATGAAATACAGCTTCCTCCGTTGTCCCAGTGATGGGGTTTAGCTCCTCATATTATTCACGTGCTCAAAATAGGTGTTCATAGCTTAAAAGGGTGAAAAACAAGAGGCAACTAATAAAGAAGGAAGTTCGCAACGTTGTATAGGCGTCACAAACTTACTGTTACAGAGAGTGTTGAAATCTGTTGCACTATTATAGAACTGAGACTTTATTGTTGGAAAATATAAGATCACGTCTGACAGTCCTCTGCTGCCTTGTCAATATCATTTGTTCTCGTGCCCAATGTTCTTGACTCGTCTTCTTCTTCACCAGCGAGAGATGGTTCTGCAACTTCTCCTTTCTTCCCATGCAACCTCCCCTGAGTCCCCAAAGTCTCGACCTCCTCCCTGGAACTCGAAGCTCTCTATTTATACACAGCAGGTGCGAAAAATACCACCCAAAATCTTCTCGTTTCCTCCCCCTCAAGTCTCGGATATTCCTTCCTTTCTGCTTCCCTTTACGCGTCTCACGAATTAATCCATTGCTCTCGTAACAAGGTAAATCTGCGGAGAGATATTACATGTCTAAAACCCACGTAACTTCCATTGATAAGGCAGAGAATATAAAAAGCAGAAACTTGAGAATATAGCTTTCTGTTTAACGAGATCATTGGATATTTTCTTGTTTTTTCGAATGTAAGCCCATTACTAACCCTGTTTCAACAATACAGGTTAAGTCCACTCGATTTCCATGAAAAACTCCCGCAAAAATCTCCCAAATAATCTTCCAGCAAACAACGCTGGTGCAACTCTCCTTTCCCGCCAATTTTGACTTTAAACGATGAAGAAGGGTGGCCCCCTAATCCACTGTTGGGGTGTGAATAGCACTTGGGGTGTCCCGGGGTGTAAATAACAAGTGGGTTCCCCTTAGTAATTGAGGTGCCCCTTATCCAAACTGAGAGTCCGAATAGTAATTTTCTCACAAGCGCAAATACCACTTTTCGAGCCAATCTTCCCGCAAAAGCTTATTTCTCTAAAAATACCTACAAATACACAAAAAGCCATAATAAATACAAAATCGAGCACTAACAATATATACAATTGAGATTATATCAGACACAAAAATGTGTCTATCAAACATGTGGCGTGACATTTTTGGGTGGAGGAGTGGTATTAGCGGTACCATTTGGAGCTGCGAGCGTTGAGTGGAGTAGTACTTGCGGTTGCAGTATCACTAGTGAAAAGGCGAGGGTACCCAAATATACCTCAAGCTAAAACTTTTCCTACTTATAAGTCCTTTCTCGAAAGTGATTGTCTATGGGCCAGTCGAGACAATAAAACTAATCGGTTCACACTTCGTGTGATCGTCATGGATACGAGATCGAGACAATACAACAACGAAGTATGTTTACTTGATACAAAGGTTCGGACTTAACCAAACACAATAGGATTGCTTATCAAGTAAATACGAATTAACGTTTGTGCGATTTACTTTAATTATAATAAAACAATTATAATGCGTAAATATAAAGTAAATGACACAACAAGATTTTGTTAACGAGGAAACCGCAAATGCGAGAAAAACCTAGGAACCTTGTAGGAATTGAATACTCTCGGGATTAAGCCGCTACACAAAATTACACCTAACTTCGTATAGTTGAGACCAAGCAACTAAACCTATAGTTATCTAGTTCGCTTTGTATTCCACGCCTCCAACTTATAAATAAGTCACGTACTTGGAATAATTCCTTTGGTTCGTATTCCAAACGGTAAAAGGAACAACAAATTTTTTTGGTATCAACTCTATCAACCAAGTGATATGAGTCGGACAAAGGATCTTAGTTTATCTTAACATAAACTCCTTCGTCGAGGTCCTTAGATATATCTTATGTTCAATTAGAAGTAATCGTTTAAGATTAAGCCAACAACACTCTTAATCAAAGAATTGTGTTGATGTAGATCTACTCAATTAATTAATCCAATCTACCACAAGGATAAACCGATTATTAATTGGATCCTCTTTTACAGAAAAAAGTATTATGCACACCAAAGATTATGAAACCCAAGTCAGATCTTCAATATCTTCTTTGTCTTCTTTGTCTTAAATCTTCAATAAAAACCTGCAGACAATCACTTGAATCTCTTGTGATCAATCACGCACGAACGGAATGCATTAACAATGGATTATCACAAGATCATCTTTAGAACTAACAAATGATCTAAAGATCCTGTCAAAACTCGAACTAGTTTGAGTGAATCTTATATCGAGAAAAGAAGATTCTCAAGAATAAACAAACTAGGTGCAATCGATTTCAACCACGGGTTAGTGATCAAATCAATCGAAAACAAAAGATAAACCATAATTATCTAGTTTCCCACCAACGGTACACGCTAGAGCTTCTCAATCCAAAAGAAGACTTTAAACTGAGCGGCCGTAAGAGATTTCGCCTAATTAGGTTACTTTCCTCTCCGAATAGACGGCTACACCAGTAACAACAACAAAATAGGAAGTCTGTTGATACAAAGGATTAGTTTGCTAGAAAGGCAAACTTCAAGTATTTATAGACAAGGAAGTTTGGACACCAAGGAATTTCCAAAACCAAAAATATTCTCAAGATATTCATTAAAGCACAAATTCGGTTTCCATAATTCCTGGAAATGCTCTGTCCAAAAATAATGATTGAAATCTCTCGGAAAATTTAGTAAATGCACATTACTAATTCTGGAATTTCCCTACAAAATGAAATTAATAACCTCAATTAAAAGATTCTTAACTTACTTATTTTCGATCCTGGGATTCTCTTCCCTTAGCCGCTAAGGAATATCTTTGAACAATTAAAGAAATAAACATTCACAGCACGTGTTCAAAGTATGTCGACATCCTTACTTGGTAAGTTCTCTTTCACACTTACAACCTTGAAACCGATTTGCCACACCTCCAAACAAGTTTAGAATTGGTTCATCTGACTTTCAAGAACTATGTGTTTGATCAAACCAACATTCAATCACAATCATGGGTTTAACGGTTCTACCAAAACAAGTTTCGGTTCTACCTCCATGTGAGTATTATGCATAGTCACACTAGCTTTCCAAAATTCGGTTGACTAGGTACTAGGATCGGTTTCCCACATATATATGGTATCTAACTTATATGTGTTGCACATGTCCATTGGATCGGTTCCCCTTTGCCTAAAACGTGTTGCACATGTCCATAGGATCGGTTTCCCTTTGCTATAAACCTTGCTATACCCATACAATGATTGGTTCCCCTTTGTGATGTATTGCACCTCTTACTAGGATCGGTTACCCTTTCCCATATTTGGTGGACAAAACACAAACCCGATCATACCATCTCAGGTGATTACTTAAGATCGGTTTCACTAATAAAAGTCATACCAATACATAAGTCGGGCCTTTGTGAATAGTTCTACCAAGAACGCAAACAAGTTGTGAGTGGTTATACTCAATCACACATATTGGTTGTTCATAAGATATGCTGATGAATAACAAAACCAATAACACTGGCAATTTCCTTTTCGGTTCACAAACAAGTTTATGAACTTACTTCCTTATAACACATGTAAACATTGTTCCCTAGGATGAAATCCTCACCTCATACCCATACATAATCACAATAGCATTCAAATGATTGTGGCGATGTCTTATCTACAAAGTTTAATGGTTAAGCAATAAACCTCGTATTGTATTCCTTAATACTATGTCTATCTAGAGTTCAAATATGCTTCGCAGTTTGTTTTTCAATATGCACGACTTGAAAGATACGTTAGGGAATGAAACAGTTCAAGTCAAATATCACTAACCTCAAGTGGAAGGATGATTGTTGTCGTTGTAGCTCCTTGCTTCTTCACATCTTCAAGACTTCACAATACTTGTAATGTCTCATATCCTAATACTTTCAAGCTAACCTATCTGAAGTTGACTCTAGTACATAATCAAGCGACTCTTAACATGAGTTTTGATTCACTAAAATATGACAACCAAACTTGAAATACCAACGCTTGGTGGGTTCAACCGAGCAATGCTCTAACAACTAGAACTTGCGATGTGAGAGCCGGGTGTTGAACCCGGATTGGTAACTAAAACAGACCTAAGATCGACCATCTTTGTGAGGATTGAGATTATAATCGAGAGAATGATCTCGCCTTTGTGTTCGTCAATCGTAGATGGGGCAAAAAGATTCTTGGTTTTACGGAATTGAGGAGATGACCGTGCGGAGAAACTCCTTGAGCAAGTGGCCCATCTAACCTCATACGGATCTGTGCAAAAGGGAGTGCTTTGAATTCGAGAGATCAATGCGTAGGACTCAGGCTAAACCAAGACAATGGTCATTCGAGAGTCAATTCGGTCACAGAGAGGATGGGTCGATCTGTAGGATGGGGCGAGAAATGTGTGAGACCAATGGTGATCGAAGATTATAGGTGTGTTGTGTATTCTGCGTGAAGAAATAAGATAAGCTCTGATTGATTGAATTTTGCTCTGTTGAGTAATTGCTCAGACGTCGAGTTCTTAATCTCTTATTTTCTGTTTGATGAAAGATTGTCTTCCTTTCAATCATGATTCAGAGACTTATTTATATTGCTAGAATTGTAAACACCTTGATCCCATGAAGTTTGTGATTCTTTGGAGTCAAAGAGTGGGAAAGTGGAAATCGTGTTAAAACCGATTTGCTCATCGTGCGGAGACTTGGTTGATTTTCCATCCACTACATTGCTAACTCCTCCAACTGATTGCACGACTTGCTCACATTCTCATCATGTGTATGAACACACGTGCCATAGACCGCCAGACCAAAACCCTAATTAATATCCCCCGTGTGACACGATTGATGTCTCGTGATTGTGGAGTCTGCAAGGCAGACGTGTATTTAGTTAGTCAGTTGATGACTTTATGGGACAATGAGTCCTTGTATTGCTGAGTCGAACGTGATTTGCAAATGTTCTAAGACTCATGAATTGAACGTGTCTGTTAAGACAAAGGTACAATTTTCGAATAAATGTTGATAGTTAAGGTGAACAAATATTGTTCATTTGATGAATTGTTGAATATTGATAGTTAAATCGATATTCCCGCGACACCTTTCCCAATTTTTATTATTTCCTTGATACGGAGGAAACACCATGAAACTGAGGAGTTTCCTTAAAACGAAGTATACTTGTTCAAATGAAGGGATTTTCATGACATCAAGGAAAAATAATAAAACATGATAAAATAAAGAATTAGGCGTGGGGTGGCCACGGCGCGTATTTGGCCGTCCGGTGGGCACGAGTCCCCTAGCGCCTTAGCTAATATTTTATTATTATTTTTTTTCTTCCTATTTTGCTTAGGTTCATCGTTCTTCGTATTTTGGAATGCTCGTTCGTGCATTCAGGTTCTCGTTAGTACATTATTGTTGAATACCCTTGCACCATTTTGGTCGGGGCTTACTCGATAGCGGCTAAGATGCCCGTACGTTGAATATTTATCACTAACCCATGGAATTATGCTGGGAAGAACCACGAATTGAAGTAATGAAATATTATGAAGAATGTAGAGTATTTCTGAATATTCAGTTAATGAATTTAAGGATTAGAAATAATTAATTAATGGCTCTATACTAGCAGGCATGCTGTCTCGGAGCATTAATTATTTGAGGATTGAGAAATATGATATTGTTGAAGCGTCATATTTCTTTTATATAGTCAGGGAAAACATTGTTACATCCTGAAGACGTTATCGCTCTATACTAGCAGGCAAGCTGTCTAGGAGCCGTCCAATCGTTCGATTCTATATAAAAGTAATTACTGAAATTGCTCAGTATTGAGATATGTCGTTGCCTCAGTTGAGAGAATGCATATTCACGTATACTCTGAGAGATAGTATACTCAGTCAGAGTTTCTTGCGGCATGAGCTTTCATGCTTCAATGAGAGACACGAGCCTCAATACTCATCAGATTGCTGGATCAGGAGTATGTACAATTATGGTTTTACGATTTTAGCCTTTGTCAAAAATCCACCATCCTGAGATGTCTAGTCAATAATCCATTTTTCCATCCAGTTTTAGTACCTTTCCCATTGTTAACTTCAATGAAATAATTATTACGCATAATGGTGTCTAGCTCAATACCTTTCCAAATCCATGAAGAGTTTTCCTTTCTTGATTAAGTGTAAGAAGTCTTCTTTTTTAAAGTATTTAGCTTTAAGGATTCTTGTCGATAAATGATCACTCTCTTTGACATATCCTCCAAGCTAATTTAGTAAGAAGAGCATGGTTAAGTTTCTCCAAATCTCTGAATGCTAAGCCACCCAAATCTTTAGAGATGCACATGTTGTTCCAGGCAATTAAATTCAAACCTCTATTACTTTTATACCCCCCCGAATTTCCTTTGCGAGAGAATCAAGCTTCTAAGAAGTTTTTGGGCATCTTAAAAGTGCTCATTTGATACATAGGAACTGCATTTATAACAGCTTTAACCATAGTAGTTTTGTCTGCTTGATGAAGGCCTTGCCAATGTCCAAGTCTTCTTTCAAATGCCAATTTGATTTCTTCAAAAGACTTAACCTTAGACTTACCTATAAGAAGTGGAGACCCTAAGTATTTCTCATTTTCCTTCATAGAGTTAACTCCCAATATCTTCTTGAGAGTGTTGCACACGAGATGGATCAAGATTATTACTATGGTGCACGAAGATTTGTCAAAATTAATGACTGACTTGGAGTTGTGAACTAAAATCTTCTAATATTTTGAGAAGATTATTCACACTGGTTAAATTAGCCTGAGTAAAAATGAGACAGTCATCTGCAAAAAGCAAATAATTTATAGGAGGAGCACCTTTTGCACCTGTAATTCATTTAACTGCTCTTGTATCATGAGCTTCCAATAATGTCCAAGAAAACCATTCTATGGCAAGAATAAAAAGATATGGAGATAAAGGATCTCCTTGCCTTATGCCTCTTGTGTGGAAGAATTCATCACAAGGAGAGCCATTAGAAATCTTGTGAGAGATGTAGTGATGATGCATTGGTGAATTAGTTGGCACCAATCTTCACTGAACCCAAAACTTTGGACTGTGAACTAAAATCTTCTAATATTTTGATAAGATTATTCACACTGGTTAAATTAGCCTGAGTAAAAATGAGACAGTCATCTGCAAAAAGCAAATAATTTATAGGAGGAGCACCTTTTGCACCTGTAATTCATTTAACTGCTCTTGTATCATGAGCTTCCAATAATGTCCAAGAAAACCATTCTATGGCAAGAATAAAAAGATATGGAGATAAAGGATCTCCTTGCCTTATGCCTCTTGTGTGGAAGAATTCATCACAAAGAGAGCCATTTAGAAG
Organism: Papaver armeniacum; assembly: GCA_023531295.1. NCBI lineage: Eukaryota > Viridiplantae > Streptophyta > Magnoliopsida > Ranunculales > Papaveraceae > Papaver > Papaver armeniacum. Next base: position 384,812 of record JAJJWW010012530.1, read on the forward strand.
TACTGACAGAGATGTAGTGATGATGCATTGGTGAATTAGTTGGCACCAATCTTCACTGAACCCAAAACTTTGAAGAACTTTGATAAGAAATGACCACTCTAGCCTGTCAAAAGCCTTTGACATGTCTAGCTTGAGTGCTAACCATCCACCTTCTTATTGTTTTCTTTTAATAGAATGAATAAGTTCATGTGCTATAATAGTATTATCATTAATCATTCTCCCTGAAACATATCACCTTTGATAGGGGGAAATAATTTTTTCCATGAAAGGTTTCATTATAGAAACTAGAATTTTTGAGATGATTTTGTATGAAGTGTTGCAGAGGGCAATGGGTCTAAAATCAGTAGGGGAGGATGGTTTGTTCTTCTAAGGGATTAAAGAGATGTAAGTTTTGTTGATCTCTCTTGGTAGGAATTTAGAAAAAATAAATTTCTTAACCATATCACATACATCATTGCCTACTATATTCCATTGTGACTTGTAGAATCCAGCTCGAAAACCCTCCGGACCTGGAGCTGACCAACTCTCCATGCACTTCAAAGTTTTGAAAATTTCTTCATTAGTAGGAGGTAAAAGAAGTAGTCTGTTCTCTTCCTCTGTAATAATTGTCGGAATTTTTAAGTGATTCTGTTCTTCAATTTGAGGACTACCAGAAGTGCTTATATTCTTGAAGTGCTCTGTGAGTAGTGAAGAAATATCCTCTCTAGAATGTATCCAGTTCCCTGAAGAGTCTTTTAATGAATCATTATTATTTCTAGATCTTTTCCTCTTGGTAAAAGTATGAAAGTACTTTGTGTTGTAATCCAAATCTTTAACAAAGTTATCTCTTGATTTTTGTTTCTTAAACTCATGCTGTATATTGTGCCACTTATCCAATTCTTTGCTTATCTCCATAGCTTTAGAAGTATTGTCTTGAGAATGAGGAAGTGCTTGAATTGTAGCCAAATGTTGCTGAAGAGTATCCCCTTTTGATTTATATCACCAAAATAATTTATGTTCCATTTAGAAAGAGTTCTTCTTGTGAACTGAAGCTTTTTTTAACTTTTGTTTAAACCGGTGACCCTTGAACTGTCTTTTCCCATGCTCGCAATCTCCATTGCACAAGTTCTATCATGAAGCCAAAAAGAAAAAAAACCTGAAAGGCTTCCAGAGTTTAGGTTGAGAGTAATATGTGACTAACAAAATTGGACAATGATCACTGCCAAGCTGATTAAGATGTAATAATTTGGAATCATTGGAAACAGTGTTCCATTCAGCATTAACCAAAGCCATATCTATTCTGGATCTTTTTTTGCCTGTACCAGAGTTGTTGTTAGACCAAGTATGACCCTTACCAAGAAAACCCAAATCCTCTAGACCAACTTCTTGAAGTATAGAATGCACCAAACCATCACTTGATGAAGAACCAGAAGAACAACTTTCAGGAAGATGAATATTGAGATCACCCATTAAGACACAGTTGAGAAATATTAAGACCAATATCTTTAATGAATTCCCACTGAGCTTTTTTCTTTGCGTAATTACTGGCCCCATACATACATGATAACAACCATTCTGGTTGGCTAGGATCACTTTGAACAGCTGCATGTATCATGTTATTTTCACAGCTAACAATATCACAAACAAAACCCTGTTTCCACATTATAACCAAACCACCAGACATGCCAATAGGTTGAAGATATTTGATTTTAGGATATCTAAAGGGTGCTAGCAAGTTCCTCATTTTATCTTCATGGAGTTTTGTGTCACAGAGAAAGATAATATTAGGATCCTGAGTCCGTATAATATCTCTAAGATTATCTCTAGTGGCTGGAGTATTAAAACCTTGGACATTCCACGATAAGACCTTCATGATACTACCAGAATTTGAGAACAATATGATAAAAAAAGTTCTAGAAATACTGACGTACCTACTAGGTTTTTGCATGGGAATTTAATTTTATGAGTATTTAATGCAGAGGGAAAACAATTAATAAAAGCTAGAAGAGTTGTATGAAGTTTTAACTTACTTACGTGCGGGTGAACCTAATATTGCATGGGAGATTAATGCTATGAACATCTAATGCAAAAGAGAATTTATGAATGTTGTTTAAAATCTGAAAGACAAAGAAAGTCACAATGTATTTATAACAAATTGAAAACGTGCATAAGATCCAGATGAAAAAAGTCGTAGCTAGAAACACAACCGAGAGAATAAATGTATTACCGAATCCCCTTGCTAGCAAATGCAGATTGATTATCTCCAGTTGTGATCATTTGAATATTCTCTACGGATTGGCTTGGATTCATCATGGTGCCTTGAGAAGAAGTCTCAGTAACATTAGGAATATCCGTAGAAGCTCTATCACCCCTATGACATTTACCTAGTCTACTTTCTTCATCATCCTGTAGCCTTCCCTTATAAGTAGAGAATCCAAGTTGATAATTTCATCATCTTTGGGAGGAATAAAAGCAGGTTTTTTGCCTCCTTTCTTCTGAATCTTTCTAACAGCAGGAGCAGCTCTAGTTGAAGACACCGAAATGCTTTTGCTTATATTATGATTTTCCTCACAAATAAGGTTTTTCATGAGCTTTGTTGAGAAAAATTTCAGCAGCTTTGCAGGCACCTCTAGAATGATTAATGACATATCATTCAATACAAATGGCTCTTGGCTGGCGCTTAAAGAAGAATTGTTGCCATTTTGTAACTCCAGCGTTGGTAGTACATTTAACACCTCTTCTTAGGGGCATAGAGAGATCAACATTGACACAAACCTTAACTGGATCACTTCAAATAGGTATAGCATCTTTATGTTCAATTACAACCACTTCACCCATAATTTGACCTATTTTGGTAACCGAAGAGACATTCATATGCTCGGGCAGTAGATATTTGAGCTGGATCCAAAATTGTTGAAAACCTCAATGCTTCTCAGTGCAAATCATGCCTGGTATGTAATCATGAACAACAAGAAGATACTTGTTGATGCACCATGGTCTCATTGATAACTTTGTTAAGAAGATCCCATTGATCAAACTTGAATATCATAATGTTAGGTTTATCTTCAATGATACGCAAATTCTCCATAGTTAAGAATGGCAAGGTAAAAAGTATATGTTTTCCACAATATCATAATTCATCCTCCCTTCAATAAGGATTTTTCCAATAGCACTGGCCTCCCAATCAGAATCAGTATCTTTATCAGGATCATTACTTTTGATAACCACCACCTCACTGGTATACCCAAATCCAGCGTTGCCTGTTTAAACTTATTGACCAGATCTCCAACAGCGCTTGAAGTATCTTTCTCCATTCTTTTTCTTTTTAGGTAACCTTCCTGAATAGATAACCTAAAGGTACTAGGAATATTTATGGCTTCACTTTTGAGATTACAAGAAGAAGGTTGAGAGAGAATAAAACTATAAGATGAATGCAAAATATTTTCTTTCCTAATTTTGTGGGAACGAAATTTGCATATATAATTTTTATGTTGAATAATTTCGCAGTTGTTAATGTACAGTGGCAGAAAAATTAGGAAACAAATTAACTGTAAACAGCTGACTTGGTGGAATTTGAATTTTTTTGAACTGACTTTGAGGCGGGATATGGGACTACTGTGTTTGAATGAGTTGAACCGGTGTTGAGACTTCTTCAGAACAACACCATGAGCAAAAGCTTTGAATCCAATCCAGTATATTCCTTTAAGCAAAAGCTTGGAGAAATATTCAGCAAAAGCTATAATCACAACAACAAAAGTGGCAAAAGCCATTAGAGAAAAATCCATAAGCAAAAGCAGTAAGAGGAAAAAGATAATTAGAAAGCCACTATCCAAGATAAGAGATTAATAAGAGAACAAAATAACTGAATGATTAATGAAAAATTAGAGAAGAAATGTAGAAAATGTGATTAAGCAGACAAACAATTGTAAACATATGCATGAGTTGGATGAAGAACTAATCAAAACATTGAAAAATTGAGAATTTAGAAGTTACTGAGTTGACTCAATTATTCTCCCGATTCGCAGAGGGCTTATGAAGCAATCAAGTTTTTTTTGAGTCGCTTTGGCTATGGGGTGTCTTAAAAATATAGATTGTTTATATTGTCCTTCACCTTTATACTAAATCTAAACATATATTCTTTGTTTTCATAATCATAATATTCCTTTCTCCTTCTCTATTCTACCGCTTCAAATTTTTTCTCAACGTTTTAATTTTGATGGGACCAAAGATCGTCGATCAAACAAATTCTAGGATTACTTGTTTAAATTTAAAATCCAAAACTCATCAACCTAAAAGATGAAACTTATAACATAAAAAAAAAAAATCGAGCTAAACAAACAAAACGGATAAATGATAGTAGTGGTGATCCAAAATTAGGATTTGATTGCTTGAAATCAAAATTTTTTTTTCTAGGAACTACAGTTGCAGAAACATAATCGGTATAAAATTGATTGTTATCTACCTATTATTTTTATGTCAACAAATTCAATTTTTTTGTACTAAAAATTAAGCATAATCGGTAGATAACATGAACCCGTGTCTACCGATTGTGAAAATAAAAAAAATCGAAAAATTTTATATGTTTTTTAAAATTTTATATTTGGGGATACTATCACAATTGGTAGATAATGAAAATAGAGAAATTCACAATTGTCTACTGAGAAGGAAATCAAGCAGCAGATGGATTTGCCAATCATGCGACAGATGGAAGCCAAATGTGGAATTTGTCAACCAAAATTTGGGACCAGGCAATTTCAGTTTTTACTAGTCAAATTATTCGTCATGACTCTGTGGGTACCACTTATCCGCACCAAATTGTAACCTAATCTTTGTATAATAAAATGCATGCTTCAAAAAAAAAAAAAAAAATCAAAATTTCATTAGTTTTGAAAAAATCAGTAGGGCTACAATTACAATCGGTAGTTGATGAACATCACGAAACTATCAACTATGGAAATAGAAAATTCAAAATTCCATTAATTTTGAAAAAAAATGTATTTTGGGCTACTATTATTACCAGTAGATAATGAATTCACGAAACTACCGATTGTACAAACATCACAAACTACCAATTATGAAAATACAAAATTCCATTAGATTGGAGCCATTATCACAATCGGTAGAGAATGAACATCACGAAACTTCAGATTGTGCAATCCGTAGATAATGAACATCACAAAACTACCGATTATGAAAATATAAGAAATCAAAATATGATTAGTTTTTTATTTTTATTTTTTAGATTTGGACTATCACAATCGGTAGACAATGAACATCATGAAACTACCGATTGTGTAATCGGTAAATAACCCGATTATGAAAATAGAGAAATTAAATTTTATTAGTTTTGAAAACAAAAGATTTGGGGTTACTATCACAATAATAATGAACATCATTACACTACCGATTGTATAGTCAGTAGATAATGAATATCACAAGACTACCGATTGTGCTTCTCTATTGGAACAGAAGAGTATAATCGGAAGATAAAGTATTCTATTATTTACCGTTTCTGGGACATTAGTGACGCTGAATGTATCCAATCGTCCGTCTAATCATTATTGAACCTTCTTCTTCATACTCATCTATTTTTATTATTGGTTTTAGGTAAACCTAGTTTTCCCACACTTCATTTTTTTCTTATTCTTCTTATTCTCTGAAACCTTACAACTCAATAACTCTAATGATTTCCTAACACTAACTATAATTTATAATTGTCGATTAACACTAATTAACTATAAACTCTTTTTGGATTGCCCTTGAAATTGCCAGGTTCTTTAACCCAGCTGATCCAACAAGTAATTATTTTATTTTTTCAAGTAATTATTATTTATTTTTTTCAAGTAATTTTTTTTTTAATTTCAGACATATATCTTGGCGACTAGGCCGATAAGCCCCATTTGTCTAATTAGCCGATCACCGATAGGGGTGAGCATTCCGCCCGTTATCCGCAAGTTTAACCGGGACTAACTGTATTTTTGCGGATGGATGCCCAGACTTTTCGCTAGTGGGTTGGATGCAGATGGGAATTTTGAAATCCAACGGATTACAGATTGGGCCCGGATGCAACCTTGAAAATCCGTTGGACATCCATATCCGTTAGATTAAGCGCATTTATATACAATAGAACCTCTCTATATTAATACTCTTGGGCATCCACAAAATTATTAATATAGGGATGTTATTAATATAGAGAGGTACCCATAGAAAATGTAAAAAATTAAGTTCAATGTATGTGCAATGTATTTGTAGTTGTATTTAGATGATGCATATACATTTTTATAGTTCCACTTATACAAAGACATGTATATATCTTGAAATTTATAGTTCCAAGAAGCTTCAAACATGCTCGACAAGTTGAAAATATTTTGGCTTCAACAAGGTGTCTATTTTGATGAGATATTACACATCCACAAGTTAAAAGATGATATAGTAATTCAAAAAATTACTTCGAACAACTACAAATAAGTATTTTGTTTCATCATAAATATTTAATATAACTAGATATATATTTTTTAATATAGTTTTGATTTTTATTATTTGGAGGTAAATTCTTTAAGGCGGAACTGGAAAAAATGATTAACATTAAACTGCCAAACTGGAGAGGTTAATACGTAGAGGTCGTTAATATATGAAGTATCAATATATGAAGGTTTTCTTTGTATACTTTTGGAAAATACATGGATAGTTTGAGAATTCTTAAGGCATTTGTTTGAGTGTTATCCATGACACTTTTATATTTATATACATATATAAAATGTGTAGGTTTTATAAAAAATCATCTACGTTTATTTTATTTTCTTAATATAAATTTTAAATAAAACGATTGGATTATTTGAATCCAATTCGTTCATATGTCCATTCATTGGATGTAAATTCGTTGGACGTTGGATTGGACGTGGATGCCACATTTGAAATCCATGATGAATTGGATTGGATACAGATGAGGTAAAAATCGGTCATATCGGCCCATGCTCACACCTAAATTCACGGACGTGGCTTCTCAAAAATTGGGAGTTTCGGTTGGACTTGCCCTAACTGTATCTAGCAAATAACATAACGCACAACGCTGGCTGATAAAGCTTAAGCCCAAGGGCATTTTCGAGATAGGAAACTTTCTCTATTTCTATTTAAAGAGAACACCAGCGACGAGATTTTATTCCACTTCACTTATTCCAAACCCTAAAAGTTTCTCTGAGTTATGGCATCGAAAGAAACTGCTCTCAAGCATGCTACAACAAGTTTACTGGTTTCAGATCTTAGAGAAAACCCTAGGGTTCAAGATCCTGGTCATCCAGCAAGAAAAAAACGTCTTGAGTGGAAAGAGGAAGAATCTATTCTTCTGAGATTGGGCGTTCTCAAACACGGAGTCGGTAGTTGGCAAAAAATACTCGACGATGACGAATTTAAAGATGGACTCAAGTTGCGTGACAATGGCGATCTAAAAGATAGATGGAGGACGATGAATCCAGTTGCCCCTGGTCAAAAGACATCTCATAAAGCTAAAAAATGGATTCCGATCAAACAAGCAGGTCCACTTATGAATTTTATGGGTACGTTTGATGTGAACATAATTTCTCTCTCTGTTTGATCATCCAAGATTTTAAAAGTTTTGATCATCCAAGATTTTAAAAGTTTTGATCATCTAAGATTTTAAAAGACATGTTGGTTAATGTTATTTTGTATCTTAAATCGGTTGTTGTGTTTCAGTTGATGCACCTTCTTATAACAAAGGACTCTCATTCACCCTAGAAGAAAGAGATGCGAACTTATTGCGAGGGTTATTGCCACCTGCAGTTATATCGCAAGAGCTTCAGGTTATTTTTCTTCTAACATCCTTTTCTTCAGGTTATTATTCTTCAATCTTCAGGTCTTTAAAATTCGATCACAATAAATCTCTATGTTAATTGATGTTATGTGGTAATGCTGATGTATGAATTTATCCAAGAGTAAAAAGAAACTAGGTTAGAAGAAATAGTATTGTACTAACCAGTTCCGATTTCTCTCAGTTTTTAATAGATATTTTTTGATGTTAATTTAGTTGTTGTAAACAGTCTTTCTAACTTTTGGGTTCATTTCAGTTGAAGAGTCAACTTAAAGGTATACGCAGTTATGAAATTCCATCGCAAAGATTTTTGGCCATCATGGATACTAAGGTATTCTATATCTTCAAAGCTAAGTGTATATTTGTATGGCATGTGTATCAGAGACCTTATTTTGAATTGTCTTTGCTCTGTAGGAAAGAGATGAACGATTGTTTTACAAACTTCTAATTGATAATGTTGAAGAGTTGCTTCCTTTCTTCAATACCACAACTGTGGGAGATGCTTGCAGAAAATATGGTACCACCTTAAGGCGTCCACAGGGTCTCTACATAACGTCCCAAGACATGTACGATTGTTCAGTTTTTTTTTTTTTTTTACATGGTATGTCTTCTTTTAGTCTCGGTGCATTCAGTAAGACTGAGGTATCTTTGTTTTGTGTAGTGGTAATATTGAGAAGGTGTTGGATAACTGGCACCTAAATGATGTTCATGTTATTGTGGTCACCAATGGTGAGAGTATATCAGGTGTTGGCGATCTCGGGTGCCAGGTATGACTACTTGTAGACTCTTTTTTTTTTTTTTTTTTAACGTTTATGGATGCGGTATTTGTATTTGTGGGTATGAGCTATGTTCGACGTAAGGGGCTGTCTTAAATGTTTTAGTACCCAATCCAATCCCTCCATAGGTGCCTAACTTAACCTTGAATGTGCAGTCGATGGGAATTCCTGTTTCCAAGCTAGCGTTATACACTGCTCTAGGAGGGATTCGTCCTTCTGTAGTAAGTTTCGTAACACTCCATTTATTAACAGTAAAACTGAAATCCAGACCAATTAAATAAAGCCTTGTCGTTGTTTGTGCAGTGTCTTCCCGTATGTATTGACGTGGGGACTAATAACCCTGAATTGCTAAATGACGAAACTTATATTGGGATCAAGCAAGAAAGGCTAACTGGGGAGGTAAATTTTTAATATTTAGTTGCTGGATTCTTAGTTCATAGTTACTAATCTTGGTGCAACCGAATTATGGTTTAATTTTCTGTTAAGTTTCTGATCTCAGGGATATACCAAGCTACTGAAGGAATTTATGGATTCTGTTACAAAATGTTATGGTCGGGAAGTCCTTGTACATGTATTACACTTGACTTGACTCATCTGTAAATACTAATTAGTATCATTTCTCAAGGGTTTGTGCGTGTATTAATGTATTTTCCAATCTTTGTTTATTCCAGTTTGAGAACTTTTCAGACGTGAATACAATGGAACTGCTATCAAGCTATTCTGGAAGCCATTGTGTGCTGACTGATATTAATGTAAAACATTCTTAAACTGAAAAATAATAATTTTACTTATCGTCTTATACTATTTGTTGTGATGGTGGATCTGGGCTTCTAAAGGTTTAGGATTATTGTTTGCAGGTGACTGCAGCTGTGATTCTGTCTGGGGTCATCACAGCTGTAAAAAAATTAGATTTGTCCCTACATGACCAAGTGTTCTTGATCTTTAATGATTCTCTAGAGGTTAGCTTTATAATTCTGCATTTTTTGTAGGTCAGATTTTGATAAATGAGAAGATTAATTTTTATATTTGATTTGATCTGAGAAGTTGACCGTCATTTTTGTTTATCGTTGTTGCAGGTTGGAAGTGTAATAGCTGCTTTTATATGTGAATTAATTGAGAGACAGGTACTACAACTTAGTTCTTGTTACATATTTAATTATTGGGGTTCTTATGGAAAGCAATCTGATGTTTAAATTCTTGCTGCAGATTTCACGATCTTTAGAAGTAGAAGAGTTAGACAAGGTATTTCAGTTCGTTGATAATGAGACTGACATCCTTGATGCAGTGAAGGTAAAAACCTCACTTCAGTCACTCTCTCACTTAATAGTTTATTTGAATGGTAATAACTTTTTATGTGCATTCTTGCTTTTGTAGGATTTCAAACCTACTGTGTTAATTGGCTCTAGAGTAACGGAGGAAGTAGTTGAGGCCATGGCCTCATTTAACAGGAATCCTATTATTCTGTCTGACTCTAATCAATCATGTACAGCTGAAGAAGCTGATATTTGGTCCAAGGTAATTCTATTAACTCAAAACACGTAAAAGAAGTTCAATTGCTTGCGACTTAACTTTAAATTTTGTTTTCCTTGTATTTTCTACTCATAAACATGATGGGAAGTTTGATTCAATATTCCAAGCTTCTGACCTATAGGTTATCTTTGATCAGCATAATGCTTCTAATATATAGATTATCTTTAATCAGCATGCCGTGATCTGTGTTTATCTTTGATCCTGTATTCCCTTCCATGTAATTTTCAGCATCGTGCCGTATTTGCTGTCGCCAACTCTGAGTATATCTTTCCCGGGATTGGGCTTGGCTTGGTTATCTCTGGAGCTAGCCATTTGCATCGTGACATTGTTGTTGCTGCAGGTAAAAATTAAAAACAAAGCTTTGACATGTATGCAGTTAAGTAAATTGACTAGAAATTTACTCTTCTCTCTGCTGTTCTGCTTTCACAGCCGAATCTCTAGCTGGCCAGGTCAGTCGGGAGGACCTCGATAGAGGTTTGCTGTACCCTCCAATCACTGATATCAGGAGGATATCAGCTGTGTTAGCTGCATGTGTAGCAGAAAAAGCCCGTGAACTCGGTTAGCCTACCCCGTCTTTTAATAAATTTTTTTTCGTAATCTTATTATTCTATGACTAAGCATCGACCTAATCTCTCTCTGTGTTTGTTTTTGTTTTTTTGGTAAATTAGGTAATGCTGCCAAGCTTCCCAGTGATCTCGAAGGCTTTGCTAGAAGAGCTATGTTTAACCCTAGTTACTGATTTGAGAGCTTGCTTACGACAGAACATTGATGTGCATCCACTGAGTTACATTTTTTCATTGATTGATACTGTAGAAAGTCCTATAACACCCATGAGCACTGTTGTACTTGCTTTTGAGGACATAATACTGTAGAGAGTACCTATAACTCTAAATGAGCACTGTTGTACTCGCTTTCCAAGACATACTATTATATGAATAGTAACATTCTGGCCAACTAACTTTTGCATTTGTATATTTATCTTGTTCATTTTAGACTTGTGATTAAGCCCCTTAACAGTGAGGTACTATACTGAGACGCTATAGTCACTGTGGTCCACTGCTCTGCAACCTGTGTCGAACCTGTGTTAATGGATTTGAAACAACTTTGGATGCTTTCCTGTCGATTGTCTTGAATTCCAAGGCGTGCAAACCTCTCGGTACATTTGAGCCCCTACTTATTCAGAAAGGAAAGACCGCTGTCTTTGATGGTCAAAATAATACCACCAAGATATACAGAAACACCCATAGAGTAAATCTGTGGAAACAACCCTAGCTTATCTCATGTGTTTGTGTTTTGTTGATTGGATGTGTGGGATATTGTCTACCTCTATCTGCATCTTGTGTTGATAAATTGTGGTTAGGTCTTTCTTTTATCTAGTTGGGTGAATTTCGTTAGGTGTGCCTTTTGAAATATCTTTAAGTTCTGTAGTTTTTTTTTTTTTTTTTTTTTTTTTCTGATGAGGATACTCTCTTGGAACGCACAGGGCTGCAATAGCCCTAAGACTCAAAATCACCTTTCTTATCTTCTGGCTAAGCATAAGCCTGAATTAGTCTTCATATCAGAAACAAAAATGAAACTTCAAAAAATGGAACTGACTGCGAAAAAATGACAATTTAGAGATTGGATTATAATCCCCTCCACAGGTAAATCTGGAGGTCAAATAGTTGCTTGGGGTAGTAGGATAGATGTCCATCTTGTGAGTTTTAGTCTTATAACATTATTATTGTTTCTGCCTGTATCGAAGGAGTGACACTTTATATTTGTTGCATCTATGGGTCTTTAAATTACAATGGTAAGGTGAATCAATGGGATTTTATTACTCAACAGTATAATCAATGGGTCTTTAAATTACAATGGTAAGGTGAATCAATGGGATTTTAAATTACAATGGTAAGGTGAATCAATGGGTCTTTAAAGGACTTTCTTTTTTTTTCTTTCTTTCTCTTTCCTCTCTCTTTCTTTCTCTCTGGGCGATTTTCACGCCGCCCCTAAAACCACCATTCTTTTCCCGTTAATCACCGAAATCTAGCCAGTAACCACCGTCGGCGACGGAAATGACTGTGGTTAACCACCATTAATACCCTCACATGGTTACTGATCCATTATCTCATCAAATCTAGAACCACAAGTTAATCATCAAGTTTATTATCACCAAGATTCAAAGACTCTTTTCAAGATCCGAAGCCACCAAGTTACAGACACTTCAAAGACACCAAGTTACAGACTCTTCAAAGATACCAAGTTACAGACACCCTTTCAAGTTCTTAAGACACAAGTCATCTAATTCCATAAATTCTAATTTCTCTAAGCTTCTGAAACCCGTTTTCAAAGATTCCTAGATTTCAAAGCTCTTTATATTTGAATTTAAGTTTTCTAAGATCCTTGTGACCTCCTTATCATCAGCAACCATGGGATGCAACATATAGACGAGACTCTCAAGAATCAATTAGACTCCTTCTAATCCCTAAGATTTATTTCAATTTGATTAATTCCTAGTTGCTATAATTTAATTTAATCTTTTTTTTTTTTTTTTTTTTTTTTTTGATGCAAAACACCATTATATTACTAGAATTAATTTACATAACTTACAGACATAGATAGTTGATCTTCTTTTATAGCTTGACAAAAAACATCGGGAAAGTTACTAGAGGAATCAAAAGAAGATCTACCCATCCTAGAGGAGTTTGCAATAACATGAGCAGCATTATTAGCCGTTCTCTTAACATAATTAACAGAAAACCAAGAAAAAGCATTTATCAGATGTCTTATTTCATCTATTATCCCTTGGTTCATCCAGTAAACTGAGGTAGTATCTTGCTTGATAGAACTAATTACATTGAGACAGTCTCCTTCAAACGTAACTTTTTGCAAACCACATTGCCCAACCCATAAGATAGCTTCTTTCATGGCTAGACTTTCAACTTGTTCTGCATCTTTTCCTTCATTGAAGTATCTCCCTCTGATGGCTTGGCATTGACCTGTTGAATCACGAATTATGAGACCAATTGCAAATTCAGTAGTGTGAGGATCAAATGAGGCATCCACATTAACTTTCAGTACATGCATAGGAGAAGGAAACCAGGATTGATGTATTTTATTTTGTGACACTAGATTAGTATTTAAACATCTCTGTACCATGTTGTGAATTGAAGAAACTGTTATGAGTACATTTTGATTCCTACTTTGGAAGAGCTTGGAACATCTGTTTTTCCAAATATACCATGATTTAATCATTAAAGTCAGTACCCATCTTTGATTATCCTCTGAAGAAGAAGAAACGTGATCATTAAACCAGCTAGCAATCCAGACTGCAATATCAATATTCTTATCTTGTAAGGTTACTACATTTATATTCATAGCTAACCACACTGATCTAGAATAATCACATTGTACTAGCATATGATGTAGTATCTCTTCTGCTTGAAAACATCTAGGACAAGTAATGTCTATGTTGCCCATATAACTACCAAGCTTAACTCGGGTTGGGACAATATGTTTAAGACATTTTCAGATGAACAACTTAACCTTATGAGGGGCTAAATATTTCCACAGTTTTCTCCAATTAACTTGAAGGCTATTTGTGTTTCTCAGTTGAGATTCATTTGAGAGGTTTGTTAAAGCCCTGTAAGTAGATTTAACCGTAAAGATACCATTCCTACTTGGTTCCCATATTAACCTATCTTTACCATGTTGGACTAAATGCATTCTAAGAATTAATTGTGCTGTATCCTCTGGGAAGAGATCAGATATAAGACTAGTGTTCCATCTTTTAGGGTTGTGCAACATCAAATCAGATACATAAACCAATCTGGCTGGCTCACTAAAGATGCATTTGGTATAGGTGGAGAGTCAATGCCAATTACCCACTTATAATACCAAATTAAAACACTATTTCCATCTCTAACATCCCATCTGTGAAACTTTCTTACATAAAACAAACCATCTTCTAAACCTTTCCAAATCCATGAAGAATTATAAGGGGATCCTTGTAAATGAAGAAAACTGAAATATGGAGAGTATTTAGACTTCATGATTTGTACCCAAGGTTTATCTTCCTCCGTATATAATCGCCAGGCCAACTTAATGATGAGAGCTAAGTTAAATTTTTCAAGATTCCTAAAGGACAAACCTCCTTGATCTACAGGGATACATAGAGAATTCCATGCTACCATGTTTAAACCACGATTAGACTTGTGTCCCCACCAAAATTTTCTTTGTGCAGAGTCTAGTTTATGGATAACATTTTTGGGTAATCTGAAATTACTCATATAATGAGCAGAGATGAAATTAAGAACCGATTTCACTAATGTTGATCTAGCAGCTTGATTTAGAGTTTTAGAGCACCATCCTTGGAATCTATTCTCATATGAATCTTGGATTGACTTAAAAGAATTAGATTTGGATTTACCTTAAAGAATAGGTAAACCCAAATATTTATCTCGACAACCGATTGCTTCACTCCAAATCTGATTTAAAGAGACGCCTTAGCTTCTTCAGATAGATCACCAGTAACAAACGCTGATGATTTTGAAAAATTAATTAACTGACCAGAAATATTACAAAAATCTTGTAAAGAAGACTGTATTTTGGCAATACTCGATTGATCATCCCGAAAGAATAAAATGCAATCATCAGCGAATAGTAGGTGATTTATAGACAACGAATTTTTCCCCACCTGAATACCACATAGTGATTTATTAACTTCAGCTTGCAACAGTAATCTTGCCAGATACTCCATAGAGATGATAAATAGATAGGGGGATAATGGATCCCCCTATCTCAGCCCCCATAGAAGGAGTATAAGATTGGCATGTGCTACCATTAAGCCTAATCGAAACTGTAGTTGTTGAAATGCACTGAGAGATGATGGTACGCCAGTCTTCACAAAATCCTAATGAAGAAAGCATTCTATCTATGAAACACCATTCAACCCTGTCGAAAGCTTTCGACATATCTAATTTCAAAACTACCAAACCAGTTTTCTTTTTAGATTTCTTCATTGAATGGATTATTTCGTGTGCCATAACAATGTTGTCATTAATGTATCTCCTAGGAACATAAGCAGCTTGAGTCGGAGAAATTATTTTCTCCATCAGAGGCTTCATCCTCATAACTATGAGCTTTGATATTATCTTGTATGATATATTACACAGACCAATTGGTCTGTAATCATACGGAGTTGATGGATGCTTGTTTTTTTTGGAATTAAGCAGGTAACAGTCTGGTTTATATTTTGCGGCATTTGCTTTGTAGTAAAGAATTGCTGCACTAACCTGACTACATCCTTACCAACTGTTTGCCATTGGGATAAGTAGAATCCAGCTGGACCAGGTGAATTCCAACTTGGCATATCTCTAAGCACATTAAAAATCTCTTCTTCAGTAGGCATAGAAAGTAAAGAAGCATTTTCCTCTTGAGATATAACTGGTGAGATAATATCAAATGAGTTTTCCTTAAATTGAGGGTTGGTAGTCTTTGCAATAAATGAAAAATGATTAGTGAGAAGAGCTTCTAATTCTTGATGAGAGTGAAACCAATTACCTTGATCATCCCTAAGGGTCGATATATGATTCCTAGATCTTCTTCTGTTGGCTAAAAAATGAAAATAAGCCGTATTATTGTCAGAATCTTTTAGCCAATGATCTCCTGACTTTTGTTTCCAAAATTCAGCCTCTATCTTTTCCCAATAGTTCAACCTTTGAATAGTAAGATGAATCTTTTGAGAGATGGCATCACTATAAGGCTGGTCTTGGAGATAAGACAACTGGTTTTTTATATATTTCAAGTGAAAACCAATTTTACCAAAATATTCTCTATTCCACCTAGAAAGTTTCCTTCTAGCATTGCAAAGTTTCTGAGTTAAATCAAGATCAGCTGAAGAAGAGTCCCAAGTATTTGCAATGAGTTCAGAGCAGTGTGGATCTCTCAACCAGCATCTGTAGAATTTCCAAACATTTTTAGGCTTAATGGAATCCGATTATGTAATAAGAAGAATAGGCCGGTGATCTGACCCTAAAAATGGAAGATGCAACAATTTAGAATCGGGAAATTCCCTAATCCAATTAGAATTATGAAGAGCCATATCTATTCTAGCTCTTTTATAGCCCTTTCCATTAATTCTATTTGACCATGTATGCTGAGGTCCAGCATATCCTAAATCCATGAGACCAGAATCATTTAGAATATTGCAAACCTAATTATCTAAAGTACCCACACTTGTTGAAGCATCAGACTTTGAGATATGGATATTTAAGTCTCCTAAGATGACCCATGGTTGAAAAACATTTTCACCTATCTCCTTAATAAACCCCCATTGTTATTGCTTAGACTCATAATGAGTAGACCCATAGACACAAGAAAGAAGCCATTCTTGTTTTGATGGATTACTAGTAACTAGCAAGTGAATCATATTGTCTTTGCTGCAGACAATATCACAAGGGAAACCATCTTTCCACAACAATGCAATCCCACCAGATAAACCAATTGAACTAACAAAATGAGAATTAGGATAATTATACTTTTGAGTTAGAAATTTGGCTTTATCTAAACCAGCCTTAGTTTCTACCAGAAAGACCACATCAGGATTATGCACTTTGATGATATCTCCTAAATGATCTCTTGTATCTTTTCCAGCTAAACCTTGGACATTCCAAGATAAGATTTTCATGATTTGAATGCTATAAAATTGAAAATAGCAGTATCTAATTTGACTCACAGGAGGAAAAAAATGAACAACAAAAGTTAAATTAAAGATGGAAAGATTGCAATAATAAAAATTAAGAATGTAAGAGGAGGATACCTGGACACCAGTTCTTGAGGGAATTGCTTTGAGCCTTTTAGAGTGGTTTTGCTCTGAAACAGTGCCATGAAATGAATTGAAAGAGTTAGGAGATGGAGTATTCACATCCAAACTAACTTGTTCATTCCTTGAAATTTCAGCATTAACATCACTGGGATTATGGCTGGACATATTACTTTTGTACCAAATGAGTTTTAACCGTTTATCTAATTCACTAACTGTGTAAGACTTGGCAGAATAAGGCTTGCCCAAAAAGCTAAATTTGAACTATTCTGCACCAAGAATCAAATCTTCTGAAGAAAGTTTAGGTTCTTTCAGTGCTCTGAGACGATCAGTAATCGAAGTAAACTCCATTCTTTTTTGGACTTGTGTAAGTTCTGCTTCCATGATGGTGATACTCAAGGAATAAGAAAAGAAATGGGAGAAGAGAACGAGGTACACAGAAATGATAAATAAAGGTCTACCGAATAGAAGATTAGTGAATGTCAAACATCTGGTAAAAAGTTTCTTACAACCCATTAAATTATTGTTGGAGTTAAACGAGAGGCAGCCATCTTGAATACAACAAGTTGTAAGAGAATCATAAAGTATTTTTTTCCAAAAGAGTAGAAAATTGATCAACGCGTGATAAAACTTCATCGAAAGTGCACCCATAATCCAAAACAGAAAAAGGATTACCAGATTGACAAGGAAAAACCACTCAAACCACCTAGCAACCCTCAAACACCAACAACCTGTACTTATAGAAAAATTGAAAGAAACTCCATTAATAAAATGATTAAAGAAATTATAGAACCTAGAAAAGAAGATAGAAGGACTAGGAAATCAAAGATTGAGCATTCAAATCAAAAAAATCAAGATTGAGGTTTTCTGAGTTGCGCCGATTCGATCGCCGAGTTGGTCGGCCGATTTATCCAGAGAGTTCTCTAAGTTTTTAGTACTCTTTCTTTAATTGAAGCTTATTCTCTTGCTTTTACTTAATTTTGCATATGTCCCTGTTGATTTTAAACTAGAACTTAATTTAGTTTTTTTTTTTTTTTTTTTTTTTTTTGTCATTGTTTAAAATCTTCTGGAAATTGAAATTGGTAGTGCTACTTTCTTTTTAATTGTTAACCTTCTTCATTGTTGGTTTATTGTTGGATACTAATTTTTGATTGAGCTGAATTTTTTCTTGCTGCTGTGTTGTACTGTGTTGGTTCAAAAGCTAACATCCTTTAAAAGTTGTCTTTTATTCATATTCTTTATATCTCTTAACAGATCTATGAAGTTCTTTAAATTCTGCAAAGGACAATTAAAATCTATCTCAAGGCTAATGCATTCTCGTCGACCAGCAGGTACACTTTCTACAATTGAAAAAAAAAGAAAACTGTTGAGAAAACCGGGATTCAAGGAACTGTACAAACCGGTCTCGACCAAATCTAAGGTAAAACTATCAAGTACTGAGAAGATGCATTCAGAATCTAACCATGCTGGTGAATTGTTTCGATCACATCCAATGAAAGGCTTGTCAAGACACAAAGAGGTAAGCTAACCCCATATTGTTACTGGTAAAATCTAGAAATGTTGTCGAGAAACCCGATAAGTATCTGCCTACCTTCATATAGTTTTTGACTATTGTGTTTTTTGTTGAATGCAATAATTTGAAACATCTCAAAATCTTGTCTTATCCTTGCTTATTATCATGATAGAAAACTAGCGAGATACGTTAAGATTGCAATGTGGAACTTATACACATTGTGCTAGTTGAATTTAGATACCCTGTGATCTCCTATTTTTGGGAGTTTATAAATGTGATAGCATGGAAGTATCGGGGGTTTAGGAAGATTGGAAACTAGAAATAGTCTGCTAGACACTCTCAATAAGGAGAACCCTGACATTCTATTTTTATCAGAAACGAAACAACAGAATAGAGCAATGCATGACATTCTAAGACAAGTAAATGTATATAACTATCATCTTGTACCTCCAAGAGGAAGTGCGGGAGGATTGTGTCTCATCTGGAAAAACAATTTTAATATTAAGATAAATGACTTTGCTCATAATCACATTAATGCAACCGTCACAAATCATTTAAATGATAGTAGCTGGATTCTTACGTGCTTCTATGGGAGTCCCTACAGACCTTTGAAACTGAAATCTTGGAAAATCATTAAAGATATGGCAGCCACAATGGATAAACCTTGGATAGTAATTGGGGACCTAAATGTAGTTCTTCATGAAGAAGAAAAAAACAGTAGATTTCCTTTCAAAAAAAATGAGGCAAGAGTATTTAATAATATAATAAATAAATGTGATCTAATGGACTTGGGTTTTACGGGCTACACCTTTA
The DNA here is from genome assembly GCA_023531295.1 of Papaver armeniacum. NCBI lineage: Eukaryota > Viridiplantae > Streptophyta > Magnoliopsida > Ranunculales > Papaveraceae > Papaver > Papaver armeniacum. Next base: position 404,050 of record JAJJWW010012530.1, read on the forward strand.
CTTGGAATAATCACAGAGCTGATACTGAAAACATAGAACAAAGGTTAGATAGAGCTTTAGTTAACTCTAAATGGAATAGAAAATTTCCTAATTCTAGTGTAAACCATCTAGGGCCTCTTGCCTCTGACAATGTTTCAATAAGACTAAACACATATAACCATTGGAATGATGGTGCTACCCCATTTAAGTATTTCAGGGAGTGGATAAAACATGATGAATGCAAACCATTAATTCAAGAGACTTGGAAAACTAATGTTAGGGGATCTCCTGCCCATCAAGTTAACAAAAAACTAGCTACTGTCAAACACATATTGAAATTATGGAATAGAAAAAGTTTTGGAAATATACATAGTAACATTGATAATATTAAGAAAGACCTTGATAGGACCAATAGAATGGCAAGTTACCCAAGTAAAACGAGTGACCTAACTAAACTTAGAAAAGAACTGGCTAAGTGGTATGCTATAAAGCAGAAAATCTGGAAAGATAAAAGTAGAGACCAAAATTTAGCTCTAGGAGACAGAAATACGAGATACTTTCATAACAAAGCTAAACAATGATTTAAAAGAAATATAATTGAAATTCTAAAAAATTACCAAAATGAATGGCTCAACACTAGAAAGGATATATCTGAGCATAAAAAATCATTTTCATTCAATAGCCTCGACTGTGAACCCTTAACTGGACCACAAAATGCTAAACCGCATACCTACTAGTATAACACAGACTGATAATGATATGCTTTGCGGTACTCCTACGGAAGATGAAATAAAGAAAACTCTCGTTTCCATGGAACCTTTTAAAAGTCCAGGACCGGATGGTTTTCCTCCCAATTTTTTCAGCAAAACTGGGAAACCATAGGTACCGACCTTATAAACATGGTTCAACTGGTAATATCTCTAAGGAAATGAATGCCTCATTCATTTCCTTAATCCCTAAGACTCTTAACCCCTTCTACTCCTCCGAATTGAGACCCATAGCTCTTGCTAATACTTCTTACAAAATTATTTCTAAACTAATGGTCGCGAATGAAAGGTTTGTTAGGGAAAATAATTTCTCCTTACCAATCTGCCTTCATTCCTGGAAGGCAGATATCTGAGAACATTACTATGACACATGAAATTATTCATAAAATGAAAAATTCCAAATCTAAGAAAGGATTTATGGGATTAAAAATCGACATGTCTAAAGCATTCGACAGAGTCGAATGGGATTTCTTGATCCAGATAATGGCAAAAATGGGCTTTAACAGTAAATGGTGTAACTTAGTTCACCAATGCATTTCGACAACTAGTTTATCTGTTTTACTCAATGGGTCTCCTACTAAATTATTTAAGCCTACTAGAGTATTGATACAAGGAGACCCAATCTCTCCTTATCTTTTCATGTTTGTTATGGAAGCTCTTTCTCGCACAATCCTCCATGCGGAAAATTCAGGTTTGTTGAAAGGTATAAAAATTGTTCACAAAGATCCTCCTATAAGTCATTCTCTTGTTTGCGGATGAGCTTGTCTTTTATTTCTGTAAGATCAACGAAAAATCTTGTCATAATATTGTTAAAATGTTTAAAGATTTCGGATTAGCTTCTGGCCAACTAATCAATCTAAGTAAGTCTTTTTTAGTCCAAAAACTGAAACAACATTAGACATAGAGTAAAGGAAATATTAGGAGTCACTGCTATACCACTACAAGATAAATACTTAGGTTCACCGTTATTTACAAATAGATCAAAAAATTGTGTTTTGAACCCGGTGGATAAAATGAAACTTAGGATACATAGTTGGAATGGAACTAATCTAAACAATGTAGGGAAAACAATTATGATTAAAAATGTCACTTCCTCCCTTTATGTGTATCAAATGAACTGTTTTAAGATTCTGTTTAAAATATGTAATAGTATCACAAAACTCCAAAGAAATTACTGGTGGGGAAAAATGAGAAAGGTATTAATGAAAGAGGTAAAAAAGAGGTCTGTTTAAAGAATTGGGACTCGGTATGTCAATCCCTTGAAGAATGAGGACTGGGAATTAAGAATGTTAAAAAATTTAACCTAGCTATGATAGCTAAGATGGGTTGGAGGTTAAAAGAACATCCAGATTCTCTTTGTGCCTCAATCCTCAAAGCCAAGTACTATCCCAATTGTGATATATTGCACATAAATACTGTTCCTAATAAGAATGATAGTTGGATTTGGAAAGGAATGCTAGCCGGCATTCAACAGATAAAAAAGTATTGTTTTTGGGAATTAGGAAATGGAACCAACATTAACATTTGGGATGATTTCTGGATTTCAGAAAGGATTCCTCCCATGCAAAAACCTCAAATCGGAACTGATAATTTCATTAAAGTCAGTGATCTTACTACCATGCACCATACTTGGGATTTACTTAAACTATCTAAATGTTTTGATGATGAAACTATAGAGAAAATAAAGATTATTTCAATTCTTGTTGCTGATAAGGAAGATACTCCTCATTGGACCGTAAACCACAAAGGTATGTTTTCTGTGAAATCTTTATATGACCAAATAAACACTAATGGTAATGCTCATAAAATGGAACATGATATGGAGTATGGATACTACTCCTTACGTAAAACAATTTATCTGAAAGCGTACTCATGCTATTCTCCCTAAAAGTATGAGAGTAGCGGATGTAATCCCAGGACATAGATACTACTTGTAAACTTTGTAACGAAGGACAAGAATCTTTAACACATCTTTTCTTCAATGCAATTATGCTACACAAGTATGGTTGCATCTTAACTTTTATATGCAGTTTATTCTTAATGGAACTTCTGATTTTCATGCTTGGCTAAGTGATTGTTTTGAAAATCCAGAAAGAGAAAATTTTGGAATAGATTGGAATGTGCTTTGTAGCATAATAATATGGTACATTTGGAAAGCAAGGTGCAACGTAGTGTTTAAAAAGAAAAGCCAGAATAGTGCAGTCACAACGAATAACATTTTAAAGTTTATCAATAGCTATAAAAATGTTAACAAAGCAGGTTTTAACACAATGCAACAACTTTACTATAATCCTCACATTGATGAGACTCTTCATATTACTTCTCAACCAATGGAAGGACCAACACCAAATTTGGCAATGAAACTAAATATTGTTTTTACTTTTATGAACTCTACAGGAGGAATTGGTTTAACTTTGTGTGACTTTACAGGAACAATAAGAGAAGCTAGAGGTTTGCACGTAGATTGTACCACCATAGAAGAATTAGAGAAAATGGGAGCAGATGCAGCTTTCCAATGGGCGACGGAATTGAGTGGACATTTTATCTCTTTCAGGAGCAACTCCGAACCTACTCTGCTGCTGCTGGTTCGAATGTATGCTGAGGCCAGAAAACAAAGATACCAGATTAGTGAAGATTTTGGAAACAACACAAAGTTCCATATAAACTTTTTAGCTCAAGAATTTAACTTAATCAGGAGAACCCAAATGATTTGGGCAGCTAGATTTTCTGTTTTTTGTAACAAATATGATATCACTCATAATTGGTTAGACAATAGTTTAAGAGCTATGCAAATTTATTTAAACATTCAAACTTGGAATGAAGATGTAACATTGTACCGTAATTCCTTTCACGGGAATTATAGTACTTCTCTATCAATGGTACGAGGGAAACCTCTTTTTCTAAAAAAAAAGAAAAAACATTATAATGTACTTATAATGGCCCTTGGGTTATAGTGGGAGACATGAATTTTATTATTCATGCTAGTGAAAAAGAAGGAGGTAATGAAGGTTGTTCTGGTGGCTCTTCATACATCTCTACAGTCATACAGAAATTAGGGTTTATAGATTTGAAGTATGTTGGTGATCCTTTTACTTGGACAAACAACAAAGAGGGAGTGGAGAATATTAGAGAACGAATTGACAGAGCCTTTGTTAATATAGACTGGTTTTCTTGTTTCCCTGATTCTGTGGTTTTTCATCTTACTAGGGTGGCTTCAGATCACACACCTATCTTGCTTGACACTAGGCCAGTTACCACTCACTTAAGAAGACCTTATAGATATTTTAGGGGTGGAAAGAACGTAAAGAGTATAAGATTTTTTTTGACAATACTTGGTCGGTGGTTCAAGTGGGTGCTGACCATGATCTGTTGAGTTCTTTGAAATGCTTATCTACTGAATTTAAGGACTGGAACAAAAATGTTTTAAAAAACATATTTAAGAATAAGGAACGATTTTGAAACAGATTGACAATGAAAATAGAAAACCAGGTCATTTGGTGTCCAATTTTAAACTTAGAGAATTGGAGGAAGAGCTAGAAACTTGGAATAAAATTGAAAGAAAACAGTATGGACACATTTTTAAATGAGGATGATAGGTGCACCAATTATTTTCATGCTAGAGCTTCCCAAAGGAAACGACATAACTCTATTTACACTCTAAGGGATACCACTGGATTATGGTTACAGGATAAGACACAACTTGATAGTTTGCTTCACAGTCATTTTTTCAGTATTAGTACTTATTCTGGAGTTAATATTAATACTTTGTTTGACAACATTATTACTCCCGCGGTAGATGATATTGATAATAATGAACTGGTTAAAATTCCTGGTGTCGACAAAATAAAAGTAGTTTTGTTTAATATGAATGCTTGGGGCTCTCCGGGCCCTGATGGTTATCCTCCGGGTTTCTTTCAAACTCAGTGGGATCAAGTTGGTCACTGTGTCGTTGATTTTGTAGTTAAGTTTTTTGTTACTGGTAGGTTACCTGAAGGTGTTAATGAATCATATATTTCTCTTGTACCGAAAGTGGATAATCTAGTTTTCCCTGCTGATTTTTGACCAATAAGCCTCAGTAATTCCCTTTACAAATTGATTTCCAAGATCCTGGCCACTAGGCTTAGAAATGTGTTGGATAAGTTCATTTCCCCTGTTCAGTCAGCATTTATCCCAAAAAGTCATCTTGCTGATAATATCGTAATTGTCCATGAAGTTTTGCACATCATGAAAACTAACAATAAGAAAAAAGGCTCTTTTGCGCTTAAGCTTGATCTTTCGAAAGCGTTTGATAAAATGGTATGCTCCTTTATTATTTTTATGTTCAAGAAGTTGGGATTTAGTAGTAGATGGTGTGATTTGATATATGAATGCATATCCACAGTCAAAGCTAGTACTCCTAAATGTGATGGCGGAGTTGGTATTAGAAACCCTTATAGGGTTAATGTGTCGCTGCTCACTAGGTTAGCTTGGAGAATTTTAAATAATCCTAATGATTTATGGGTTCGCGTCTTGAAAGGTAAGTATTTCCCTAGGAGTCACCCTTTTCATAAACATAGACAATATAATTCGTCTTGGATTTGGAGTAGTATTAGACTAAGTCTTATGGGCTAGATTGGAGGTGCTAGATTAGCACTTAAGTGTTGCAATTAAAAAAAAAAACGTAGCAAAAAAGTTAACACTAGTTCTCTCTCCTAGCGATTCTAAGCATGTGAACTAAGCATGCTAGATAGTTCTGTTGAATGATTGGCGCTTGAAAAATAACCTTTTCGCGGAATGGTTGGTAATGAGGGGTTTATTTTTGATACGCCACACTGCGATTTGAACACGATGAATGGTTTATTTGAGTCTTCAATGGTTATTTGGGCGGGAATGGTTATTGGCCACAAAATGACGTGATCTGCTAATCTAATTTGTAGATTAGCACTCCCATAAGACTTAGGAGGTATTTCTGACTGCTAATCTAGGTGCTAGACTAGCACCCCATAAGTCTTAGTCTTAGAAAAGGGCTAGCCATAGTTAAACACAACAACATATGGGAGGTGGGTAATGGCACTAACATTGACATAAAAATAGATAATTGGATACCTAATACCAGGGTTTTAGCAGGGTGGAATCATCCTACTCTAGTTACCATGTATGATCTCTTAGATAATAATGGCAATTGGGATTTAGACACAATTGATAATAACTTTCCAGTTGAGGTTGCTCGGAACATAAAATCTATATATGTTGGTAGGAACTCACAAGACAAGCTAAAATGGGTGGGAACTAGAAATGGGGAATTCACTACTAAGTCTGCCTATAAAATTATCTCTAATCCTATGAGACAAGCTACAGATAAAATATGGTCGAAAATTTAGCTTATCAAAACTATTCCTAGGATCAACAATTTCATTTGGAAAATGGCAGCTGATGTTCTTCTTTTGGGAGATAAAATTAGTAGTTTTACTAGTCGTTTTGATTCTCGTTGTGTTCTATATAACATCATGAAAACTGAACTTCAGCTCATCTCTTTATCAACTGTGATTTTACTTAAGTTGTGTGGTTTGCTATGGGTTTAATTTGTCCACCTTTGGCTGGCACTAAGTTTTTGAACTGGGTAAAAATATGGTTTGAGAACCCTTGGATAGAGTATAAAGAGATTTATAGTCTGATTTGTTGGCAGATTTGGATGTTCCGAAATTCTGTGCTTTTTAATCAGGTTTCACCAGATCCTGTAGAATGCATAAATTTGATTAGGAAGTGCATGAATGATTGGAATGTTGTTCCTTACAAGTATGTTACAACTCAGACTAATGGAAGACATTTAAATTGTCTAATGATGAGCTTTGAGCCTCTCACTATAAATCTTCAAGTGGATGCTTCTTTTAATAAACACACTGGGGAATATGGAATTGGGATTATCTTATGGCTTAACAAAGAATTGGATGACATTAAGGTGTTTTCAAGTTACACCATAAGTTCGGAATGTGCAGAAGCCTTGGCTGTACAGAGAGCTGTGGAATGGGCGAAAGATATTCAACTAGAGGACGTTCATATAACAACTGACTGTAAGAATGTGGTGAATTTTTTGGAAAACAAACCTTCTTCTTGTGACTGGAGGGCTATCTCTATATTGAAGGATGTAACCAAATTTTGTAGTTATCTTCATATTCGGTATGTAAATAGGCTTTGTAATGGTATGGCAGACAAACTGGCGAAATGGGCGAGGGATAAACATGGTAAATTTTTGAGCAACTATTCTGCACATGAATCACTGAAGCTAGTTGTAATAGAATGTATTCTAAAGGGATGGGATATATCCATGTATAACTTCTGGTTCTTGATGTAATCTGTCTTATTAAAAAAAAAAAAAAAAAATCACATGTGTCCCAGTCACAAAAGGGTTCAAATCATACTCCTATATTGCTTCAGTTATACTGTCAAGGGTAAAAATTGGAAATTTTCCAAAACCGGCTGCATAACTCAACCCGTGTAAATGGAATTGAGAATTCTTGGACTACTAATGTGTCTGGTTCTGCAACTTTTGTGTTTATGAATAAGTTATCTAATACCAGAAAAAGGTTGTCTTTGTGGACTAAGAAGTAAGAACACTTTTGGATATATCAGAGAACTATCACTGATCTGAAGGAAAAGTAGATTAGACAGTTCCTTTGCTTTCTCTCTGAGCTCATGTTCTCCTTAACTTGGGTTTTTCTGTTTTTCTTGTGCCTGTTTTTTTCTTCCTTGTTTCCTGTTTCCTTAGCTATCTAAGGATTTTTTGTTCTCCCTTTTTTGGTGAGTTTTCCCCTGCGTTGTAATCAGGTGCATATTCACATTCATCTCTACTGATTCTAAAGTCTAGGATGTCTTTGAGCTGACATTATTTTTCACCTGGTCTTGATCTCAGTTTTTTTCTCTTTTCCTAGTGTTTCTGGTTTATCTCCTCATGTTTGGTTGTGTTTCTGGTGCTATTTATTCTATTTTTCTATCCCTTTTTGGTAGTCTCGCTTCCAATCAAACTTTCTGAAATACTTCTTTGGTCCTTAAGTCTCTTAAATACCGTCCTTTCACTCATAACAACCTTTTCGTTTTTATTTTCAATGAAACTGCTTTCCTGGAACATCCAAGGAATATGAACGCCGATTACTAGGGACCATCTTAATCACCTATGCCATTATTACAAACCAGATATTGTATTTTTATCTGAGACAAAGGCCCCATTCGATAGATTGAACTTGTTGTTGAAAAAATATGGTTTTCATGATTGGTACATAGTCCAGTCGGTGGGGATAACTAAGGGATTAACGATAGCTTGGCATAATAATGTAGAGCTAAACCTAGTCTCGACTCAGTTAAACGTCTGCCACTTTGACTCAACAATCGGTGATAAAGAAGTAGAAATTACATGTATTTATGGTGCAGTTGAAGCAGATGATAAAATAGCCCAGTAGTCTCATATTTTAGATTTATTGAAACAAGTTCAAAAACCATGGGTTCTAATTGGAGACCTAAACATCATCCTATACCCGGGAGAAAAAACAAGGTGGCAATATATGGAGCTCAAGCAGTAAATCTTTTGTCACTTAGACAATTGATTCTACGGGGCTTCAAGACGTGGGATATGAAGGTGCTCCTTTTACGTGGTCAAATAACAGAAGTGGAGATGCTAATATATGTGAAAGAATTGACAGAGCATTAATCTCGTATTAGTGGACTCAGATGTTCCAGAACACAAAGGTAAGTCACCTATCAATAGTTGCCTCGGACCATACTCCTATACTTCTAGATTCCAATCCAGGAAACAAAAAGACTTCACAAACCTTTCGATTTCTTAGGTCTTGGCTTTCTCATCCTACTTTATCAATAGTAGCAGAGGCGTCTTGGAAACTTCATTCATGTAGTTCTCCAACTAGGAACTTTGCTTCAAACTTGAAATCCCTTTCCTTATATTTATTCCAGTGGAACTCAGATGTCTTCGGTAATATCCATAAAAGTATTAAAACCCTTAATAACAAAATAGAGAATATTCACAAATCTGGGAAAATCTCGTCCAAGATAGATATCCTCAAAAACCTTCAATCTGATCGGGGTAAATGGTACGGAATTAGAAATGACTATTGTCATCAACTCTCAAGGAGGGATAAATTGTTTTAAGAATATGATCAAAACACGGAATATTTCCATGCCTTTGCCTCAAATAGGAAGAAAATCAATAATATTCATTCTCTTAGAGAACCATCGGGGCTCTAGATTTCTGATAGAGACCAAATCAGTTCCTTGTTAATCAACCATTTCACCCAAATAGAAACTTCTCAATCATCCAATTACAATGTTGACCTTTCAGAAATAATCAAACCTTGTATTTCAGACTTGAAAACTCATATTTAACCCAGATTCCATCGAAAAAAGATCCATCATGAATCCTTGGGGTGCTCTAGGCCCAGACGGTTTTCAACCGGGGTTTTTCAAAGCTAATTGGGATATACTGGGTCCAGATATCATTAATTCCACGCAAGAAATTTTAGAACACGGATTCTGGAAAAAGATTTCAACCACTCTTTCGTTACTCTTATATCAAAACCTCAACACCTCAGACTCCGGCGGATTTTAGACATATCAGCCTCTGTAACACAATTTATAAGCTCATATCCAAAATCCTAGCCAATATATTAAAACCCATTCTAAACAGGAAAATATCACCAAACCAATCTGCGTTTTTACCAGGAAGACAAATCACCAACAATATTATCATATCTCATGAGCTTTTACACTCGATGAAAACAGCCAAAACAAAAAAAGTTTTTTAGCTCTAAAGGTTGATCTTTCAAAAGCTTTCGATAGAGTCGAGTGGACCTCTATATCTTCCTTTGGTTTTAGTGATAATTGGGTAAACCTCATTTCACAATGCATTTCCACCACATCCTTTTCCATTCTTCTAAATGGGTCCCTAGTCCCAACTTTCACTAATTTAAGGGGTTTAAGACAGGGTGACCCTCTATTCCCAAATCTATTCATAATTTGCATGGAGGTCCTCTCTAGACTCCTCGAAAAAGCTACACAAGAAAATAAAATCTCAGGGTTGAAAATAAACAAACACGCCCCTACCATTTCCCACCTTTTTTTCACCGATGATTGTTTTATGTTCGCCAAAGCGGACCTTGGGGAAGCAAAAAACCTTTTAGATATTTAATCTAAATTTGGGGAAATTATGGGGGAAATGGTAAATTTGCAAAAATCAGGAATCTATTTCAGCCCCAAAATCCATCCCAAACATGGAAAAATTATAGCAAAAATCCTAAAGGTGCCAATGATGACTAAACAAGATAGATACCTAGGAACCCTACTTTTCTTCAATAAGAACAACAAAGAGAATCTTGAGCCGCTTCTTCAAAGGTATTACAATACTCTACAAGGGTGGAAACCGAAATTGCTATCTCAAGCGGGCGGGACAGTCTTAATTCAATCAATCCTCCAATCTTTCCCAACGTATCAAATGCAGATGCTTTCTCTCCCCAAAGATACTTTAAATAAATTAGACAAGATACAAAGAGATTTTTGTGGAATAAGGATAAGAATAAAGGAAAATGTGGGTATATAAAAGCGTGGAAGGGCATGTGTAAACCAAAATCGCAAGGGGGATTGGGAATAAAGAACCCTCACAATTTCAATATAGCATTGCTAACGAATCTAGCATAGTTATGTCGGAAAAAGAGCAATTATGGGTAAAACTGCTGGAAGCGAAATATTACATAACTCAAACCATTTCGAACCATCGAGAAACTATGATCTCTCCTGGATTTGGACTAGCATTCAGTATTATAAAAGGAATTTTTTTTTTTTGAAAGTGAAAGATGGATCTAAGACGATGATATCGGAAGATAATTGGATGCCTAATTCGGAAAACATTAATTAACCAATAGATAGAGTCGATCCTTTATCGCAAAAAGTTCAAGAGCTATATTAAATAACGAAGGATCCTGGGACACTGTAAAAATTAGATGAATACTTCTCACCAGGAATAAAACAAAAAATATTAGCTATTACTCCGAATAAAGAAGAGGGAGACATGATCATATGGAAACACCATAAGTCTGGGGATTTCACAGCAAAAAAACATTTACAACTTCTCATCAACCAAAATGATGACATTGTGGAAAATATGGATTTCCCATGGAAAAAAAATTTGGAAGCTACAAGCAAATCCTCGGATTAGGCTATTTATTTGGAAACTGGTCCAAAAAGCGCTTCCAACCAATAGCAGGCTGGCAGCTCACAAGCAGGAGATCTCCCTCAAGTGCCCTATGTGCAATAACCAATCTGCAGAAACAGAAGATCATATGTTTAGAAAATGCCATTTCGCTAGATCGATTTGGTTTGGTTGTTCCTTGGACGCGATCAACACAAAGATTAACACAACCTCTATTATTAAATGGGTAGAGAAATTGATAACTGATCCAAATTTTTCGCATCTTGGTGAACAGATCGCTACCACTTTTTGGTTTATTTGGAAATATAGTTGTGAAGTAGTGTTCAGGAAAATCACCCTTGACCCAGCATCTCTGATACAACAAATCAAGAATTTCATCCAGTCTTCATCTTTCCTCAAAGAGAACAAAAAGAAAGATGTCCAGAATAAGAAGTCGTCGAAACCCTCTTGGAACAGCTTCAAAGCGGACTGGATAACTTTCGCAGATGCGTCGTATAATAAAGAGAACTTATCCATGGGATATGCATTCATACTATACTCGGTCGATTAAGCGGCCTTTTTGCATATTACTGCAGGTTCAGATTGGGCCTCTTCAGCAGTGCACACAGAAGCAAAAGCTCTATTATTAGCGATAAAATGGCTAGAAGTTAAACTTCTTTCAAGTGTCTTCATTGCTACAGATTGTAAAGTGCTGGTGGACTACATCAACAAAAAAGGAACAGACTCTTCGTGTACAGTAGAGAATACTATAGAGGAAACTATTTATATTCTAGGTAAACTTCCACAAGCAAAGGTAAATTTTATAAGCACAGACCACAATGCGCATGAAACGGACTAGAGGTAGCTAAAAAGCAAAGATCAGAAGACAACATCACAGATTAATGCACTTGCATCAGTGGGTGCAAAAGGAAAACATTAAATCCAAACTAATTTCTTCAAGTATAAAGAATTACACGAGGTCAACTTGGAAGGTTGGCAGCTTAGCAACAAGCTGGGCACCAACACCTCTCTGAATAACAACTCCTAACCTATGAAATAGAAAACTACCATGACCACTACAAGCATCGAGATTAGCTAAACAATTCTTAAGCCTTTTCAAAAACACAACAAAATCCTCACCAAGCTCCCCTAAGGTAGTGAAGACCAAAAACTCCAAACTGTAACCATGAGCTGCATATTTCTCAAGATATTTGTTAAGTTTATGCAAAACAAAGATTAAGCGATGGCTTGTCCAGCTTAAAAAACATTACCCGCGAAGTGGTGAAAGGTGAAACACCAGTGACATCTAGTCATCTTGTCCATTCTCCCATCTATAGACAAAGATGTCGGTAGGTCTCAAAGCAGTACCGTCCAAAATAATACCCAAAGACACTTCCTTCCTAGCATGAACACCAGCCTTGTAACATATATCAACAACCACATACCTAACAAGATCATGTCGATACTTAATCCCAACTTCGCTGGCACAATGGAAAGCATAATCACCAAAAACGTCCATTTCCCTCTTCCAAGTTAAGAACACAAACCTCTTTGTGAAAGAGTGGGATGCCAAGTCGATAGCACAAAACATCTCTAAACTGTCTCGGCCCAAGACACTAATGGAGCCCACTTATTGGATCCGCTAGAAGGTAATCCTGAGCTCGTTTGACCCTGTTGGATAGCCACAAAGTAGAGTCTCTCTTAGTCATGATAGTCACAACTGCCAAGGGGCAGTTTCTTCAATGTTGTATGAAGAAGGAAAACCACAAACCTGAATGAAGGACTGTAGAGCCTGCTGGTAAGTAAGACTGTTCTCACGACAAGACGGATGTAGGTTTCCGAGAATAGGCTACCACACATCCTTGGTCTGACTCTGAGAGGCTAGAAAACAATATTTGGTGTCGGACATAATATAAATCCCCAAGCCTACATCCTTGATAGGCAGAGTAGAAATGCGAAGTTGCAAAGGGCCAAAATCAGCCCCATTCCCGTCACAAGGTGTCTTACAAAAATAGCTCAAGATGACAATCAAAGAGGTCAATACCTGGTTGAAGAGCAGACGGCCTGGTAGTAGGCATCGTGAAGTATAATTTAGATACACCAGCACAATTGCGTAATAGAAGAAGTTCACACTGAGGATCCTTAAGCTTCTTGATAGACGCCATCAGTTGGTAGTCTTGTTGACCCTACTGAGCACCATATCACTAAAAAATTGTAAATCAAGACTAACAGGACCCCCAAGGAGTTTCACGCCACCAACAGGTCTACCAATGTTGGAGGGGAACATACCTTCTTCGTGACTCCGAGCATCAACCGTAGGCCGGAAAACATCTGTATTATTAATGTTTAGATGAAATCCCCACTGCGTACCCTCAGATTATATAATATTCAAGGCACTGGCCACTTCTATTGTATCCCCAATGATCGTGTCATCATCAAGATACCAAGCATGTAAGCTGATGTGATTTAATTTGTTGTTGTAGAAAGTGGTAGTAAAGTTCGTTCAACTCAGACTTGTAAAGATTGATTTCAGACTTAATAATAAAAATATATACAAAAGATGTCACAATATCGAGAGATACCGGAGACTCGTGGTTCCACCAATTCATTCATGCGATTCTTATATTTATCCTAGACAATTATAGCTCAAACAATAATAAAATATTGACTCTATGTCTTTGCCAAGGTAGATTTTTAAAAGATTAATTGTAAATCACAAGCATGACGCATCAAAAGTACTAAAACTAAGCATACGTCATCAAACGAAATCACAACTAATTAGTGAAAATCATAAAACAATTAAATCAAGTGCAAGAAGTCATATAAGAAATAAATAGAATTACCACATGCATGAAAATTAGCTTCCTCCTTTGTCCAGTGTTGGGTTTAGCTCCTCATGCTCAAAACGCACCCAAAAGATAGAAACATGGCTCAAAAATGTGTTTTTATTGAGAAATATATGAAAACAGAGAGTTTTGCAACGCTGCACTAGTGTTACGGAAGACGTCCACTATTACGATTTATAAGACTGTTGAACAATGATACTTTATTAATGATGTCGTTTTATTTAAGATCAAGCCAAATGACAGAGACTTTGAAGGTACATTCTTCGCCTTCTTCTTCTTCTCCACTGGCTGCTGTACCAACTACGCAAATCGTGATTTCTTCGTACCAGAGACCTCTGTTGGCTCCCCAAACTCCCGAAGTCCCTTCTATGAACCTCAACACTCTATATATATGCACACAGGCCGAAAGTATGGCGAGCAATCCCTGGGATATCTCTCGGTTTCTTTTATCCCAAGTCACGGAGATTATTTCTCTTTAGCTTTATTCACGCGTCGTGGGTTGTCAAAATTATTCCTAGGATAGAAACAAATCCCACGAAGATATTCTAGCCTTACCACCATTCACAACTTCCACAAATAAACCCGTACACCGTGAAACTCTCCTTTGGATTATCGAGTTATATATGGAAACATGCTTTTCCTTGAATCTAAAGCACATACCGACATTGGTTCATCCACACAGCCCAAACCATGCGGTTCATCGACAGGGCAATCCAACCAAAACTCCGGATCGAGTCGAACTCTTTCCGGGTCTCACGTAACCAAAACCAATCCCGACAATAATGCTCTGTGTTGTCGAGAATCAATAATCCAACCCAATCGAGTTGATCCAAATACCCATAACATCCTTTTTTTTGCTCCAACAGTCCAGTCCAACACAATCGTGCCATTGAATCTCTATATCTCCCCTTAAATTGAGAGAAAATTATGCAGTGATTGTTTGAGTTTCCCGCCAAAATCTATAATTTAAACGATGAAGAAAGGTGGTCGCCCCCTATCCACTGATGGGTGTAACTAGAAGTTGGGTGCCCCTTATCCATTTGAGCGGTCCGAATAGCACGCGTCCTCCGGGTGCGCAAATTCCACTTTTTGAGCCAATTTCTCCGCACAAGTGTATTTCTCCAAAAACACCTACAATGACATAAAAATCCATAATAAATACAAAATCGAGCACTAACAAAATATACAATTGAGATTAAATCAGACACAAAAATGTGTCTATCAAATACCCCCAAACTTATTATTTGCTAGTCCCGAGCAAATCAAATCTAGAAAGTAAAATCCTAACTCATTTATGCAGCATCGTCGATTGCATTTAGCGTATGCAATAAGCCTTTAAACCCCTAGGTGGCCCTAGTGGCCGAGTTATAGTCTCGGGAGGGTTTACAAGAGATATACCCACAAAACCTTTATACTCCAGACCCTAACTATCTACGCAGAATCTTGGAAGGCACTAAAAAAATCTCCTTAGATGGCATACTTATTGACTACAAGAGGAAGTACCACGATGCGAAATTCCAATTCTTTGTACACGAGTTTGCACTCAAGCATACGAAAATTCATATATAAGTCACAGAACTCTACTCAGATAGTCGCACTATGGACATCAATATCCGGAGTCAAAACTAATCACATGGATAGATCAAGAAGATGGATATAGAGAAAAATATAGATGGTTTTGATGTTTACTAAGTGAACGGTGTTTCCCATATATGTCTGAAGGCCTCCGCCAAAATGAACCTATCCTAATGGACTGAGATACTAGTCTGACTAATATCAACACACTGGCATATACAAGGGAACCAGTGGTCGATAAACCTAACTCTAGGTCAACACAACTGGCATATACAAGGGTTCCAGTGGTCGACTTTATTGATTTATTCTGGTTGGTCTAATAGTCTGGTCTCACTTTTTTTTTTTTTTTTTTTTATTTTCATATCTTTTTTTTTTTTTTGGTATCTCAATCACTCTAATTCACCATAGCATCGGTAACAACTTGATTCGTGGGCCCCACCTAATCACTTAGACGAACATAGTTTGAAAACAAAACAAAATAAAAATAGAAGTGAAAAGGACTCAACGAGATATGGTGAAACTATGAATAGACTCTTTAGATGTTGCCATCTAATCAGATTGGTTCCTCAGCTCCTACAACCAAAATGCTTCCATCCACTTAGATTGGTTAGTGCCATCCTTAATAAGCATAAATTTCTAGGCTCTGGAGTTTAACAATGCAACAAAAATGTTTCTCCCATACCCCCAAACTTAAATCTAACATTGTCCTCAATGTTCTAAAGATAAAATTAAAAGCATGAACAAGGAGAAACTGTTACCATTTGAAGTAAAAGAGTTAAGGAAAGATATTACAGTGTCGCATGAATATTGGGTTACCTCCAAGAAGTGCTAAGTTTCAAAGTCTTCAGCCAGGACTAAGAAAGGATTAGTCACCTCATAAAATCATAAAGTAATAGCCGAAAAAATCGTGGGTCATCAAAACCAAATAGAGCTATCACAAGTAAAAGGAATGCAACCTGCCAAGAAAATTAACAAATAAAGCACCCTTGTCTAGTTTCTGTTTAAGACAACTACATCTAGCCGTGGTTGGGTTAGGGTTCTATAACTGGGTCGAGATAAAATATTTTCATGGGTTGCATTTCCTCAAGCTAAGATCCGATTTAGGTATTAGAGTCTGGAAAAACTCAAATAAAAACTTAGAAGCACATAATAATAACTTAAATAGCACGGATCCTTAAAGTCAATCGTTTTGACTCACACAATTGACCACGATGAAACCCAGCGGTCAATCTTAAGCAAATGTGTCGTTTTATTCTCCTAAAATAATTAGGTTTGGTCTCAAAACTAAATAATTGACACATCTGAAACTTATACATTCCCACTGGTTGAAAAATATTTTGTGGGAAAACAAAATCAATCTGGGTATTATAGCCTGGGTAAACCACATCAACCAGAGGATGGGTTTCTAACAACCTGAACTTCCTTATGGACATCACTAGGTTCGGAAAACGTGTATGAAGATAATCTTTTAAAATGGTTGAGGCACATATGTCAAGTCCAAAGTGAGGGACCTTTCTAAGAGTTAAAGCACATGGAGAATGATAATCACCCCCAAACTTAGAGTTTTTAGTGTCTCTAGAAAGACTAGTCACAACTTCCCTAATCTCAAGGTCATCTGATTCCTGAAAATGGTCAATTGATTCTTCTAAGTCAGGTTCATCCTCACTCATCTCTACGAGTTTGTTTTCTTTGTCTAAGACTAATGTTTCTAAATCGCTAGACTCTAAAACAGTATTCTCATAATAAACTCGTTCCTCTAAACCATAATCGGCTTCGTAATCATAAGGAAATACTACCTCGTCTAAAACGGTGGTATCTCTAGTCAAATCCTCGTCCTTTTGAATAGGTTAATAATTATTAAAATTATTTGGATTTGAACTAGAAATAATATTATCATTGCAAAGCTCAATTGGAGTAGCAAATTCCTGATCACTATGCCTACTTATTTCAAATTCTTCATCAACACTATCCTCATCATAATCATCATTATAATAACATGAAAATGGTTGAACCTTATCTAAAGTAGTGTTACCAATTCTAACCTCGTCATCCTGATTATGCAAATAACTATCCTCATTTTCAAAGGTACTATTGGAAACACTATATTGGAAATTAAGACTATCTTGAGCATTTCTTTCCGGGCCTCTAACGCATTTCTCGAGTCGACTCACATGACTTCCTGATTGTATCAAGGAAAGAAGGTTCACATGTTTAATTGCTTTCGTTCATAACTAAGTTATTCATCTCGTCTGAACTACGTGTTGACTCAAGTAACTTTTGTGTTGACTCAGCTAACTTACATGCGGACTCTAGTAGAGAGGAATTTTGCTCATATGACCGGTGGGCGTATGGATAGTAATTGGGCTCATCATGGTATGAGCCATAACCTTGAAAAGGCTGATGTTCCCAATCACTATTCACATTATGGTCAAAGTAGTAACGTCCATTTTGAAACTCAATGGATATTCGTTGTATTGGCTATTGTAATACATTCGACATTCTATTCTTCATAGGTGTGAGTTGTCACACAAAATTAAAACCCACCGACAAGGGATTCGTGGGTGGATAGAGTCTTACCTCCCATCCCCAGACGGGCGATGAACGGGTTGAAGTCGACTCAGAGCCACCGACTCCTATGTCGATTAATGAACCCGAGGGGCCGAGACAATATCAGAATCATCGTCATTCCGCATAACAGTTTTATATTTAACTTTTAACCCTTCCTTAGGGTTTTAAAAATAATGTCCAAGTCCGAAAATAAAGTCCAAAAAGTTCAAAAAGAAAAAGAAAATTACAAAAATACAACCCTATTTACAGTTTCTAAAAATAACACAAAATAACTATATACAAAATCTTCTTGTTCACTCCTTCCAGATTCCTCTTTTCTTTCCTTCTTTGGCAATGCTTTCCTTTTATAGCACTTTTGTTTCCTTGTAACTTCGCTCCAAATCTGAAAAGAATCGAAAAATACCAAAGGCGTAAAAGAGAAAAAAAAATAATAAAAAAGAAAAATAAAAACCTAAAACAAATCTAAATACAAGTCCGCGTCGGCGGCGCCAAAAATTGATGTGATTTAATTTGTTGTTGTAGAAAGTGGTAGAAAAGTTCGTTCAACTCAGACTTGTAAATATTGATTTCAGACTTAATAATAAAAATATATACAAAAGATGTCACAATATCGAGAGATACCGAGACTCAGGGTTCCACCAATTCTCATTCATGCGATTCTTATATTTATCCTAGACAATTATAGCTCAAATAATAATAAAATATTGACTCTATGTCTTTGCCAAGGTAGACTTTTAAAAGATTAATTGTAAATCACAAGCATGACGCATCAAAAGTACTAAAACTAAGCATACGTCATCAAACGAAATCACAACTAATTAGTGAAAATCATAAAACAATTAAATCAAGTGCAAGAAGTCATATAAGAAATAAATAGAATTACCACATGCATGAAAATTAGCTTCCTCCTTTGTCCCAGTGTTGGGGTTTAGCTCCTCATGCTCAAAACGCACCCAAAAGATAGAAACATGGCTCAAAAAGGTGTTTTTATTGAGAAATATATAAAAACAGAGTTTTGCAACGCCGCACTAGTGTTACTGACGTCATTTGTTACGATTTATAAGATGTTGAACAATGATACTTTATTAATGATGTCGTTGTATTTAAAGATCGCTTGACTGACAGGACTTTGAAGGTCTGTTCTTCGTCTTCTTCTCCACCTGCTGCTGCTGCAACTCTGCAAATCGTGATTTCTTCGTACCAGAGACCTCTGTTGGCTCCCCAAACTCCCGAAGTCCCTTCTATGAACCTCAGCACTCTATATATATGCACACAGGCCGAAAGTATGGCGAGCAATCCCTGGGATATCTCTCGGTTTCTTTTATCCCAAGTCACGGAGATTATTTCTCTCTTTAGCTTTATTCACGCGTCTGTGGGTTGTCAAAATGATTCCTAGGATAGAAACAAATCCCACGAAGATATTCTAGCCTTACCACCATTCGCAACTTCCACAAATAAACCCGTACACCTGTGAAACTCTCCTTGCTGGATTATCGAGTTATATATGGAAACATGCTTTTCCTTCGAATCTAAAGCACATACCGACATTGGTTCATCCACACAGGCCCAAACCATCTGGTTCATCGACAGGCAATCCAACCAAAACTCCAGATCGAGTCGAACTCTTTCCAGGTCTCACGTAACCAAAACCAATCCCGACAATAATGCTCCCTGTATTGTCGAGAATCAATAATCCAACCCAATCGAGTTGATCCAAATACCCATAACATCCTTTTTATGCTCCAACTGGTCCAGTCCAACACAATCGTGCCATTGAATCTCTCTATATCTCCCCTTAAATTCGAGCAGAAAATTATGCAGGTGACTGTTTGAGTTTCCCGCCAAAATCTATAATTTAAACGATGAAGAAAGGTGGTCGCCCCCTATCTACTGATGGGTGTAACTAGAAGTTGGGTGCCCCTTATCATCTGGGTGCCACTTATCCATTTGAGCGGTCCGAATAGCACGCGTCCTCCGGTGCGCAAATTCCACTTTTGAGCCAATTTCTCGCACAAGTGTATTTCTCCAAAACACCTACAATGACACAAAAAGCCATAATAAATACAAAATCGAGCACTAACAAAATATACAATTGAGATTAAATAAGACACAAAAATGTGTCTATCATAAGCCCAACTTACACTGCGAAGCTATCTTCTTAATCAGGGGTGTAAAGTAAGCGCAAAAAGGAGGGACCGAGTGGGTGTCCCTGCTAGACACCTTGAACTGAAGATAAAATAAAGTTATTGTAATATAATCTGGCTGGTTTGGCATAGCAAAACTCCACCCATCCGGAGATGGCAGGATATTGCAATCTAACTTCATTGATAAGAGAAGACCTATCCACCATGTTAAAGGCATTAGTAAAGCCAATCAAGAGCATGGTCGTGCTGGGAGAAGTACCTTTAATTAACTCCATCAAATTGTTAACAGAGTGCAAGATTCTCTCATCCCCGCAAGGTACGCCGACACCAAACTAGAAATCACCCAAATAGGAGGCCATTTCTTTACCCACTGAGAAAGCAGCAAGTTTAGACACCAACCTCCTCTAGATAGTTCCCACAACAGTGGGCCTAAGACCACCACCAGGTTTCAAAAGAGGAGTTAATGGCGCACTAGCAACATACTCTCCCAAAACTGCATGGAATTTTCCCGCAAGCCACAAATTCACAACACCGGTGATAGAAGAAAGCAGTTCATCAGCAACTGCGGAAGCCGAACCATTCATGGCATCTAAAAGATGTTATGCTCGCAAACCATCTCTACCACAAGAAGTCCCTTTAGGGAAGCTTTTGATAGCAACTTGGACGGTTCTGGAATCAACAACAATGGCGTTGGCAGTGATAACTGTTAGAAAAAAATGGATTTTGTATTAAAACCAAAAGTGCATGGACCATGATTTGATCCCTAGACTAATTGCCCACTAGTTGTTTTTTCATTTGAATGGATAAAACATTAATCCCACATAGACTAGAATCTTTGGAGTTTTAGACTTAAATACCATGGGTTTTGCCTAAAGGGCATGACCCGTTGGGTCTACACACTTTTGTGTGAGGGGGGAGACCTAGACTATGGCAAGGTTGCCTTTCCCGTACACGCGGTGCTTCACACCGAAGCACGCACGCCGCCACGGCGTCCGTCGGGTCGGGTGGGGGTGTGGGTGTGGGTTCACAGATCCTATATTTTTTGCTGAAATTTCGTACGCGATTTCCACACATGTGAAAGAATCTTATTCTTTTGTCTGTACGTGTTCGTCTCATGTGTCTGACACGCGTGCTACACACACTCTGTTTTATGACTGCAAAAAGGAAAAACAACACACTGTTTTATGACTGCAAAAGGGAAAAGCAACACTCTGTTCTATGACTGCCAAAAGCAAAAGCATCTACACCTTGTTCAATGTCTGACTTTGTCTTACACTGTCTTTAACAAAACATTACCAGTACGTCTCAGTTTTTTCTGTCATACGCATGGGTTCTTTGCATGATTTTTTCCTTCTTGTTTATGACGTCCTAAACACTATATAAGGAAGGGTTTTCTAGCTCATTAGACACAAATGTGAAACATCTCTTCTTCTGCTCTTCCTCTGTTTTTTATAAACAGTTTCCTATCAACTTTGTTTTAACTTTTTCGTTTATCACTGCTGCCAAGTTCTAAGAGTGCTTTCTTTGTATGCTACGAAGAGGAGTACTATCAGTAGTTGTATCCTGGAGGTGACTTGCCAACTGCTATAGCATCTCGGAGGAGTAGCGAGGCAATATTATCTTTAGGTCGGCGATCTCATACGTGCCTCTACTAGTTCTTGCTACCATTATCGGTGCATCTCCTGGAACATCAATCACGCATCAGTTCGAGATAAGTATTTTTTCTAAGTTATTACGAATGTTGTCATTATTTCCAACAATCTAAAGGTAATATCCTTCATTGCTATATTTTTTGATGTAACAACATGGGAAAGAGTAATGTAGACAAACCCCCAAAGTTTAGTGGAAAAGACTTTAAACGATGGCAATCCAAAATGTTATTCTTCTTAAAAGACCAAAGGTTAGATGAAGTTGCCTTAGAAAGACCCTCGAGAAGACTTCATGATCGTGGTTATGAAGATAAACTGGATAGGTGGACTAGGAAGAATTACATGCGCAAAAACCATGTTCTTAACTGTCTGGATGACTCCTTGTACGACTTTTATAATTCAAAAGAAAATTTCTTGCTTTTGATTTATGGGAAGCCCTTGAAGAAAAATATCTTCACGAGGCTGCTGGAAGCAAGAAGTTCTTGGTGGATAGATTCTGGAATATAAGATGACCGATGAAAAGCTCGTAGTAGAACAATTCGTCGAACTCCAGCTACTCATCAACGAAATTCTTGTTGAAGGCATGCATATTGATGAAGCTCTACAAGTATCTGCAGTGATTGAAAAGCTTCCACACTCATGGAACGAGTACAAGAGGATGCTTGCGACACAAGAATAAGGAAATCACCATGGCGGAGTCGGGGAAAAGATCCGAGGTTGAGGAGCTTCTGCTGCAAGGACAAGAGCCGATCTTTGAGCAAAGACATGTCCAACAAAGCTCATGTCCCGGACAATAATGTCTGCGTCAAAGAAAAAGCATGGAAAATCCAAAGAAAATGGTAATGAGACGTAACAAACGTCGAAACTCCAAAGGTAACAACCTTAAGCCTAGGGTGGTATCTCCAAAAACACCATCAAAGGCGACTGCTATAATTGTGTAAAACTGGTCATATGGCCAAAGACCGTAGGGCGCCTAAAAGACAAAAAATGATCCAAAACGAGAAAAATAAGGCAAACATAGTAGATGATTCTAGATATTTTCTTGGCATGGTGTCCCAAGTCAACCTTGTCTCTAATATGACCAATGTGAGAGACTGGTGGTTAGATTCTGAGCCACCAAGCATGTCTGCAAGTTCGAAAATGCTTTCTCCTCCTACGCCACAAAGGGAGACGATGAGAAAATGTTTATGGGAAACTCTTCCACTGCTAAAGTTGTAGGGAAAGGCAAGGTTGAATTGAAGCTCACTTCAGGAAAAACTTTTGCATTGAATGACGTGTATCATGTCCAGGACATATGCAAGAATCTTATCTCAGAGACCATCTTACTAGGGAAATGTTTTAAATTTGTTCTTTGAGTCTAACACTGTTGTAATCTCTAAGAGTGGTGACTTCGTAGGAAAAGGTTATGTCCACTTTGAAAACATGATTAAGCTTAGTGTATCTGCTTTGGTCATGAATGTTAATGCATCTGCTTCTGCTTATGTTTGTGACTCCTCACATGTTTGGCATGATAGACTTGGACATGTTAATTTCAAATCTTTGGAAAGACTTGCTAATTTAGGTTGCATTCCAAAAATAAACATTGACAAAAATCATAGATGTGAAATTTGTGTTGAATCTAAATATGCAAGAAAACCATTTAATAAAAAGGTTGAACGTATAACAGTTCCCTTAGAACTAATACACTCGGATTTAGGAGATTTGAAATCAACACCAACTAGAGGTGGTAAAAAATGGTACATCACTTTTATAGATGATTACTCACGATCTTATCGGGTTTATCTTCTTAGAAGTAAAGACGAGGCTTTAGAGGCCTTCAAAATATATAAACTTGAAGTAGAAAACCAAAAAGGTGTTAAAATTAAAACTCTTAGGTTAGACCGCATGGCGGTGAGTATGTGATACCCATAGGTGAATTTTGTAAACTCAATGGCATCATTCATGAAACTACTGCACCTTCTTCACCTGAGTCGAATGGAGTAGCCGAAAGGAAACATCGAACACTCATAGATATGTTGAACGTTATGTTGACCAGTTCAGGGTTACCTTCGAACTTGTGGGGGAAGCAATTCTCTCTGCATGTTATATCTTGAACCGAGTTCCATTTAAAAAATCAGATAAAACTCCTTACGAGTTGTGGAAAGGTAGACAACCTTCCTATGCATACTTTAAAGTATGGGGGTGTTTGGCCAAGGTGGCCATTCCTCGTTCCAAGAGAACCAAAATATGACCTAAAACTGTAGACTGCGTTTTCCTAGGATATCCTGAGCATACTAATGCACATAGGTTCATGGTCATCAGTTCTGACCATAATAACATTGGTCTGAACACCATAATGGAATCTAGAGATACTGTGTTTTTTGAACACATATTTCCTTTAGGGTCTGGACCTCGAAAAAAGGGTCCATGATGACCTCACAGATGTTCCTTCGACTAGTCAACCCCGTCTCTAGATGTTGAGACCGAACCTAGAAGAAGTAAGAGGGTTAGAACCGAGAAAAGTTTCGGACTGATTTTTGACTCTTACGGTGAGAGTCCGAACCCCAAACCTATAAGGAATCTATGACTTCTCCGAAGCTCCCTTACGGGAAGAAGCTTCGATTAATGAGTGGGATTCCATTCAACAAAACGAAACTTGGGACCTTGTAGACTTACCTCCTGGTAGTAAAGCCATAGGTTGCAAATGGGTTTTCAAAAGGAAGCTTAGAATGGATGGAACTATAGAAAAATACAAAGCTAGGTTGGTAGCTAAAGGCTATAGACAACAGGAAGGATTAGATTTCTTTGATACTTATTCACCGGTCACAAGGCCAAGAATCACCTCTATTAGGATGTTGATTGTTATTGCTTCTATTTATGATTTGCATATACATCGAGATGGATGTTAAAGCGCATTTTTATATGGTGAATTGAATGAAGAAATTTATATGGACCAACCTGAAGGTTTTGTTGTGAAAGGTTGTGAAAAAAAAGTATGCAAATTGAACAAATCTCTGTATGGTTTAAAACAAGCACCTAAACAGGTGGAATGAAAAATTTAATAATGTAATGATATCTAATGGCTTCAAGGTTAATGAATCTGATAAATGTGTTTACATTAAATTTGTGGATGATTCTCATGTTATTGTGTGCATGTACGTTGATGATATGCTCATATTAGGCAATAACCTTGATATTATTAATACCACTAAAAGCATGCTTAACGATAACTTTGACATGAAATACTTAGGCCCTGTTGATGTAATCTTAGGGATGAAAATCAGAAAGGCGTCTGATGGATATAGTATTAGTCAATCTCATTATCTTTGAAACTGTACTTAAGAGATTTAATCATGAAAATGCTAAACCTGTATCTACTCCTTATGATCCCAATTGTAACTTGAAAAAGAACAAGGGAGAAGGAATTTCTCAACTTGAGTATTCTCGCATTATTGGGAGTCTTATGTATTTGATGAACTGTACAAGACCTGATATTGCTTACACTGTAAGTAGATTAAGCAGGTACACTTGCAATCCTGGGCGAGATCACTAGAATGCTCTCTACAGAGTTCTACGCTACCTGAAAGGCACTTCAAACTATTGCTTAAGATTTGGGAAACATCCTGTTGTGCTGGAAGGGTATTGTGATGCCAACTGGATATCAGACTCAGATGAGTGCAAATCCACTAGTGGGTACATCTTCACACTTGGAGGTGCGTCAGTGTCATGGAAGTCTTCCAAACAGACATGTATAGATCGATCCACTATGGAGTCTCGAGTTTATAGCCTTGGAGAAAGCTGGAGAGGAAGTCGAATGGATACGAGGTTTCCTGGGAGGAATTCCACTCTGGCCCATGCCTGTGTCTTCGATCGCAATCCACTGTGACAGTCAAGCTGCTATTGGTTGCGTAAGGAATAGTGTATACAACGGAAAGTCTATACATCTAAAAAGAAGACACGAGACGGTGAAACAACTACTCTCTACTGGTATTATCTCTATATACTTCGTAAAGTCCAAAGATAATATTGCAAATCCTTTGACGAAAGGTTTATCTAGAGAGGTAGTTAGATCCACATCGAGGGGGATGGAACTTAAGCTCATAGAATAAATCACCATGAAGGATACTCAACCTTGTGAATGGAGCTCCAAGATCAAGGTTCAATGAGATAACTAATTTATGGTGACATCGAGAAAGCACTATCTATGTCCCTCCCCATGGTGTAACCGTGTGATAGTCTTTTGCATGATTTAGGATGATCTGTTGAGATCTTAATGGGTTCCATGGCTTTGTTTAAAGTGGGTTGTGGCAGGACACTCTTAATGGACTCACCTATGTGGATGTTGGAAGTGGGGGCCACTTCCTATGAGAATTTGAGTTGATTCTCTAGTGACATTCATTAAGTCCGGGATTTAGCCCTTGGCCAAAACGGGCACAACGGCAAGAGCTTGGCGGATTTTCTTTGAGACATCAAAGTGTGGTTGTTATTTCTGAATTGCATTCACTTTTGGCGGTTCAAGACATTGCGTTTACCGTTACAACAAGCAGTTCCGGTAACCGCTCACTAAGTTAAGGTTCAATCTCTGGGACACCTTAGCCTAATTTTGTTGTCTTCTGTTTTGTCGTGTTTTATCGATATGTTTTATCATTCATGTGGGGGATTGTTAGAAAAAAACGGATTTTGTATTAAAACCAAAAGTGCATGGACCATGATTTGATCCCTAGACCAATTGTCCACTAGTTGTTTTTTCATTTGAATGGATAAAACATTAGTCCCACATAGACTAAAATCTTTAGAGTTTTAGACTTAAATACCATGGGTTTTGCCTAAAGGGCATGGCCCTTTGGGTCTACACACTTTTGTGTGAGGGGGAAGACCTAGACTATGGCAAGGTTACCTTTCCCGTACGCGCGGTGCTTCGCACCGAAGCACGCACGTCGTCGGGTCGGGTTGGGTCGGGTCCGGGTGTGGGTGCACAGATCCTATCTTTTTTGCTGAAATTTCGTACGCGATTTCCACACATGTGAAAGAATCTTATTCTTTTGTTTGTACGTGTTCATCTCATGTGTCTGACACGCGTGCTATACACACTCTGTTTTATGACTGCAAAAAGGAAAAACAACACATTTGTTTTTATGACTATAAAGGGGAAAAGCAACACTTTGTTCTATGACTGCCAAAAGCAAAAGCATCTACACCTTGTTCAATGTCTGACTTTGTCTTACACTGTCTTTAACAAAACATTACCAGTTTTTTCTGTCATACGCATGGGTTCTTTGCATGGTTTTTTCCTTCTTGTTTATGACGTCTTAAACACTATATAAGGAAGGGTTTTCTAGCTCATTAGACACAACTCGTGAAACATCTCTTCTTCTCCGCTCTTCTCATTTTCGTAAACAGGTTTCCTATCAACTTTGTTTTAAGTTTTTCGTTTATCACTGCTGCCAAGTTCTAAGAGTGCTTTCTTTGTATGCTACGAAGAGGAGTACTATCAGTAGTTGTATCCTGGAGGTGACTTGCCAACTTCTATAGCATCTCAGAGGAGTAGCAGGCAATATTGCCTTTAGGTCAGCGTATCTCATACGTGCCTCTACTAGTTCTTGCTACCATTATCAGTGCATCTCCGGAACATCAATCACGCATCGGTTCGAGCTAAGTATTTTTTCTAAGTTATTACGAATGTTGTCATTATTTCCAACAATAACATCAGCTGGTATAGAAGGTGGCGAATCATATGGATGTTTATGTCGTAGTTCAGCTAAAGTGTCTTTGATTGCAGGGAGCAATCCCACTGGACGACAACACACGGATGGCAGTTGTGTACTGCCCATAGCTCATTTTTCTCATGCACGCTTCCAGACTAGCCAAGTCTTTCTTTTTCTTCTTAGCTCTATGTGTGTGTTGTTGTTTATGTCTTGGAGACTGCAGCAACTTGTGAATCAAGGAACAACACCCATTGGTTTCCTTCCAGGCAAGCAAGGCTTGGTTTATTGAAGCTATTTGTAACCGTTTCCTATTACCAGACTTCTCCTCAGTAGAAGCAAATAAGATTTAGTGTGCAAATAAGAAGCAACAATAGCAGCAGCCAAGAAGCTAGGTCCCTGTGGTTGGCAAGTATTCTGTCGAGACAAGCCTTTAAAGTACGAGAAAAACTTAATTTGCAGGGGTGGTATGTTTGCGATGGTAGCAAACTGTCTCTGAAAGACAACATTGAGCAAGTCCAAAGAAATAAAATTACCTTCATCAGCAATATCCTCCAGCGGTGCAGCAACAGGTCTGTTGATTCCATGGATAAGGAACTCAGCTGAAGCACCATTCAGGGGAGCAGCAACAACCTCACCAGCATGATCAGAACAACTCTTTTACCAGGCATGAATATGCATGCATTTAGTGCATAGCCACATCCTCATCCTCAGTAAAACACGTTCCCAGTCAGCAAAAGGCTCTTGCAATCCTTTCTCTGCAGACGTTAGTACCAGCTGAAGAAAGGTGTTTATCTTGGACATGTCGATATAAGGATGCTCTAGCGTAGCCTCTGCCCGCAACACCATCTCGACAATCATCGTATCCTTTGAACGAACAATGAAAAAAATCATCAGGAGGGTCTGTTTCATCCAAGCAAGGGGATTGGGAAGAAAATGAGGACCATGTTTCAGCGACATGGGATGCAGAATCGGGGTAAGTAAGAGCAGCTGATGGTGAAGATCGGGAAGTAGAGGCTGAAGATGATCTGGTGGTGATAGGCATGCTAAAATAAAAGGCCGCGAAAAAAACCAAAATTGAAAAACAAAAACCAAAACCCTAAAAAGGAAAAACAAGGGAAAGAAGTAGATGAAAAGCCGTAAAAAGAGTATCAAAACAAAGAGGAAAACCCAAAGAAGAAAAAGAGGAGAGAAAGAGATCAAAGCTGTGTAAAGATTACACAGTAAAGCCTGATGAATGATCCCAACTTTCAATCGCCGAAAAAATCACCGGAGGCTCTCTCTCGCTCCAAAATATTGCTATTTCTTCATGTACTTTATTTTGTATTTTACCCAACAACAGGAAATGGATCTTGGAAATACTATCAATGAATCTATGGTCATAGATTGCAATATACCATGAAGTTTTTTCAGTTGCATCATTAAATATAATATTTTTCATAAAATTGAAATTGTAGACCTTCTGTACTTTATTGGTTAATTAATATATTTACCTTTCTGATCAAACAAAAAAAAACTCCAAACCGTAGAGTTGGTTTACAGTTGGAAAATGTTGATATTCCCACCGTATGTTGTTTTGAAATTAATTTTTAAATTCTTAATTTAATCAAATCTAACCTATCTATGCAATTAAAACCAACAAAAAGGGTGGTTTTTTTATTCTTACGTGATTAAAGTCATTATGATGGAAAATAGCGGTTATTTCCAACTAATTTCCAAATTAATAATTTGATCACATAAAACCTATTCATCATCACAATGGAGAAGAAGAAAGGAGATGATTTAGAATTAGGTTTAGGTTTAGAATTTTGTTTTGGTTTTTATTTAGATTTAGGTTAATTATTGAAGGGTATTTTTGAACTTTTGTTATAAATTAGGTCAACCCTTATCCTCATTTAAGACATTTAAATTCATAGGAATCCTCAAAACCATTTGGTTGGAGCCCTAGGCTTCTGGTATGTTTGTACAAGACTGTTTTACGCTTTTCTTGCACACCTATATGATCACATGAAAATATGTTCCAACAGTTGGCTAAATTTTCAAGAGGGTTGTCCTTTTGTTATGTTAACTATGATCATATGATTCACATGAATCACATCTTATGTTAAGACAAACGAGCCTAAATCCAACGTTTATTGTACTATGTGCAATATGTCAGCGCGCCTATTTCCCTAAACTTTGTTGTTCAACCATTTTGTACTCAACTGAAATCCATTTTCCAGTCAAACTTGCTCAGTGAAAGCATTCTGTTGGTAACCATTCTTTCAAATGCAGGGATAGTTTAAGCTACCTGACAGGACCTGAATCATACAAATTTGGCAATTTCAGAACCGCCTTTCCAGATTACCTTTCCTAAAAATGGATTTCACCAATTTAGATTTGCCTTCGGCATCTTGAAGTTGCAGTTAATTAAAAACTAAGATTGCGAGATTCAGAAATTCAACTTGGCATTAGATTACTTTCCAACACCCTGCTCACACACTGGAAGCAGTTCAATTTAATTACTTAAACAAGCACAGTAATCAAAAAGTTAATTTTGATTTTCTTAAATAACTTTTAGCTTTGCCTGTCAAGAAGAAAAAAAAGCATACAGGGAATTCTGAACGCTTTCTTTTTGGAGAAGGTTGAGAACGGACACAACTCCAACATTCAGAGAAGGGTCTTGCATGATAATAATAGATCTGGCCATATCTAAGGATGCAATATCAAGGAAAAAAAAAAAAGGAAAAGCAAAACTGGTACGAGGGACCCACAAGAAGAAAAAAATTGAGTGTCCAATTTTGCAATACATTCGGTCACCATTATCACTCAATTTTCCCGCGAGCAACATCGATAACATATTGGTTCAAACGGTGCCCAAAATTTTTGGTAGAGAATGATTCGCCAACATGCCTCCGTGCTTCTCCACCCATTCTCTCTGCCATGCTGCGATTGCTAATAAACTTGGCCATAGCAAGTGAGAAATCTTCTGAAGTTGGTTGACAGAGAAATCCCGTGACACCATCCTTGACGGTTTCAACAGGACCACCACTAGTGCAAGCAATAACAGGCTTCTCCGCTGCCATTGCCTCTAAAGGAACAATGCCGAAGTGTTCATCCTGCATAAATCATACGTTTAGATATTGGTTCAAGGAAGAAATAAATTCACTACATAGGATAAACCCTTCGATTTTCCCGTGAGATAGAAAATCTTTATTTCATGGTCATGACCCTATATTTGGTGACCCATAATTATCTTTGTATTCATATTTGTATATGTTGTTCTTCTTGATCTTAACAACAACCATATGTATCTTGTTTTTCAACAATTTTTTCACTTTTCAACCTTCAAACTATATAATCAAGCAACACTGAGAAAATTAATCACATCTCACCGTTGGCGTATAAACAACACACAAGCATTGGGAGAGGAGTGCATTTCTTTCTATAGTCGTGCAGGATGTAATGAATTTAACACGATTTGAGACCCCTTCTCTTTCCGCTAAGCTCATAAGTTCTTCTAGATACTCCACATTTTCACGGAGACGTTTATCAAAACCACCTGTGACACCAGAGGAATATGAAACGATATAGTGAAAATAACATGAGACATACCCAGATAGAAAAAAACAAACAGACAGACAGACACACAACATTTGGTAATTGTAATACATGTTGCAGAAGGAATCCTTCGTAGGGGAAACAGTAGTGTAGGTTAATCAGTAAAAGAGTCTGTACCTACAACAGTGAGAGAAGCCTTCTCCAAATCGTCACCTTTAAGAACATCTGATTTTAGGGTATGAAGCATTGCGAAAGATGAAATTGCCAAATCAATGTTTTTCTTCCTTTCAAAACGATTGATCGAGAGCAAGTTCAAGCTGCATAAAGGCCGACCAAAAAAGAACTTAAGTTTATAAACTGATGAAATTATCTAGTATTTGAATCCATATCTGAAGATACCAAGTGATATACAGGCATGCCCATTACTTATAAGCAGAAGGTTTCTCAAACTGGTCCACGTTGACTGCTGGGTAAAGAACAGCTGGTTGAATTCCTTTTGCATTGAGACACTTAAATGTACTGGCAAAAGTTGATGCAGTAAATTTGCTATTAACAAGGATAAGATCTGCCATTCCTGTGGATTTCAATATTTATCTTGTTAGTAAACCTTTTGTTTGTATCACTCATAAAGAGAGAAAGTTATATTACTAGTCAACAAACGGTCAGACCTGTAGTTGCTTCCTCAATAAGGTCGATCGGTTTCCGATATATCCTTCTAAGAACGGTCGTGTGTTTTGCCAGCAACAAATCTGGAAAATGGCAATAAAATACAACCTAGAAAGAAATTACGGGAAGCAAAATTAAAACCTTATGCCACTCAGCCTCCCTTGAAAAACAACTTGAAGAAACTAAAATTACAAGAACTATTATGGGTCGACGAAAGAAAGATAAAACTGTTCATATTTCGTCAAGAACTATTAGAAGAAAGAAAGATAAAAAGAACAAATTACTTTTGTTGACTTCTTAGATTTCATCAGAGGGACGATGACAGAAACTTGATCAGCCAACACAACATCAAATGATGGCCACAGAAATAGTACACATAGAGCAACAAAGATGCACCTCAAATATGCACAAACGGCATGGAAACGGTAGAAAACATGTCGAGGTAAAAAGGCTCCATATACTGTAACTGGGAATTTACCTACACAACATATGTATACCAGGATTCAGGAATCAATATATCCAGAACAAAAAAAATATAAACAATAATAACACAGGCTTTGTTGATGTAACTAGAAAATACACACTGATGTATCAACTAGTCAACTCTGATTAAGGTACAAAGAAGCAAAAGGAAATAAGAGAATGCTGAGAACTAAATGTCCAGCTCTACCTTCTTCTATTTCTTTTTCTAACTTCTACCTTAACTACATGGTGATCAAGTTTCTATCTTAACTAA
Organism: Papaver armeniacum; assembly: GCA_023531295.1. NCBI lineage: Eukaryota > Viridiplantae > Streptophyta > Magnoliopsida > Ranunculales > Papaveraceae > Papaver > Papaver armeniacum. Next base: position 436,369 of record JAJJWW010012530.1, read on the forward strand.
AGACATGCTCATCAAGTTAAACAGACTTATAAAACTAGTCTTGCTTAAAAATGCTTCATCATAATACAACATTGTTCTACTAAATATAATGGTTTTCTTCCCCTATTGATATTATTATATACAATATCATGCTGAAGTCTGTTTGGCTGAATCAGAGTGACCCCCTATAACTTACTGCGAAAATCAATTAAAGGGGCAACCAATTTTCTAATAAGTGTTGTGATTAAACATGAAGAAGAAGTTTGTTACCAGAAAGTGTCTCCTCGAAACATCGGTTTTTGTCATGATGCGAAGTAAAAACATGGACATTATGGCCATGAGACACAAGCTCAGCAGCAGCATCAACAATCAATCTTTCGGCTCCCCTACAATAAATTAGATTTTAGATTTTTTTTAAAAAACATCCACTTTTCACAGATAGGATCGAACTAACTGTTTACAAATTTTGGAATTGAGTTGCAAAAGATAGAAACCTATTCCAAGGTCGGGATGAATAATGGCGATGTTAAGCTTCTTAGAGCTACTTCCTCCTTTTCCCTTTCCCTTCTCCATTGCTTTTGAGATTCTGAAAGGTCGAAATGAGTCAGACAGATATTTATTTAGGTTTACTGTTAAGAACCAGGGCCACCAATGAAGTAGAGAGAGAACCCCAGCTCAGACCAGTACCGTATATATTTTTGTATAAAACTACTACCAACCCCATATAAATTTTTGTGAAAACTACTACCAACCCCATATAAAAAAACTCAAAAAAGATTGCTCATACTTGAAATCAGTCATAAGTTAATCTAGAACTAGAGATGAAGAAACAGAAAGGATTATCGAGAATTTGGTCATTGATTTTGCTACAATTGACTTTTTAGTGGCATATTGAAAAGCAACTACATATCCTTTTTCTTCCTAATGAAAAGCAGGATGTAAACATGGACATTCTTGGTTAGAGGAAACTATATGAACAACCACGATCCAAAAATATCCATTTAGCAGTCACAACCACCAAAGTCTTATGTTGAAAACTTAGCTAAAATACATCATAGTCGACTCCAATTTCAGATTGGTCCTAACTTACTTACCAGCTCGCCTCAAAGTCAGCATTACACTTAATACACGTGGTTTCATACTCTTTATTAGTTTGTATGATCTCTCTTAACTTACTTATCAGATGCACAACTGTAATTTCTGAGTGAACAGACTCCTCACTTTGTACAGGTCAAGATTAAACTACACCAATTTGTTTTTTTTTACAATGACATGTTAATATAGCCAAGCAATGGCATCGTGGTATGAAGTGGTGGACACAGAGAGTTGGATACTAGCCGAAACTCTGAAACAGCTATTCATGTACAAATACACTTAAGCTGTCTCAGCAGTCATGTGCATTATACATATTTTAAGATCTGTGTTAAGGGATCAGACATCTTGATTACAGCCACAAGTCATTAACCTGGAGAAATATGCTATTCTCAAAGTTCAAACACTGTTTTGCAAAAATACCAACATTATGTCCAGTTTCCTGCTTAAGTGCCCCCTGATGTAGGTAATATAAGCAATGGCAACAACAGAATCAGATTCATGGTTCAACAACCCAATACTTTTTAACAAACTCATGCATTTATGTCTCGCAGAAGGCTCCTTTCAGTCAGTATCTTAAGGTTCAAACCAGCATGGAATAAACAAAAAAAAGAGTAACTAAAATCATATACAATGTATACTGATCTCAAAAGGGTTCATCAATGGTATTATTCTCTATTAGTCTGTGTGCAAGAGGGACATAATATGCCAATCTTTTTAATTTGCTTTCTACCAAATTGGACTCAAAACTCTAACAGGTGCAGTATATTCTGACATTCTATTGAGCCTTTCAGGAATATATGCTTATAGGCATTATACGTCAATTAAAATTCTTACTTCACGGCATACTAAGCATTTATGCAAACAGATGATGAACACCACAAAACCATAACCACCTATACTCCAAATCATCAGAAAATAAAAGTAACCCAGATTAGCAAACAAATTTTTTCAATCCAATGAAAACCCATTAATAAAACAACAACAAAAATTCAAAAGAAGGAATTGACTTTACTGTTTTTTTTTCTTAAAACCCTAGGAAAAAGAATCCACCAGAAACAGAAGATCAGAATGAGAGAAAGAGGAGAAGAGCATTAAATACGAGATACCTGTGATGTTCAATCTACGGCTTCTTCATACTCTATAATTGTCATCATCTTCAAATTTCTCTTAGGGTTCTCGTTTCTGTCTGAAGTGAAGTCGAAGAAGAAAATGCAATATTCTAAGAAGTGGAAGACATTCTCGTCATTAAGAACGAGAGCAAGTGGTTTTATGGTTTGGCCCATGAGAGGGCATTTTGTTTGAACGATTTTTTGGGGACTACTCAAAAATGGTGGGGGATTACTCTCCATTTTTTTGGGTGGATATTAGAAGTAATATTGAGTCACCCCTTATCTAAGTTTTTTTTTTAATACCAAACTTGGCCTTGGTAATTAAATTAGTTAGTGTAATGATTAATTTGGCCGACCGAGCGAAGGGAGGGAGGACTTTATATGTGGTGACTTTGTGTCAATGTGAAGCGTGACATTTTTCCAATTAGACACAAAAGATCGGATTTGGTTCAACGATGAAAGGACGATTAATCGCCCCTCTAAATCAAAATTTTCTTTTTTTATTTAGATATTTTCGTAAATAAACTCAAGAGGAAGGGCACTAAGGTATTAGACATTTTTCGTAAATAAACCAAAGAGGAAGGGCAGAAGATATTAGACATTTTCGTAAATAAACCAAAAAGAAGGGCAAACTAGATATAAGAGCCAAATTTTATTATAATTCCTTATGTATCCTATTTCTTTAGGGTATAATTGACAACCAAACTTTAATATAACATATCTAAAAATCCGTGCCTTGAATTTTACAAATTTTATCTCGTTGGAAAGGTTTTAAAAAATCTACGCAATGAGTATAAACAACAATATTAAATTTAGAGTTTTTACGAAAAATTTGGAAAAATATTTATCATTTTAGGCACAATTTTGAAAATAAAATGGAGATCCATTTTGCAAACTTCCGCGAAAAAGGATACATAATACTTTATGTAACCATATTTTGGTTTTATGCATCAACTAATTTTCTTTTGCAACTAATAAAACGATGTACTCTCTCCGTTTCAAGAAAAATGATATTTTCACTTTAGCCATAATTTTTTTTTACAGTCCAATTGCAGGAGTGTTTCCTTTTTTCTTCGGTCGGCCTTCCCACCGTGGCAGCGGTCATCTAGTTAGTGTTAGTGTAATGATTAACTAGGAACTCTTAATTAGTGATTAGTGAGGTTAGATGATTAGTTGGGTGTTTTTAAAAGAATAATTTTTGAGAAGAAGGGTTTTTTTTTTTTTTTTTTTTAAAGAGTGTTTATTTAGAAATGAGGGTTTTGGGTACTCAGGTATACTTCAAATTTACTTAATCTTGCTTGAATTGGCAAAAACTTTCGAAAAATTGAAAATTTTATAAGGCGATTTGCTTATGACAATAGAGTTGGCTACAAAATCGAAGAACAGTAGCCGAACTCTTCGCTAGTGTAGTTCGGCTAATGCTTCAAGACACAGTAGCCGAACTCATCTTTAATGAAGTTTTTGCTTTAGAGAAAAGTTCGGTTAAGAAAATTTTTTTGCAAAAGGTAACCGAACTAAAAGTTCGGCTAAGAAATAATTTATACGTAACCGAACTTAAAGTTCGGCTAGGAAATTTTTTTTGCGACGTAACCGAACCAAAAGTGCGGCTAGGAAAAAAAAACTGTGACGTAACCGAACTTTTCTCTGAAAGCAAAAACTCCATTAAAGATGAGTTCGGCAACCTGCGCCTAGAAACTTTTTTTTTTGCGCAATAGCCGAACTTTCCTTCATGTTCTTTGTTCCCATCAGGTTCGGCTAGTTCGACAAAATTTTTCCCAAAATTCCTAGCCGAAGTTTTCTCTGCAACTTCCATTTTCAACTCATTTTGACGATTACTTCTCATTTTTTTCAACCAAAAACGAATGAAAAGTAATGGGTTTGTTATAATTTTGATTTTGATTTTGTTTTATTAATGATTTAAATTAAGCTATATATAGAGGTGGCGGTGGTGGTGGTTTGAGGTAGTCGGTGGTGGTGGTAGGTGGTGGTCGGTGGTGGTGAGCGGCGGTGGTGATGGGAGGAGGTGGTTATATATATATATATATATATATAGATGGTTATTAGGTTGGTTTTAAATTGAATTAGGTTAAGGGTAGGTTAGTCATTTCCACACTTTAGGACACCCCTTATAACTATATGGTAGATATTCCTATCACAAAGTAGTCCCCCACTATTTTTGAGTAGTCCCCAAAAAACGGTTCTTTTGTTTTCCGACTCAAATGGGCCCAAGTCAGGAGCTCATCAGGTAACAAAGAAAATGAAAAATCGGGAAAAAAAACGGTTTAGCCCAAAAATGCGTCAAAAAGTACGGATTAGTTAATCCGAGTTAACTAGGTACAAATTAGTCCAAAAGTGAAAACTCTCTCTCTTTCTAATCTTTTTTCTGTGAAACTTCCCAGAACAGTGTTTGATTCTCCAGTTTCCTTCTGATTTTTCTTGTTTTGTTTGGTATGATTTGAAATTTCAGATCTGTCAGGCATATCAGATAATACTATGTAAGTTATAATAAATAAACCATCGCTCTCTTAAGCGATTTAGGTTTTATTTTGTTTCAATAATCAATCATCAATGGCATATAGTGCTTGCCATTTAAATGTTTTCTCATCGCTAATGGCTTATATTGGTCATTTAGTTGTTTTTCGTATATGTATTAACAACGATCTTTGATATATTCTGCAACAATTTTTTCAAGTGTAGTCGTATATTCAAGTATATTTTAGGAGATACTTCATTCAAACATGGTGTGAATCATTTTATACAAGATCAGTGGCTGCTTGTTGTAACTACAATTTTATGCGTGATTTTTTTTCTTCTTAATGGAGAACCAGAGTTTGAAGACTCACAAATCATGAGTGATTTTCTTCTTTTCAATGAAGAATCAGAGTTTGAAGACTCACAAATCAAAATCAAAATCAAAATGGTTGAATTTAATTTCAAAAACCATTTGTCGTAAAGCATGGATTCCCTCTTGGAGTAACATGCAATTAGTATGTATGGTGTTTCTAGTTCCTCTGTAATAGGAATTTTCATCATTACTTGTATTATATTTTGTTTGAATCTGATGTTGTTTATAGTTTACTAATCTAAAGTTCGTTTTTTTTTCTTTTAAAAAAAAAAAAGTCCAAAAGTTATTTAAAATATGGAAAATACACATATAACCTTCCAAAAGTTATTTAAAAGACAATTTATCTTTCGAACCGTTTGTCCAAAATTCACAAACCTTATACATTTGGATAGCTCTTTCCGAGAGCTACAAAAAGGGTACCCATATGACTATATAATTCTCATTTAAAAAAAAAAAAATCTTAGTCTACATTGGTGTATAAACATGTACACATCTACAAACATGTCAAGAAAAAAAAATGAAGAAGTTGCTAACCAGATGAAGAAGTTATTGTGCTTTAAAATCAACTGAATATTCTCTCGCCTACAGTCCTTTAAACAATAATATATCACTGCACCTCGTCTAAAACCTGCAAAATCATTACAATAATAAATATTAGGCATAAGTAAAGGACCACGATGACTGTAACTATGCTCTGGTTCATAGTATGTTGCAGTTCTAGCAACTCATTGCTATAAATATGGGGCACACGTAAAGGGCTACAATGACTCACAACATTCTTATAAAAGCTAAACCAAGAGGATTTTGCTAGATATCATATGAAACAAAAGTAAAATAAGCTTCCACAAATAACAAAGATGTTTTATCCCAAAATAAACCTTTTGCAGACATTGCCAACCCACCAAAATCTAATAATCTTACTACTCCATGCACTGGAGATTCTTAACAAAGTGTTTATTTGAATCATATTAGTCATAACAAAACTAAAGTACTTACTGGAATCAGATTCAAGGGTGACTACTGTTCTTAAAGGAGAAAACAAACTAAAGTCCAGACAAACCTAATCTAATTTGAACCATAATAGTCATAACGAAAAATAAAGTGAATATAAGACACAAATCAGCTAAATCATCAAGTGAGAAGGAATTTGATACCTCATTAATGTCTAAAACATGTCCTTTGTTCTTCTCCACTTTCTTAATATCCCTCGAAAAGTACCTAAACACGTAACAAGCATGTTAGTAAAATCATCTCATGATATCGAAAAACAACAACTTGGGGTTTCATCAAGAATGAGTTCTTTTATATTTTTGAGAGAGCACAATGATGTACGTACCTACAAAAATATAACATACATACCCAAAACATACCATATATTATGAGACTATACAATGGTGTACACACCTACAATAATCCAACAAATCCAACATACATACCCACAAAAAAGGACATAAAATCATGAGAGAGGATAATGGTGTACAACTATGTACACACTTACAAACATTCAACATATATACCCCACAAAACATGCATATATTATTGAGATAGCACATTGGTGTACACTATGTACACCCCAATAAAAAATCTAAAAAAACAAAAAATCCATGTCCACGAAACAAGTCATATATACTATTGAGATTTTACAATGGTGTACAACTATGTACACACCTACGTACTGAAAAAGCGGGGGTCTAATAACCACACCCAATATTTCGCTTAGCAATCTGTGTGGAGTAACTCCACTCAATCATAAGAAAAGAATATCAAAGAGTTATATGTCAATCTCTCAATTCAATCCACAATCAAACAAATAATAATTTGCGAGCCCGATTGAATATAAGAGAGATAACTTGAACGGTACCAAAGACCAATGTTCAAGGATCAATCAATTTCAATCTATAACCAAAGGTTGGATTTACCAATTGGTCGATTCAACGCACAACCTGTGATATTTCAATTATATAACAAAATATAATACGAAAAGAAATAAACAGACACTTAAGTTTTGTTAACGAGGAAACCGCAAAAGCGAGAAAACCCGGGACCTAGTCCAGATTGAACACCACATTGTATTAAGCCGCTCTGAGACACTAGCCTATTACAAACTAACTTCGGTCTGGACTATAGTTGAACCCCAATCAATCTCACACTGATTCAAGGTACAGTTGCGCTCCTTAGCTGATCTCACCCACAACTAAGAGTTGCTACGACCCAAAGTCGAAATCTATCTCACACAAAAAAGTCTACAAGAATAGATATGTCTGTCACCCACAGAAATTCCTCCAGTATTGTTCCGTCTTTTGATAAATCAAGGTGAACAGGAACCAATTGATATACCAGAATTATATTCCCGAAGAACATCTTAGAAATATCAATCACCTCACAATAATCACACAAACCATGTAAGATATTACTCGACAATTTTCACATGATCATCTTTTGACTTGCGTCAAGAATATAAGATGAACTTGGTCGAAGCGAAAACTTTACCAACATATATTCCGAGAAATATGTAAGTGAGTTAAACTCATCTCGAAATCTCAAATGTGTATAATAGAAAACTATATCGTAATACGACTTATGTCTCAATATAGGAGATAGAGTAGAAATAGACTTTCCAAGTGATAGATGAGTTTCGGTCTCACATAACTTTTGTCGATGAAGTTCCACAAGATCTCCTTAGTGGTTCTTCGTCTTCAAATGATGAACGCCGTGAAGTTTAAGGCTCAACTACACAATCTATGTCCTAGTCCGAGGCATCTATAAGTAGACTAGAAATCAAGACTTATAGTTTTGATCACTAACATTGAAAAACATGCTTGAGATAGCAACGTGTGCGAGTTCGACCGAGCAGTGCTCTAACAAAAAGCATGATTAGGTAAGCTTTTTGTACTGGTCCGCACGTGATTGTCATAAAGTATCTATAAATTTTTTCGGCATGTTGTCCACATCAGCTGCTCTTGAAATCTTATAAATACGCTTTCCTGCTTGTTCAAAATTCATTCATTTGTGTTGAGTTTTTTTTTCTTTTTGATTTTCTAGTAGGCGGAACAGTCAGTCCTCAGAATCCCTTCTCCGGTGTTGGTTCCCAGGTAAAAATATCTTGCATTTCATATTTTCAGCTAGATTTGTAGTTTGGGTGGTTGCTGAGACACTATTCTTACTCTTAGGATATGAGCGTGGCACGTATGGAACATCTTGGAGAGAAAATCAGTTCGAAGAAAAGGAGGCATCCAGGAGGGCATGGTGGTTCTGGCTCGAGGTATCCCGATACTGCGTTGCCCATTGCCATCGGTAGTCCTAATTCTTTAGTCAGCCAGGCAACTTGGTTCGCTTTTAAAGGGAATGTGGCTGTTGTTGCGGCTACTTATGCTCACTTCGTGCCGGTTTACAACTTCCATGTTTCCCCAGAGTTGAAAGATTATTATAAGGAGGTTGTGGAAGAGCATGGGCATGTAGCAACTACATAGGTGCTTTCGGATCGCAATAATTTGATTTCCAGTGTATCTGCTTTGGTTTCTGTGGCGAAGGCGATGGCCGAGATTGGTGATGAATGTCCTTCCGAAACGACTCTTGAGGCGTGGAGGGGGGCTTCGTTCTGCCGCGTCTGTTTAGTTTCAACATGGGCTAGATTGAGGAGTTGTTCAAGGGTTTAGAAGAGAGAAGGGCAACTCGGCAGTAAGTTTTACCCGGCGAGATTACGAGTTTGAAAGAGGAGATTAAGGTGGAGACACAGATGTTGAAAGAGCAGCAGAATGAGAAAATTCGTATAACTGCCGAGGCATCTAAAATTGCAGCGGACGTTGCAGCGACCTCGATGAAGCTGAAGTCAAAGCAAAAGGAGTTGGCGGACAAGGAACTTGAGTTGGCTAGTTTTGCTTAGGCTGGCTGTGGTTCATCTCGTCTGCTCTTTTTTTTTTTGCATCTTCTTCTCTTATGGATATTGTGTGTTTGGATTTATTTATTTTAGAGAACAGAACGTATTATGTCTGCACTTGTTTATTTTGTGTTGGGTACTTCATTGACTCTTGTTGCTTCTATTACTTCTTTTATGTATTTCATTAGATTGCTTTTGTTAATCTCAAAGTTATTATTGTCTCGATCACCGTGTTGAAGTTATAAAATAGATTGGGTTTTGTCATTTTGTCTATTCATCCTCTTTGATTTGATTTGTGAAGCACAAATATGTCAACCCGTATTCGGTTGGTCTTGGAAGTATCAATGCTTTCTAAGTTGAGCACTGTGTTACAGATAGCCCTTGATCATTTCGAGCTAGTTACAGCTGAAAATCAAGAGTGGCTTGTGAGTTCGAAAATTTCCATGACGAAGGCATGGCAAACCAAGAAAGTTGCAGATTTGAGGATGGATAATCTCCGCCTTGATCGTAAGGCGCAATGGATAAGATCTTCTTTCCTTGTTCAGGATATTAAGGTTGCTCTGCATCGTTCGAGCGGTGCCTTATCTTGTTGGATATTTTCAATTACATAGAAAATAAAATGGTTTTCGTTTTTGGTTAGCCGCTACGACTGGGAGTGTCCTGTGTTGAATAAACACAATGGATGTTAGTTGGAGATCAAGAGGCACCTCTAATGGGTGTGATGGTTCACAAAAGACACAACCATTCCAATTAGACACCTTATGTGTCTTTTGGAAATGAAGAGGCATCTCCAATAGGCATGAGTCCCCTATAAGAAGTGATGATTGTTTTCATTCATATCATGAAAAACATCAAGTACTTTCTGTTTTCTCTCTACTAAGCATCATCAGAAACAAAATCAGTGTGTTCTTGGTTGGATCAAGGTCGTACAAGCTTTGAATCCAACACTGTTGTGGGGCTTCAAGTATCCTGACGGCGATATTCATTGACCTGTTTGTACTCGCCAATTCTATTGGGAAAGGGTCGAATAATTGTCGAAAAGAATCTTTCATTAGAGCCTTGAACCCTAATACAACATTCTTTTCTTCATCCTGTTTTAGTGTCAATTTTCCAACATATCTCAAGCTCAAGCTGAACTGGCTCTGCATGCCTAGTTCTTATATTTATGGGATTTCGAGACCCATCGGTAGTTGGGTGAATTGTAATTCGTAGTTTTAGAGCTCAATCTTTCGCTTTGAGTTTTATGTTTCACTCGTTTCCACAAGAGCTTAATGAACCACCTCGTTTTCAAGTATAATTCCCGATGTTTATTTTTGGATTCAGACTCTTTTGATTGCAGGTTTTAGCTTTGAAGCTCACGTTCTTTTTAGACTTAAATTCGAAATTATTGAGGTATCGTTGTATGGTATTAGACTCGGGTCCTTTTGTTTTGAGTTACAGCTTCAAGGCTCTGCACTTGTCATAAATTTAAGTCATATCTGATGTTGTTGTACGAGTTCGGTCTTATCACACAACGTTGGACTTAGGTCCTTTTCGTCTTAAATTGCAGCCTCAAGGTGTGACACTTTTTAGGTCTAAGTCATATCTGATGTCATATACATCTTTTGTATGAGTTTAATCCTGGTGTATGAAATCGGATTTAGGATTCCTCTCGTTTTGAGTTGTAGCCTCGGGGCTTGGCACCCTTTTTAGATCTAAGTCATAACCGATGTTGTTTACATCTTTTGTATGAGCTCGATCTCGGTGTGTCTGATTAAGTTTCAATCCTTCTCGAATTGAATTTCTTAGGATAAGATTGTTCATTTACGAACTGTTTCACATCCCTTTTGGTATTTCAATGTACCTTTGAAAGGGTAATAAGGAAAGATTGAAAGGGAAAAGATGAAGCCTTTTATAAAGTGACATTATTTCTTACATAAGTTGGTATTGGTATTCATTCATTCTTATGTAATCCCCATGCAGTCCCCTCCTATTCCGTATGTCTCCCTAGAGGTCTTATTGAAGGATGTGTTTCGAGTATTTCTGAGCTTTTGAGTTCAGCGTTTGTAGATGTATCCCCCGTCTGGGCGGGTGATTTTCCGGAATTGTCTTCGCTCATCCTTGTGGACTTGTGCTCCCTTAGTTGATCTGCCTTCGGTTGATTGGCATATGTAGTCACCCAATCGGGAATTGGTGTTGAATAAATGTGTGACTACCTCAGTTGGTTCACTGAGCCCATTGTAGAAGGATGTTTCGGCCAAGTGCGCTTCCTCGGTGGTGAAGGGATCTACTGAAGCGGAGACGCGTTTCTGCTTTCCCTTGAGGATGAACTTAATGCACTGATGGTAAGTAGAGGGTACAATCCCGTGTTTGTGTAGCCACGGCCTGCCTAAGAGCAAATGGTAAGCTGGATGTACGTCCATGACGTAAAAAGGTTCACTGGCTCGGATCTACTTGGATTTCTAATTTAATAGTTCCAATTGTTTATTGTGTAAGTCCGCTAAAACCTTGAATTCGAGTAGCAAACTTGTTGATGTCTTCTTCTTTAATTCCGATACTTTCAGCGATATGCAAAGGGATTAAATTGAGTGACGCCTCTGTATCGACAAAGGCTTGTGCTTGCGGATTCCTGCAGTGACGTATAGTGGCAGTGTATGGTCGTAGTCCACTATTCGATCTTTTTACGAAAAGGTAATGATGTCAGTGGGTAATGGGTATTTGTGGTCCTAGATTTACTCCCTCATTTTCTGTTATTGGTTAGTATGACTGCGGCAATTTGACGTTGCTCAGCTGTGAAGTTCAATGTGTCAAAGAAGTCTGCAAACAATGGTTTCTTCGCAATAGTGGCTGCAATATATTCATAGTTGTCTGCTTCGGACACTACAGGTTTCCTCAATTGCGTCGTCGGCTTCTTCATGTGTAATCATGAACACTTGTCGTTGTAATGGATCCTTTTGAATGTGTGTTTATGACCCGAAATCAATCTCTCATCTTTTGTTGTCTGTTATTTATTTTCCATTTAAATGTTCGACAGTTTCTTGTTGCATGATCGATTTTTTGGTAATAATGGCAATATCTAGCATGACGTTTATCTTGTTCTGTCGGCTCTTTTGCAGGAGATGGAAGATTTTTATCACCATCTTTTCGCAATTCTTCTAGGAGTTCAATAGCAGTTTCTAATGGACATGGGAAGTCGGGTGGTTCCACTATTTCGTCAGATGAGTCACTGCTCTTTTTGTATCCTTTTCCTTCTCTGAAATTTGCTGACCGCTTACCTTGTCTGGCATTGCCTTCTTCTTTAGCATAGGCCACTGAGTGTCCCTATTGTTTAGCTCCTAATATTTTGAATTTTGCCGCGTCATCGGCTCGGGAACATGCAACTTCAAAGTCCGCAAAGGTTTCCAATTTGACAGAAGCTAAGATGAAGCTGAGTTCTGTAGGTAATCAGCTGATGCCAATCTTAACTAGTTTCCTTTCGGGAATTTTTACACTGCTACGCAGGCACTCTGCCCAAAAACTTCTCGCAAAGTCCAAGTATTTACTACCTGGTTTGTACCTGTGGTTGCAGATATCCGAAATTGTAAGTTGCTTTTGTCGGGAATAAAACTTCTTAATAAATTGAGTCTGCATCTCATTCCAAGATGAAATGTTGTTTTCTTCCAATCCCACAAACCATGTGAAGGCTGCACCAGTAAGTGATTTGCCGAATTCTCTGAGACAAATGGAGTCATTCGTGGCATACTCGTTCAAACTCATGAGGAAACGAAAGACATGTTCTGTTGCGTTTCCGAAACCGTAGAAAAGTTGAAACTTAGGTTGTTTATATGTTAATGACATGGATTTATCTAGTGATCCCTGGGTGAAAGGAGATTGCATAGCATAATTTGGTGTAGGTGGGGTTAGCCCATAGTGTTCTTCTAGATATTTAGCAATGTGTTCTTCCGTTAACGCGACATGGTCTTATTATTTATTTTGTTGTCCTTCTGAATTTCGAGAACCTTACTTTGGTGCTTGGACAATGCATGGTGTCTCGCTGCGTTGGGGGTTTTGCCTGAAGGATGAGAATCGCATGCCGAAAGAGTTTCGTTGGGTTGTACTTTGTAATAAGAGGGGATGTTGTGGTACTCCGAAAGGGTCAGGATCCTCATCACCTCCTTCGAGTTGAAGTTTAGCTAGCCTATCCATTAGAACCAACCTTCTTTTATCCGAATCAGCCAGTTCCCTGCGCATCTGTTATATCTCGAGTTGTTGCGAAGTTGTTCGTGTATTTGTGCACTTACTCTATTCATCCCGGCTTGTGCTTGTGGAATTTCCTCAACATGTCTTGGTACATCTCCGGGCACGCTCGATTTGATTTACTCTTATTTGTAGGTTTTGACGTTGTCCCCCCGAGTCTTCTATTAATGGCATTCCGAACTCGTGGTTTGCTTGTTGATTATGTACTTCGTTAGGTCCCGAGGATGACATTAGTTCTTCCATGTTCTTAGCGGAAGGTCCGATCTTGTGACATTGAGATTTCCTATAACCGGTGACTCCATCAGTTTTTTTTTTAGTAGTAGTGGTATTGAGGATTAGTCCCCAGTGAAGCAGCCAAATGCAAACACCCTTAAATTATCATAGAGTTATGTGGAGACTAATCCCACTACACAGTACAATTATCTGAAAAGCTCTGTCTCTCTCTGAGGGATTGCTCTGCTTTTATAGGCAAAGCCTGATATGAAAATACCGTACACGCGTACCCTAATACCTTTTCTGGTAAGTCTTCTGTCATTAGCCGTACACGTGTACTATTACAGCTGGGGTTATTTAGGCAATCGCTAGTCATCTTCTGAGGACAGCCCACTCGTGCCACGTCATCGTTATTGACGACCTCGTCTAGTCACGTCATTTTCAATGGTGGCTTCTGCTTGTCATCATCCGAAGCCCCCATTTTGGTGCCTTCGGCTTTGGCCAAATCCATGTGCTTACAATAACGATGTTTAATGAGGAGCCCAATGCGGAAAAAGGAACCCAAAACAGGTTTCTTATATATATATATAGGTCTTAAAACGATAAACCATATAAGTTCAACCCGCCTTTCGAAGATGAAGACTTATTCATTTCGCGTGAAAGGCAACAAAGGAACTCATCACCTAGATCCAATGTTCTGTTTGCGGGATTATACCGGATAACTTCTTATAATCTAGGAAAGCTCTAATAATTCTCTGCTATTTAAGTTTATCTCCGAACATATGTCCCTCGTTATTAAATTTCCCAATACTTGGAAAGCTCAACCCGAGGGATAATTCTCCAAACACAATTCCCCACATAGCCATGTATTTGCAAACAATTACATGACCGCAAAATATCGTCCCATTTTTATTCCATCCATCCAGAAATATGTGAACAACAACTAACAATGCCCATAACACGAACCACCTAAACATTATAATGAAATGACAAATGTGATTGAAAGAAGTAAAAGCTCTCAACCCAAGAACTTCATAATTTTTTGGTCCTTCACATGGAGAGTCATTAGTCCTTTTTTTTTTCAATAAGAAAACAGGGAGACCCTGAAGTTTACACAAGTTGATAACGGTTTCCCTAGATTTTCTCAGGCCAGTGATTCAAGTAATACAAAAAGGAGTTACCGGGCCATGAGTTTGTTAAACATTCGGTGAGACTTACTGCCGCCAGACTTTTGGATATATAGTTTTCAGAAGCTGGTATTAAGTTAAGGGTTATTATTCCCTTCATACACAAACATGAAAATTTAGGTTGTTTCCATCCTGCAACGTTATGGAGCTTTTCGTTATGTTGTTTACCACTTTCCTAGTAGCTTCAAGGACTTTCAAGTTGTCACCCTCAATTTGTACCATTTGAAGTTTTTTTGTTTTTGTTTTGTACCATCTGAAGTTGTCTCCCTCAATTTGTACCATCTGGAGAGTCATTAGTCCAAGTCCTCCATTAATTCGTGACACAGTTAAAAGGGGACCATCTCCATCTTGCAAATTTGGAGAAAAGCTAAGCAGTTAAGAAAGAAGTACATCCTGAAAAGTTTCTCATTGCTTTCGAGAAACAAATAAAGCAGCAAATTATTTGGCAGGAAAGCATCCTACTGGTATTTGGGAGAAGTTGAGGAATGAATATTTCTCCCCGACTTCAAAGAGATTTTGGTGGCTCATAAAAACCAAGTGGTCTTCATCACAACGAAATAGTTGTGTGTTTTGCTTTTTTTCTTGTTCTCTCTTTTTTGGGGTTGGTCTTCCTTTCTTTTTATTTTCTTTTCTTAGTGTAGTGTGGTTTTACTTGTATGTTTACGCTGGAATTCAATTCCACCGCCCTATTAAAGCAATGCAATGGAAGTCTATTATTTTTAAGGGGATTGGATTCATAAGAGTCAAAATACTTAAATTACACAGAGTTGATTTGTGTTGTTTGGTTCAAGGAATTGGCCAAATTCCCTTAGATTACCAAGAATTCAATTCCTTCGAACAAATTGTAAAAGATTATTCGGGAAATATAATACCCAAATCAAAAGATTGAAAAATGGTGTACTAGAGAAATAAAATCAGAATCTTGTCGATACTCGGATAAACAAAGCCAAAAATCTGACTTCCATTCAAGTTTTTAGGGAAAAGACGTTGCGCATGCTTGGATTGATTTGGATATCATTTATATCTGTGTCTTGACCTAAAATCTTCATTTTGGGTTAAGAGATTGAAAAAATGGGTTAAAGGTGAAAATGGAAGAGAAAGAGAAAATTTCAGAGGATGAAGACGAAGAAAGGTGTTAGTGTGGCTCAACCACGGAGGAGATCTCCATTCTTGCAGCAAAGCGGGAATTTCGAAACCCAAGTAAAATCTTCACTTCTACGGTCATCAAGCTAATTTGAACCTCGCTTCCTTCCCATAGATAAATTTATGGTTCTTGTCCAGTTGTCCCGATCAAGCTAATTTGAACCTTGCTGCAGATAAATTTATGGTTCTTGTCCGATTGTCTGAAGTCCGTCAAAGTACCCATATTTCCCGCATTTTTGAACAGGTTTTTTAATTTTCGTCATATTCCACATCCAAATGAAGACAAGGACAGCTTGAAAGAGTAATAATTTGAAACAAACCCATCGTGAAACAAAGAACTGATATAGAAAGGGAGCCCCAAGAGACAAACATAACTACGTTTGTGATCGCAAATAATTATCTACCGATTTTGAGAAGGGCATAACAGTTTAGCGTCATGAAGACAATAAATAGTCACCCTCAATGTTTTGTAGTCTGTCTTTGCTAATTGAAATAGTATGGCATTTCCTTGCGGTAGCTTGTGATCAATCAGTGAGAATTCCATCGGCCACTTGGTCCCAACCTGCGAGTCAGGTAGTTTATGACCACTCTTATAAGCATCACATCCACCAAGGTAACCTTGGTGTCATTTGCGGGTAGATTTGAACAAAATTTCGAGAGAAGTCCCTGGCAGTAAAAACAAAAATGATGACAGTGACAAAAACGTCTCTTAACGCCTAAACATTTGGCCATAACATTAGCTTAATGTCATAGTCCTTTAGCCTTATGGAGTACTAGGGTCTGCCCTTATTAATTGAGTGGGTGCTCTTATAACTGTTAGTCATTAGTCAGTCTTGTGTTAGTGTTGACCGATCAGATAGTGACATGTGTCGACTATCTGATCGTTGTTGTTAGGTCTTCACTTCCTTAAATGTGTAAGAACCTCCTCCTCTATGGAATTAATGAGAAAACTACTGCAGATTAGTTAGTAGTCTGTGTTCTTTAGGAACTTAGATTTAAATTCATTAACTCTTGATCCCCAAATTGTACCGAGTACGGTACATTTTGGTATCGAAGCCACTCAAAATTTTTTTCTCGATGGGCGCTTCCGATCCAAAAACTGTTAAGGATGTTATAGAACTGATTCAGCGACAGCACCTGAGCTCTGAAGATCGATTTGCTGCCATTGAAGACAAGCTTCTTTTACAGCAACAAAAAGCGGATTCGAATCAAGCATCGATTAACCAATGATTTGATGAGGCTTCAGCCCGTTTCCCATCTACGGCCAAAAACAACTCAACCACATGATTCGGGTGGATCAATTCACAGTACTCGGTTCGATAATCCTCCAATATTTGGTTCAATCTCGCTGGGGAACTCAAAATCAATTTAATCAGTACCCAAACCTGGATTTCCCAAGATTTGATGGTGATAATCCTCGTGGTTGGATTCAAAAATGTGAACGATACATCGGCTCCACAACATCGATGAGAGTCGCAGAGTGGATATTGCAACTATCTATCTTGATGGCAAAGCCGATAAATGGTTTCTCAATTTTCGAGTCGGAAATTCGAACTCGTATAACTTGGTTTGAATTTGCTCATGGTATTTGTGTCGATTTGAAAACCCTGTGGAGGAAAATTTTATTGGGAGTTTTAATAAACTGGTTCAGATTCACTCTGTAGAAGAGTATTTTGAGGAATTTGAATCTCTCAAAGCTCTAATGCTTGTTAACAATCCGTCCTTAACTGAGCACTATTTTATAATGAGTTTCATGAGTGGGTTGAAGGAAGAATTGCGTAATTCGTAGCTATGTTTTATCCAAAATCACTTGCCACAGCTTTCTCCTTAGCACGAATGGAGGAACAGAGCATCATCATCACTACTGCTGCCAAAAGTGTTAGAAACAACTCTAGCTCTTTCACTAACTCTAGAGCTTTCTCTACCACAACCTTTCCCCTAAACCAATTTCCACATCTTACACTACTTCAAAGTCTACTCTACTACTCCAAAATCTTTTCCCCAACACCACTCAAGCCCTCATCAATAAGTCCCATTATTAAACGTTTAACTCAAGAGCAAATGCGCGTTCATAGGATAAAGGACTTTGTTATAATTGTGATGAGATTTATTCATTGGGTCATAAGTGCAAAGGTAGGCAGCAATTGTTTATGTTGCAAACTGAAAATTCTGATACACAAGACACTGAGGTTGAGGATGAGGTTTTTGAAGAAGTTGTAGAATCACCAGTTGAGTCTGACATAGAGATTTCTCTTCATGCTCTCACTGGTACTGCCACAAGTGATACTATTCGAATTCCTGGTCTTCTTAAGAGACAATCCATCTCTATTCTTATTGATACAGGTAGCACAACTAGTTTCATAGATTGTTCTCTAGCTGCTAAACTTAAATGCAAGGTAGAACACACAGCTCATATGTTAGTTCTGATTGCTAATGGGGAGAAAACAGTGAGTACTGGTATTTGTTCTAAACTTCCTTGGAGTATGCAGGGTTATCAATTCACTGAGGACTTCAGGTTACTTCCACTTGGAGGTTGTGACATGGTGTTAGGTGCTGATTGGCTTAAGAAGCTAGGAGATGTTATGTTTAATTTCTCTAAACTCAGTGTCTCTTTTATTCATCATGGTGCAGATATTACACTCCAAGGGATAACTAATTCACCTTCACTACTTATGATGAGTGGGTCGTGAGTTAAGAGATTTCTAGCAAAAACTACTCATGGCCTCATTGGTCATCTCTTTTCGATCCCAGCTACTCCTATTTCCCCTCCAATACTCCGCACCTTTATTACCTTTGTTATCCGAATATAAGGATATTTTTGCTGAGCCTACTTCATTACCACCTCACTTAACTTTAGACCACTCAATTCCTTAAAACCCGGACTCTCAACCTCAATCCAAAGACCTTATAGATGCCCTTACATTCAAAAAGGAGTTGTAGAACAACTGGTAAAAGAAATGCTTTCTTACGGAATCATAAAGACAATGACCATAGCCCATTTGCTTCACCAATTCTTCTTGTTAAAAGAAAGATAATACTTGGAGATTTTGTGTTGATTACGGAAGACTAAACAAACATCACTATCAAGGACAAGTTTCTATTCCAATTGTGGATGAGTTGTTGGATGAGCTACAAGGATTTCTGTTTTTTTGTCCAAATTGGATTTAAGAGAGGTTATCATCAAATACTTTGAACCCCATGGATATATGCAAGATCGCATTTAGAACTCATCATGGGCACTATGAGTTCAAAGTAATGCCATTTGGTTTGACCAATGCACCTGCTACATTTCAGGCACTTATGAATGAAGTATTTGCTCCCTACTTAAGGAAGTTTGTTTTGGTCTTTTTGATGATATTTTGGTATACATCTCTTCCATGTCGACCACCTTGAGCATTTGAGAATAGTCTTTTCCTTACTCGGACAAAGACCGATTATATGCTAAGCTTTCAAAATGTTGTTTTGGTCAATCAGGTTAGAATATTTGGGCCACATTATCACTCCCGCTGGGTTTGTCTTGATCCAAATAAGATTAAACAATGCTTAATCGCCAATTCAAATTCTATCAAAGAATTGAGAGGCTTTACGGGGTTAACTGGGGTATTACGGGAAGTTTGTGAAGAATTATGGTGCGTCTGCAAGCCACTAACTGATCTTTTGAGGAAAAATTCCTTCATTTGAATTTGAAGTCGCCACTTCTGCATTTGAACAACTAAAGCTAGCCATGTCCACAACTCCAGTCCTTGCATTGCCTGACTTTTCTAAACAATTCACTGTTGAAAGTGATGCAAGTGAGACCTGTCTTGGTGTTGTCTTAACTCAGGAAGGTAAACCAATTTCTTTTTTCAGCTCCCCTTTAGGACCAAGAGCTAGGGCCTTATCTACATATGAAAAGGAATTTTTAGCTATTGTTAAAGCTGTACAAAAATGGAGGCATTATTTACTGGGCAGCAAATTCATTATTCAAACTGATCATCACAGCATTCAATACTTTCTTGAATCTAAACTGGAATCTAAATCGAGTACAGTACACTTAACTGGGCTTGGGAACATGGAATCTAAACTGGAATGAATCTCTGTAGCTTTCTCTTCAGCTAATGATTTTGTCGTCGCTGCAGCTTCTAGTGAATAACTGAGAGGAATATTTCCATTTAACTCCTACAATATTTAGTAAATCTTTGCATGACTTCTAGTGAATAATAGAGAGGGCAATTTCCTACAACTACTAAATGTTATTAAACAGAAGAAAAATTCAAGGGAAGTTGGTATCCGAACAATAACCTTGCCATGTTTAATTTAAAGTGATTCAACTAACAAAAACCAAACTACAAGCAGGTTATGGGTTCATCCAGTCCCTCAGTTTTTGTTCTTTAATATAAGCAAGTTTTCCATTTTACAAAATTGTTTTTTTCTAGGATTGTTTCACTTATATGCCCAATAAATTACCGAAACTCCTAGTTATTTGTTTGATGTTTTAAGGTTGGATACACTCGGGTTTAGTTTAACGAATTCCTCCAATAAACAAGTAACAGTGAGTTTCACGGATGTGTAATAGCTAGAGGGTAATCATTACACACTTGAAGTTTAAAGCAAATCAATCCAGCAGATTCATATTCCCTAACATTGAACTTGTATAATGGAGCGATCACAATTTTGATTTTGATGCATATATATAACGATGACTCACAGTATTCTATGACGAAGGTTTGTGTGGTGGCCCTTGCATCTGCCATACAACGACCATGCCCCAAACACAGCATTTCCTTAACGCTTAACTGATGTGTGAAAACTGAAAAGGGAAAATGCAACAAACTGAATTATTTTGATACCCGGTAAAGACCAAATCAATTGCCTTCTTTAAGCTTAAGGTATCTACACCATGGACGATGTTTGACTTTTTATATTACATGGCTTCTCTACACCGTATCCCATCTCCAAATATCCTATCTCAACATTATTAAGCCCACCGATAGTATATTACGAAAAGTGAGACCAAGAAAAATAATCATGTGGAATAGCGACTTAACTATTACAAGAAAATTTTAGCATGAGAACTATAACCTTCTCGGCCTTCGCGGACTTGCCACACAAACTCCTCTCTAATGGCAACTTGACCTTTCGACTTTTTATCCTTTAAAACCTTACCACAAATTATATGAGAGCATGAAACCCGATTCGAGTACGGAAGCAACACCATTCTCGAAATTTGCAAACCAAGATGGACAAATAATTTCATCCGTAAACAACATAAAAGGATTATTGATAACAAATACTCAATACAACCCTTATTTCAATAGATAGATTAATGAATAAAAGGTTGGGAGGGTTTTAAGAGAAAAATTGGAAATAGTGAAGAAATTAGTACCGATTGTTTCATCAAACTGTAGGAAAAGAGAAGGAAATCAAACATCTAGATTTCGGTTCACAAGAAAAGTGGGCTTTCCGAGAAAGTAGAACACTCGATCAGAATTTTGGAGTCGACTCCTATCAAGACATACACCTTATCGGTCCGCTTTAGTTAATGTAAGCCAATCAAGAAATCAAACCAAAAGAACCCATTAGTCATCAAAGCACGAACATTGCGAAAGCAACAGTATATATCCGAAGAAAAGGACACACATAAAAGAATGCACCTTAACCAATCCGGATATTGTAATCGCCGATTAAAAATATGTAGAAGCAAAATTATAAGATATCATAACTTTGGGATCGTACCAACGAAATAGCTATTGCTACTGCTTCAATTACAAACCTTTCGCATTTATTGGAATGCAAAAAGCATGCATCTCAACCATGACAATATAAAGTTGCTCAATTTCAAATATAATCGCTTACATCCAAATAAGTAATCCATATAAACCAAACGAATTCGAAAATTCCAACTACAATTTGAATAATCGTATAGTCCATACATCGAAAGCAAAAAACATCGAAACAGAAATAAATAAAATAACAATAGTTTGAATATTGTCTTTGTTGAAGTCAAACAACAAGACATAAGCGACTAATAGAAAACATGATAATTTCGTATACTCACTTGTCTTCCAGGTAATCACCCATCCTGGCAGTAACTTACCTACTACAAGTTGTTTTAAATCATCCAAACAATTCGGTACACTCACTTCTCCTTACGGAATGAAGGTTTTGAGTGAATGGAAGTTCTCCACTTGAGCATGCGGTGATAATCCATGTATGGGAAAATTGATTTATCATCACAACGAACAACACATGTCTGGTTGGGACGCCTTCATCTTAATTTGAAAAAGCGTGGGATAGGAGCGGGAGCCTCTTACCACCTCGAGATGTTTTGTTTGCAAATTGTAGAATGTAAGACATTCCCCATCAAACCAATACAATAATAAATGATCGTAGAAAGCTGGCACACGTGTAGGAGGTGTAGTAGTAGTACTAGGGTCGAAGTAACAACCGAAGCCTGGTGGTAAGCCTTCCCGATCCTTAATTTGAACTTCAAAAGTCTCCTCCTTGATCCGCTCTTGCTTGACCTTGTCCTTCATTATATATAGATGTATCTTAGAACAACAACTACCTAGATAATCGCAATGATGATCATTTGTTGCTATTCATTATCTTCTCAAAACGTGCAATACAAGGATATCCTTTAAACTCCAGAAGATGATGATCAACTACTAAATATTGATCATTCATCATCCGGGTGGAGTAGATTCGGTTGGGAGTCGAACAGTTGAATCTTCTCCTTGTGAAGGTCAAATGAGAGCAACATTTCAGTCTTATTATTATTATCTCCTTCTAATACTTGATTAGTGACCCTCTAAAAAAGATCACCACCGCAGAGGGCGGCTGAAGCTACCATTTGACTAGGAAAAGGAACAGAACCAGGTGGTGATGAGATATTAGCAAAAGTAGTAGTTTTTGTTCTCCACGAATTAGCTCCCAATGTAAAGACCATGCAAAGAAACTCATTGTTGGCTCTTGAAGTAAAAATGAGTACCACTTTATACTCCTGTGACGATGAATCGAAACCAAAACCATGACACAAGTGGATGTATCCAGATCCTTGATAGGAGTTAAATAGGTGATTACAAGTGTCTCACCCCTGGTCGGGTTGATGACATTTATTGCACCAACAGAACTAACATGTTCACTCGTTATTTTAACACATGCTAACCCCTTAGAGCAAGTCTTATGGTGGAATCCAACCTATTCCAAGTGTGGAAAATTCATGAAATGTCAAGTCTAATGGCTTCCAAGTTGGTGTTTTCCACACAAAATCCAAGCAAGGTTCCACGGTTTGGTGGAATGGCGCGTGGAATCCATCAAAAACGCCAATAACAATAGCGGCTGAACGCCAATAAAAATGGCGGCGGTAGAGGACAAGAAACGCTAATAAGAATAGCGTAAAACGCTATTAAGATTGGAGCTTAGCTCCATTAAGATTAGCGTTTTTTTATCCGTAGATTTAAGGCGAGTTGTTGAGAATCTAACGGCTAAGAAAAAAAACGCTAATAATATTGGAGCTTAGCTCCATTAAGATTGACTTTTTTTTTTTTATCCGTAGATTTAAACTGAGTTGTTGAGAATCTAATTTAAGGAAAAAAACGCTAATAAGATTGGCGTTTAGCTCCATTAAGAATAGCGTTTTTAGCGCTATTAAGAATGGAGCTTAGCTCCATTAAGATTAGCGTTTCTACTATTCCACCATTACACTTGCGCTTCCATCCACAGTTCCAAGTGCTGAGGTGGCGTGGAAGATGGAAGATGGATGGATTCCACCATAAGAGTTGCTCTTACAATAACCTACGTGTTTATTCTTGAGTTGGAAAGTTACAAAACTGCGACAAGTAAAATCAAAGGCGTGATCTTTTTTACTCTTTTTCTCCAAACTAAAAAAGTAAGCATTTTCGGCATTGCCTTCTGAAGAATTAAGGAGATTGAAAAAGAGACTTAATCTACTTTGATTTTGAGCAAAATGAGCGGTAGCAAATCGTTTATCATTGAAAATTGAGTTGTACCATAACTTACTCATGAAACTGCATTTGGCTAGTTCCCGACCTGATAACCTCGTCAGAATATTTTCAATTACAAATTCCTCAGGGAGATGTTGAAAAGGATGATTTTTTCTGTTTCTTACTGCAATCCTTTCTCTTTTCTCATCCTTTTCTTTTCGTTTTCTGATAGCTTTGCTCTGCACTCCATCAACGGCGATTACACTTTTCCTGCGCCTCGAATACATCGTTACTTCAGAAACTAATTGGGTATTTAGAATACTATTGTCTGTCTGCTAAGAGTTTTGATTGATCTAAGGGGCTAATAATCAAAAAGGAGGCGGAAGAAGAAGAAGAAGAAGATCCAGATTAGAAATGAAAATGAAATTGGGAAAGAAGGTCTGGAATTCCGTGGTTAAAAAATCATGTGACCAAAGATTTCACATTATATTTGGTTAAAAACAATGGCATATCCTTCCACGTTGCTCTTGTATTCAGGCCGCCTTGGCAGCCCTTAATTTGTTACGTTTTTCTTTCTTTGCCGTGTTGGTCAGCACAAAAACAAAACAAAAATGGCATCAACAAAATATTCGTGTATCACAAAGGCTAAGGATTGGATCGCCAAGAATTCACGTAGCACCTCTATGCTCTCGGCAAAATCTTCGCTGTTCTCTTCTTTATATTTCTTTATTTCGGCAGTATGATGTAATATATATATATATATATATCACATAGGGGAGGGGAAACCCTAAAGCTAAAGATTACCGACCTTCATATATTTCCTAATTTAGTTAATTAAGAGCCTAGTTCGCTTCATCGCATGTTAAATACACAAATGTGGGCTCACTAAGCTCTTCATCCACCCACCGCCAAGGCGCTGATAAAGAACGATATAGGGGAGCGGAAACCCTAAAGCTAAAGATTACCGACCTTCATATATTTCCTAATTTAGTTGATTAAGAGTCCTAGTTTGCTTCATCGCATGTTGAATACAAAAACATGGGCCCACTAAGCTCTTCATCCACCCACCGCCAAGGCGCTGATAAAGAACGATATGGGAGAGCGGAAACCCTAAAGCTAAAGATTACCGACCTTCGTATATTTCCTAATTTAGTTCTTTATATAGGGGAGCGGAAACCCTAAAGCTAAAGATTACCGACCTTCATATATTTCCTAATTTAGTTGATTAAGAGTCCTAGTTCGCTTCATCGCATGTTGAATACAAAAACGTGGGCCCACTAAGCTCTTCATCCACCCACCGCCAAGGCGCTGATAAAGAACGATTTTTGGGTACCATGGTTTTATTTTTAATACTAAAAATAGCCTTCCTAATTAAGTTAGTGTAATCATTAGTTAGTGTAATTAAATTAGGTTAATTAGTGTTAGTGTAAGATAAAATCAATAATTATTTTTCTTAAAACTAGCATAAGAGCTTCTCCAATGGAATGTATGTGAAGATAAATGTCTAAGTCCACATAGGATAGACATTCATTTTCCCTAAAAATCTTCTCCAACCCAATTTTTTAAATCAATGTGAAGATGACATGGATTAATTTTTGTTAGACATTGTCAAGGTAAATGTCAAGTTTTAGACATTCACCTTGATAATGTCAAGCTATCCTAGTAAGCTTTTGCTTCCTAAAATTAATTATAATATATTAAATAACCCTCTTTAGAGAGTGCGAATTCGTGTACACTCCTTAACGAGTGTATATCTCACATTTTAATCTCTACCCTTGATTGAATTTAAGGAGTTATGTAACGAGGGTCGTGATTCTAAACATGGAGGGTAATGGGGTCATCCGTTAAATAATCAACCAATCAGAAGACTATGTGAAATATACACTCGTTAGAGGAGTGTGAACGGATTTGGACTCCTCTTTAGGTGTAATAAAATCTAAAATTTACTAAAAATAAAAAATGCATTTAATTCATAAAAAATCACCAACAACACCATTGGAGATGAAATGTTTTTTCCCCCTAAACCTCTCTACACACACAACACTCGTGTTTTTGCTAGCTTTTGAAAATTCTTCTTTTTAATTATTTGTGTGAACTTGAAAATTCTCCTTTTAATTATTATTTGTGTGAATTTCAAAAACATGAGTAGCTAATTTTCTTATTGATTGAGGATGAATTCCTAGTTCTTAACATGTTTTGAGTTTTGTTTCAATTCTATCTTGAGATTTTTCACATGATTATCGATTGTTTTTACTAATAGGAATGTTTATTCATTCATGATTGATTGATAGATTGTTTAGAGTGCACGCTAAATTGATTTGTTAGTTTAATCTAAATCTAGTATAAGTTAGGGAATAAGTAATCGTTCTCGACACTTTACACAAGTAGAAAACACGAGACCTTGCGGAGGGATTCCGTGGAGCGATTGTGTGTAAAAACAACGCTAGAAAGTGGACCAAGCGAACCGAGTTTAACTACTAGTACTAAACCTAAATTCATAGATCTTAATGCATTCGGGGAATTACATCTTGTAAGCGAACCTCAAGGTGGTTCTTTTGAATAGAAACTATAACTAAGCGGACTTGTTACTCGGTGAAATAAGGGATTTTGGGGCTAGCTAAGCGGACTGCTATCCTACGGTTGGTGATAATCTGTGACTAATAACAAGTAGAAAAGAACATAACTTGATTCATTGTTTTGCAACGAAGAATGATTCCTTGATCTTGTCTCTCTTATTGCTTTCAACTTTATCTTTTAATTGCTTTGTTTATTTTCTTTTGCTTTTTACACCCCCTTTTGTGACAATTTTTACAACTAGAATCTCTTGCTCCTCGTGGGAACGAACTTGACTTCCATTATATTATTTTTAATTGAGTGGAAATAAGATATTAATTTGATTGCACCTACGACACGCATCATTGCCACACAATGCTTATATCCATCATTGGTTATATGATCTAAACTCTCATTTCAATCATTGAAACATCTTAGAGGATATTTCGTCAAAGTAAGCAATTTTCAAAATGATTGAAACGTGTCATGACTTTCGTCACTAGGTAAAAATGTACTTGGCCAAAGCAAAAGCTTACCAACACATATTTCGAGAAATAGATAGGCGAGTTAAACTCGACTCGAAATAGAAAATGTTTATAATCAAAGTCTATATAAAAAAAACGACTTGTCTCAAAATATGAGATAGAGTAGATAGACTTTTGAGTGATAGATAAGTTCAAGTATCCACATACCTTTGGTCGATGAAGATCCACCAGTTCCTTGAGTAGTCATTCGTCTTGTATGATGATTGCCATGGAGTTCTTGAGCTCAACTATACGTTCTATCCTAGTCTGAGACTTAGCTATAGTAGACTAGAAATCGAGACTTATAGTTTTGATCACTAACATTGACAAACATGCTTGAGATAGCAACGCATGAGAGTTCGACTGAGCAATGTTCTAACAAGAAATATGAATGTGAAGAGAAGGGAAGGGAAGAGAAGGTAAATGAGTGGACCAGAGAGTAGATCTATTTACATTTCAAATGACCAGCCTACCTGATAGACACATTTTTGTGTCTGATATAATCTCAATTGTATATATTGTTAGTGCTCGATTTTGTATTTATTATGGTTTTTTATGTTTTTGTAGGTATTTTTGGAGAAATAAGCTTTTGCGAGAAAATTGGCCCGAAAAGTGGTATTTGCGCTCGTGGGAGAAGATTACTATTCGGACCCCTCATTTGGATAAGGGGCACCTCAATTACTAAGGGGCTTCCACTTGTTATTTACACCCCAGGACACCCCAAGTGCTAAAGGGAGACCAGTCACGGATAAGGGGAGGTCATCCCTTTCATTTTGAATTATAATTTGGCGGGAACATATTTCGAGTTGCAACTTCCTGTTTTGTGTTTGAACGAGATTTGCTCGTGGGTTTTCAATGGAACAAATTTGGTTTGGGCTGTCCTGCGAACAGGGTTGGTGATGCATTCGGACGGGAAGATTATCATGGGTTCACGATAAAACATGGGAGGAGAATTTATATCGGCGTGGAGGAGTTTTGATCGGATTTTGACGAGAACTTCTCGGATTTTCTCGCGGCTTTGGGTTGGTACGGCCCTGTTAACATAAAACAGGGTTTGTATGAGTTTGTAACTCGTTAAATAAGGGAAGGTCTACGTGTAACTCGTTAAACAGGGGAAGAATCCTTTCTCGGGGATGTTTTGGTTCAAAACTGGAAAGTACGTTGAGGAAATATACTCTGCTAGATTTGATCACATGTTTAGAAAATTCTGGAGATATTCATACGCGGAAAGAAGAGCATAAAAGGGAGGAAAGACCGAGACTTGAGGAGAAGGAAAAGATAGATAAACTCGGATTTAACCGAGTTATATGGACACTGGATTGTATATAAAGCGTGGGTAGTATCACAAGGAAGAAGTGGAGACCTTTGGGGTAGTTAAAGAGCTCGAACCAAGGCAGCAGAGGCGTGTTTGATCATCACAAAGGCACAGGAGAAGAAGAAGAAGAACATCACTAAAAGAAGGTCGCGAGAATCCGTGGCCTTTAGTTTCAAATTTAATCAATTTGTAACAGTTCTGTAACAATTTTTCCAACAATTAATCGAATTGTAACAGTTCGTTAGGGTTCCTCAGAACGGTGACTTTTGTAACAATTATATACATTACAAAGTCATTTGCTTTAGTAGTTTTCTCTTGTTTTTCACCCTTTTGAGCTATGAACACCTACTTTGAGCACGTGAATAACATGAGGAGCTAAACCCCTTAGCCGAGGCGACGGAGGAAGCCATTGTTCCATGAAGAGTGGTATATTTCTATTTTAATTAATTTTTGCAATTTCTTTTATGATTATTTGCATGGAACTAATATTGGAAACGGATTTTTATTGAGTGATTGTGATTCGTTTTGATGGAGCATGCTTAGTTTAAGACTTTTGATGTTTCATGCTTAGTGTTTACAATTGTTACTTTGAAAATCTACTTGAGGCAATAAATTAGAATCACTTCAAACGCAAAGAATTGCATGAGTATTGATTAGATTGAATCACTTAATTGGTCAATGGTGGAATCCTGAGTTTCGGTGCTTTTTATAATCTTGATAACAACTTTGATTGAGTTTTCTATTTTACTTTGAGTCTAAAACGAATCTTCACAAGTCTGAGTGAACGACATCTTTTACTACCACTTTCTACAACAACAAAAAACCACATCAATTTTTGGCGCCGCCGACGCGGACTTGTTTTTAGATTTGTTTTTAGGTTTTTAGTGATTTTTATTCTTTTGTTCTATTTTACGTTTTCTTGGTGATGATAATTTCAATTGAGTTGTAGTAATTAGGTTCGTTGAGACTTGTGAAAGCAAAAGATTTTAGATTTAATAAAAATTCAAAATAAAGAAAATTTGATTCAAGATTGATTTCAAGATATTAGGAATATAACCAAGACACTAGAATCCACTATTACACATGAATGATATCAAATATTTCATAACTCTAATTATCCTTTTAATCCTTTATTTCTTAATCCACAAATAATCAGACATATTCTCAAAAATTAATTGTATCCCTAAGCATAGATTATCTAACCAAAGCATAACCTATCTAATTGATCACAACTAATGAAGAAAATTATGTAAACTTTGAAGAACTCTGCAAAAGCAGTGATTGAGTGAATTATAATTAAATATTAGAGAAAATAAAATAGTTACCCATTGTTCATGTGTGAATAGCTTCATCCATTGCCTTGGTTACAAGAGAATTAGCCGCTCATCATGTTGGAAACACGCTCAAAATTTGATTTCATTTATGCTCAAAGGGTTACAAATGATGAATATGGAGAAAATGATGAAAATTGGGTTTTGCAACAGTTATAGATGTTGCAAAACTGCATACAAGGAAGGGTTGAAACTGTTACAAATTTTAAGTCTACCTCCCTCCGTATTACGACGCACGGGTGTGGGTCTGTTCTCGTTGAAGAACGACTGTCCTTGAGAGTCATTCTTCACGTTCTTGGTTCAAGCGGACAGCAGCACTCAATTTTCTCGAAACTTAATTTTAGAGCTATTGTAGCGTACCAATCTCTCCCAAACTATCTCGTCCCTCCTCGTGGTGCACACAACCCTTTATATAGTCGCATGGGCATCAAAATATCACTCAATATCTTCAAATGATTCTCCATTACTCAAGCATCGATAAGAAAATATTCTCGGGTATTTTCTTTCCATTTTTTAGAAAGCACGCGTCTCGTGGCAATCCAACTCACTCCAAAATATCCCTGTTTAACTCATTCACGTTCCACAAGTCTTTCAAACACGCTCAAATACTTTGTAAACCCGTGACATACCCATTCAAACCCGTGCTCCTCTGTTTTCTTCTCGTGGAATATCCAGGCCAAATCTAGTCGAACAAAAGGCCTATATACCCCTGTTTATCCAAGAGGAACATACCCAATGAGTTTCGGCCATTGAATCTCCCTTAAAACGCCTTCAAATATTCGACCAAAATCTGCCGGGCGAAACCCTTTTTCCCGCCATTTCTCAAAATTTGAAATAAGGAAGAAGGTCACCCCTTATCCAGTGGTCGCCCCTTATCCGTTTCGGAGTCCGAATAACAAATGTCCTCGGGGGTGCTCCGAGCAACTTTTCGAGCCGAATTTTCCAAAAATATTTATTTCAAAAATACCTAAAAATACATAAAAACACAATATTAGTACAAAAATCGAGTTCCAACAATAGAGACAATGAGGACAATTGGACACAAAAAATGTGTCTATCAAATACCCCCAAACTTATTATTTGCTAGTCCTCGAGCAAATTTATTCTAGAAAATAAAAATCATTTGAACCCCTAGGTGGCCCTAGAGGCGGAGTGTTGTCTCCGGAGGGTTTACCAGAGGTGTACCCACAAAACCTTTACCTGCACCCTAGCTATCTACACGTAACCTTGGAAGGCACTAAAGAATCTCTTTGGTTGGCATACTTATTGACTACGGGGAGGAAGTACCCGATGCGAAATTCCAATTCTTTGTACACGAGTTTGCACCCAAGCATACCAAAATTCATATAAAGTGACAGAGCTCTACTCGGATAGTCGCACTATGGACATCAATACCGGAGTCAAAACTAATCACATGGATAGATCAAGAAGATGGATATAGAGAAAACATAGATGGTTTTGATGTTTACTAAGTGATTGGTGTTTCCCATATCCTGTCTCAAGGCCTCCGCCAAAATGAACCTATCCTAATGGTGAGATACTAGTCGACTAATATCAACACAACCGGCATATACAAGGGAACCAGTGGTTGACAATCCTAATTCTAGATCAACACGTCCTGGCATATACAAGGGAACCACGGTCGATTTATTCACGAACATTAATATATTTTTTAAGCGCATGATTAGATCTTTTGGATCCAAGCGCATGCTTCTTGTCGCCAGATTACATGATAGTTCCGTGGATCCCGCATTCCACGCTTGTTTAGG
Organism: Papaver armeniacum; assembly: GCA_023531295.1. Taxonomy (NCBI): domain Eukaryota; kingdom Viridiplantae; phylum Streptophyta; class Magnoliopsida; order Ranunculales; family Papaveraceae; genus Papaver; species Papaver armeniacum. The sequence goes on from JAJJWW010012530.1 coordinate 467,449, forward strand.
CGACGGAGACAGGGAAAACACACACATATTGCTATTCCCAAGTGTTAATTTTATTCCGTTTGGTCTAATGGTCTGGTCTCACTTTTTTTTTTTTTTTTTTTTTTTTTTTCCAATAATTTTCAACTTTTTCACTTTTTTTTTTTTGGGTATCTCAATCACTCTAATTCACCCTAGCATCGGTAACAACTTGATTCGTGGGCCCCACCTAATCACTTAGAGAAACATAGTTTAAAAAAAACAAAATAAAAATAAAAACAGAAGTGAAAAGGACTCAATGAGATATGGTGAAACTATCATGTTATTTCTAACACCGAGCTCGTGCTTTTATGAATAGACTCTTTAGATGTTGCCATCTAATCGATTGGTTCCTCAACTCCTTCAACCAAAATGCTTCCATCCACTTAGATTGGTTAGTGCCGACCTTAATAAACATAAATTTCTAGGCTCGGAGTTTATTTATTGCAACTAAAAACTAACAAGAAGTTTCTTCCCACCCCCAAACTTAAATCTAACATTGTCCTCAATGTTTCTAATGAAAGAGCAATACCAAAAAATAAAGTAACATGAGGAATCAAGAAAGAAAGAAGTCGGAAAGATAGTACACGGGTGAAGAGAGAAATCAAAACTAATATACAACATACAATCGCCTTGATGGTCAATCAAGGGTAAACAGGTCCTCCAGAGGACCTCCTCAACATCACCCGTAGGAAAGGGCTCTAAAAAGGGTTTCAATCTCTTACCGTTAACCTTCGAAGAACTACTACCATCCGGGTGTCTCGATCTCAACAGCTCCATGAGGAAATACGGTGCGAACAATAAAAGGACCCGTCCACCGAGAACGTAACTTCCCCGGGAAAAGATGCAAGCGGGTATCATACGGAAGAACTTTTTGACACGGAGAAAATGACTTAGTAAAATATTTCTATCATGCACAAGTTTCATTTTGTTCTTATACTCCTTCGCACCATCGTAAGCATCTATACGAATCTCGTCCAACTCATTGAGCTAGAGTTTCCTATGGGCTCCTGCCTTGTCAAGTGAAAAATTTAGTCGCTTAATGCCCAATAAGCTCTATGTTCTAACTCAACGGGTAAATGACATGCCTTGCCATAAACAAGCCGATAAGGCGACATTCCAATAGGGGTTTTAAACGCGAGACGGTAAGCCCATAAGGCATCGGTAAGCCTAGACGACCGGTCTTTCCGATTAGGATTAACTGTTTTTTCTAATATACGTTTTATCTCCCTATTGGACACCTCTACCCGACCACTAGTCTCGTGGATGATACGGTAGCTACCTTATGTGTAATACCATATTTCTTCATCAGAAGCCTAAAAGGTCCATTGCAAAAGTGCGACCCTCCATCACTAATTATAGCTCGCGGTGTACCAAAACGTGTAAGTATATTATTTTTCAAGAACTCAATCACAACCCTATGGTCATTGGTTTTACACGCAACCGCCTCAATCCACTTAGAGACATAGTCTACGGCGACAAGGATGTATAGGTTACCAAAGGAATTAGGAAACGGACCCATAAAGTCAATACCCCACACATCAAAGACCTCAACGATTAAAATAGGGTTCAAGGGCATCATGTTCCTACGGGAAATGGTTCCTAATTTCTGGCAACGTTCACAAGTAACACAGTAACTGTGGGAGTCTTTAAACAATGACGGCCAGTAGAATCCACACTGCAATATCTTAGCAGCAGTCTTCTTAGAACTAAAGTGACCCCCACAAGCATGATCATGACAAAAGGAAATAATATTGGACTGGTCACTCTCAGGTATACATCTCCTAATAATCTGGTCTGGACAATACTTAAATAAATAAGGATCATCCCAAAAGAAGTGCTTAACCTCGGCTAAAAACCTAGAACGATCTTGTTTACCCCAATGTTGGGGCATTCGACCCAATAACAAGATAGTTCACTATATTTGCATACCAAGGTGATTGGGAAACAGAGAACAATTGTTCATCAGAAAGCTATCCCTTATATGAAGGGAATCATCGGGGGAACTAACAACTAGCCTAGACAAGTGGTCCGCCACTACATTTTCTCGCACCCTTTTTGTCTCTAATCTCTGGACAAAATTCTTGTAATAAAAGGATCCATCTAATCAATCTAGGTTTGGTATCCTTCTTAGACAAAAGGTATTTCAAAGCAGCATGATCAGTATAGATTACGATCTTAGATCCTAAGAGATAGGGTCTAAACTTGTCTAAGGCAAACACAATGGCCAACAGTTCCTTTCTCTGTAGTGGTATAGTTCAACTGGGCATCATTCAAGTTTTGCTAGCATAATAAATCACATGAAGTAATTTGTTTTCTCATTTGTCCTAGCACAACACCAATAGCATAATCTGAAGCATCGCAAATGATCTCAAAGGGTAGGTTCCAGTTAGGTGCCTGGACTATGGGTGCGGTAGTGAGTAAAGTCTTAAGCTTCTCAAAAGCCTCTAAACAAGCATCATCAAAGACAAACTTAACATCTTTTGCAAGCAAATTGCAAAGAGGTCTAGAAATCAAGCTAAAATCCTTAATGAATCGACGATAAAAACCAAAGATGCCCTAAGAATGACCTAATATGTTTTACGGTTTTTGGGACCTGTAAAGTCTTGATAAGGTCAACTTTGGCTTTATCTACCTCTATACCCTTAGAAGATACGATATGCCCTAAGACAATTCCTGATTGAACCATGAAGTGACATTTTTCCCAATTAAGCACTAAATTCTTTTCCTTACATCTAGTCAACACCAATGACAAATGATGCAAGCACTCATCGAAAGACGAACCAAACACGAAAAATCATCCATAAAGACCTCCAAGAACCGTTCTACCATATCCGAAAATATGCTCATCATGCACTTATTTCGAAAAGTCGCAGGGCGTTACATAGCCCGAAAGGCATGCGTCTATACGCAAAGGTACCAAAGGGGCAGGTAAAAGTGGTTTTCTCCCGGTCTTCTCGGGGCAATAACGATCTGATTATAGCCAGAGTAGCCATCTAAAAAGCAGTAATGACTATGTCCAGCTAATCTCTCTAGCATCTGGTCGATGAAGGGAAGGGGAAAGTGGTCCTTCCTAGTGACCTTGTTCAATTTCCTATAGTCAATACAAACACGCCAACCCGTGGTCACTCGGGTAGGGATTAACTCATTGTTATCATTCTGGACTACAATAATACCGGGATTTCTTGGGAACAACCTGAACGGGGCTGACCCACTTACTCGTCTCCGGGAAATGGGGTAGATAATGCCCGCATCTAACGACCTTAAGGATCTCAGTTCGAACTACTTCTTTCATATTGGGGTTTAGTCTTCGTTGCATCTCCCTAGAAGGTTTGGTATCTTCCTCTAAATAGATCCGATGCATACAAACAAAGAGGACTTATACCCTTAATGTCTGCTATGGTCCACCCTAAAGCTTCCTTGTTGTTTTGAAGGACGGTTACTAGCCTACTTTCCTGATCACTATCCAAGTTGGAAGCAATAATCACAGGTAAAGTTTCAGATGGTCCTAGAAACACATACTTCAGGGTATCTGGCAATGGTTTTAGGTCCAACTTAGGAGGCTCTTCTAACGAAGGAGCTAGGGTAGACTTAGAAACGGGTAGAGGTTCGAACTTGGGTTTCCAGCCATTACTAGTGTCTATCAAAGGGGTTGAATCTAACAAGGCATTCACCTCATTAATCACATCATCATCATCAAAATCAATCCCAAAGTGAGCTAGGCATTTCTCCAAAGGATCTTCTAACAAAGTGTTTGGTAATGACTCCTCGACTAATGTTCCTATCATGTTCACCTCTTCTATGCTTGAGTCATCGAGTTCGGCGGGTAGCTTACTAATATGAAAGACGTTCACTCAATAGTCATATTACCAAAAGACAAGTTCATAATACCGGTTCGACAGGTTAATGATCGCATTGGATGTAGCTAAAAACGGGCGACCTAAAATTACCTGGTATCTGGTTCTCTAGGTCAGGGACAGGTTGGGTATCTAGGATAACAAAATCCACCGGATAAATAAACTTGTCGACCTCTATGAGAACATCCTCGATCACACCCCAAGGAATTTTAACGGACCTATCAGCTAACTGAAGAGTCATCTGGGTAGGTTTCATCTCACCAAGTCCTAGCTTAAGGTACACATGGTATGGAAGTAGGTTCACACTGGCTCCTAAGTCAAGCAAAGCTTTCTCAACACGGTATTCACCTATTGTGCAAGAAATAGTAGGGGACCCTGGGTCCTTATACTTAGGAGTAGTGGTATTCTGAATAATGGAACTCACGTGACTAGCTAAGAAGGCTTTCTTTTGAACACTAAGCTTACGCTTTCGTGTACACAAGTCCTTAAGAAACTTGGCATAAGCGGGAATATGCTTAATCGCATCCAACAATGGGAGGTTGATAGTAACCTGCTTAAAAAACTCCAATATATCATTAAAGTTGGACTCCCTTTTAGTTGGAACTAGCACTTGTGGGAATGGGGCTCTAGGGACAAAGCCTGGTTCAATATGACCCTCATTGGTCTCATTAGAGACTCTATCGCCTCCTTATCATTTTCCGGCTCAGCAGGTGAACTACAAGATGTTCACTATCGTGCATGGTTACCTTGTTGTCTACCACTCTACCGCTCCTAAGGGTTTTTATAGCATTCACATGATGGGATGGTCCTTCACCTACTTGATGAACTCCTCTAGGATTGGGCTGAGTTTGACTAGGTAACTTACCTTTTCCCTCAAAGACTCGTTTATCTGACTAACCTGGGTTTTCAACTCGGAAATAGCCTGAGAGTTAGCATAACCTATATTCTTACTTTCTTCTATCCCTTGCGCAACCATTTGGTTGATCTTTTCAGAGCTTTTAATAAATGAGGCGAGAGTATCCTCTAAACTTGTGATCTTTTTATCCGAAGGGTTCTGAAACTGAGTTTGACCTGAAGGGTTCTTTGCATAACCAAAACCTGGAGGAGGCTGAGGATTACTAGACTGACCTTGATTCTGACCCTTAGACCAAGAAAAATTAGGATGGTTTCTCCAACCAGGGTTGTAGGTTTCTGAGTATGGGTCAAACCTTTGACGGTTCTCAAATCTAGCGTTGTTATAGACAGCATGGGCTTGTTCTTCACTAACCTGACCTTCCCAAAATGAGTTATCGGGCTCTATTCTACAACTAGATACTTGAGAGGTTCTATTAGGTTCACCAAGGGACCTATTTTTAGACTGACCCATTTCCAAAGCTTCTAACCTTCTCGGACAAAGCAAGAAACTTAGCATCTCGACGAAGCTTGTATCTACCACATTGGCGCTACTTCTATTAACCAAGAGTCTTTTTGGGGGTTCAACACAAGATTCCCATTGTTGGGATTTCTCAGCAACAACTCCTAAGAAGGTAAAGGCATCCTCAGCACTTTTACTAGTGAACTCACCAGCACACATAGACTCGACCATGGCTTTGGTCGAATAGTCTAAACCATCATAAATAATCCCTACAAGTTTCATCTTATCAAATCCATGGTGAGGACATCGAGATAGGAGATCATTGAATCTCTAAAAACCTATAAAGAGACTCTCCCTCTTGTTGCACACTAGCACTAATTTTTTCGCCTAATGAAACTGCAGCTTTATGCTTAGGGTAGAATTTCATATAGAAAGCAGCAATAAGTTCTGCCATGTTTCAATGGATCCGGATGGTAGGTTGTTTAGCCAGGTCTTGGCTTTATCTTTTAAGGAAAATGGGAACATCTTAAGTTTCAAAACTTCATCGTAAGGTCTTTTATTCTAACTGTCCCACAAATTTCCTCAAAGTCCCTAATATGAAAATAAGGGTTCTCATCCTCTTTTCCTAAGAATATAGGGATCATCGAAGGATACTAGCTTTTATCTCGAAGTTAGCCGTATTCACGGCAATTTTATGCATGAAGCTCGGTTGGTCCTAGTTGGGAACATGTAATCTTTCAGAGTTGCCATCGTTGGCACAATCGAAGTACTAGGGTATTTTCCTCGCTAAGAGACAGATTTTCAAAACGAAGTTTCCAAAAACGGGGCTCTCAAAAGAAGAGTCTTCGAGTTCCCCGCCTTCGCAAGAAGAACTACTAGGTTTGTCACTAATCAAACGACCTAGAGTGTTTTTTTCCAAGCCCGTTCTTTAAAGACCTGGGCATACACTAAAAAAATAAAACAAAAAGAAAAATCCTAAAAGGAAGGGAAGTTCTATGCAAGCACAAACAAGGCCGACTCCACCACAAAAACCTAATGATATCTAGCAAACAAAAAGCATGATGGCTCCACTTAGATTGTTTTCTAGACCAGCTTCTAATCGTCCGAAAGGGAATTCGTTACAATTTAAGCAAACCTCTCTCGGATCAATCCGAGTCAAAGTAAGTTGAATCAAGGCGAGGGAAGCTCGGTGGAGCTTTGATACCCAAGGCCTTACCGCTATTACAAGGCGGCGCAGTCACGCATTCAACTTCACAGAGACCGTCATGAACTTCAAAGTATGCTAAAAGAGTAACCAATATTTTTCGGAAGACTTTCCTACTAAGCTCGTTACCCTATCGGTCTCGTTCTATTCCAGATTTTAAGGCTTAGGTTCGCGTTAAGTATTGTTTTCCTAAGGCGGGCAAGAAGAGAACGGTGATGAAATCCGAACCCTTATCTTATATGGCCAGTCCTTGCCCTTTACTAGGAAATTAAAAACAGCCGTTTCGTGTCCTCAACATATATTCACACGAAGGAAGACAAGAACTCGCCAGCGTGGGATTCGCGAGTGTTTCGACAAACTTACCTCCCGTACTGGACGGGGGGATGAACCGTTGTAGTCGACTCGGGCCACGACTCCTATGTCATGTACGAACCCGAGGGGCCGAGGTGATATCGTAATCACCGTCCTTCTCTGCAAACAGTTGGATATTTAAAAATAAAAAAAAATAAATAAGGAATGTCCGAATGTCCAAATGTCCAAGTCCAAAAAGTAAAAGAAAAGGAAAGGAAAGTCTAAAAAAAATAAATAAAAATATCTAAAAAATAAATAATAAAAATGCCTCTCTCTTTTTTTTCTCTCTCTTTTATAAAGAATATAAAAAAATCTTCTTCTTTCGCTCCTTTTGCTTTGTCTTTAACTCCAAATCTTTAAGTATCCACCAAAAGCTTTGGCAAATATTTCTTTCGCTCCAAATCCCAAAATCGAAAGGAAAAGACAAAAACCCAAAAACGTAAAGAAGAACAAATAAAAATAAAAACAAATAAAAACCTAAAAAAAAAAAAATTCTAAAAACTCTAGCCTAAAGACAAGTCCGCGTCGCAGCGGCGCCAAAAATTGATGATAATTTCAATTGAGTTGTAGTAATTAGGTTCGTTGAGACTTGTGAAAGCAAAAGATTTTAGATTTAATAAAAATTCAAAATAAAGAAAATTTGATTCAAGATTGATTTCAAGATATTAGGAATATAACCAAGACACTAGAATCCACTATTACACATGAATGATATCAAATATTTCATAACTCTAATTATCCTTTTAATCCTTTATTTCTTAATCCACAAATAATCAGACATATTCTCAAAAATTAATTGTATCCCTAAGCATAGATTATCTAACCAAAGCATAACCTATCTAATTGATCACAACTAATGAAGAAAATTATGTAAACTTTGAAGAACTCGCAAAAGCGTTGATTGAGTGAATTATAATTAAATATTAGAGAAAATAAAATAGTTACCCATTGTTCATGTGTGAATAGCTTCATCCATTGCCTTGGTTACGAGAGAATTAGCCGCTCATCATGTTGGAAACACGCTCAAAATTTGATTTCATTTATGCTCAAAGGGTTACAAATGATGAATATGGAGAAAATGATGAAAATTGGGTTTGCAACAGTTATAGATGTTGCAAACACTGTTACAAGGAAGGGTTGAAACTGTTACAAATTTTAAGTCTACCTCCTCCGTATATTACATACGCACGGCTGTGGGTCTCATATCTTGTTGAAGAACGACTGTCCTTGAGAGTCTGTTCTTCACGTTCTTGGTTCAAAGCAGAAGCATCACTCAATTTTTCGAAACTTAATTTTCCGGCTTATTGTAGCGTACCAATCTCTCCCAAACTATCTCGTCCCTCCTCCGTGGTGCACTAACCCTTTATATAGTCGACTGGGCATCAAAATATCACTCAATATCTTCAAATGATTCTCCATTACTCGGCATCGATAAGAAAATATTCTCGGGTATTTTCTTTCCATTTTTGTAGCGAGCTCATCTTGTCCTGTGGCAACCAACTCACTCCAAAATATCCCCGTTTAACTCATTCACGTTCCACAAGTCTTTCAAACACGCTCAAATACTTTGTAAACCCGTGACATACCCATTCAAACCCGTGCTCCTCTGTTTTCTTCTCGTGGAATATCCACCAAATCTAGATCGAACAAAAGGCCTATATCAAATTTCGTTTATCCAAGAGGAACATACCCAATGAGTTTCGGCCATTGAATCTCCCCGAAACGCCTTCAAATATTCGACCAAAATCTGCCAGGCGAAACCCTTTTTTCCCGCCATTTCTCAAAATTTGAAATAAGGAAGAAGGTCACCCTTATCCAAAGGGTCGCCCCTTATCCGTTTCTGGAGTCCGAATAACAAATGTCCTCCGGGGGTGCTCCGAGCAACTTTTCGAGCCGAATTTTCCAAAAAATATTTATTTCCAAAAATACCTAAAAATACATAAAAACACAATATTAGTACAAAAATCGAGTTCCAACAATAGAGACAATGAGGACAATTCAGACACAAAAATGTGTCTATCAAATACCCCAAACTTATTATTTGCTAGTCCTCGAGCAAATTTATTCTAGAAAATAAAAATCATTTGAACCCCTAGGTGGCCCTAGAGGCGGAGTGTTGTCTCAGGAGGGTTTACCAGAGGTGTACCCACAAAACCTTTACTCCAGACCTAGCTATCTACGCAGAACTTTGGAAGGCACTAAAGAATCTCCTTGGTTGGCATACTTATTGACTACAGGAGGAAGTACCCTGATGCGAAATTCCAATTGATGTACACGAGTTTGCACCCAAGCATACCAAAATTCATATAAAGTGACAGAGCTCTACTCAGATAGTCGCACTATGGACAGCAATATCCCGGAGTCAAAACTAATCACATGGATAGATCAAGAAGATGGATATAGAGAAAAACATAGATGGTTTTGATGTTTACTAAGTGACCTATGTTTCCCATATCTGTCTGAAGGCCTCCGCCAAAATGAACCTATCCTAATGGACTGAGATACTAGTCGACTAATATCAACACAACTGGCATATACAAGGGAACCAGTGGTTGACAATCCTAATTCTAGATCAACACGTCTGGCATATACCTAAGGTCGATTTATTCACTGAACATTAATATATTTTTTTTAACTGCATGATTAGATCTTTTGGATCCAAGCGCATGCTTCTTGTCAGCAGATTACATGATAGTTCCCGTGGATCCTGCATTCCACGCTTGTTTAGGCGACGGAGACAGGGAAAACACACACATATTGCTATTCCCAAGTGTTAATTTTATTCCGTTTGGTCTAATGGTCTGGTCTCACTTTTTTTTTTTTTTTTTTTTTTTTTTTTTTTTTTTTTTTTTTTTTTTTTTTTTTTTTTGGGTATCTCAATCACTCTAATTCACCCTAGCATCGGTAACAACTTGATTCGTGGGCCCCACCTAATCACTTAGAGAAACATAGTTTAAAAAAAACAAAATAAAAATAAAAACAGAAGTGAAAAGGACTCAATGAGATATGGTGAAACTATCATGTTATTTCTAACACCTGAGCTCTGTGCTTTTATGAATAGACTCTTTAGATGTTGCCATCTAATCGATTGGTTCCTCAACTCCTTCAACCAAAATGCTTCCATCCACTTAGATTGGTTAGTGCCGACCTTAATAAACATAAATTTCTAGGCTCGAGTTTATTTATTGCAACTAAAAACTAACAAGAAGTTTCTTCCCACCCCCAAACTTAAATCTAACATTGTCCTCAATGTTTCTAATGAAAGAGCAATACCAAAAAATAAAGTAACATGAGGAATCAGTAAAGAAAGAAGTCGGAAAGATAGTACCTGGGTGAAGAGAGAAATCAAAAACTAATATACAACATACAATCGCCTTGATGGTCAATCAAGGGTAAACAGTGGTCCTCCGGAGGGACCTCCTCAACATCACCTGTAGGAAAGGGCTCTAAAAAGGGTTTCAATCTCTTACCGTTAACCTTCGAAGAACTACTACCATCCGGTGTCTCGATCTCAACAGCTCCATGAGGAAATACAGTGCGAACAATAAAAGGACCCGTCCACCGAGAACGTAACTTCCAAGGGAAAAGATGCAAGCGGGTATCATACGTAAGAACTTTTTGACTGGAGAAAATGACTTAGTAAAATATTTCTATCATGCACAAGTTTCATTTTGTTCTTATACTCCTTCGCACTATCGTAAGCATCTATACGAATCTCGTCCAACTCATTGAGCTAGAGTTTCCTATGGGCTCCTGCCTTGTCAAGTGAAAAATTTAGTTGCTTAACAGCCCAATAAGCTCTATGTTCTAACTCAACAGGTAAATGACATGCCTTGCCATACACAAGCCGATAAGGCGACATTCCAATAGGGGTTTTAAACGCAGCGACGGTAAGCCCATAAGGCATCGGTAAGCCTAGACGACCGGTCTTCCGATTAGGATTAACTGCTTTTTTCTAATATACGTTTTATCTCCCTATTGGACACCTCTACCCGACCACTAGTCCGTGGATGATACGGGGTAGCTACCTTATGTGTAATACCATATTTCTTCATCGAAGCCTAAAAGGTCCATTGCAAAAGTGCGACCCTCCATCACTAATTATAGCTCGCGGTGTACCAAAACGTGTAAGTATATTATTTTTCAAGAACTCAATCACAACCCTATGGTCATTGGTTTTACACGCAACCGCCTCAATCCACTTAGAGACATAGTCTACGGCGACAAGGATGTATAGGTTACCAAAGGAATTAGGAAACGGACCCATAAAGTCAATACCCCACACATCAAAGACCTCAACGATTAAAATAGGGTTCAAGGGCATCATGTTCCTACGGAAATGGTTCCTAATTTCTCGGCAACGTTCACAAGTAACACAAAGAATCGTGGGAGTCTTTAAACAATGACGGCTAGTAGAATCCACACCGCAATATCTTAGCAGCAGTCTTCTTAGCACTAAAGTGACCCCCACAAGCATGATCATGACAAAAGGAAATAATACTTTGGACTGGTCACTCTCGGTGTATACATCTCCTAATAACTGTCTGGACAATACTTAAATAAATAAGGATCATCCCAAAAGAAGTGCTTAACCTCGGCTAAAAACCTAGAACGATCTTGTTTACCCCAATGTTGGGGCATTCGACCAAGAACAAGATAGTTCACTATATTTGCATACCAAGGTGATTGGGAAACAGAGAACAATTGTTCATCAGAAAGCTATCCCTTATATGAAGGGAATCATCGGGGAACTAACAACTAGCCTAGACAAGTGGTGCCACTACATTTTCTCGCACCCTTTTTGTCTCTAATCTCTGGACAAAATTCTTGTAATAAAAGGATCCATCTAATCAATCTAGGTTTGGTATCCTTCTTAGACAAAAGGTATTTCAAAGCAAAGCATGATCAGATAGATTACGATCTTAGATCCTAAGAGATAGGGTCTAAACTTGTCTAAGGCAAACACAATGGATAACAGTTCCTTCTCTGTAGTGGTATAGTTCAACTGGGCATCATTCAGAGTTTTGCTAGCATAATAAATCACATGAAGTAATTTGTTTTCTCGCTGTCCTAGCACAACACCAATAGCATAATCTGAAGCATCGCACATGATCTCAAAGGGTAGGTTCCAGTTAGGTGCCTGGACTATGGGTGCGGTAGTGAGTAAAGTCTTAAGCTTCTCAAAAGCCTCTAAACAAGCATCATCAAAGACAAACTTAACATCTTTTGCAAGCAAATTGCAAAGAGGTCTAGAAATCAAGCTAAAATCCTTAATGAATCGACGATAAAAACCAGCATGCCCTAAGAATGACCTAATATGTTTTACGGTTTTTGGGACCTGTAAAGTCTTGATAAGGTCAACTTTGGCTTTATCTACCTCTATACCCTTAGAAGATACGATATGCCCTAAGACAATTCCTGATTGAACCATGAAGTGACATTTTTCCCAATTAAGCACTAAATTCTTTTCCTTACATCTAGTCAACACCAATGACAAATGATGCAAGCACTCATCGAAAGACGAACCAAACACTGAAAAATCATCCATAAAGACCTCCAAGAACCGTTCTACCATATCTGAAAATATGCTCATCATGCAACGCCGAAAAGTCGCAGGGCGTTACATAGCCCGAAAGGCATGCGTCTATACGCAAAGGTACCAAAGGGGCAGGTAAAAGTGGTTTTCTCCTGGTCTTCTGGGGCAATAACGATCCGATTATAGCCGAGTAGCCATCTAAAAAGCAAGAATGACTATGTCCACTAATCTCTCTAGCATCCGGTCGATGAAGGAAGGGGAAAGTGGTCCTTCCTAGTGACCTTGTTCAATTTCCTATAGTCAATACAAACACGCCAACCCGTGGTCACTCGGGTAGGGATTAACTCATTGTTATCATTCGGGACTACGTAATACCGGATTTCTTGGGAACAACCCGAACGGGGCTGACCCACTTAACTGTCCGAAATGGGGTAGATAATGCCCGCATCTAATGACTTAAGGATCTCGGTTCGAACTACTTCTTTCATATTGGGGTTTAGTCTTCGTTGCATCTCCCTAGAAGGTTTGGTATCTTCCTCTAAATAGATCCGATGCATACAAACAAGAGGGACTTATACCCTTAATGTCCGCTATGGTCCACCCTAAAGCTTCCTTGTTGTTTTGAAGGACGGTTACTAGCCTACTTTCCTGATCACTATCCAAGTTGGAAGCAATAATCACAGGTAAAGTTTTAGATGGTCCTAGAAACACATACTTCAGGGTATCTGGCAATGGTTTTAGGTCCAACTTAGGAGGCTCTTCTAACGAAGGAGCTAGGGTAGACTTAGAAACGGGTAGAGGTTCGAACTTGGGTTTCCAGACATTACTAGTGTCTATCAAAGGGGTTGAATCTAACAAGGCATTCACCTCATTAATCACATCATCATCATCAAAATCAATCCCAAAGTGAGCTAGGCATTTCTCCAAAGGATCTTCTAACAAAGTGTTTGGTAATGACTCCTCGACTAATGTTCCTATCATGTTCACCTCTTCTATGCTTGAGTCATCGAGTTCAGCGGGTAGCTTACTAATATGAAAGACGTTCAGCTCAATAGTCATATTACCAAAAGACAAGTTCATAATACCAGTTCGACAGTTAATGATCGCATTGGATGTAGCTAAACGGGCGACCTAAAATTACCGTATCTGGTTCTCTAGGTCGTGACAAGTTGGGTATCTAGGATAACAAAATCCACCGGATAAATAAACTTGTCGACCTCTATGAGAACATCCTCGATCACACCCCGAGGAATTTTAACGGACCTATCGCCTAATCGAAGAGTCATCTGGGTAGGTTTCATCTCACCAAGTCCTAGCTTAAGGTACACATGGTATGGAAGTAGGTTCACACTGGCTCCTAAGTCAAGCAAAGCTTTCTCAACACGGTATTCACCTATTGTGCAAGAAATAGTAGGGGACCCTGGGTCCTTATACTTAGGAGTAGTGGTATTCTGAATAATGGAACTCACGTGACTAGCTAAGAAGGCTTTCTTTTGAACACTAAGCTTACGCTTTCGTGTACACAAGTCCTTAAGAAACTTGGCATAAGCGGAATCGCTTAATCGCATCCAACAATGGGAGGTTGATAGTAACTCGCTTAAAAACTCCAATATATCATTAAAGTTGGACTCCCTTTAGTTGGAACTAGCAACTGTGGGAATGGGGCTCTAGGGACAAAGCCCTGGTTCAATATGACCCTCATTGGTCTCATTAGAGACTCTATCAGTCTCCTTATCATTTTCCGGCTACAGGTGAACTACAAAGATGTTCACTATCGTGCATGGTTACCTTGTTGTCTACCACTCTACCGCTCCTAAGGGTTTTTATAGCATTCACATGATGGGATGGTCCTTCACCTACTTGATGAACTCCTCTAGGATTGGGCTGAGTTTGACTAGGGGACTTACCTTTTTTCCTCAAAGACTCGTTTATCCGACTAACCCGGGTTTTCAATTTCGGAAATAGCCCGAGAGTTAGCATAACCTATATTCTTACTTTCTTCTATCCCTTGTGCAACCATTTGGTTGATTTTTTCAGAGCTTTTAATAAATGAAAGATATCCTCTAAACTTGTGATCTTTTATCCGAAGGGTTCTCAAACTGAGTTTGACCCGAAGGGTTCTTTTATAACCAAAACCCGGAGGAGGCTGAGGATTACTAGACTGACCTTGATTCCGACCCTTAGACCAAGAAAAATTAGGATGGTTTCTCCAACCAGGGTTGTAGGTTTCTCGAGTATGGGTCAAACCTTTGACGGTTCTCAAATCTAGCGTTGTTATAGACAAGATGGGCTTGTTCTTCACTAACCCGACCTTCCCAAAATGAGTTATCGGGCTCTATTCTACAACTAGATACTTGAGAGGTTCTATTAGGTTCACCAAGGGACCTATTTTTAGATGACCCATTTCCAAAGCTTCTAACCTTCTCGGACAAAGCACCAAACTTAGCATCCGACCCGAAGCTTGTATCTACCACATTGGCGCTACTTCTATTAACCAAGAGTCTTTTTGGGGTTCAACACAAGATTCCCATTGTTGGGATTTCTCAAAGAACAACTCCTAAGAAGGTAAAGGCATCCTCAAGCACTTTTACTAGTGAACTCACCAAAGACACATAGACTCGACCATGGCTTTGGTCGAATAGTCTAAACCATCATAAATAATCCCTACAAGTTTCATCTTATCAAATCCATGGTGAGGACACCGAGATAGGAGATCATTGAATCTCTCTAAAAACCTATAAAGAGACTCTCCCTCTTGTTGCACACTAGCACTAATTTTCTCGCCTAACAATTGCAGCTTTATGCTTAGGGTAGAATTTCATATAGAAAGCGGCAATAAGTTCCTGCCATGTTTCAATGGATCAGGATGGTAGGTTGTTTAGCTGTGTCTTGGCTTTATCTTTTAAGGAAAATGGGAACATCTTAAGTTTCAAAACTTCATCAGTAAGGTCTTTTATTCTAAACTGTCCCACAAATTTCCTCAAAGTCCCTAATATGAAAATAAGGGTTCTCATCCTCTTTCCTAAGAATATAGGGATCATCCGAAGGATACTAGCTTTTATCTCAAAGTTAGCCGTATTGGCCGGGCAATTTTATGCATGAAGCTCGGTTGGTCCCAGTTGGGAACATGTAATATTTCAAAGTTGCCATCGTTGGCACAACTCGAAGTACTAGGGGTATTTTCCTCGCTAAGAGACAAGATTTTCAAACTGAAGTTTCCAAAAACGGGGCTCTCAAAAGAAGAGTCTTCGAGTTCCCCGCCTTCGCAAGAAGAACTACTAGGTTTGTCACTAATCAAACGACCTAGAGTGTTTCTTTTCCAAGCCCGTTCTTTAAAGACCTCGGGCATACACTAAAAAAATAAAACAAAAAGAAAAATCCTAAAAGGAAGGGAAGTTCTATGCAAGCACAAACAAGGCCGACTCCACCACAAACAAACCTAATGATATCTAGCAAACAAAAAGCATGATGGCTCCACTTAGATTGTTTTCTAGACCAGCTTCTAATCGTCCGAAAGGGAATTCGTTACAATTTAAGCAAACCTCTCTGGATCAATCCGAGTCAAAGTAAGTTGAATCAAGGCGAGGGAAGCTCAGTGGAGCTTTGATACCCAAGGCCTTACCGCTATTACAAGGCGGCGCAGTCACGCATTCAACTTCACAGACCGTCATGAACTTCAAAGTATGCTAAAAGAGTAACCAATATTTTTCGGAAGACTTTCCTACTAAGCTCGTTACCCTATCGGTCTCGCTCTATTCCAGATTTTAAGGCTTAGGTTCGCGTTAAGTATTGTTTTCCTAAGGCGGGCAAGAAGAGAACGGTGATGAAATCCGAACCCTTATCTTATATGGCCAGTCCTTGCCCTTTACTAGAAATTAAAAACAGCCTGTTTTGTCCTCAACATATATTCACACGAAGGAAGACAAGAACTCGCTAGCGTGGGATTCGCGAGTGTTTCGACAAACTTACCTCCCGTACCGGACGGGGATGAACCGTTGTAGTCGACTCGGGCCCACGACTCCTATGTCATGTACGAACCCGAGGGGCCGAGGTGATATCGTAATCACCGTCCTTCTCTCGCAAAACAGTTGGATATTTAAAAATAAAAAAAAATAAATAAGGAATGTCCGAATGTCCAAATGTCCAAGTCCAAAAAGTAAAAGAAAAGGAAAGGAAAGTCTAAAAAAATAAATAAAAATATCTAAAAAATAAATAATAAAAATGCCTCTCTTTTTTTTTTCTCTCTTTTATAAAGAATATAAAAAAATCTTCTTCTTTCGCTCCTTTTGCTTTGTCTTTAACTCCAAATCTTTAAGTATCCACCAAAAGCTTTGGCAAATATTTCTTTCGCTCCAAATCCCAAAATCTGAAAGGAAAAGACAAAAACCCAAAAACGTAAAAAGAACAAATAAAAATAAAAACAAATAAAAACCTAAAAAAATTCTAAAAACTCTAGCCTAAAGACAAGACCGCGTAAAGCAATGGGCGCCAAAAATTGATGATAATTTCAATTGAGTTGTAGTAATTAGGTTCGTTGAGACTTGTGAAAGCAAAAGATTTTAGATTTAATAAAAATTCAAAATAAAGAAAATTTGATTCAAGATTGATTTCAAGATATTAGGAATATAACCAAGACACTAGAATCCACTATTACACATGAATGATATCAAATATTTCATAACTCTAATTATCCTTTTAATCCTTTATTTCTTAATCCACAAATAATCGACATATTCTCAAAAATTAATTGTATCCCTAAGCATAGATTATCTAACCAAAGCATAACCTATCTAATTGATCACAACTAATGAAGAAAATTATGTAAACTTTGAAGAACTCTCGCAAAAGCGGTGATTGAGTGAATTATAATTAAATATTAGAGAAAATAAAATAGTTACCCATTGTTCATGTGTGAATAGCTTCATCCATTGCCTTGGTTACGAGAGAATTAGCCGCTCATCATGTTGGAAACACGCTCAAAATTTGATTTCATTTATGCTCAAAGGGTTACAAATGATGAATATGGAGAAAATGATGAAAATTGGGTTTGCAACAGCTTATAGATGTTGCAAAAACTGTTACAAGGAAGGGTTGAAACTGTTACAAATTTTAAGTCTACCTCCTCCGTATTATGACGCACGCTGTGGGTCTCATATCGTTGAAGAACGATCGTCCTTGAGAGTACGATTTCACGTTCTTGGTTCAAAGAAATAGCCAGAAGACTCAATTTTCTCGAAACTTAATTTTCCGGCTATTGTAGCGTATTCAATCTCTCCCAAACTATCTGTCCCTCCTCTCGTGGTGCACCGTAACCCTTTATATAGTCGATGTGGCATCAAAATATCACTCAATATCTTCAAATGATTCTCCATTACTCGGCATTGATAAGAAAATATTCTCGGGTATTTTCTTTCCATTTTTGTAGCAAAGACGCGTCTGTGGCAATCCAACTCACTCCAAAATATCCCCGTTTAACTCATTCACGTTCCACAAGTCTTTCAAACACGCTCAAATACTTTGTAAACCCGTGACATACCCATTCAAACCCGTGCTCCTCTCGTTTTCTTCTCGTGGAATATCCGGCCAAATCTAGTCGAACAAAAGGCCTATACCATTTCGTTTATCCAAGAGGAACATACCCAATGAGTTTCGGCCATTGAATCTCCCCAAACGCCTTCAAATATTCGACCAAAATCTGCCAGGCGAAACCCTTTTTTCCCGCCATTTCTCAAAATTTGAAATAAGGAAGAAGGTCACCCCTTATCCAGTGGTCGCTCCTTATCCGTTTCACGAGTCCGAATAACAAATGTCCTCCGGGGTGCTCCGAGCAACTTTTCGAGCCGAATTTTCCAAAAAATATTTATTTCAAAAATACCTAAAAATACATAAAAACACAATATTAGTACAAAAATCGAGTTCCAACAATAGAGACAATGAGGACAATTCAAACACAAAAAATGTGTCTATCACTTGGGTATTTGTGTTTCGGTTACAGGTTTGGATATTGGAACGAAAAGAAAAGCTAAGCCAAAGATATTGGTGATTAACTAAAAACTTGGAGTCAAAGACAAAGCGAAAAGAAACGAGGAAGAGACAAAGAATTTTATTTTTATTTTATTTTTATTTTTTAGGTTTTTTTTTTCGAAAACTGTATTAGGGTTTATAATTATTTTTGTAATTTTTCTTTTTATTTTTTTGGACTTTTTGGACATTATTTTTAAACCCTAAAGAAGGGTGGTCTTAAATATAAACTGTTTGCAGAGAAGGAGGACAATTACGATATTGTCTCTGCACCTTGGGTTCGTACACTGACATAGGAGTCAGTGGCCCGAGTCGACTACAACCGATTCATCCCACGTATGGAATGGGAGGTAAGATTCTAAACACTCGCGAATCTCCTTTCAGCGAGTTACTGGACTCCTTCGTTTGCATATATGCTGAGGACTTGAATACGGCTGTTTTAATTTTCTAGTAAAGGGCAAGGCCTGGCCATACAAGATAAGGGTTCGGATTTCATCACCGTTCTCTTCTTGCCCGCCTTAGGAACACGTAACCTACGCGAACCTAAGCCTTAAAATTTTGACTAGAACAAGACCGATAGGGTAACGAGCTTAGTAGGAAAGTCATTCGAAAAATATTGGTTACTCTTTTAAGCACACTTCGAAGTTCATGAAGGTTTCTGTAAGTTGAATGCGTGACTACGCCGCCTTGTGATTCCTAAGTTAGGCCTTGGGTATCAAAGCTCCACCGAGCTTCCCTCGCCTCTATTCAACTTACTTTGACTCCGGATTGATTCCGAGGGGTTTGCTTAAATTGTAACGAATTCCCTTTCGAAGGATTAGAAGCTGGTCTAGAAACAATCTAAGTGGAGCCATCATGCTTTTTGTTTGCTAGAAATCTCTAGGTTTGCTTTGGTTGAGTCGGCCTTGATTTGCGATTGCATAGAATCCCCTTCCTTATTCTTTTGCATGCCTGAACGTAAAAGAGACGCCCTAGGTAGATTTGTTAAAGAGAAACCTAGTAGTTCTAAGCGTCTCGATTACCTCAATTTAGAAAGTCCTATTTTTGAAGAGTCCAATTTTGAACGTCCCTCTTTTACTGAGGAGACAATCCCTAATATTCCGATAGTGCCAGAAATGGCAACTTTAAAAGCTTTGTTGAACCCGACTAGGACTACTCGTCCCTCGTGTATTAGGTTAGCTGAAACGGAAGCAAATTATGAATTGAAACCTGGGACTTTACAGCTGCTCCCAATCTTCTTAGGGAAAGAAAATGAAAACCCCTATTTCCATCTTAGGGATTTTGAATAAATTTGTAGTACCCTAAAAATTAGAGATCTTGATGATGATGCTCTGAAACTTAGGTTATTCCCTTTTTCCCCGAAAGATAAAGCCAAATCGTGGCTATATAGTTTGGCTTCCGGGTCAATCGAAACATATGAACAACTTACATCTCGCCTTTTTGAACAAGTTTTCCCTAGGCACAAAACATCGTCTATTAGGACGCAAATCTGCACGTTTTCTCAACAGGAGGGAGAATCTTTGTATAGGTATTTGGAAAGGTTCAATGATCTATTAGCCCAATGTCCTCATCATGGTTTAGAAAAGGTTAGGTTAGTTCAGATCCTTTATGAGGGTTTAGATTATTCCACTACGACCACAATAGAATCTATGTGTACAGGTGGGTTTGAAAACCAAACAGTTGATGCGGCGATGACATTTTTGAATGAAATCGCCGAAAAGACCGAACAATGGGAAAATAGTAGGGTACCCCATAAAAAAATTCTTCTAGGCAGAGGAAACGTTAATAGGGTAGAAGGAGGCTATGAATCAGATGCCAAAATTGCAGCAATAGCTAAAAGGTTAGAAGCTATAGAATTGGGTCACACTAGTGGTAGAGTGGAGCCTTTTTGGGAAGGCCAAAATAATGAAGAGAAAGCCAATGCTCTATATAATAACACTAGATTCGACAACCGTCAGAAATTTGACCCATATTCAGAGACCTATAATCCTGGTTGGAAAAACCATCCGAACCTTTCGTGGTCTAAGGGACAGAGTCAAGGTCAGCTTAGTAATTCGAATGTTCCCCCAGGTTTTGGTTATAATAAGAACTCTCCAGGTCCAGCTCAGTTTCAGAACCCTTCAGAGAATAAAATGTCTAGCTTAGAGGAATCTCTTAGTATATTAAGAAAGAGCCAAGATATGTTAGCACAGAGCCAGGAAATGTTAATAAAGAGCCAAGTTAGTTTTGAACAGGAAACCAAGAAGAATTTTCAAACTAATGCTCAGACTCTTGCTAAGTTAGAACTTCAAATAGGTCAAATAGCTAAGACTTTAAGTGAAAGAGATAATGGAAGGTTCCCTAGTCAAACTAATCCCAACCCTAGAGGAGTTCATGAAATAGGTTCAAAACCATTACAACAGTTGAATTCAATTAGAACCCTTAGGAGTGGTAGAGTAGTAGACAATCGTGTAACCATGCCCGATAGTGAGCATATCGTAGTACACCCCCTCGAGGACCATCCATAGCCGAGGGACCGATAAAATCTCGATGATGCCGATTCGGTTCCCGAGAGGCCCTATTTTATGCCTAGAGCCCCATTTCCACAGCTATTAGTACCAAAAAGAGTGAATCCAACTTTAATAACATAATGGAGGTTTTTAAGAAAGTTACCATAAACCTTCCGTTACTAGAAGCAATTAGGCAACTTCCGGCTTATGCCAAATTCCTTAAAGACATGTACGCGAAAGCTTAAAGCTTAGTGTCCCTAAAAATCCTTTTAGCTAGTCATGTAAGTTCGATCATTCAGAACAACACAACTCCCAAGTATAAAGACCCAGGTGCCCCTACCATTTCTTGCACGATAGGAAAACACAGGGTAGAGAAAGCTTTACTTGACTTAGGAGCTAGTGTGAACTTACTTCCATACCATGTGTACTTACAGCTAGGACTTGGTGAATTGAAACCTACCAAGATAACACTGCAGTTAGATGATAGGTCATTAAAATTCCTCGTGGTGTGATAGAGGATGTTCTTATTGAGGTCGACAAGTTTATTTATCCTGTGGATTTCGTAGTCCTAGATACACAACCTGTCCCTGACCCGGAGAATCAAATACCGGTAATTTTAGGTCGCACATTTTTAGCCACGTCTAATGTTGTTATCAACTGTAGGACAGGACTTATGAACTTATCCTTTGGTAATATGACCACTGAACTAAATGTCTTTAATGTTACTAGACAACCTTCTGATGATTTAGAGGAAGTGAATATGATTAGCACTTTAGTTCATGATCTAGTTCAGGATAATTGGGACAACACTTTATTGGATGAATTTGATGAGACAATTCTCTTAGGTCATATAGATGACCAGACTTTGGACCTAGAAGAAGCTCTCGAACATTTTAAGGACTCTACAGACCCAGAAATTAAGGCAATATTGTTAGGTCTTTCTGAGAGTTATGATGACCCAAAGTTTGGGGGTAGAGAACTAGATGAAGCTCTTGAGTATTTTAAAGACTCTAAGGATCTAGAAATTCAAGCCATAGTGCTAGGTCTTACGGAGAGTAGTGATTACCCTAAGTTTGGGGGTATTGATCGTCAAGTATCCCCATTAGAACTCTCTAACTTGGGACTCGAGCTTAGTGGTCGGTTGTCAATCCGTCAAATATAATTTCACTTTCTCAATCAAGCCTATGAGAAGCCAAGTCCTTGAGTGAACGATTTGCATCACCCATTGTTTCTTTTTCTTGTTGTTGGAAAATCTCTTCTCCTACTTCTAACTCTTGCTCGTCCGTTGTGTTTCGCCTTGGTTGGAGTATTGTGCCTTTTCGAGTAGCTATCCCGCACCTTGGATAATTCCAATCTTTAGTAGCCAGGGATTGATACCTGAAAACAATTCTAGCAAACAAGTGAGAAACAAGACGACAAACAAAAAGCAAAGATAAAAGCGAAATTGTAAAAAGAAACTAAAAACTCAATAACAAGCCGTATGCCTCCAGCGGCGCCGCCAAAATTTGGTCGGTTGTCAATCCGTCAAATATAATTTCACTTTCTTAATCAACTAGATATAAATATAGTATGCGATAAGAAAGAGTTCGTATCCACAGAGAGGCTTTCGTTGTTATAAAATTTCAGTTTCTAAAGTAACCCAAGGTATGTTTGTTGTATTTAAGCAAATAAAAGTAATTAAAAGCAAAGTAAGTAATTCGAATTATCAATAAGGAGAAGATATTGGTCACGGATAGTATCATTCACAAACATGTATTTTCATCAATGATTAGAATTGGTATTTAATCTCGTATTTATTAAAAGTCCTAGGATACCTTGATCGCAAGCATAACCAGTTAATTCCTCGTTTTCATCACAACCACATTAAAAGATGCATATGTGAATTCTTCGTAGAAAGCAACCTAAAGTGTAAAAGCACAATTAAGTTTAACTCCCTAAAAGCATTAAGTTTTATGGAATAAGACTCATCAATGCAAACGAATGTGTAAAAGCACTAAACGTTTTAACAAAAGTTATGATTCACTTGTGACTAGTAGGATATATCACTACAAGCACTACCCACAATTATGCTACTTAGAATCGTGGATAAACAACTTTTTCGTATTGAAAACCCTAATATAGCTCTAGAGATGAACACAAATCGGATTGATTCCGGACTCAACCTAACAAGTTTTCAAATCTTATAACACTATTAACTGTGAATCACAAACAATAATTACTGAGACAAAACTAATTCATTGAATCAAAAGCATGTTGAGAAATCAACTTTTATCCCATAACCAATAAGATGTTTAGCTACTCATAGCTATGGAGTTCATCATCATCAATATTCAATAATAAAACAAAGAAGAAGAAGAACAAAAGCAAACCATAGAAGCGTAAAAAAAAAAACAACTCTCCAAAATTCCAAGAAAAAGATATATCCTATAAGTTGTAGAAGACCTTCCCTTTATAGCTTTTCTCCAACTTCTAAAATTAGGTATAGTCTTCAAAGTCCATTAGATGAAAATCCACCAATCCCATAAGAAGGAGAAACCCGTGTAGAAAATACGCCCCAAAAACGGTCGCCGGAAGTCTGGTATTGTGGCTGGAAATCGGCCGGAAAAGTCGCCGGAAAACATCACAGGTGACCGGCAACCTGAAAAGTCAAACGATCAACGGTCCAACTCGGTCAGATCGGGTCAGGTTGAGTCAACTCGGTCAGCACACGAAAGTCAACTAAGCCGGATTGACATGAGTTGGTTGAAGCAAATGTTACGAGTTCACGGCCAAGATGGCTGTGCCTTCCCTGCTTCAGTCACGGCCAAGATGGCTGTCTTCAGTTACACCTTCTGTCACTTCCCCTGCACTTAAGTCCCGACCATGAGGGCCCTGAATCTTCTATGTTTCACCAACTGTAGCTTGCACTTGTTCACAACCATGTTTGCCCTGTATTGCCACTCCCAACTTCAGAATCAAATTGTAGCTTCAATGCACAACTCTTAACTGAAATCTCATCTCACCCATTACCACCTACACCTAGCAGCTCTTCTCAGTTCATACATTCTCAGTTGCCTCACTCAATCCCCATCCAAGCTGACAACCACAATCCATGGCACAACCAACCCTGCAATCTCATGGCAACAACACTTGCAATCTCAGTTCCTGCAACTGCTTCCCAGCTGCTCCACTGCTTGACCTGCAGCTCACCAACTCATTGGAGCAAAGCTTCACAGCTGCATAACAACAACACCTCCCATGACAACAATTAGCTTCTCAACTTGAACCATATTGCTGTGCAACCAAGCGCTGTTCTTCCCATAAGCAACTCGAGCTTCACACTCCGGCTCTAAATACCAAGAATCAACACCGCCTTTTTGTCATTTCACAATCTCGGTTCCACCATTTGACTAGTTCAAGCATCACTCATCTTGAGCTTAACAACAACACAATAGTCAACCACTTTGCTTTGTGCCATTAACACTGCAATACCGCCATCATATCTTGGCACCAAATCGCCATTCTCGTTCACTAGTAGCTCAATAACTCCCGCAGAATTGGCAGACCAACCTTCACCGCAATCTCAAGTATACTCACATCACCAGCTCAACATCACAAGTTCTAGCCCATTGCAATCTTTAGCTGCATCATTACCACTTATAGTTGCAACCCATGAACTCTCTTGGCTGCACAGCAGCAACACCATTGCTAGCAAGACAACCCAGCTCCAACAACATCTGTAGCTACACTCCACTTTCCATCACCAGCACTGCAAATTCCAGCTGAATATCTACCTCCATGCCCCTTTTATCACCACAGACTACATCAACCATCTTTGCCTTATACATTCCAACACACACACACACCTGCAATCTCTCCACTAACTTGCATAGCTACAATTCACCAGAGACTCAAGCTCCTTCTCTTCAACCACCAACACCCATCTGAATTCCACAATAAACAGCTCCAACATTGACTAGTCAGAGCAACCACCAGCAGAAATACAATCACAACACCGATACAGACCTCGGTTTGTAAAGCGCGCTTCCATCGAATCAAGCTCGAGACCATCTTCAACTTCATCTCATATTCAATGGCAAGCAATCGCCAGCAACACTGATTTGCACCTTCCGTGTCAATGCAATCACTCTTTGGCACAACTAATCAGTAACATCAATCTCACACATTTGCAACATATCGGTGCATATATCTCATACCCAATTGCAAGTGCAATAATTCTCGACTTGACTTGCATTCCATAACAATCCCATTATGACATCTTCTTATTTATCTTAGCAACACACCAACATCATCTCTCATCAATTCACCACAGACTTCAAAATCTAGCCATTAATGAGACCGTATGCAATCTCCATCGAATTTATTCCAACAGCCACATCTTGTTCTTGACAACAAGCCCTAGGTTCAATTTCTTCCCTATCTCAAGAACAGACCCTAGATTCAATTGAAATTAACTCAAACCCATACCTTCAAAAACCTTTGCACATCATGCTCCTGAATTTCTCCATCTTCTTCCCAGCAACAGGCGAGCATCAACAAAACCCATATTGAATCTGCTCCAATTCCATCATTTCAACCACCAAGATCGATCTCTTCTCAGCATCTCACACATCACAACCACCAACATCTTATCTCCCCTGTGCGACTCAAAACCCTCTCTTCACAACAAATCTCAGCCACTGTAACTCGAATCCATGGCCGCCTTCAATATTTCCTCTCTCAGTTTCAGGTTCATGTGAAAAAAATGATTGAGATGAAATAAATGAGAAACATCTCGAAATTTTGGTTTGTTGTAAGAGATGATGGTGGATATAGCCACCCAGGATCGGCGAGATAAGGGGTTATGGGAGTAGGGTATCCAAAGTGTCAGTCACCTTGATAAGGGCTAACCAGCTGGAAGCCCCCTTAACATTTGTTGGATGTCATTTAATATTTCTCCGAGAGGATTGTCCCTTAACCTAGGCTCGGCTCCGGATAACACTTGCTCAGTAAAATAACAATTTCTCCTTTTGCTCAAATTGGGTAATTTCTCCTTCTTTTCCCCATGCGACTCCAACGTACCTGATAACTCAAAAGCAAAACCGTAAAATACATAATTCACACGAAAAATAGCAAAGAAAGCATAAACTCTATATAGTAAATACGGTGTATTCTACACCTATCAGATTCCCCCACACTTAGACTTTGCTAGTCCTCGAGCAAATCAAACCAAAACAATAAAATACAACAACTCCGTGTCGTCGAGGCTACGGTCACTTTTAGCATAAATAACAAGCCTTTAAACCCCTAGGTGTCCCTAGTGGACGAGTTATAGTCTCGTGAGGGTTTACTAGAGATATACCCACAAAACCTAAATTTCCAACTTACTAGTTCTCCGTAATGATAGTATCCAACGCGCTAAGAAGACATAGAGATTTGCGCACACTAGTCATAAGAAGTTAGACACATAAATGAACACAATCTCATTCTTAAAAGTTGAGAGAGAGATAACCATCCCTTTCGACTAAAATTCGGGTTCGGAGTGATCAAAAGTCTCGACTACGCCTCACAAGAAAGGGTTTTATGATATTGCTCTCAATAATAAAAATGCTTTTTATGGGTCACACATGTGTCCAGGTTGGAATGAAGAGAGAATCCGAGACACGTTGAATGGTAGGAAGGCTTAACCCTCCGAAATATTTTGAAAACCCACATCTTTTATATATTTTTGAAAACCCATTTTGACGATCTCTTCGAAAGGAAATCAACCATTTAACGAAGGTGGGAATATGCTTACTTACCAGTGAATCCGTTGCGGCGTGCTAGCACCACTCTCACAAACATCCATAGAAACGTCTTCGGTCTTCTATCGGTGTCTTCATCTTCGTCTTCGGTCTTCAACTCTTGATGATAACTCTTGAACTTCGTAGAATCTTGACAATATGATTCTTTCCTCAAATTCCTTGTCGCTTGAAACTTCATTATAGATATTCCTTCTTTCCATAGGCTTTATTGAAAGAATACAAAAAATAAAAACAAACTATACAAACTATACAAACCCAAATTTTTTTTTTTCTTTCATTTTTTTTTTTTTTTTTTGAGAAATCAGAATTAAAACAAATACAAAAATAACATTTTTCTCTTGTCTCTTTTTTTTTTTTTTTTTTTATTATTTTTAATTAATCTTGAAGTAAAGAGTATGTCAAAAATTTAAACAAAGCTTTTGGTTGGCAACCTAGCAACAAGCTGGGCACCAACACCTCTTTGAATAGCAATACCTAGTCTATCAAAAATAAAGCTACCAAAACCACTACTAGCGTCGTTGCTAATTAAACAATTCTTCAGACGCTTGAAAAAACATAAAGTATCCTCACCAAGTTCCCTAAGGTAGAGAAAGCTAAGACTCCTAGACCATGTCCATGCGAAATACATTTGTCCAAATATTTAGTGTGTTTACGTGAAACCGCACTAGTTATAGCTTTTCCCGGGATGAATGAGCGAATTCCTTCACCAGTGAAAGGCGAGACACCTGTGACATCCATACAAACATCTTGTCCATTTTCCCAATTGAGCACAAGAATATCCGCAGGTTTTAGCTCCTTGTCATCATCCGTCAGAAAACTGAGAGAGACTTCCTTACGCGCAGGCACACCAGCTTTGTAACAAATGTCAGCAACTACATCACGAACAATATCATGATGAAACTTAGGGCCTATATCTTTGGCACAATGAAGTGCGTGATCCCCAAACATGTCCATGGATTTGTTACAACTTGAGCACAAACTATTCTCAGCAAATAGAGGAATACCAAGACGATAGCAAAGCACAGCTCTGAACTGCCTAGGTCCAAGACACTGATTGAGCCCACTAATGGGTACAGCCAATAAATAGTCTTGAGCATGCTTAACACGATTGCACTGCCACAAGATGGAATCTCTTGTAGACATAGTAAATTGGTCTGGGATTTGCTTCTTAACCACATCAAAATAAGTGACTGCCAGGGAGTGCATGGAAGGGGGGGCAGTATTATTGACACAGTAAGTAGCAGGTAATCCACATACCTGGATAAATCTCTGAAGTGCAAACTGATAAGCAGAACCTTTATCCGTTGAGAATGAGTCACCAAGGATCACCTTCTGCACCGAAGTAGTTTGACTCTGAGAAGCAAGGTAGCAGTAGGTGCTGGTGTCAGCCATGGTGTAAATACCAAGTCCACCATCTTTGATAGGCAAGGTAGCTAATCGCTGCCGTAAAGGACCAAACCCCGCACCATCACCCGTGATTAGAAGCCTCAAGTACTTAAGTAAATGATCATCAAAAAGGACAGTGGCTGGTTGCAGAGCTGCAGGATTGGTAGTACGCATTGCAAAATATAATCTTGATACACCAGTGCAATTGCGAATTAATAACATCTCACTTTGGGGGTCCTTAAGTTTCTTGATTGAGACATTAATTGAGCAGTTTTATTCACCCCTGCTCAACATCATGTTCTTGATAAAGTTTAGATCTAAACTCAGGTCCTCCCGAAGTTTGACACCATTAGAAGGTCTACCAATATCGGTCGGAAAAACACCTTCAACTGTGCTCCTGGGATCAATAGAGGGCCAGAAGACCTCCGTTTTCTTTATGTTGAGATGTAAACCCCTGCATGGTCCTTCTGTTTCGATAATGCTCAAGGCTTTCGATAATCCTCCGTTTTCGATTATTATTATTTATTTATTTTTATTTATTTTTTTGAGACAAGAGAAAGTAAAATAAAATAAAATAAAAATGTAAGTACAATGCCATGGTGTAAGTACTTTACCGCTTGACTCTTCACAACTTGTATGTCTTGATATCATAACTTCTCAAATTCTCATCCTTGATAATTTCCGCTCTTGTACTATAGTCTTCAACTTATAAAAATTTTGCTCCCTGTTTTGTTGCTTTACTTGAATCTGAAATCTGCCCATTTTATACCATTGTTTGTAAACCTCAAACGTGTTCAACTTTCCTTCGAATTTGTGATGCTCCTCTTGTTGATGATGATGGTGTTTCTATGGACCTGTTGGTGTAGAGAGAGATAAGGTGGATGGTGCTAACTGCGAACAAGATCACAAGTGGTATGTAAGTTAGCAATTCGATGTCACCAACATGGTTGATAAAAATAGCACTCAAGAGATCAAAATAGTGCTTCTATGGTGGGAAATTGGACAGCTCACCATTCTGCCCGAATTTACGTACGGTGACACACACTCTCAAAAAGCACAAATTTAGACAGTACAAAGAATTGAAGGTTGGTGCCTCACATTATGTAACATGGGTAGTCTCCACTATAGGGGATCAACTTTGTTCTAATACTAGAATTCGCCTGCACCTTATTTTCCACTGGCATGGTTAAATCCAACTTTAACTCTCATACAATTAAGAAACCCGATCATGTTCTCTGTCATCTCTAAGTTCAGTCACTATTGTGAGATTCTCGATGTAATCTTAGCGACATGTATACTATGTGACTCTAAATAACTACAAGTTGGAGTTTTCTTATTCACTAGTTCACAAAAAAAAAAAAAGTTGAAAAATTGCAAAAATTTACAACATAAACCACTCCCCCACACTTAAACTTTACATTGTCCTCAATGTAAATTGAATAAATCCAAAGTAAGTCAAGGTGGGAAATCCTAATAAGAAATCAGCAAAAATAAAGAAAAAAAACAAAACAAGAAAAACTAAAAACAAGAAGAAATAAATACAAGACAAGAAATACTCATCCTTTGGGTTGCCTCCCAATTAGCGCTTGGTTTAAAGTCGTCGGCCGACTATCTCCTTGCATTCTATGACTCCTCCAGATGGAGCACATCCACAAAGTTAACTCCTTCCACCACTTGAAGTGAAATTCTTATAATATGGTTTCAACCGGTGCCCATTAACTTTAAGTTCTTTCCCCGTAGCTATACTACAATTTCCACCGCACCATGAGAAAACACATTAGTAACAATAAAAGGTCCGATCCATCGTGACCTTAATTTACCGGAAATAATTGCAAGCGAGAATTAAACAAAAGCACTTTCTCGCCCAATGCAAAATTATTTCCTAGAAATCATGTTATCATGGAATGCTTTCGTCTTTTCTTTGTAAATCCGTGAGCTTTCAAATGCATCATTGCGGAGCTCCTCTAGCTCTTGGAGTTGTAACTTCCTTTGCTTTCCAGCCCCATCCATCTCCATGTTGCATTGTTTAATAGCCCAAAACGCCTTATGCTCAATTTCCACGGGTAAGTGACAAGGTTTACCATACACAAGCCTAAAAGGAGACATTCCAATAGGTGTTTTATACGCGGTTCTATACGCCCACAAAGCATCATTAAGTCGCATGCTCCAATCTTTCCTTGTTGGATTCACCGTCTTTTCTAGAATAGATTTCACCTCCCGGTTAGACACCTCGGCTTGTCCATTGGTTTGGGGATGATAAGGTGTTACAATCTTGTGCGACACATTGTACTTCGTCAACAAGCTTTGTAGAATCCTGTTTTTGAAGTGAGAACCCCATCGCTAATTATGGCCTCTTGGAATTCCAAACCTTGCAAAAATATTAGCTTGCACAAAATCAAAACCACTTTAGAATCATTAGTTGGGGTGGCTTTAGCTTCCACCCATTTCGAGACATAATCAACCGCAAGTAAGATATAAAAATTCCCATGGGAGTTGACAAAAGGCCCCATAAAATCAATACCCCATACATCAAAAACTTCAATAAATTGAATAAAAGTTTGTGGCATTTGATTTCGGGCACCTAGATTGCGGTTCTTTGGCACCTATCACAAGTTGTACAAAATATATGTGCATCCTTAAACAAAGTTGGCCAATAAAAACCACTTTCAAGTACCTTGTGCGCGGTTCTCTTACTCCCAAAGTGTCCTCCGCAATCATAAGAGTGACAAAAAGACAAGATAGAGTTAAATTGATTCGGGCATGCACCTTCGTATTACTTGGTCACTACCATGTTTCCATAAGTATGGATCATCCCATATGTATTGGTTCCCTAACCTCTTAAGTTTGTCCCTCTCAACACGAGACAAGTTCTTTGGGATTTGTTTAGAAACTAAGTAATTGACAATATCGGCATACCATGGTTCTCCAAAGGCAATTGAGAAAAGTTACTCATCCGGGAAACTTTCACGCAACGGGATAGTCTCCTTGTCCACGACAAGTCGGCTCAAATGATCCGCATAACGGTGTTCTCAATTCCTTTCTTGTCTTTGATTTCAATATCAAACTCTTGCAAGAGTAAAATCCATCGTATGAGCCTCGGTTTCACCTCTTTCTTTGTAAGCAAGTATCTAAGTGCTGCATGATCAGAAAAGACAACAACTTTTGTACCAATTAGATAAGAGCGAAACTTTTCTAAAGCAAAAACAATGGCTAATAACTCTTTTTCAGTGGTTGTGTAGTTTTGTTGAGCCTCATTTAACGTTCTAGAAGCATAATAGATAGCATGAGGAAGCTTCCCCACACGTTGCCCAAGCACCGCACCAACCGCATAATCACTAGCATCACACATGAGTTCAAACGGCTTACTCCAATCCGGTGGTTTAATGATAGGGGCTTAAATCAAAAGTTCTTTCAAACGATTGAATGCCGCCATACATTTTTCATCAAAGTTAAAAACCACATCTTTTTGCAATAATTTACAAAGTGGTGATGCTATCTTGGAAAAGTCCTTGATGAACCTACGATAAAAACCTGCATGACCAAGAAAAGAACGTATCTCCCTCACCGTAGTGGGAGGGGTTAGAGCACGAATAAGGTCTATCTTAGATTTATCAACTTCCAAGCCTTTAGAAGATATTATATGGCCTAAAACTATGCCATGAGTTACCATGAAATGGCACTTCTCCCAATTTAGCACAAGATTTGTTTCAACACATCGTTCAAGGATTAGAGACAAATTGTTCAAGCAAAGGTCAAAAGAATCACCAAAGACACTAAAGTCATCCATGAACACTTCGATTATGTTTTCAACATATTAGAAAAGATACTCACCATACACCTTTGAAAAGTAGCGGAACATTGCATAAACCAAAAGGCATCCTTCTATAAGCAAAAGTACCGAAAGGACAAGTGAAAGTGGTTTTATCTTGGTCCTCGGTGCTATCACAATCTGATTATAACCTGAATAGCCATCAAGAAAGCAATAGTAAGAGTGTCCACTAAACGTTCAAGCATTTGATCAATAAAAGGTAAAGGAAAGTGATCTTTTCTAGTGGTGGCATTCAATTTCCTGTAATCAATACAAACCCTCCAACCGGTTTGCACACGAGTTGGGACAAGTTCATTCTTATCATTCTCCACCACCGTGTCCCGATTTCTTTGGTACTACTTGTACGGGCTTACCCACTTGCTATCGGATATGGGGTAGATAACACCCACTTCCAAAAGCTTGAGTATCTCCCTTTTCACAACTTCCATCATGGGAGGATTCAAACGACGTTGCGCGTCCCTTTTAGGCTTTGCATCATCCTCCAAACGAATTTTGTGCATACAAACGGCAGGGCTAATACCCTTGATATCGGCGATTGTCCATCCTATGGCCGTCTTGTACTTCCTTAGCACCCTCAAAAGTTTTTGCTCCTGTAAATCACTAAGCTTGTTAGAAACAATCACAGGTAACTCTTCATTATCACCCAAGTATAAGTACTTAAGGTGGTCGGGAAGAGGTTTCAATTCTAAAATCGGAGATTTAATAATTGAAGGTACAAGCTTTTCATCACTGCATGGTAAAGAAATAAAAGAGATATTATGAGTTTTCGGGCATTCTTGTAATGAATTTAGATCACCAAGAGCTTCCTTGACTTCATTACCACACTCTACACCATTATCCATGGATGTAGTTAACACGGTTTCCAAAGCATCATCACCGTTTAATTCAAACATTTGTTGTGCCAATGTATCCATAACATCAATGGAGAAACAAGAGTGGACATCGCTAGGATATCTCATCGTCTCGAAAATGTTGAAACGTATTGTTTCTCCATCAAACTCCATGGTCAACGTTCCCTTATCCACATCAATTATGGTTTTCGCCGTTTTCATGAAAGGACGCCCAAGAAGCAATGGAAGAGACGAGTCCGGAGAACCTTTATCCATCTCTAACACATAAAAGTCCGCTGGAAATACAAGTTGATTAACCTGCACAAGAACATCCTCAACAATACCCATTGGGTAGACATTAGAGCGATCGGCTAATTGCAATACAATTTCAGCCTTTTTAAGAGGACCAAGATCAAGTGAATTATACATTGACGCAGGCATAACATTAACGGAAGCACCTAAGTCCAACATAGCTTTGTTAAAAGTTGTGTTACCAATTGTGACGGGAATGTCAAAACTACAGGATCCTTGCACTTAAGTGGGAGTTTGTGTTGTAAGATTGCCGAAGCATTCTCCCCCACACTAAGCACTTCATTACCTTTGAGCCTTTGTTTGTTGGTACACAAGTCCTTCAACACCTTTGCATACTTTGGAACTTGCTTGATAGCATCAATGAGTGGTATGTTCACATGGATCTTTTTAAGAACATCTAAAATCTCCTTTTCTAGTTCCGCCTTCTTAGAACTTGCAAATCTGCGAGGAAAAGGTAGAGGAGGAACATAAGTAGAAATCGGAGTTTTAGAGTTAGAAATAGGTACCTCGGAAGTTTGGGGAGAATCCTCATCATTCTCCTCCAAAACAGGTTCCTTTGGTGTCTCCACCTTGCCCGAATCAGTCACCTCAGGTTGCACAAGTTGTGTACCACTTCTCAACGTAATAGCATTGACACCCTCTTTTGGGTTAATAGGTTGAGAAGGGAGTTTCCCACTATTTTGCGCCTTCAATTGGTTCAACTCAATAGCCATGGAGCCCATTTGTGTTTGCAACTCCTTAATAGCACTCTTAGTCTCTTGTTGACTCTCTTTAAACATGGTAGAAATTCCTTGCATCATTGTTTGAAGCTTTGAATCAATATACGAACCTTGATTTTGCATTGATTGTTGTGCTTGAGGTTCTTTGAAATTGTTGTCTCGGCTGGAATTGTTGTTGTTGAGGTTGAAATCCACTTGAAGAGTTGAAGGTAGGTTGTTGAATTGCACCTTGCTTGTTAGCATAGCTAAAATTGGGGTGATCTCTCCATCCCGGATTGTAAGTGTTGGAGTAGGGATCATACGAGTCTTGGTTGATTTGGAAAGATCGCATTAGCTTGCTCGTCTTCATAAGATTGAGGAGAACTTGGTATAACCGCGGATGCAACTTGTTGCAACATTCTTTGTCATGTTACCCATTTGTTGACGAAGTTCCTCCACCTCGCTCACTTCACTCACCCTTCTTAGAATCACATCCGAACCACGACTTAAGAATTGTTGTGAGTTCGCTGCCATGTTTTCAATTAACTCTCTAGCTTGTGCCACCGTCTTACTAACTAGTGCACCACCACCCATGGCGTCAATAAGATTCCTATCACTTGATTGGAGTCCTTCATAGAAGTATTGGATGATCATAGCGTCATTAAATTGGTGGTGAGGGCAGCTTGCAACCAATCTCTTGTACCGTTCCCAACATTCATATAAGGATTCTCCCGTTTTGCTTCATTCCACAAATTTCTTTGCGAATTTGAGTAGCCTTGGATGCGGAAAATATCTCTCCAAAAAGAGTTTCTTCAACCCATTCCATGTTGTGACACTTGGAGGTAAATAGTACAACCAATCCTTAGCACTATCCATTAAAAGAAACGGAAAACTTTCAACATTGCACCATCCGCCTCAACATTATTTGGAAGCATAGCCGTGACAATGGTGTGGAAGTCCAAAAGATGTTTGTTTGGGTCTTCATTCACCATGCCATGGAATTTTGGTAATTCTCTAAGCAACCCCGGCTTTATCTCAAAAGTAGAGTTCGTTTGAATACACCCCGTTGTGTATCAAGCCTATGAGAAGCTAAGTCCTTGAGTGAACGATTTGCATCACCCATTGCTTCTTCTTCTTCCACGTGTGGTTCGTCTACGATTGGAACCTCTTTTCCTCTTCTTGTTGTCGAAAAATCTCTTCTCCTACTTCCAACTCGTGCTCGTCCGTTGTGTCTTGACTTGGTTGGAGTATTGTGCTTGGCGTCGAGTAGCTATCCCGCACCTTGGATAATTCCAATCCTTAGTAGCCAGAGATTGGTACCTGCAAAACAATTCTCCAAAACAAGTGAGAAACAAGACAAGAACCAAAAAGCAAAGATAAAAGCGAAATTGTAAAAAGAAACTAAAAACTTAATAACAAAGCCGTATGCCTCCTGCCAACGGCGCCAAAATTTGGTCGGTTGTCAATCCGGCAAATATAATTTCACTTTCTCAATCAACTAAATATAAATATAGTAAGCGATAAGAAAGAGTTCGTATCCACAGAGAGGCTTTCGTTGTTATAAAATTTCAGTTTCTAAAGTAACCCAGGGTATGTTTGTTGTATGTAAGCAAATAAAAGTAATTAAAAGCAAAGTAAGTAATTCGAGAAATCAATAAGGAGAAGATATTGGTCACGGGATAGTATCATTCACAAACATGTATTTTCATCAATGATTAGAATTGGTATTTTAATCTCGTATTTATTAAAAGTCCTAGGATACCTTGATCGCAAGTATAACCCGTTAATTCCCTGTTTTCATCACAACCACATTAAAAGATGCATATGTGAATTCTTCGTAGAAAGCAACCTAAAGTGTAAAAGCACAATTAAGTTTAACTCCCTAAAAGCGTTAAGTTTTATGGAATAAGACTCATCAATGCAAACGAATGTGTAAAAGCACTAAACGTTTTAACAAAAGTTATGATTCACTTGTGACTAGTAGGATATATCACTACAAGCACTAACCACAATTATGCTACTTAGAATCAGGGATAAACAACTTTTTTTCGTATTGAAAACCCTAATATAGCTCTAGAGATGAACACAAATCGGATTGATTCCGGACTCAACCTAACAAGTTTTCAAATCTTATAACACTATTAATTGTGAATCACAAACAATAATTACTGAGACAAAACTAATTCATTGAATCAAAAGCATGTTGAGAAATCAACTTTTATCCCATAACCAATAATATGTTTAGCTATTCATAGCTATGGAGTTCATCATAATCAATATTCAATAATAAAATAATGAAGAAGAAGAACAAAACCAAACCCTAGAAGCGTAAACAAAACGGCTCCCTCAAAATTCCAAGAAAAAGATATCTTATAAGTTGTAGAAGACC
The DNA here is from genome assembly GCA_023531295.1 of Papaver armeniacum. Lineage (NCBI taxonomy): Eukaryota > Viridiplantae > Streptophyta > Magnoliopsida > Ranunculales > Papaveraceae > Papaver > Papaver armeniacum. The sequence continues at coordinate 503,503 of JAJJWW010012530.1, forward strand.
TTCCCTTTATAGCTTTTCTCCAACTTCTAAAATTAGGTCTAGTCTTCAAAGTCCATTAGATGAAAATCCACCAAGCCCATAAGAAGGAGAAACCCGTGTAGAAAATACGCCCCAAAAACGGTCGTAGGAAGTGCGGTATTGTGGTGGGAAATCGGCCAGGAAAAGTGTTAGGGGTGACCGGCAACCTGAAAAGTCAAACGATCAACGGTCCAACTCGGTCAGATCGGGTCAGGTTGAGTCAACTCGGTCAAGCACACCGAGTCAACTAAGCCAGTTGACATGAGTTGGTTGAAGCAAATGTTACAGTTCACGGCCAAGATGGCTGTCTTCAGTTACACCTTCTGTCACTTCCCCTGCACTTAAGTCCCAGCCATGAGGGCCCTGAATCTTCTATGTTTCACCAACTGTAGCTTGCACTTGTTCACAACCATGTTTGCCCCTGTATTGCCACTCCCAACTTGAGAATCAAATTGCGGCTTCAATGCACAACTCTTAAGCGAAATCTCATCTCACCCATTACCACCTACACCTACTTGACTCTTCCCAGTTCATACATTCTCGGTTGCCTCACTCAATCCCCATCCAAGCTGACAACCACAATCCATGGCACAACCAACCCTGCAATCTCATGGCAACAACACTTGCAATCTCAGTTCCTGCAGAATCGCTTCCAGCCTGCTCCTTTGCTTGACTGCGGCTCACCAACTCATTGGAGCAAAGCTTCATGCCGCATAACAACAACACCTCCCATGACAACAATTAGCTTCTCAACTTGAACCATATTGCCTGTGCAACCAAGCGCTGTTCTTCCCATAGCAACCTGAGCTTCACACTCCAGCTCTAAATACCAGCAATCAACACCAGCTTCACTGTCATTTCACAATCTCAGTTCCACCATTTGACTAGTTCAAGCATCAGCTCATCTTGAGCTTAACAACAACACAATAGTCAACCACTTTGCTGTGCCATTAACACCTGCAATACCTGCCATCATATCAGCTGGCACCAAATACTGCCATTCTCAGTTCACTAGTAGCTCAATAACTCCACAGAATTGGCAGACCAACCTTCACTGCAATCTCAGTATACTCACATCACCAGCTCAACATCACAAGTTCTAGCCCATTGCAATGCTGCTTAGCTGCATCATTACCACTTATAGTTGCAACCCATGAACTCTCTTGGCTGCACAGCAGCAACACCATTGCTAGCAAGACAACCCATCTCCAACAACATCTGTAGCTACACTCCACTTTCCATCACCAGCACTGCAAATTCCACCTGAATATCTACCTCCATGCCCCTTTTATCACCACAGACTGCATCAACCATCTTTGCCTTATACATTCCAACACACACACACACACCTGCAATCTCTCCACTAACTTGCATAGCTACAATTCACCAGAGACTCAAGCTCCTTCTCTTCAACCACCAACACCCATCTGAATTCCACAATAAACAGCTCCAACATTGACTAGTCAGAGCAACCACCAGCAGAAATACAATCACAACACCAGTACACAGCCTCAGTTTGTAAAGCGCCGCTTCCATCGAATCAAGCTCAGACCATCTTCAACTTCATCTCATATTCAATGGCAGCAATCAGCAGCAACACCTGATTTGCACCTTCTGTGTCAATGCAATCACTCTTTGGCACAACTAACTGCAACATCAATCTCACAGCTGCAACATATCAGTGCATATATCTCATACCCAATTGCAGCTGCAATAATTCTCGACTTCGGCTTGCATTCCATAACAATCCCATTAGCAAGCATCTTCTTATTTATCTTAGCAACACTGACCAACATCATCTCTCATCAATTCGGCCACCGAGACTTCAAAATCTAGCCATTAATGGACTAGGTATGCAATCTCCATCGAATTTATTCCAACAACCACATCTTGTTCTTGACAACAAGCCCTAGGTTCAATTTCTTCCCTATCTCAAGAACAGACCCTAGATTCAATTGAAATTAACTCAAACCCATACCTTCAAAAACCTTTGCACATCATGCTTCTGAATTTCTCCATCTTCTTCCCAGCAACAGGCGAGCATCAACAAAACCCATATTGAATCTGCTCCAATTCCATCAGTTCAACCACCAAGATCGATCTCTTCTCAGCATCTCACACATCACAAACCACCAACATCTTATCTCCCCTGTGCGACTCAAAACCCTCTCTTCACAACAAATCTCAGCCACTGTAACTCGAATCCATGGCCGCCTTCAATATTTCCTCTCTCAGTTTCAGGTTCATGTGAAAAAATGATTGAGATTAAATAAATGAGAAACATCTGAAATTTTGGTTTGTTGTAAGAGATGATGGTGGATATAGCCACCCAGGACTGGCAGATAAGGGGTTATGGGAGTAGGGTTATATCCAGTGTCAGTCACCTTGATAAGGGCTACCCAGCTGGCAGCCCCTTAACATTTGTTGGCTGTCATTTAATATTTCTCCGAGAGGATTGTCCCTTAACCTAGGCTCAGCTCCAGATAACACTTGCCTGTATAATGACAATTTCGCCCTTTTGCTCAAATTGGGTAATTTCTCCTTCTTTTCCCCCATGCGACTCCAACGTACCTGATAACTCAAAAGAAACCGTAAAATACATAATTCACACGAAAAATAGCAAAGAAAGCATAAACTCTATATAGTAAATACGGTGTATTCTATACCTATCACTTGTTCATGAGTTAGTGTGCAACAGTTCGTGAACCGGGTTCGCCAACCCTACAAGAATACTGGAATCAGTCAACCACGGTTCGTGAACTGGGTTCGTCAACTGCTAGCCTTTTAATACTAACTTTCAAATTTTAGTTCACGTCGGTTCGTGAACAATCACCAACTGAATTTGCAGTTTGCGAACTGGTTCGCCAACACTCCTGTATATTTGAAACTTAGATATCTACGGTTTTCGAACTGGTTCGCCGACCTACCCTAAGTAGAAATATCAGAAAGTTTAATATTTCTCTCTTATGATGTTTGAAACATTTCCGCATGATGAAATCATTTGCGTGGGAAATTTTCAATTGATCCAAAAATTAATTCACACAATAAACTGTTTAGATTTAATATTGTTAAGGATCGTTGAACATCTTTGCTTAGAATCGTATTTCGAGATTTTTAACCAGACAAGCTTGACTCGAAACTTCTTATTTGTAAATATACTAGAAGTCATACGACATCATCTCAAAAAGATAGAATGGTTAGATAGTGAGTAAAATAGAATGGTTCAGTCTTCACATACCTGATACAGAAGTTCTCCCACTTTATGAGAGGGTTAAATAAATGTGTATAATAAGTTGTAACATTGTTCCCATACCGTATGAAACATTTGAAAGTACCAAAGGGAAGAATCCCAGAGGATGTTATGGATAAGCCTATGGAGGATTGTGTTATGAAGTCATATTTCTGAACGGAAAAAAATATATTTGATACTTCAGCAAAAAACACCTTCTTCAACTACAAGGTAAAAAAATAAAAGCTATAAACCTGTGCTAATTAGTTAGATTTGTTAAGAAATGGTCACCCTTGTAAAGAACATGAAGATTTGATTCGTGTGTCTCGCGGAGGCACCTAATACCTTGATTATATTAATCAGATTTTCAAACCTAATATTGCTATGTAACCATAAAATTTAGGTGGGATGGATATTCCATCTTTAGATAGGGTTCCACTTGACGATGATTTTCTTCCTTTCCAACCTCCACCACCAACACTTGTTGCATTTTCGTATCCCATTAGTCAAAGAGATTCATCGTCAGCTATGTCACAATTTTCTTGGGATATACAGACTATATGTCCATGAGATAAGACTATTATGGTTCCAATCAAAGTCTCAATCAAATTAATCCATATTGAGGGTACAAGCTACACCAATATCAGGGCATGTTGAACGAGTATGACTACCTAATACAAAGATTATATGAATTTCACTTGTAAGAGATGAACCAATTGAGGGATAACATGATGTTTGATATATTTACTTCAGTTTTTCTTTTACTCATTGTGGTGGTCGTGGTGGTGCAGGTTCTACTTTTGATGGTGGAGGTTCCACTCTTAAAAGTGGAGGTTCAACTTTTTATGGTTTATATAAATTCAATTTCTGGAAGTTAAAGAAGTTGCGGAAGTCAAATAAAGTCAACGTTTTACCCCAACTATTGTGTCAGAGACCCAACAAGCACTCAATGATAGAGGTTTTGACATGGAAGCAGAGTTACAAACTCCTGGTAGTGGTTTGAACATTGAAACAGTCAGATAATATAATCTTTATACTCTAATTACCTCAATATGATCAGTGCTTCACCCATTTCAAGATTGCTATCGTGTTCCAGAAAACATGAGTTATCACACTCATGTTACATTTCAAGGTTATGCAGATGATTTTCTTGATTCTAATAAACCACTAGTGAAACTTAAACTGGTGGGGTTCTCTGCTATGTTGAACACCACTCTCAATCCATGCATAACAGAGGATGGATCTTTAATGCTCCGAAAAATATGTAGTTTATAGATATAATTATTTTCAACCATTTAATGTAGCTCTCTTTTTAATAATGATAACTATCTTATAATCAATGTTCAAATCTAGACATGATTTGTATGTCACTAAATTTTAATTAGAACTAACATTTAATTAAAAAGGTCGATAAGAACATATATAAGACTGGGTGACATAGTCTAAGCCACCTACGATAAAATAATTTCATTTAAAATGGACAATTATATATATTTTAATTAAAATAACTAACAATTACATTTAAACTAAACTAACTAGAACTAATAAATCTTTCGCAACTTTCTTTAGCTTGTTGCACATTCATTCTATCAGTGTTCACTGTAAGAAATGTTATACTTGTCCCAAATGTTGGAAAATTTCTCCACAAGAATGCAACTTTTTTGCTTATTCACAAACTCTCAGTTAATTGATTTTTTTTTCTGGCTAAGCGTTAGTTCTCAATTAACTAATCTATGTTTAAACCATAATCCATACTACGAAACGAAATAAAATAATTCGAAATGAAATTATGCGAAGTGTAGAGTAGGTGTGAGTTGAATTGTACGAGAGATTGAATATTTATACAGGATTGATTTACAATTGTTGGATGATAAAACATATACTTCACTGAGACGCTGAAAATTTTCAGTGCATACTCATAGTTGCACCATAGCGGCAATCATTTTCCAGGTGCATGGGAACCTACCTAAACAAGTTCAAAAAATATACAAATTTGTTATGACCATTAGTTTATCCATTGTTGATGGTGGTTTTTAGTTCAGGGCTAAAAATGTAAAACCCTATATTTAATGCGCCCGTCTGCAAAAGGACTGAGCCATATTAAAGTAATGAGTGCCGGGCCTCTCTACTCACACATGTCTTGAGCAATTAGAAATATTTATTGAGAATGGTGCATGTAGCAACAATCCCAAGCATTACGTAAACTCTCGCCTACATTATTCATTAGTGTATGGTTTATTAAGTATTTTCTGTGCTATGTTCCCATTTGAACCCTTAGTATTGGTATGACATGACAATTAGTGTTCACTCGCTTGGTGAGTATCATGAATTTCCCGAAGTATCAAAATTAAGGTCTGCATGAAAATACTCAATCAGAATATGCGCTAACTGCTCTCTGAGAATAAAAGGATTTAGTGTCAACATAAAGAATTTGTTAAATTTGTTCAATTTTGTGATAACTCACAAAATTCAAGCTTTGACCTAATTAATTTGCAAAAATTAGGCCTTTTTGCGCCTGTGCAAATATCTCGAACCCTATTGGTCGAGGCCAAACCTAGGAAACTAATCCGCCATGGTGCTAGTAGGAGCAAAGTCCTACCACAAAACAAGAAATAAAAGAGGAGCCGCAAAAAATAGGAGCAGCAACAAAAAGAGGCGTGGCCATATCACATGGCCGGCCAGTTTAGGCGCCACCGCATGACGGCCACGCCCCATCTTTGCTTGGCCAGGCCCCCTCTTTCATATCGACCAATCGAGTCACTCTAAAGCCGCCACGCGCACTATAGATGTTGCCACGTGATAGGTGTCGTAAACACCTTGATATTTATCTATAGTTTATGCTTTCTTTGTTATGTTTGCTTGTGAATTATGTATTTTACGTTTGTTTTGAGTCTTACAAGTATTTGGGAGTCATTGGAGCAAAAAGAAGTGGAATTCGCTCAAATCGTGGATTCCTTCTCATCATGCTGAAGAGCACGAAAATATGAAGTTAATGACGAAAGAATGAGATCAATCCGATGCCGTATGAGAAGGTTACGAGCAGAATCAACAGTTAAGCTCGTCAGTTCCCTAGGAATGACAGTACAAGAAGATTATTTGGTGGCCCGTATCCAGTTTCTGGGCGCTAATAATAGTTTGCATCATTACCAGGCTTTAATATTAAGAGAAATTATTCTCTTTTCATTTCGAGCCTCACCTGAAATCAACACAGAGAGAGAGAGACGGTTGTTTGTAAACCGAGATTTCTTGAAGCTCGGGGGAGAAGAAATCGAGATGGCGATGAGCGTAAAAGATGAATCGGAAATAAAGAAACTTAGGGTTTTCTATTAATATAGATCGAGAGATTTAGAGAAGAACTGAGACCAGAGATCGATTCTGGTGATTAAATTGAAGAAATGAAGAAATTAGGGTTCGTCTCTGCAATTGAAGAACGACACTGTGATATGATGAAGATGGGTTTAAGCTCGAGTTGAAACCCAGAGGAAGAAAATACGTTCATAGCTCATGGGGAGAAGAAATCAGCCGAGGCTTGTTCTTGCGCAATCGATTAACGAAAGAGTTAGGGTTTGATGTTGCCAAGAATTGGAGCTGTGAAGTTTTGATGTTGTTGATTGTGAGTTCGATTGGAGAGAAGAAGCGAAATGGGAGCTGTCTCACAGTGATGAAATTGCAAGGATTGTGCTAGATGGATTGATCTCGGATTTGGGTTTTGGTTTGCTGTTGATGATATTGAAACTGGGGGTATGATATCTTTGGTGTTTCTTTGCTAGGATTAGAGATGATGAACTGCAAGAATGGAGTCAGCTATGTATGTTGCAGGTTATGCTTTAGAGGTAAGTATGGATGAAAACAGGGTTTGAAAGAACTAATGGAAGAAATTGATGTTTGAGATGATATTGAAAAAGGGTTTCTGATGTAGATGGAGATGGCCAGGCATTTGATGTTGATGATATTCAGTGGTGAAGATTCAAGTGCAGGCAGAGAATGGATGGAAGAGTTGAGGTTCTTTGGTGTTTGAATGAATGGTTAGATGTATGTTTAGGTGCAGGTGTTGGTGCTTTGTGTTGGTGGCTTGCAAGAAGTAGCAGATGGAAGTATGTTCTTTGTCGTGTTCGGCTGTGTGACAGAATGGGTAGTGCTAGGCTTGTGTAATTGCGAGCAATGGAAGATTGCAGGTATTGGTCTTCTTTGCTCAGTGGTCATGGCTCGAGGAAAAAGATGTGAGCGGAGGAAGAAAGGATAAGGAACAAATGGTTGGAATGGCTTGTTTGAGTTACGTAAATGAGAGACATGTAGCTCGGGTTGCGGATTATGAAGTTATACGCACTGGTGTTGTTAATTGAAACATCAATGGAGTGAAACATGAGTCCGAGATGAGAAAGGCTGGTCTCGTAAATGCTTTAGGAGTGGTCCGAGTGGGTACGGGTTGATGGTTCAGCGATCTTTGGAAGTGTTGCTGCTATACATATCACAAAGAAGATGACTGGTGGTGTTGATTTGCTTGTGAACTGCAATTCTTGGTCATGGGCTAGTAATTGTCCGAGGTTTAACGCAAAGTGCGAGATATTGAGTGAGACATGAAGAATGGATGTCTTTGGAATCAAGGGTGCAGCGAGTTAGAAGATGAATTGATGTTGTTCGTGTTGAGCCGGGAGAGATGCAGAGGTGTGAAAGCTGGAATGGCAAGAATGAAGTTGCGGTTGAAGTTGCATTGATGAGTAATTGCATGAAGGTTGGTGTGTTGCCATGGATGAGATTGTATGTTAGTGCTGGTGGAGTTTGCTTGCTTTCGAACCTGAGAAAGATGCACAAGGGTACGAAACTATGAAATGCCGCAGTTTGCTGGTGATGGAAATTAAATGATGGAGCTGGTAAGGAAGGCATGTTGAAGTCGTAGCATTGGCAAATAGCATGGCCTGAAGTGGAGTTTGCAGATTGTGGAAGTGATGGTAGTGGTATGAGGCGGAGGTGCGGTGTTGCGGATTAAGCTACATTTGTTGCCAATGGGAGTTGTGGTTGTGCGAAGTCATTATGGCGCATCATGAGATATGGCACTGTGCAATGGCTTTGGAGAATTAACTCGAGACTAGTCGATCTTGACTCTCAATCATCTACTGGATGACTCTCGACTCGGTGACCGGTGTTGACTCGGTGACCGGTGTTGACTCAGGTGATCCGGTGTTGACTCAGGTGATCCGAGTTGAATCATTTGACCGGTTATCGGGTGGTTTATACTTTTCCAGTCACCTGAAACTGATTGCCGACAACTTCCCGGCCAACTTCCGACCAGCGATACCAGTTTGCCGGCGACCACTTTTGGGAAAAAATTCACATGGGCTTTTTCACACATGGCTTGATGGACTTCTCTATTGGACTCTTTAAAGACTTGACCTAGTTTTGGAATGGGAGAAGCATATAAATAGAAAAGTCTTTCTCAAAACCAAACTATCTCCATTAGGGAGGCTTCTACTTGTTTTCTAGGGTTTCACATGATAGATTCTTCTAAACTCTTTGTGATGATTTCCAAAAACCCAAGTAGTTGATTTATTTTTATTGGTTAAAGATGTAGTTGGATTTTGAAAACAAGTTATGGTTTTTATGAATTAGTTTTCTCTCAAAATCATTGTTCACTTTTTACGGGTTATAATAATTGCATGATTGATGTATTGCAATATGATTGAATGTTTGTTTAGTTAAGTCTAGAATTGATTGAACATACATCCATATCTATAGCTATTTTAGGGTTCATCATCAAGCGATAACCTTGAATACGGGTAGCATGATATGATTACGGTTTGTAGTGATACATCCTTATAGTCATATGTAGAAATTGACTTTTGTTCGAATTGTGTGCGCAATGTATTACAATTGCATTGATTAGCCTATTTCTGAAACTTAATGCTCCTAGGAATTGAACTTAATTAGCGCAAGGCGTTAGGCTATTCTTTATGTAGAATTCACATACGCAGCTCTAATGTGTGTGTTGATGACTTAGGAAATTTATGTAGTATTCTTGCAATAAGATATTCTAGGGCTTTTGATGATAGCGAGATTAAATACGAATTCTAATCATACATTCAAAACTTGTTTACAATTGAAGATGAAACCTTTATCCAATATTTCCACATCATTGATTTGCGTGTTTACTTTTTATTGTTTTGCCTTTATTTTATTTTAGTTTATAAAAATCAGAAAACCCCCTTGTTACTTTTAGGAAACCGAAACATATTGACAACCAAGACCTCTCTGTGGGAACGATCCTTTCTTGCCCTTGCTTCATTATATATTTTGAGTAGTAAGAAAGTGTAATTTATTTTTGACGCCTACGACAGCGATCAAATTTTTGCGCCGTTGCCGGGGAGGCAGCGGTTGTCACTTGTTTTTGGTTTCTTATTTTTGTTTTGTTTTACTTTTTCTTATTCTTTGGTTCTTAACAGAGTTTTGAGAATCTCGTTTCAGGTACCAATTTCTATGGACGGAGCATATTGGAGCAATCAATACGGCTTTCAACCTCAACTATATGACAACTATCACCCTTACGGGGAGTATAATCAAAACAATCCTTTGGTTATGATCAATACTCCACGTACCCTTTTAGTTATTCGCATACATATCAACCTTCTTACAGTGGGTATGTAAGTGAGCAACCACAAAGAGGGGATGATACTTGTACTCCTATTAATATTTCCTCTAGTTTGGTAGATGAAATGCAACAATTTATGGTCAGCATGGAGTCAATTCGTGGACAACCAAGCGTGGAACCAGTTTCATCGACCGAATGTGCTCATAGTATGTTTGGCTCAATTTTTGATCGTAGTTATGATCATTCACCCATTCAAAGGGAAGATAATTGGCCTAACAATACTGAAGTAAGTAATTCTAGCTTTGCCTTGTCGAATGAGCTTTACAAACAAATGGAACACTATATTCAGAATTTGGATGGATCACTCCAAGAGCTTCAAAGAGATGTTTCCGACGTAAGAAAGGGCATTGATGAATACATAGAGGAAATGAATAATTATGTTGAAAAAGGCGAACCTTTGGGGACTTTCGTTGATAATTGTGTAGTTAACTCAACTCTTGATCGTAATAATGATCATTCACCTATTCAAAAGGATGAGTTAGAGATTAGCAACATTAAATTCAGCGAGAACCAATCTTATGTTAACTATGAAAGTGATGGTGATTATAATACATTGCTTGAATCAACTCATAGTGACATCCCCGAGGAGTGTACAATGGAGTCTTTTTGCGATCAAGGTGAAGATGAAGAGGAATATGTCGACACTTATGTATATTACTCAAGCATTGATCTTAATAATGATCAAGAGCCTATTCAAAGGGTGGAGCTTGAGGATGATGCATTTTCGAGTGTTCTTAAAAAGTTTCTTATAATAAAATTTGGATCCGCAAAAGAGTATGTGCCTTACAACAAAAAGGAGTGTGTTGAGAGTGAGACCGTTATGACCACTATTGTGGAAGACCCAATTGAGCTTGCATATGATTTTAATGTCGAGACTGTGGTTAAGGAAGAAACGGACGAAGAATGGTTGCAAGGTTTGATAGAGGACCATGATATACAAGAGGTGAGTAATTCACTTGAGTTTTTCAAGGATGAAGAGGATTCCGTGATACGAGAGATTGTGCAGGGTTTGTCTAACCCGTTGCCTATTGTTTCTTCTCCTTTACCTCTTATTGGTTTGAATGTATGTGCTTCGAGAATAGTGTTGAATGACTTTGTTTCTCGTTTTCCGCCATTAGAGATACTTGATTCTCATACTATGCAGGTTTTGACACAAGAAACCGTGGAAGTTCCCGAATTCTATATTCTTTATACACTTCCAAGTGTGGACAAGAATAAGTGTGGGGGAAACTTTTATAGGTTAATAGCTTCATTTCTGTTTTATATTACTAATATTTGTGTGAAGCTAGTGTTTGCAAAACAGGTTCTATGGAAGGATCCCCAACTTTTGATTGTTGGTATATGGGGAATGAATCTTGCAAGGATATAGTCGGGCTGAAGACTTTAAACCAAGCGCTAAATAGGAGGCAACCCATAGGTTTTGTATCTCTTATCTTTTAATTTTTCTTTTTTTTTTGTTTTTACTTTTTCTTATCGCATATTGTTATATGATTTCCCACCTTGACTTTCTTTGGACGATTCAATTTACATTGAGGACAATGTAAAGTTTAAGTGTGGGGGAGTGGTTAAGCATTTGCGTTGTAAATTTTTCATAAATTTTCAACTTTTGTGTAAATAGTGAATAAAAAACTCCAACTTGTAGTTAGTTTAGATTCACATAGTATACATGTCGCTAAGATTACATCGAGATTCTCATAAGAGTGATTGAACTTAGAGATGACAGAGAACATGATCGGGTTTCTTACTTGTATGACAGTTAAAGTTGGATTTAACCATCCCAGTGGCAAATAAGGTGCAGACTTAATTCGGTATTAGAGTAGTGGTCCCCTATAGTGGAGACTACCCATGTTACATAATGTGAGGCACCGACCTTCAATTCTTTGTACCTGTCTAAATATGTGCTTTTAGAGTGTGTGTCACCGTACGTGAATTCCGGGCAGAATGGTGAGCTGCCCAACCTCCCACCATAGAAGCACTATTTTGATCTCTTGAGTGCTATTTTTATCAACCATGATGGTGACATCGAATTGCTAACTTACATACCACTTGTAATCTTGTTCATGATTAGCACCATCCACTTTATCTCTCTCTACACCAACAGGTCCATAGAAACACCATCATCATGAACAAGAGGAGCATCACAAATTTGAAGGAAAGTTGAAGACGTTCAAGGTTTACAGGCAACATCACAAGAATGAGAAGATTTCAGATTCAAGTTAAGCAACAATACAAGGAGCAGAATTTTTACAAGTTGAAGACTTATATACAAGAGCGAAGATTATCAAGATGAGAGTTCGAGAAGTTTATGATATCGAGACACACAAGTTGTGAAGAATTATGCGGTAAAATACTTACACCATGGCCATTTGTACTTATGTTATATTTATTTTCAGTTTGTGTTTATTTCTCTTGTCTCAAAAAAAAAAAAAAAAAAATGAAAAAAAAAAAAATACAAGAGAAAATTTTGTTAGGTGCATTATTAGTTTTATTATTTTGTTTTGTTTTCATTTTGTATTTGTTTTATTTTTCTTGTCTCATATTTAAAAAAAAAAATTGTAAAAAGAAAAAAAAAAGAAAAAAATAATAATAATCATATTTTGGGTTTGTATAGTTCGTTTTTAGTTTTGTATTCTTTCAATAAAGCCAATGGAAGAAGGAACATCCATAATAAAGTTTCAAGCAACAAGGAATTAGAGGAAAGAGTCATATTGTCAAGATTCTACGAAGTTCAAGAGTTGAAGACCGAAGACGAAGATGAAGACACCGATTGAAGACCGAAGACGTTTCTATGGATCTTTGTGAGAGAGTGGTGCTAGCTGCATGTCGAACGGATAACGAGGTAAGTAAGCATATTCCCACCTTCGTTAAGTGGTTGATTTCCTTTCGTAGAGATCGTCAGAAAAATGGGTTTTCAAAAATTATAAAAGATGTGGGTTTTCAAAACAATTCGGAGGGTTTTGCCTTCCTACCATTCAACGTGTCGCAGGATTCTCTCTTCACTTCCACCTGGACACATGTGTGACCCATAAAAAGCTGTTTATTATTGAGAGCAATATCATAAAACCCTTTCTTGTGAGGCAGAGTCAAGACGTTCGATCACTCCGAACCCGAATTTCTTTCGATAAGGGATGGTTATTTCTCTCTCTACTTTTAAGGATGAGATAGTGTTCATTTATGTGTCTAACTTCTTATTACTAGTGTGCAGAATTTCTATGTCTTCTTAGCGCATTGGATGCTATCATTACGGAGAACTAGTAAGTTGGAAAAATAGGTTTTGTGGGTATATCTCTAGTAAACCCTCACGAGACTATAACTCGTCCACTAGGGACACCTAGTGGTTTAAAGGCTTGTTATTTATGCTAAAAGTGACCGTAGCCTCGACGACACGGAGTTGTATGTATGTTTAAGAATTTATTTTGTTTGATTTGCTCGAGGACTAGCAAAGTCTAAGTGTGGGGGAATTTGATAGGTGTCGTAAACACCTTGATATTTATCTATAGTTTATGCTTTCTTTGTTATGTTTGCTTGTGCATTATGTATTTTACGTTTGTTTTGAGTCTTACAGGTATTTTGGAGTTATTGGAGCAAAAAGAAGTGGAATTCGCTCAAATCGTGGATTCCTTCTCATCATGCTGAAGAGCACGAAAATATGAAGTTAATGACGAAAGAATGAGGTCAATCCGATGACGTATGAGAAGGTTACGAGAAGAATCAACGGTTAAGCTCGTCAGTTCCCTAGGAATGATAGTACAAGAAGATTATTTGGTGGCCCGTATCCAGTTTATGGGCGCTAATAATAGTTTGCATCATTACCAGGGTTTAATATTAAGAGAAATTATTCTCTTTTCATTTCGAGCCTCACCGAAATCAACACGGAGAGAGAGAGAGACGGTTCTTTGTAAAGCGAGATTTCTTTGAAGCTCAGGGAGAAGAAATCAGAGATGGCGATGAACTGTAAAAGATGAATCGGAAATAAAGAAACTTAGGGTTTTCTATTAATATAGATCGAGAGATTTAGAGAAGAAGCGAGACCAGAGATCGATTACGGTGATTAAATTGAAGAAATGAAGAAATTAGGGTTCGTCTGCAATTGAAGAACGACACTTGTGATATGATGAAGATGGGTTTAAGCTCGAGTTGAAACCGAGAGGAAGAAAATACGTTCATAGCTCATGGGGAGAAGAAATCATCCGGGCTTGTTGCTTTGCAATCGATTAACGAAAGAGTTAGGGTTTGATGTTGCCAAGAATTGGAGCTGTGAAGTTTTGATGTTGTTGATTGTGAGTTCGATTGGAGAGAAGAACTGAAATGGGAGCTGTCTCTGGTGATGAAATTGCAAGGATTGTGCTAGATGGATTGATCTCAGATTTGGGTTTTGGTTTGCTGTTGATGATATTGAAACCAGGGTATGATATACTGGTGGCTGCTACTAGGATTAGAGATGATGAACTGCAAGAATGGAGTTAGCTATGTATGTTGCAGGTTATGCTTTAGAGGGAAGTATGGATGAAAACAGGGTTTGAAAGAACTAATGGAAGAAATTGATGTTTGAGATGATATTGAAAAAGGGTTTCTGATATAGATGGAGATGGCCAGGCATTTGATGTTAATGATTGTTTATGGGTGAAAACTATTCCTTCCGGATTTGGTAATTTGGGGTATGTGGATGAGGAATGAATCTAAACCCTAAACAAATGCACTGCGCGGTGAGTGCTTGTAGATTCGGAAATCAATCTGTGCAAGTCCGGCCTAAACCAAGAAATGGCCGTTCCAGACTTGTTTCGGTCACAAAGTGAAGGAGATGGGGTTGATCTTAGGGAGGGAAGCGAAGAAGGTGTTGAGATTGTGAAGGTGTTAGCTTGCTTATGACTTGTAACAGAAAGGTGAGCAGGCTTACGATTGATGCAAGCAGGCTCTGGGTGTTTGAATACGTTTTGTATTAACACTTGGTTTCTGTCTCGTCTAGCTTGTGTTGTTTTTTCTCCTGTTCTCTTGTTTTTCCCCTGTTTGTGACATGATTGATGTCTCGAGTGTGTGGATTGTGGGACCCACAAAAGGTAGCATGTAATGTTAAATTGAATAATTGCGTTATTCAGGAAGTTGATACTTGTGAAGTATTATGTGTATTTTATGCGAGTCGCATCATGGTGTGGTAAAGTGACGGGAGATGACGCCTCGACCAATTAACTCGACTGGGTTGTATAACCAAGTGGTGAAGTTGGACGGATGAGATGATCTTTGAGACACTCATCTGCGACCAGATTAATGAAATTAGGGTTTCTAGAGGAGGTGCGCAAGCATCCCTCTTGACTGGTCGAATCCCAGCTTGGGATATGACTTTGGCCAGGCCGACCGTACATGCGTGTAGACGGCATGACGGTGTGGCGCCTATACCCATTACCTCATGAAAGTATGATCTGGGCCACTCAGTCGTCGGTGAAGTTGAGTGGTCGAGATCAATTTGTGACAGAAAACCAGTGCCGCAAGAGCCGCGCGTCATGCCCATTTCGGGCGCACGTTCCAAGATGACCAATCTTGGTCGGTCTTGGCCGATCGGTCTGGTGTGAAGGTGGTAGGCTGGTGTTCACGCCTATACACGAATATCCCATAAAAACGTGATACGAGCCATCCAAATCGTCCGGCGAAGTTGAGCGGTCGAGATCGGTTGCGGTTTGGGAGATGTGACCACGCTACTTTGGGCGCGCGTCTTGGAATAACCAGGCATGATATGCCTTGGACGATCGGGTGAGGGGATAGATAGGTCCACGGTGGTCATCTTTGGTATGACCGGGACACGCTTAATCTAATATTGGACCCTCCATTCGTGCCAGAGAAGATGGACGCTCGTGATGCTCAAAACCCTAATTTTGGGTTTCAAGGTCGTGCGACCATGCTTTATTCGGCGTACGAATTGGGATAATCAACCATGGTTGGTCCTGACCGATTGGTCAGGTATGTAGGCGGGCCCGCGGTGATTGTGTTGACATGCTCTGGGCCCTTTGAATCTACATCTACACCCT
Source organism: Papaver armeniacum (assembly GCA_023531295.1). NCBI lineage: Eukaryota > Viridiplantae > Streptophyta > Magnoliopsida > Ranunculales > Papaveraceae > Papaver > Papaver armeniacum. The sequence continues at coordinate 519,413 of JAJJWW010012530.1, forward strand.
CCATCTATACCCGCAAAGATGGATGGTTGAGACATTTTGCGACACATGTAATATGTCGCAAACCCTAATTTAGGGTTTTCCGTCCATCCGCTTTCTGGTTTGGACGTTTTGGCAAGCTAGGCCAATCTCTGGGGAGGCCGACCATGCGGGGTCCGCATTGGTTCGGCAGTGGATATTCCATACCTGCTTGGGGGTGATGGAATTGATCTGGGTCATCCAATCATGCTTGTGGAGTTGGATGACTGTGATCATATCCGGACTGATACGGTCAGTCCGGATGCTCAATCGAGCTAGTATAACACACCAAGAGGGGCTCAATCGGGCTAGTATAACACACCGAGAGTCGGCTGTACGGGTATTTCGTACATGGTTTCATTATAATGCTTGGGGTTCGTGTTGCTCTGTAAGAGCAACACTCGATCATCATCCGCACCGATAATGAGTACGGAAATACAAGGGTGATTGCGCATTAATTAATAATGCTAGAAATTCACTTTGGGTATATGGGATTGTTGCTACATGCTCCAACCGGATGAATTTCATGTATTCACTGAGAATGGGATTGTTGCCACATGCTCCATTCTATGTGAATTAAGTGAGGAGTATCAACACATATTGATGGCCTTATCTTTTACAAGATGTCAGCGCATAATTTTTTCCGGTTTTTTAATATTTTAACCTTAAATGAAAATCAACCATCAACATTAAGTCCCCTGCCTAGCACATAATGGTTACACTATTGTGGGGTAGGCATGAGATGGTGACATACATATGTGAGAAAGACAGGATAGAGGAAGTTTACCCGGAAGAGTGTTGGCCACCGCTAGTTGCCCACAAGTCACGCTTGTATGGAATCCATTGGTGGGACCGGTTTCCTTCCTTAGGATATTTGAATCAAAAGAGGAATCCAAACAAAAGAGGTATCCTTGTTCTATTGGGATTCTTCTAATTTTTTGTCTATAAAAGGGACCAACCCCTTTTCTTTTTCTCACGATTTTTTTTTTTTGTTTGTTGAGCAGCTCCCGTCCGTGGTCTTCACTGCCGTCGCCAACCGCCGCCTCCGCCGGAGCTTGTCGTCGCCGTCCGTCCGTCCGTCCGCGGCAAGGTGAGCGTTTTTTTTTTTTTGTTTTTTGTTTTTAATGCATATATGCTTAGTTTTTCCACCGAAGTTGATACACCAATATTTTCTAAAATTGCTTAGTAAAACAACCCGTGAATCCATGATAATGTTGTTTTTGCTTCTTTCCACCATTGCATGCAAAACCTAGCTTTTAGGTTGTATCTTGAAAAGAAAAACCTTGGCTTGAATCTCGTAGACACGATTCCCATGAATAAAGAAAAATCATGTTATGATGTGTGCGGATGAACGCGGGCCCGCCGTGTATGCTTGATTGAACGTGGGTCTCACCCACATATGCTTGGCCCGAAAGTCGACCTTATATTAGTCTTGTGCCCGAACATGAAACTTGAGTAACAGAACTTGAAATTTATACTAGGACTTGAAACTTGTCTAGGACTTGAAACCAATACAGAATGGAACTTGTACTAGGACTTGAAACCAATACCAGATCGAAACTTGTACTTAGGACTTGAAACCAATACCGAGACTTGAAACTTGAGTAATACTGGTGTTTGGACCTAATCCCAGCTTTTGTGCATTTCAACGTGTCTTGTCGTGCGTGACTACACACGCTTAATGCGCTTTTCATACAAGTTCTAACTCCTGTCCTTTATTTCATTGTGGAATGAAGAAAAGAATTCTGTTGAGATGTCTTAGGAGATAATCTTTGGTGCCAAGTCGGGAAGTGTTGACAGCTTCAAAGATATGCTTAGAACATCGATGATGAGTTGTTCACCTCGCCTTTTCCAAACATTAGAAAACATCCTTCTCATAAGATAGTCCTTCTTTCGATTCGGAAAATATGGATCTTTGATCCATTTTCTTCTTGACACTTGTGATGAGATTTTGTCTCGGAGAAACGAATATCCGCCTTCCCTATTGACTTCAAGATTTGTCATACTCCACTGGGTTCTTATGAAGGATGGATGAGACACATGTTGAGTAATAAGGGCATTAAAGACAATTTGACCAAAGCGCAAATCCTCAATGCGGTCATGGCATCCGCTTCTCTTGAAATTAAGAAAGATGCTGCGGGTTTGATTACCTTCATTTCTCGATGGCGTCCTTCTACTCATACAACCATATCTAGATGGGGAGAGATGACTATTACTCAGGAGAGTGTAGCTGCATTAATGAACCTGCCTATTCTTTGGAAGTCTTTCTTACGAGCTCTACGATACGGAACAACGTAACTATGATGCTATACTTCAAAAGGTAGCGGGTTTCGTGCGGTCTGGACAAGGAGGAGAGAAAAAAGATACGAGATGCTTTTACACCTGGTGGGTGTCGGAGTGGTCTCTGCGAGACCCGGAGCCGGATCAAGAGTTGGAAAATGAGCTCAGCGTGATTGCGTTCCTGTCTTTATGGCTATCCAGAGATATATTCGACGACGGTTCTGGAAAGAAGACCATTAGAGGTTACCTCGTTAAGATCGCTATAAAGCTGGCAAAAGGTAAAGTTCTTCCCCTGGGTGCCTTGTTCCTTGGATTGTTGTACTCTTATCTGGACGCCTTAGCAATGGACATGCATGTTTCTAACGGGTACAAAAAGGTGGAATCGCACGTTCACTTCGCTTTTCTTCAGGCATTCTTATGGGAACACTTCAAAAGCTATGCTCCTGCTCCTGCAAATTCGCTCAGCAACTTGTACGGTGGCTCGAGAATACTCCGCAGGCATAGGAGGCGTCCCAGAACCGGCGCGAAACTCGTGGACATATTTGACAATGTGTCTTCTGTAGATTTCCGTCCATGGGGGCCGATCCACCCTTCCATTATTCGGCCAAAGACTTTTGCTATTGCTTCGATGGTCCCGATCTTTGTGTTGCGTCGCCGATGTTAAGACTATGAGATTTGGGGAAATTGTTTACCTGCAAAGCTACATCCCGGGATATGGCCCGTCTTTATTCAACGAAGAATTTACTGTGACTCCATACAATATTGACAGGGCGGCTCGTCAAATGGGATTTGATCAGGGTGTCCCATTTATCCGTCCACCAGGGGTTCCGAAAGAATTCCTCCCAAATATTATTAACGTTGACGTGTTTTTAGAATGGGTGAGCCTTTCCTTCTGGCCTATTGGGAGAAACCCAGTGGTAACCGATAAGTACAAGGAATTTTGGAGGAGGCAGCTGTTGATTTTCCGGGAATTCTCGGAGAGTGTTGTGACAGATTTCCATGGTGAACCATCTTCGACGTTTTGAAAAGCATTTCCGGTTGAAGCCACTTCGGCCAAACGGACCGGGGCGAGGATTACGGTCCCCAAGCAGGAGAGAGATCCAAAAGGCAGGCATGTGGTTCGGTGATCCTCAATTCCTCCAATATGCAGGTATTTAAATCTCTTTCTGTTGATTCCTTCATTTCTCCAGTGTAAATTCTTCTAAGAGTGATCCTTGTTTGAAATCAGGGAATTCCGAAAGAGAATGTCTTCACAATGTTGGCCCGCATTCAGAATGAGAAGTCCGTAATGTTGGCCTTCATGTTGAGAAGTGCAGCGGCTTTGATCCTCGGAGTCTGGTAACACGATCTTTATCTTTGAGAAGTCAGCAAGGAACAGCTCCTTTTCCAGACCACGACAGAGATGATGCAAGCTCGGTTGGACAAGGTGCTTCCTTAAGTGATCTTGTTGACGGGGCCGTGATGGAAATCAGCATCCAGAGTGAAGTAGACATTGAGAGGAACGTAAGAGAGGCGACATCCATTATTGTTGAGGTGGCTCCCCTTGAAGAGCATTCTGAGCAGGCTTCGATCAATAAAGCTATCGTGGTGACTCCTTCTGAAAGGCCTCCTGTAACTGACAAGGCTCCTGTGATTGGTGAAGTATCGGTGATGCAGCCTGGGGCTTTGTTCGATCCTCCTTTTACTGTCCCTTATCCAGGTCATGTGTTGGTTGGAGGATTCGGTGTGCTTGGTTCGGTTCAAGGAGTTGTACACGGCAATATGGGAGAAACACGGCCACATTGCTACCACTACGAAGCTCAAAAGTCGTCTTGCATTGGTCAACCGCGTTCGGGAGGCTTTATTTTCTATCCATGGGATGAGCGTCTGGCCCTGGTCGAACAGGTTTACGAGGAGATGATTGAAGGCGGAAGTGCCATCGAGACATGTTTCGCAGATACGACTTCAATGCTCATTGGTTCTTCAAAAGGTTCTCGAGATTCGGGATCTCCGAAATTACGGGATGAAGTCCCATACAGTTGTGTTGCTCGCCGGGAAGAAGAGTTTGAAAAGTTATCTAAGGAATTGAAGCTGAAGCAGGCTGTACTTCAAAGGATGAAAGTCTCTCTTGCCCAGAAGGACGAGTTGTTGCTGAAGTACTTTCCTTGAAGGATTGTAGCTACCTACTTGTCTTTTCTTTCAGATGCTTTTCTTTTTGAGTGATAGTGAGGATTTTCTTTGACCTCCGGTTTTGAATTAATAGGTAATTGAATTGGTTTATTTTGAGATAGTTTGGTGAATAATTTTTTCTGAAAGAGGTTATTTTAAATGGAATTTGCATCTTGGTCATGAATGATTGCACATGTCACATGAAATTGCAAGCGTTGCATAAAAGGGAAGTATGAATGGAAACAAACATGGCATTTGATCACTGAGCCTCTTTCTCTACGTGCGGGATGCCAAGTCCCAAGTGAATTCTAAAGCTATCTTTCTTGTAAAATTGTTGAATAGAACTTACTTGCCTTCGAAGCTTTACTTGTATCAACCGAAGTAGCATCTCTAAGGAAATCATCCGCATTAATCTCTCAGATAATGAGAGCTATCCCTCCGAACCAAGCTTCTCCTAAACAATGCGCTTCAAAGCGTTGCATTCACTGGTGGGGTGGTGAAGGAACCGTTGGAAATGACAGTACCTCGGGTCCATTATTTCTTGATCAGTTGGTGGACACCATACAGGAGGTAGTTCCACCTCTCTATTTCGTACCCACATTTCCAGCAACTCCAAAATCTTTTCCATCGGGAACGGAAAGTGTAGGTACTTCGAGTCTAGCTTTTCCTGCGTTAGTGGGCGTTGTGATGTCTCTACGTGGCTTTGATGTGGAGCACGTTCCGGAGATGAAGTTGGAAGATCTGCGAGTGCCATCATATCCGCGGATCGCTTGCCTGGGTAAAGGGATGTGGAAGGTGTCGTAATATCACTGCTGAGTGATCGAATTGAACGCTCCCATCCTATGTATTCACGTATTTCCTGATCGATCTCACCTTCCTCAAGCATTTCTTCACTTGGATGAAAGGCCGATGCGGATTGGACAGTCTTTCGGGCTTCAACAAGAGTTTTGAGATATAAATCTTCTAACAGGGCTCCATAGGCTGCAGGCTCCCTTTCTTTATCTGGTAGACGTTGTAGTACTCCGGACAAGTCCTTTCCTCTGTGGAGTTGCCTCGGTTCTTTATTGTTGACTGGACCATGTTGTTAATCTTTCTGAGTCTCCTGTGGTTACGCGCTCTTTTGCCTCTCCCGTAGGTAAATTTGTGACTCGACTAAGGATTCAACATTTCTTACCTTTGCTTGAGTAGATGCTGCCGACCCTTCTTGTAATTGTGCTGCTATATCATTCAAAAGGCGAAATGTCTCGCTCTGCCTTCTGGTGATACCAACTTGATTTGCCAAGACATCCTCCAGCATTCTAGCTACACTTCCCATGATATCTGAACCACATGTGGTTTCCGGATACATTGCGAGATGGAAACCGAAAAATTGAGAATTCAATTTTGTGCTGTAGAGATCAACCTCCCCTTTGTGGTCGCCAATTGTTTATGGGTGAAAACTATTCTTCTTAGGATTTGGTAATTTGGGGTGTGTGGATGAGGAATGAATCTAAACCCTAAACAAATGCACTGCGCGGTGAGTGCTTGTAGATTCGGAAATCAATGCATGCAAGTCCGGCCTAAACCAAGAAATGGCCGTTCCGGACTTGTTTCGGTCACAAAGTGAAGTAGATGGGGTTGATCTTAGGGAGGAAGCAAAGAAGGTGTTGAGATTGTGAAGGTGTTGGCTTGCTTATGACTTGTGAAGGTGAGCGGAGCTTACGATTGATGCAAGCGGAGGCTCTGGGTGTTTGAATACGTTTTGTATTAACACTTGGTTTTGTCTCGTCTAGCTTGTGTTGTTTTTCTCTGTTCTCTTGTTTTTCCCATGTTTGTGACATGATTGATGTCTCGAGTGTGTGGATTGTGGGACCCACAAAAGGTAGCATGTAATGCTAAATTGAATAAGCTGCGTTATTCGGGAAGTTGATACTTGTGAAGTATTATGTGTATTTTATGCGAGTGCGCATCATGGTGTGGTAAAGTGACGGGAGATGACGCCTCGGCTTGACCAATTAACTACGACCGGGGTTGTATAACCAAGGTGGTGAAGTTGGACGGATGAGATGATCTTTGAGACACTCATCTGCGGCCAGTTAATGAAATTAGGGTTTCTAGAGAAGGTGCGCAAGCATCCCTCTTGACTGGTCGAATCCCGACTTGGGATATGACTTTGGCAGGTGACCGTACATGCGTGTAGACGGCATGACGGTGTAGGCGCCTATACCCATTACCTCACGAAAGTATGATCCTGGGCCACTCAATTCGTCGGTGAAGTTGAGTGGTCGAGATCAATTTGTGACAGAGAAAACCCGTGTCCGCAAAAGAGCGCGCGTCATGCCCATTTCGTGCACACGTTCCAAGATGACCAATCTTGGTCGGTCTTGGCCGATCGATGCAGTGTGAAGGTGGTAGGCTGGTGTTCACGCCTATACACAGAATATCCCATGAAAACGTGATCCGAGCCATCCAAATCGTCCGGCGAAGTTGAGAGGTCGAGATCGGTTGCGGTTTGGGAGGTGTGACCACGCTAGTTTGGGCGCGCGTCTTGGAATAACCGGGCATGATATGCCTTGGCCGATCGGGTGAGGGATAGATGGGTCCACGGTGGTCATGCTAGTATGACCTAGGACACCTTAATCTAATCTTGGACCCTCCATTCGTCTTAGGAGAAGATGGACGCTCGTGATGCTCAAAACCCTAATTTTGGGTTTCAAGGCCGTGTGACCATGCTTTATTCGGCGTACGGTGGGATAATCAACCATGGTTGGTCTGACCAGATTGGTCGGGTATGTGAGCGAGCCCGCGGTGATTGTGTTGACATGCTCTGGGCCCTTTGAATCTACATCTACACCCTCCATCTATACCCGCAAAGATGGATGGTTGAGAGGCATTTTGCGACACATGTAATATGCCGCAAACCCTAATTTAGGGTTTTAGTCCATCTTTGCTCTGGTTTGGACGTCTTGGCAAGCTAGGCCAATCTTTTGGGGAGGCCGACCATGCGGGGTCCGCGTTGATTCGGCGGTGGATATTCCATACCGCTTGGGGGTGATGGAATTGATGCGGGTCATCAATCATGCTTGTGGAGTTGGATGATCGTGATCATATCCGGTTGTACGGTCAGTCAGGATGCTGTCGGGCTAGTATAACACACCGAGAGGGGCTCAATCGGGCTAGTATAACACACCGAGAGTCGCCACATGTACGGGTATTTCGTACATGGTTTCATTATAATGCTTGGAGGTTCGTGTTGCTCAGTAAGAGCAACACTCGATCGTCATCCGCAGCGATAATGAGTACGGAAATACAAGGCTGATTGCGCATTAATTAATAATGCTAGAAATTCACAAAGTGTTGATGGTGGATTTTCGTTTAAGGTTAAATTTGTAAAAGACCGGAAAAATCATGTGACATCTTGTAAAAGATAAAGCCATTTATAAGTGTTGGATACTCCCTCACTTAATTCACCAAGAATGGAGCATGTAACAACAATCCCATTCTCGTGAATACATGAAATTCCTCAGGTTGGAGCATGTAGCAACAATCCCTTCTGTGAATTTCATATCGGCCTTGTATTTCAGTACTCATTATCGGTGTGGACTGTGGCATGACGGCCAGAGTGTTACTCTTACGAGTAACACGAACCTCCAAGCACTATAATGAAACCATGTACGAAATACCCGTCTGGCTGATTCTCGGTGTGTTATACTAGCCCGAGCCCTCTCGGTGTGTTATACTAGCCCGATTGAGCCCCTCTCGGTGTGTTATACTAGCCGATTGAGCATCCCGGACTGGCCAGTATCGGTCGGGATATGATCCGATCGCAGATCATCCAACTCCATAAGCATGATTGGATGACCCCGGATCAATTCCATCATCCCCAAGCGGGTATGAAATACCCACGGCCGACCCGCATGGTCGGCCATTGGCCTTTGCTTGCCAAAAAAGACGTTCATACCAAGCATTATGGACGGAAAACCCTAAATAAGGGTTTGCGGCATATTACATGTGTCGCAAAACAATCTCAACCATCCATCTTCGCAGGTATAGATGGAGGGTGTAGATGTAGATTCAAAGGGCCCAGAGCATGTCAACACGATCACCGTGGGCCCGCCTACACACTTGACCAATCGGTCAAGACCAACAATGTTTGGCCGTGACAAAATCATCACCCAAACAAGGAGTGGCGCACGGCTTTTGAAAGCCAAAATTAGGGTTTCAAATCATCACGTGCGTCCATCTTCTCCGGCACGAATGGAGGGTCACAGATTAGATTAAGCAAGGGCCGGTGATACCAGCATGACCACCGTGGGCTCATCTACCTCCTCATGCGATCGGCCAAGGCATCCCATGCCCGGCTAATCCAAAACGCCCCCCAAACATGCGTGGTTACACTTCCCAAATTGCAACCGAGTCTCGACCACTCAACTTCACCTAGGATGATTTAAATGGCTTAGATCACGTTTTCATGGGATAGTCGGTATAGATGTGAACACCAGCCTACCACCTACACGCTGGTATGATCGACCAAGACCGACCAAGATGGGTCGTCTTGAAACGCGTGCGAATGTCATGCGATCTCCAACTCCTTTGCGGCAAGGATTTCGCCGCAAACCGATCTCAACCACTCCTCTTTGTCGGTCAAATTGAGTGGCCTAGATCGCACCTTCATGGGACGGTGAGACATGGACGTGTACACCAGCATGCTATCTACATACACGTCCGGTCGGTCCTCTCCAAAATTCTTCCCATACTTGGTTTCGACCAAGACTGAAGAGTCATGCTTGCGCTCCTCTTCAAAAAACCTAATATTCATTAACGGTCGCGAGATGAGTGTCTCAAAGATCATCTCATCCGTCCAACTTCACCAGCTTGGTTATACAACCCTGGTCAAGAGTTATTTGGTTAGTGAGGCGTCATTACCCATCACTTTACCACACCATAATGCAGTACGTGCATAAAATACACACGATACTTCACAAGTATCGACTTCTGAATAACACGGTTATTCAATTGAAGATTACATGCTATCTTTCGTGGATCCACGATCCACACATTCCGAATATCAATCATGTCACAAACGGGGATACATACTTTGGGGTATTGGTCTGGCGGTTTACGGCGTGCGGCGTGCAACGCGCCATCACAAGAACGTGTCGAAGTCATGGACGGTTAGAGATGAACAGGAGAAGTGGGCAAGACTGGTCGACGCACAACTCCACTACTCCATCACTCCACTTCCTCCACTTCCCACGAGAGACGTGAATGAGGCTCAATGACTTGTATAAATAGGTTCTCCGCCCTATTTCAAACAACAACACAAGTTCGAGACGAGACGAGAAAACCAAGTGTTAATACAAAAACGTATTCAAACACCCAGAACTTGCTTGCATCAATCACAAGCCTTTTCACCTTTACATTTTACAAGTCATAAGCAAGCCAACACCTTCACAATCTCAACACCTTCTTCGCTTCCCTCCCTAAGATCAACCCCATCTCCTTCACTTTGTGACCGAAACAAGTCTGGAACGACCATTTCTTGGTTTAGGCCGGACTTGCACAGATTGATCTCTGTGCATTTGTTTAAAGGTTTAAATTCATTCCTCATCCACACCCCAAATTACCAAATTCTGCAGGAGTAGTTTTCACCCATAAACAATTGGCGACCACAGTGGGAGATTGATCTATCGGTTGCAAAAAATTGAATTCTCAATCCTTCAGTTTTCATCCCGCGATGTATCCTCACTCGGAGACCACAGGCGGTTCAGATATCATGGGAAGCATAGCTGGAATGTTGGAGGATGTCTTGGCAAATTAAGCGGTATCACCGAGAAGGCGGAGCGAGACGTTTCGCCTTTTGAATGATATAGCAGCACAACTACAAGAAGGGTCGATAGACATCAACTCAGACAGTGCAAGAAACGTTGAATCCTCAGCCAGGAGTCACACCTTTACAAGTGGAGAAGCAAAGAGAGCACGCAGTCGAAAACGAATCAAGAAAGATGGACAACACGGTCCAGACAGGGGAAAAGACTTGTCCGGAGTACTACAATGTACGCGGATAAAGAAAGGGAGCCCGCAGCCTATGGAGCCTGCTAGAGGATTTATATCTCAAAACTCTTCTTGAAGCCCTAAGAGGCCGTCCAATCCGCGTCGACTTTTCAACCGATCGAAGAAACGCTTGAGGAAGGAGAAATCAATCGGGAAATACCGAATACGAGAGGATGGGAGCGTTCAATCCGATCACTCGCGCAGTGACATCACGACACCTTCCACATCCCTTTACCTAGGCGAGCGATCCCGCAGATATGATGGCACTCGCAAATCTTCCAACTTCATCTCTGTTCCACGTCAAAGCCACGGAGAGACGTTACAACGCCCACGACGGGAAAAGTCGGACACAACGTACTTACATTTCCCCTTCCCGATGAAGAAGATTCCGGAGCTGCGGAGGCGTGGGTACGAAATGGAGAAGTGGGGATACCCCCGGTATGGCGTCCGCCCACCGATCAAGTAATGGACCCAGTCTTGTCATTACCACCGGTTCCTTCATCACCCCACCAGTGAATGCAACGCTTTGAAGCGCATTGTTCGGGAGAAGCTTGGTCCAGATCGATAACTCTGAGAAATTGGTGCGGAGGATTTTCTTAGAAAGGCAACTCCGGTTCGATACAAGTGAGGCTTCGAAAGCAAGTAAGTTTTACTCAACAATTTTACAAGAAAGATAGTTTGGAATCCACCGGGACTTGGCATTCCGCACGTGGAGAAAGAGGCTCGATGATCAACGCCATGTTTGTTTCCATCCGTACCTCCCTTTTGCATAACGTTTACAATTTCATGTGATATGTGCAATCATTCATGACCAAGATTCAAATTTCATTTAACATAATCTCTTTCAAAAAGGTTGTTCACAAAACTATCTCAAAATAAGCCAATCCAATCACCTATCAATCCAAAACCGGAGATCAAAGAAAATCCTCACTATCACTCAAAAAGAAAAAACATCTAAAAGAAGAGACAAGTATATAGCATGAATACTTCAAGGAAAGTCCTCAGCAACAACTCGTCCTTCCTCGGGCGAGAGAGACTTTCATCCTTTGAAGCACGGCACTGCTTGACTCAGTTCCTTAGACAACTTCTCAACCTCTTCTTCCTGGCGAGCAACACAGTCCGCAGAAGGGACTTCATCCTGTAATTTCTGGAGCTCCTGAATCTTGGAGAAACCTTTGAAGAACCAAGGGGCATTGAAACCGTACTGCGCAAACACGTCCCGATGGCACCTCCAATCTTCAATTATCTCCTCAGAAACTGCTTGACCAGTCGTGACGCTCATCCCCTGGATAGAAACTAAAGCTTCTTGGACGCGGTTGACCAACGCAAGACGACTTTTGAGTTTCGTGGTGGTAGCAATGTGACCGTGCTTCTCCCATATCGCTGTGTACAACTCTTTGAACCGAGGCAAGATTTGAATCCACCGACCAACACATGGCTGGATAAGGGATGGTAAAAGGAGGATCGAACAAAGCCCCGTGCCGCATCACCGGTAATTCACTAACCGCGGGAGCCTTGTCGATTGCGGGAGGCCTTTCGGGAAGGAGTCACCACAATAGCCATATTGAGTGGAACTGTTCGGGATGGATCTCAATAGCGAGCCGCCTCAACTATAGCGAGCCTTCGCCTCTCTTACATTCCTTAGGTATCTATTTCGCTCCGGGTGCTAATTTCCATCACGACCGTCGTCGGCAAGATCATTAAGGAAGCACCTCGTCCAACCGAGCTTGCATCATCCCTGTCATGGTCCGGAAAAGAAGTGGTTTCCCCAGAATTCTCGGTGTAAAGATCGGTATTACCGGACTCCACGAAGATCGGTGCCGCGGACTTCTCGGCATGAAGATCGGTTTCTCAGGACTTCTCGGCATGAAGATCGGTTTCTCCGGACTTCTCGAGATGAAGAAGATCGGTTTCTCCAAACTTCTCAAAGATGAAGATCGATCGTGACCTTCTCATTTTGAATGCGCGCCAACTGGTGAAGACATTCTCTTTCGAAATTCCCGATTTCAAGCAAGGATCGTTTTTAGAAGAATTTACACTTTGGAGAGATGAAAGAACCGATGGGAGGAGATTTAAATACTGCATATTGGAGGAATTAAGGATTACCGAACCGCATGCTTGCCTCTTAGGTCTCCCTCCTACTTGGGGACTGCAACCCTCAGCTCTGGTCCGTTTGGCTGGAAGTGGCTTCAACCGGAAATGCTTCGTCAAGACGTCAGAAGATGGCTCACTACGGGAATCTGTCACAACACTCTCCGAAAATTTCTGGAAAACCAACAGTTGTCTCCCCCAAAATTCCTTATACTTATCGGTTGTCACTGGGTTTCTCCTAATAGGCCAGAAGGGAAGGCTCACCCGTTCTACAAACATGCTAGCGTTAAGAATATTCGGGAGAGATTCTTTCGGAACCCTTGGTGAACGAATGAATGGGACACCCTGATCAAATCCCATTTTGCGAGCAGCCCTGTCAATATTGTACGGAGTCACAGAAAATTCTCCGTTAAATAGAGACGGAACATATCCTGGAATGCAGCTGCGCAGGTAAATGAGTTCTCCAGATTTCATAGTTTCGACATCGGTACACAACACAGCATCAGGACCGTCAGAAGCGATAACAAAGGTCTTTGGCTGAACAATGGAAGAGTGGACCGGCCCCCATGGACGGAAATCTACAGAAGACACATTGTCAAATACGTCCACAAGTTTCGCACCACCTCTGGGACGCCTTTTATTCCAACGAAGTATTATCGAGCCACCATATAAGCTATTGAGCGAATTTCCAGGAGCAGGAGCGTAACTTTTGAAGTGTTCCCATAAGAGCGCCTGAAGAAAAGCGAAGTGAATGTGCGACTCCACCTTCTTGTACCCGTTAGAAGCATGCATGTCCATTGCTAAAGCATCCAAGTGAGAATACAGTGATCCAAGGAACAATGAGCCCAGAGACGAAGAACTTCACCCTTCGCCAGCCTTATAGCAATCTCAACAAGGTCACTTCTAATGGTCTTCTTTCCAGAACCATCGTCGAATATATCCCTGGATAGCCATAAAGACAAGAACGCAATCACACTGAGCTCGTTTTCCAACTCTTGGTCCGGCTCTGGGTCCGCAGGAGACCACTCCGACACCCACCAGGTGTAAAAGCATCTCGCATCCTTTTTCTCTTCCTTGTCCAGACTGTCGAATTCTGCCACTTTTTGAAGTATAGCACCATAGTTACTTTTCTCCGTATCAGAGAGCTCGTAAGAAAGACTTCCAGCAACAGGCAAGTTCATTAATGCAGCTACACTCTCCAGAGTAATAGTCATTTCTCCCCATCTAGATATGGCTGTATGAGTAGAAATACGCCACCGAGAAATGAAGGTAATCAAACCCGCGATGTCTTTCCTAATTTCGAGAGTAGCGGATGCCATGACCGCATTGAGGATCTGCGCTTTGGTCAAATTTTCCTTAATGCCCTTATTACTCAACATGCGTCTCATCCATCCTTCATAAGAACCCAGTGGAGCATGGCAAGTCTTGAAGTCAATAGGAGAAGGCGGATATTCGTTTCTCTGGAGACAAAATCTCACCACAAGTGTTGAAGAAGAGAATGGATCAGTTCCCGTATTTTCTGAATCGGAAAGCAAGACTATCTTATGAGAAGGATGTCTCCTAATGCTTGAGAAAGGCGAGGTGAACAACTCATCATCAATGTTCGGCATATCTTTGAAGCTGTCAACACCTCCTGACTTGGCACCAACATTATCTTCAGAAGACATCTCAACAGGGATTTTTTTCTTCCACAATGAAATAAAAGACAGGAGTTAGAACTTGTATGAAAAGCACATGGGAGATGTAGTCACACGACAAGACACAACTCACGTCGGAGCACACAAAACCGGCCCAAACACTGGCTTAAGTCAGGCACAAGTTTCAGTCTGGTATTGATTACAAGTCAGGTGCAAAGTTTCAGTCTGGTACAAGTTTCAGTCTAGTATTGATTTCAAGTCAGGTACAAAGTTTCAGTCTGGTACAAGTTTCAGTCTGGTATTGATTTCAGTCTGGTACAAGTTTCATCGGTATTGATTTCAAGTCGGTACAAGTTTCGATCCGGTACAACTTTCGGTCTGGTATTGTTTTCAAGTCCGGTACAAGTTTCAAGTTCGGTGAAAATTTCAGTCAAGCATATATGAGTAAGACCCACGTTCCGGCATACACGGCGGGCCCACGTTCATTCTCACGCATCATAACACGATTTTCTTTATTCATGGGAATCGTGTATGCGAGATTTCAAGCCAAGGTTTTTCCTTTTCAAGATACAACCTAAAAGCTAGGTTTTGCATGTAATGGTGGAGAGACTAAGCATATGCACATCTTACCAAAGGTGTTTACCTAGCAAGCTAGCAAAAAAAAAAAAAAAAAAAAAGATCGAAACTCACCACCTTGGACGGACGGACAAAGAACGGCAACGATTCGGCAACAAGCTTCGGCGGACAGCAGCAGCAACAGCGGTTGGCGGCGGCAGCAAGGCTGCGGACGAGAGCAGCAAACAAAAAAAAAATCGTGAGAAAAGAAAAAGGGTTTTGTCTCTTTTATAGACAAAAAATTAGAAGAATCCCAATAGAAGAAGGATTCCTCCCTTATTTGGTTTCCTCTTTTGATTCAAATACCCAAAGAAAGAAACCGGCCCCACCAAGGATTCCATACAAGCGTGACGGCGTGGGAAACTAGCGGTCGACCAACACTCTTAGGGTAAAACTCCTTTTATCTGTCTTTCTCACATATGTATGTCACCATCTCATGCCTACCACACAATAGTGTAACCATTATGTGCTAGGCGGGGGACTTAATGTTGATGGTGGATTTTCGTTTAAGGTTAAATTTGTAAAAGACCTAGGAAAAATCATGCGCTGACATCTTGTAAAAGATAAAGCCATTTATAAGTGTTGGATACTCCCTCACTTAATTCACCAAGAATGGAGCATGTAGCAATAATCCCATTACGCGTGAATACATGAAATTCCTCCAGGTTGGAGCATGTAGCAACAATCCCTTCCTGTGAATTTCATATCAGCCTTGTATTTCCAGTACTCATTATCGGTGTGGCATGACGACTGAGTGTTACTCTTACGAGTAACACGAACCTCCAAGCACTATAATGAAACCATGTACGAAATACCCGTGCGGGCTGATTCTCGGTGTGTTATACTAGCCCGAGCCCTCTCGGTGTGTTATACTAGCCCGATTGAGCCCCCTCTCGGTGTGTTATACTAGCCCGATTGAGCATCCCGGACTGACC
Source organism: Papaver armeniacum (assembly GCA_023531295.1). Taxonomy (NCBI): domain Eukaryota; kingdom Viridiplantae; phylum Streptophyta; class Magnoliopsida; order Ranunculales; family Papaveraceae; genus Papaver; species Papaver armeniacum. Next base: position 535,167 of record JAJJWW010012530.1, read on the forward strand.
GTATCGGTCCGGATATGATCTCGATCGCAGTCATCCAACTCCATAAGCATGATTGGATGACCCCGTGATCAATTCCATCATCCCAAGCAGGTATGGAATACCCATGGCCGACCCCGCATGGTCGGCCATTGGCCTTGCTTGCCAAAAGACGTTCATACCAAGCATTATGGACGGAAAACCCTAAATAAGGGTTTGCGGCATATTACATGTGTCGCAAAACAATCTCAACCATCCATCTTCGCAGGTATAGATGGAGAGTGTAGATGTAGATTCAAAGGGCCCAGAGCATGTCAAGACGATCACCGTGGGCCCGCCTACACACTTGACCAATCGGTCAAGACCAACAATGTTTGGCCGTGACAAAATCATCACCCAAACAAGGAGTGGCGCACGGCTTTTGAAAGCCAAAATTAGGGTTTCAAATCATCACGTGCGTCCATCTTCTCCAAGCACGAATGGAGGGTCGCTGATTAGATTAAGCAAGGGCCGGTCATACCAAGATGACCACCGTGGGCTCATCTACCTCCTCATGCGATCGGCCAAGGCATCCCATGCCCGGCTAATCCAAAACGCCCGCCCAAACATGCGTGGTTACACTTCCCAAATTGCAAACTGATCTCGACCACTCAACTTCACCGGATGATTTGAATGGCTTAGATCACGTTTTCATGGGATAGTCGGTATAGATGTGAACACCAGCCTACCACCTACACATTTGGTATGATCGACCAAGACCGACCAAGATGGGTCGTCTTGAAACGCGTGCAGGAATGTCATGCGATCTCCAACTCCTTTGCGGCAAGGATTTCTGCCGCAAACCGATCTCAACCACTCCTCTTTGTCGGTCAAATTGAGTGGCCTAGATCGCACCTTCATGGGATGGTGAGACATGGACGTGTACACCAAGTATGCCATCTACATACACGTCCGGTCGGTCCTCTCCAAAATTCTTCCCATACTTGGTTTCGACCAAGTCAAGAGTCATGCTTGCGCTCCTCTTCAAAAAACCTAATATTCATTAACGGTCGCGAGATGAGTGTCTCAAAGATCATCTCATCCGTCCAACTTCACCAGACTTGGTTATACAACCCCGGTCAAGAGTTATTTGGTTAGTGAGGCGTCATTACCCATCACTTTACCACACCATAATGTAGTACACATAAAATACACACGATACTTCACAAGTATCGACTTCCTGAATAACACAGTTATTCAATTCAGCATTACATGCTATCTTTCGTGGATCCACGATCCACACATTCCAGACATTAATCATGTCACAAACTTGGGTATACATCTTTGGGGTATTGGTCCGCGGTTTACGGCAGGCGGCGTGCAACGCGCCATCACAAGAACGTGTCGGGAAGTCATGGACGGTTAGAGATGAACGGGAGAAGTGGGCAAGGCGGTCGACGCACAACTCCACTACTCCATCACTCCACTTCCTCCACTTCCCACGAGAGACGTGAATGAGGCTCAATGACTTGTATAAATAGGTTCTCCGCCCTATTTCAAACAACAACACAAGTTCGGACGAGACGAGAAAACCAAGTGTTAATACAAAAAACGTATTCAAACACCCGAACTTGCTTGCATCAATCACAAGCCTGTTCACCTTTACGTTACAAGTCATAAGCAAGCCAACACCTTCACAATCTCAACACCTTCTTCGCTTCCCTCCCTAAGATCAACCCCATCTCCTTCACTTTGTGACCGAAACAAGTCCGGAACGGCCATTTCTTGGTTTAGGCCGGACTTGCCTGATTGATCTCTCGAATCTACAAGCACTCACCGCGCAAAGTGCATTTGTTTAAAGGTTTAAATTCATTCCTCATCCACACCCCAAATTACCAAATTCTGCAGGAGTAGTTTTCACCCATAAACAACAGGGTATATGGGATTGTTGCTACATGCTCCAACCTGGATGAATTTCATGTATTCACAGAATGGGATTGTTGCCACATGCTCCATTATAGGTGAATTAAGTGAGGTAGTATCCAACATGTATTGATGGCCTTATCTTTTACAAGATGTCAGCGCATAATTTTTTTCCGTTTTTTTACAATTTTTACCTTAAATGAAAATCCACCATTAACAATGATATTCAGTGGTGAAGATTCAGGTGCAGGCAGAGAATGGATGGAAGAGTTGAGGTTTCTGGTGTTTGAATGAATGGTTAGATGTATGTTTAGGTGCAGGTGTTGGTGCTTTATGTTGGTGGCTTGCAAGAAGTAGCAGATGGAAGTATGTTGCTGTCGTGTTCGGCTGTGTAACATAATGGGTAGTGCTAGGCTTGTGTACTTGCAGGCAATGGAAGATTGCAGGTATTGGTGCTGCTGGTCAGCTGGTCATGGCTCGAGGAAAAAGATGTGAGCGGAGGGAAGAAAAGATAAGGAACAAATGGTTGGAATGGCTTGTTTGAGTTCTGTAGTTGAGAGACATGTAGCTCAGGTTGCGGATTATGAAGTTATACGTCTGGTGTTGTTAATTGAAACATCAATAGAGTGAAACATGAGTCTGAACTGATAAAGACTGGTCTGTAAATGCTTTAGGAGTGGTCTGAGTGGGTATAGGTTGATAGTTCTGGCGATACTGGAAGTGTTGTTGCTATACATATCACAAAGAAGATACACTGGTGGTGTTGATTTGCTTGTGAACTGCAATTGCAGGTCATGGGCTGGTGATTGGCCAGAGGTTTAACTGCAGTGCAGATATTGAGCTGAGACATGAAGAATGGATGTGCTGGAATCAAGGGTGCAGCGAGTTAAAAGAGGAATTGATGTTGTTCGTGTTGAGCCAGGGAGAGATGCAAAGATTGTGAAACTGGAATGGCAAGAATGAAGTTGCAGCTGAAGTTGCATTGATGAGTAATTGCATGAAGGTTCAGTGTGTTGCCATGGATGAGATTGTATGTTAATGCTGGTGGAGTTTGCTTGCTTTCGAACCTGAGAAAGATGCACAAGGGTACGGAACTGTGAAATGCCGCAGTTTGCTGGTGATGGCAATTGAATGACGGAGCTGGTAAGGAAGGCTTGTTGAAGTCGTAGAATTGGCAAATAGCATGGCCTGAAGTGGAGTTTGCAGATTGTGGAAGTGATGGTAGTGGTATGAGGCAGAGCTGCAGTGTTGAAGTTAAGCTACATTTGTTGCCAATGGGAGTTGTGGTTGTGCAGGGTCATTATGGCGCATCATGAGATATGGCCTGTGCAATGGCTTTGGCCAGAATTAACTCAGACTAGTCAGATGCTGACTCTCAATCATCTACCTGGCTGACTCTCTGACTGAGCTGACCCGGTGTTGACTCAGCTGACCCGGTGTTGACTCAGGTGATCCGAGTTGAATCATTTGACCGGTGACCGGGTGGTTTATACTTTGCCGGTCACCTGAAACTGATTGCCGACAACTTCCCGGCCAACTTCCAACCAGCGATACCAGTTTGCCGACGACCACTTTTGGGACAAATTTTCACATGGTCTTTTTCACATGTCTTGATGGACTTCTCTATTGGACTCTTAAAGACTTGACCTAGTTTTGGAATGGGAGAAGCATATAAATAGAAAAGTCTTTCTCAAAACCAAACTATCTCCATTAGGGAGGCTTCTACTTGTTTTCTAGGGTTTCACATGATAGATTCTTCTAAACTCTTTGTGATGATTTCCAAAAACCCAAGTAGTTGATTTATTTTTATTGGTTAAAGATGTAGTTGGATTTTGAAAACAAGTTATGGTTTTTATGAATTAGTTTTCTCTCAAAATCATTGTTCACTTTCTACGGGTTATAATAATTGCATGATTGATGTATTGCAATATGATTGAATGTTTATTTAGTTAAGTCTAGAATTGATTGAACATACATCCATATCTATAGCTATTTTAGGGTTCATCATCAAGCGATAACCTTGAATACGAGTAGCATGATATGATTACGGTTTGTAGTGATACATCCTTGTAGTCATATGTAGAAATTGACCTTTGTTCGAATTGTGTGCGCAATGTATTACAATTGCATTGATTAGCCTATTTCTGAAACTTAATGCTCCTAGGAATTGAACTTAATTAGCGCAAGGCGTTAGGCTATTCTTTAGGTAGAATTCACATACTCAGCTCTAATGTGTGTGTTGATGACTTAGGAAATTTATGGAGTATTCTTGCAATAAGATATTCTAGGGCTTTTGATGATAGCGAGATTAAATACGAATTCTAATCATACATTCAAAACTTGTTTACAATTGAAGATGAAACCTTTATCCAATATTTTCACATCCTTGATTTGCGTGTTTACTATTTATTGTTTTGCCTTTATTTTATTTTAGTTTATAAAAATCAGAAAACCCCCTTGTTACTTTTAGGAAACCGAAACATATTGACAACCAAGACCTCTCTGTAGGAACGATCCTTTCTTGCCCTTGCTTCATTATATATTTTGAGTAGTAAGAAAGTGTAATTTATTTTTGACGCCTACGATAGATCACCACGCCCCCATGCTGCTTGTCGGCCCTCCTCTTTTCCATCGACCAATCAGGTCGCTCTAAATCCGCCACATGCACATGGAATGTGGCCGGCCCCATACTTGTCGGCCCTCTTTCCTATCGGCCAATCAGGTCGCTTTAAATGCGCCACGCGCTAGAGATGTGGCCACACCCTATGCTTGTCCGGCCTCTTTCCTATCGACTAATCAGGTTACTCTAAACCCGCCACACGCATTAAAAGGCCGAACTATTCCAAACGGCCACCATGTCAATTGGTTAAACAATTCGCCAAACCGCGCCAACATGTTAATCGGCATGCCAACATGCCATGTTGTGGCAGCAACATGCCAACACGCCACTCCGCCGCAGTAACATGCCAACGTGCCACAAACGGCCCAATTACGTGCTAAACCACTTTTTGTTCGTGGCCAACGCCATAACAGATTCTAGTTAGGGTATTCTGATCAGAACACTATTCTTGCTTTAGTGGCATTAGTCGAAACCCTAATTTTTGGTCGTGGCCATATTACGCCACTCTGGCCCCACAACATGCCACGAGCCATGCGGGACCCATAAAACCCTAAAAAGGCGCCATGCCATAGCCACCCATGGCTATCCTTGCGCTGTGGTCGCTCCACATTATGGCCCCGCCATAATTCCTTTGACAAGCCATGGCACCATCTTCACAAAAACGTCACCGTGTCGCGGCCACATGCCACACGCGCTAATTAGGGTTGCGGCATGCCAAACCCTAATTTAGGCAGGGCCGCTGCGACACATGCCGTACACACTAATTAGGGTTGCGGCATGCCAAACCCTAATTTAGGCAGGCGCCACTGCACCACTATGCCACCGACAGCGACATTACGCCATTATGCCACTTCTTTGGCGCCAACAAGATGTGGTCATAATTAACGGCCACCTTCACTCATAAATTGCAATCTCGGTAGTCCAACTTCGCCACGGAGATAACCAGCCTATAACAAGTCTCAGGTGACCAACCAAGACTAACCTAATAGCGTCACACACCATTTTCCTACGGAAAGTCTCATGACTTAACTTGCTACACATGATTATCCGCCACTTAGCTGGCGTATGATTAATCAGAATAGCCAGGTCTTGCACACAAGACCCACTCATCAATCTCGCACTATTTTCCACAAAAATACTCGAGCATCAAACATGTCACAAACCGGGGATGCTCATCGGGGTATTGGTCTCTGGCGGTTTAAAGCATGCGTGCGTGCAACACGCCCATTATAAGAAAGTGTCAGGAAAGCGGACAGTTAGTGGCGGCAAGAAGTAGTGGGTGTAAACTAACCCGTTTCCTTCATAGTGGGGAGGTGGTTTCTAGCATATACACATTACCCCACTTCTTCATCACTCAATCACTCCCACTTCCTACGAGATCAGGGTGCGTTCAATTATGACTTGTATAAATAGGTTTCTACCTATTTCACTCAAAAGACAGTTTTGGTTAACAACAACACAAGTATCCAGAAAAACACAAAAGAACTGATATCTTACAATCCGCAATCCAGTTTCACATTTTGATACAAGTCATAAAATACCTTCAGAATTAACCATTCTGGTCTCAATACCTTCTTCGCTTCCCTCCCTAAGACCGACCCTTCTCCCTCACTTTGTGACTGAAGCAAGAATGGAACGGCCATTTCTTGGTTTAGTCCAGGATTGTACATATTGATCTCTCCAATCTAAAGTACTCCCGTGCAGTGCATTTGTTTAAGGTTTAGATTCTTTTCTCATCAACACACCCAAATTTACCAAAACGAGCAGAAACAGTTTTTGCCCAAAACAACTGGCGACCACAGTGGGAGATTAATTTCTCGGTTGCGAAGCAAATTTACCAATTTTCATTCCAATTTTCCCAAAATCAAAAATGTGGATCTTAGGTCTAAATTCAATCATTAACCATATTTCACTTCAATCTCCGATCCTAACTTTCCGCTTCATGATGCATCCCGGCCATCCGAAACACTTCCAAAGTCGCCAATGCTCGAAATCCAATCACCATGAAAAGTATGGCAAAATATTAGAAGAAGTTGTCACAAATCAAGCTGATATTGTCAAGCTGCAAAATGAGACGTTTTGTCTCTTAAAAAGTATGGCAAACTGGCTGTAGAAAGAGCCAGTAAACATTCGTTCGGAGAACGTGCCAAATTTCAGAGATGGCACAAAAAATATTGAATCCTTGTCTGAAGTTTGTGCCTCCGCCAACGACGATGCAGACAGAGTATGTGGACGTATCGAACGAGAGCAAAAGGGAATGACCAACACCAATGTACCGTCCGCAAGCGCAGTCAACACATCCCATGGCGTTACATCCTCTAGCACCAACACCGGCGGCGCAGGAAACATTCCCTTCGGCGTGAAGTCTCCTATCACCAGAGCCAGAGCCGCTGTCACCCTTCCTAATATTTCTTCGAGCGTAACGCCCCCAATTGCTACCAGAGCTACTGCCACTCCTCCATCAGAACGAGAGGCTGGAGGAGCCAGAGGAAGACAACCCCCTATTACCACTGTTGATTTAATGGAAATACAAAAGTTCTCGTAAGGCTCATACATGGCTACAACTCAGAAAGAGGTACTTATTTTCCTCAAGACACTAACGGAGCGGCTACCGCAAGAGTCACATCAACCCCAGATAGAGCTGACAAGGAATACTTTTAACACCCGGCGCAAGCACTTCAGCAGGACGCGCCTTTATAGATGAAGAGGCTCGCGTTGCTCCTGAACGCCTAGTAGAAAGCAATCAGCATTCCAATTTCATCACACGTGAGGATCATGAACGACTTCTCCAAAACCGAGGCAAAGAAAATCAACAATCCTACTGAGTTCACAGAGACCCTCTTACCGTCGGGAGCCGCATGATTTCTGGGGACTCCGTCCACAAAATCGTACAGTGTATGATGGAACATTTATGTGAGATTCTGCATTTCTCCAAGGCGCAACGTCAATGCATATTTGCATCCCTCAACCGCACAATATCAGGAAATCAGCTATTTCCATCCAGGGAAGCTGTTCCCAAACCCCAACCTCTCCTGGAAAGCACGATTGATAGATGGAATTGGGGACTCCTAACCACTGCTCACTTGAAGGATATTGAGTTTGACAGCACACTGATTGACGCGGCCTCCGACCTCAACATTGTAACTGTCAAGACTCTGAGAGTTGCAAGGGAAAATTAAACAGAAGAAGCTTATTCTTTCCCATGAGGAGAAAACAAGACTTGCCGACCATCACTATTTGTGTGCCGTCTTCCCATCCGCCATATCATATCAACTCGTTTTTCGAAGTCAAGGGTTAATGGCGCCCTCACTGGAGTTCTCTCAAGAAGCCGCTTCAACGTTCGCTCCAGCAGCCGCTCCGCCTCAACGTTCGCTCCAGAAGCCACTTCAATGTTCGCTCCAGGAGTCGCTTCAACGTTCGCTCCAGCAGCCGCTCCACCACAACGTTCCCTCCAAGAGCCGCTTCAATGTTCGCTCCAGCAGCCGCTTCAATGTTCGCACCAGCAGTCGCTTCAACGTTCTCTCCAGAAGCCGCTTCAACGTTCTCTCCAGAAGCCGCTCTGTTTCAACGTTCGCCCCAGCAGCCGCTTTAACGTTCTCTCCAGAAGCCGCTCTGCTTCAACGTTTCGCTCCAGGAGCCGCTTTAACGTTCTCTCCAGAAGTCGCTCCGCTTCAACGGGTTCGCCCCAGAAGCCGCTTCAACGTTCGCTCTAGAAGCCGCTCCGCTTTAACGTTCTCCCCAGCAGCCGCTTTAACGTTCGCTCCAGGAGCCGCTTCAACGTTCTCTCCAGAAGCCGCTCTGCTTCAACGTTCGCCCCAGCAGCCGCTTCAATGTTCGCTCCAGGAGCCGCTTCAACGTTCCTCCAGAAGCCGCTTCAACGCCACTCCTTCCTGCCAAGGATCGTGCCGTAGCCGCCACTTCTTCCTGCAAAATATCGTGCCATAGCCGCCATACTCCTTCCTGTCAAGGATTGTGATCGCATCCAGCCAAGCCGACCTATTTTGTTCCCACGACAATGTAGCCTCTTCGATCACATTTGCTACCAATAACCTTTTGTTGCTCATTTGTTGATACCACCATAGCTTCACCTTGCGACAACCACTACAAAGGTAATCCGTCATTCTCCGTATTATAGTTTCACATGGAAGAAGTAATAGAGTCACCAGTACGGATGCAAGATGGTGATATCTTTATCATCGTCAACCCACCGACCATACAAGATAGAATCATGTAAACCACACTTGGGGACTGAGGCTCTACACGGAATCCCTTCACTATCAAAGCTCAGAAGACACGGTTAACCAAAAGTCATAGCCACGACAAGGTCATCTACTCTTCAAAGGTGTAGCGTAAGGATATCATCACCTCTCTGTCTGGAAGGCGCCTGCAATACTTTACGAGGCCGCGACGGATCCCAAGCCTACTCATAGAAAACAACGTCAGTAACTAAATATAAGTGTGACTTGGGGATGTTCATCCCAGTCCATCCCTGACAACAATCAAAGATTCATGAGATAACTCCATAGACGCGGCTGAAATGTTTTTCTTGAAGAAACAGGGATTTGGAGCTTATTTTTCCGGTGATATGTCCATATGAAGTTGAACTCGGAATCCAGGGCTATTTAGTAACAATTCCTTCAAGTGTTTTGATGATATCTCTTGGATCGTGTTTTGAAACATCATGCCCTTTTAACACATGGTAGGAGAGATGTAGACGAATATTTTTTTTTATCAAAGGCGTGTTGTCGAATTCTAAATCCATTTGTCCCAGTTTGTCAAGTTGGTTGGATGAAGTATGAGGCGGTTTGAGCGAAAAGAAGCCACATAATCTTTTTGACCCAACGCAAACCCTAGTTTGTCTCAGGCGTGAATCTTGAGCAGAGAAACGATTCTAATGCGTTGGGGTAATCTCGGTACATGCTTTCTCTCTGAAATCCTTATACGTGGTTTTGTAAAACCTAGCTTGCTTGATCCTAATGGAAACCCTAGATGGGTGAGTCCTTCTCTGGATGCGAGAAAACTGATTTTGACTTGTAAAAGTATTTCGGCTTTTCTGTCATGGGATTGAGTTCATTCACATGGGATAGCATCCCGTAATTCTTTGTTTGATATCAAGGGTTGAAGCTCTTGTTCTTATAACTCTCCCACTTCCACCTCTTCGTTATCCAGAATATTTCGTCCATGTGATGTTCAGGCATCCCAGCATCGCATCCAGGAGAGTACAATTAGCTTGTATCAAATCCCATAGGCATGGATTCAAGGTGATACAATCAAAGTAGGCTACACTTAGGGACTGAAGCCTCCTTCAGGTTTATAAGTTTAAACGCAGTCACCACCTTACAAGCGAATGCAGTAAAAGCACATCTTCCACGAGAAAATGGGCTAAGGATAATTATACATGGGGACTACCAGCATGGGATGCCTTCACTTCCCTCAACTGGGTTATTTCTGATGTCAACATCGTCACTGTCGAAGCTTTAAGAGCCGCAGGAATTTCTCAACATGAAGCCATACACGTGCATCAAAGACTCTAGAAGCACGCCGCAGAGATATTCACATATCCGGCCACGTCATCGGATCTATGACCAGAAAGAACAGAATCGGGGACTGCTTATCACATCCCATTCGATACAATAGTCCAAGATTCATAAGGTGGTTCAAAGGATGTCGCTTGGAATGAAGTTCTTGAAGACTTGATAGCAACACGCCGACAACGAAACGCCTCTCAGCTCATCTACTTCACCTAACGGCTCCGGAAGATTTCGACCATACAAGCATCCATATCATATCATCATCGCAATCAGAAAGGAAAGAATAAGCCTTCTAGACACCGGCTCAGCAGTCCAGACACCAAATAACTTAAAGTCAAGGACAGATCAACAACGCAGCTACACTCTCCAAGATTAGCCCTGACGTGATCACTGCCAAGCATATATTTCATCCATCCATCCCAGGAGTGCAATGGAGTTTGGTAAATTTTGAAATCCACTGGAGAGGTTAGATGCTCATTCTTATGGAGTCAGAACCTTAGTACACATTCTCGAGAAGATCGATGGTACTGTTGGGTGGCTACATGCGCAGAATAGAAAATAGCACCTACCTTGAGTTCTCTTGGCTCGCCTTGCTGCTGATTATAAATATTGGAGATTTGTTTGTTGCCGTTGGCGCCGCTAACAAAGAAAGTCATTCACACCGAGCTAAATGTCCAAGTTTGATCAACTACTCATGGATATTACACTCACAACTAAAATATGAAGACAAGATGAACTTACCTTGCCGCCGACGATTGGCACGCTATGATCGAACTGCTGCAAACAAACACAAGAAGCAGACGAGCGAATTATAAAAGGAGAGGAAGTTAGTACGCCCTTTTAAATGCATAACACTTTTGGAAATCGAGTAGAGGAGGTTTTTCCTTTTGAACCATGCACGTAAGAAGGCAGCTGGGCCCGCGGCACCAACCTCCATGGCCAAGAAAGAACGCGCCCGGCCACGAGGAACACCGGCCCGCTCAACTCTGCAATGCTCCGTAGCCAAACCAGCCGCTCAACCTACAACGCTCCGTGGCCAAGCTAGCAGCGCGCCAGTACAAAGATCACCAGCCGCTTGTACTTGCTGCCAAAGGTCGGTCGAACTTTTCCTGGTAACCTCTACATGTATTGCCTTTTCGATTTTTAGCTTTGTCTGTCACCATCTAATGTTTACCCCGCAACAATGTCACTATTACGTACTAAGAAGGGGACTTAATGTTGATGGTGGTTTTTAGTTCAGGGCTAAAAATGTAAAACCTTATATTTAATGCGCCCGTATGCAAAAGGACTGAGCCATATTAAAGTAATTAGTGCCCCGACCTCTCTACTCACACATGTATTGAGCAATTCAGAATATTTATTCAGAATGGTGCATGTAGCAACAATCCCAAACATTCTGTAAACTCTAGCCTACATTATTCATTAGTGTATGGTTTATTAAGTATTTTCCTATGCTATGTTTCTACCTGAACCCTTAGTATTGGTATGACATGAAAATTAGTGTTCACTTTCGAATTGGTGAGTAGCACGAATTTCCCGAAGTATCAAGATTAAGGTATGCATGAAAATGCTCAATCAGAAGATGCGCTAACTGCTCTCAGAGAATAAAAGGAGTTTGTGTCAACACACATAATTTGTTAAATTTGTTCAATTTTGTGATAAATCACAAAATTCAAGCTTTGACCTAATTAATTTGCAAAAATTAGGCCTTTTTGCGCCTGTGCAAATATCTCGAACCCTATTGGTCGAGGCTAAACCTAGGCAAGCTAGGAAACTAATCCACCATGGATCTAGTAGGAGCAAAGTCCTACCAGAAAATAAGAAATAAAAGAGGAGCCGCAGAAAATAGGAGCAACAACAAAAGGAGACGTGGCCATGTCACATGGCCGGCCAGTTTAGGCGACACCCGCAGACGGCCACGCCCCGCGCTGCTTGACCGGCCCCCTCTTTCATATCGACCAATCAGGTCACTCTAAAGCCGCCACGCGCACTAGAGATGTGGTCACGCCCCCATGCTGCTTGTCGGCCCTCCTCTTTCCCATCGACCAATCAGGTCGCTCTAAATCTACCACATGCACATGGAATGTGGCCGAGCCCATACTTGGCGGCCCTCTTTCCTATCGGCCAATAGGGTCGCTTTAAATGCTCCATGCGCTAGAGATGTGGCCACACCCTATGTTTGGCCGGCCTCTTTTCTATCGACCAATCAGGTCGCTCTAAACTCGCCACAGCGTTAAAAGGCCGAACTATGCCAAACGTCCACCATGTCAATTGGTTAAACAATTCTCCAAACCGCGCCAACATGTTAATCGGCATGCCAACATGCCATGCTGTGGCAGTAACATGCCAACACGCCACTCCGCCGCAGCAACATGCCAACGTGCCACAAACACGTAGCGACTACGTGCTAAACCACTTTTTGTTCGTGGCCAACGCCATGAGACTCTAGTTAGGGTATTCCGATCAGAACACGATTCTTGCTTTAGTGGCATTAGTCGAAACCCTAATTTTTGGTCGTGGCCAGATTACGCCACTCTGGCCCCACAACATGCCACGAGCCATGCGGGACCCATAAAACCCTAAAAAGGTGCCATGCCATGGCCACCCATGGCTATCCTCGTGCCTGTGGTCCTTCCCACATTATGGCCCTGCCATAATTCCTTTGACGCGGCCATGGCACCATCTGCACAAAAAACATCACCGTGCCGCGACCACATGTCACACGCGCTAATTAGGGTTGCGGCATGCCAAACCCTAATTTAGGCAGGCGCCACTGCACCATTATGCCAATGACAGGCGCCATTACGCCATTATGCCACTACAGGCGCCAACAAGATGTTTCCATAATCAACGGCCACCTTCACTCTTAAATTGCAATCTCAGCCGTCCAACTTCTCCATAGAGTTAACCGGCCTATAACAAGTCTCAGGTGACCAACCAAGACTAACCTAATAGCGTTATACGCCATTTTCCTACAGCAAGTCTCATGACTTAACTTGCTACACATGATTATCCGCCACTTAGCTGGCGTACGATTAATCAGAATAGCCATGTCTTGCACATAAGACCCACTCAGCAGTCTGCTGCACATTTTCCACGAAAATACTCGAGACATCAAACATGTCACAAACTGGGTATTGGTCTGGCGGTTTACAGCGTGTGGCGTGCAACACGCCCATTATAAGAAAGTGTCAGGAAAGCGGGCAGTTAGTGGCGCCAAGAAGTAGTGGGTGTAAACTAACCCGTTTCCTTCATAGTGGGGACCTGTTTTCTAGCATTTACACATTACCTCACTTCTTCATCACTCAATCATTCCCACTTCCTACGAGATCAGGGTGCGTTCAATTATGACTTGTACAAATGGGTTTCTACCTATTTCGACCAAAAGACAGTTTTGGTTAACAACAACACAAGTATCCAGAAAAACACAAAAGAACTGATAGCTTACAATCCGCAAGCCAGATCCACATTCTGATACAAGTCATAAAATAACCACACCTTCATAATTAACCATTCTGGTCTCAACACCTTCTTCGCTTCCCTCCCTAAGACCAACCCTTCTCCTTCACTTTGTGACCGAAGCAAGACTGGAACGGCCATTTCTTGGTTTAGGCCAGGATTGTACAGATTGATCTCTTGAATCTAAAGTACTCCCGTGCAGTGCATTTGTTTAAGGTTTAGATTCGTTTCTCATCAACACACCCAAATTTACCAAAACCAGCAGAAAAACTTTTTACCCCAAAACAACTGACGACCACAGTGGGAGATTAATCTCTCAGTTGCGAAGCCAATTTACCAAGCTTACGGTCATTCAAATGTACAAATTGATTTTTTTGGGTTTTTAATTGAGTTACGGAAGGTTGAGCACGAACTACTTGTGTCTAAACCAAGCTTACGGTCATTCAAATATTACTTCAGCCATCAAATGAAGGAACCAGGGTTGATCTTAGGGAGGGGAAAAGAAACAAGAGAGAGATCAGAGTAATTCTTTGGTTGTATAAAAATTCTCTGTGAGATGTGTTTAGCATGTTGAATTAGTGAGTTATTTATAACTGAACTTTCTGATCTTAATTTGGTGGGATAAGAATGAGGGGTGCGGCAAACCTCACATCCATGATCAAGGTGTTTTGGGGTAAAAACTGATTCTGCTGTTTTTGGTAAATTTGGGTGTGTTGATGAGAAACGAATTCAAACCCTAAAAAAATGCACTGCACGGGAGTACTTTTAGATTCGAGAGATCAATCTGTAAGACTCTGGCCTGAACCAATAAATGTTCGTTCCAGATTCAATTCGGTCACAAGGTGAAGGAGAAGGGTTGATCTTAGGGGGGGAAGCGAAGAAGGTGTTTGAGATCAGGATGTTGAATGATGAAGGTGTGGCTGTTTTATGACTTGTATCAGAAAATGGTTTCTGGTTACTTGTGTTTATAACACTTGTATTCTGTCAAAATAATTTGAAAACCTATTTATTCAACTCATGTTCGATCACACCCTGATCGCGTAGGAAGTGGAGGTGATTAGGCAATGGAGAGGTAGAGTTGTGTAAAAGTGGTGATTACCACGTTTCCACTATGAGGGAAACTGGTCACGCCTTCACCCACTATCTCATTGCTGTTAACCGTCCGTTTTTCCCTGACACGTTCTCGTAATGGGCGCGTTGCACGCCGCACGCTGTAAACCTCCAGACCAATACCCCAGTGAGCATCCCCCAGTTTGTGACATGTTTGATGTCTCGAGTAAGTGGGTCGAGTCATGAGACTCGTCGCTGAAAGCAGCATACAATGTTTTTAGGTCAAATAATAAATTATTTGTGAAACCAATATTTACAAGACATCGCTTATAATCGATGTGGTAGAAGCATCGATATTTTTGAGCTCGATCGAATCAGTCACAGATTGAGCGTCTTAAAAGTAGCACGACCGTCCATCTTTGGGTGATCGTTTGAGGACCCTATGGGCATGTTATCACTTGGTCGATCGCTCCCTGTGGAGAAAGAATGGCCGGTGATCACAATGCTACTTTGTTAGTTTTCTAAAAATAAATCTGCACCGTCCAACTAGGCTTGCGAAGTTGGATGGACGAGATGATTTGCGGCAGTTGTGTATTGCCGTTAATGCAATTTTAGGGTTTAGGGGCCGCGCGGACAATCCTCTTTTGGGCGAGCGATTCGAGGCACTGGGTGCTAGTTCGAACAGGTCGATCGACCATGTGCAAATATGGGTTGCTGGTGAGCATGCTGACTTCTCCTGGGTCATCTAAAATTAGATCTAAGCCCACTCGATTCGGCTGGCGAAGATGGATGGTCGTGATCGATTTGCGGCAGTAATATATTTCCGCAAACACCAATTAGGGTTTCAAAGCAGCGCGTTTACCCTACTTTGGGTGAACGATTCTATACGCTTCATGCTTGCTGTGAACAAGTCGATCGACCATGTGCAAAGATGGGTCTCCGGTGAACACTCTAGCGCTTTTTTTGACCGTTCAAGATGCAATCCAAGCCGTCCAACTAGGCTGGCTAAGTTGGACGGTCATGATGTTTTTGAGACCGTATTTGCCGGTCCTAGCTCGTTTGAGCTTATTTTCAAGTAGCGCGAACACCCATGTTTGGGTTAGCGTTTGAAGCACTTGTGAATGTACTAAATAGAACTCGATCGACTAGAGCATTAATGGGCCCGCCGGTGGTCAATACGGTGATTGCCTAGTTCCGCCAGGAGTAATCTAGGCTTGCTGAATCGCACGGACAAATCGTGTGTCCGTGATCATTTTTGAGATTGATATGAACAGTCTAGATTTTCCTTAAGGAATTTAAACGCGTTCGATCGCGCTAACTTTTAATTAAAAAGTGTGTAAACACGCTGATCTCTTTATAGAGAGTGGTGTGGCCTATGTGAGTGTTTTCATGCAGGTCTCAATACTGACACTTCGGGAGATTCATGCTACTCTGCTGCGAGCGAACATTAATCGTCATGTCATGCCAATATTGAGAGTTCGGCTGGGTACATTGCATAGGAAAATACTAGGCATGCAATGTATTAGTAAATAATGCAATAGATTAAAATTTACAGAATATCAGGGGTTGTTGCTTCACTACCATTCTAAATAAATTTCATAAATATGTTGAATTGCTCAATACATATGTAAGTAAACGAGGCATGGACACTTGTTACTTTAAAATGGCATTTATTCCTTTGCAGGATGATGGCGCTAAATATAGGGTTTTACGATCCTAACCCTGAACTGAAAACCACCATCAACATTAAGTCCCCTGCTTATCACGTAACAATGACATTGTTGCGGGGGAAGCAATAGATGGTGACATGTGAGAACAAATTGAAAAGGCAAGGCATGAGAGGATTACTAGGAAAAACTTGATCAACTTTTGGCAATGGGTATGAGCGGCACTAGCGCACTGTTTGTTCGTCCATGGAGCGTTGGAGCAGCGGGCTCAACGGCCTTCCTTCGTGCATGGTACAAAAGGAAACCCTCTTCCACTCTAATTCAGAAAACGCTGTGCGTATAAAAAGGGGGTCATCCTCCCTCTTTTATTATTTGCTCGTCCTCTATATTCTCTTGTTTGGTGCTCCTTGTTATGTTGATCTCCCTTCATTGCCGTATTAGGAAGTGGCCGCTACTTTGAATTTGGGACAATGGTGTCTTGCATCCTCCAGATATACCGACTAGGACCTGGAGTTGGGCTAAACACATTCTTCCTTTGACCATCCAACGGTCCTTTCCCAGTTCTTAACTAGGGTTTCAACAAGAAGCATGAATTGGTTGGTGTTGAATCCTCATTTATCAGATAAATCTTATTACAGTCATCCAGTCTCATTTTAGGGTTTCTGTCGTGTATATATATATACAGGCAAGCTAAAACACCCTTATCGTGCTGAGATAAATATTCTCTTACTGAAACTCTAACCTTTCATCATGTCAGACAAAAGTGGATCATCTTCTTCGACTCAGCCAAATTCTTCTGCCAAACGCTAGCGGCTTGTATCCAGGGTATGATTTCAAATATTTTCTTATTTTGAAGTAGTAATTCTTGTTTTTCTTTTGGAGTCTAATCATTCTTTTCTTTTAGAGCGGTCGAATCCCTGAGCCTTGTGACGGCTCTCCTATCCGAATCATTCGAGTCAAGAAGATCATACCGGTATATTTTTCTAGTGAATATGTATTTGTTGGCCATGACCGGTAGGTAACAAAATCTTTTCTTCTTCCTTTTGTAGAGGTATCCTTCGGGACATGTGTGATGGTTGATTTGACGATGATTTAACCACTCCTCTCCCTTCAAGCTCAAACACGCCTGCCGCTGATTTGGGTATCTCCTCCTACGAGTACCCCAACGCAAGCTTGCCTTTCGATGTTCACATGAGATGTTTATCTTCTAGTTACCGGGTTGTTGGCGGTTTTCTGGTGAGGAAGGAGTTTATTCCCTTGTATGCAAAAATATGGAGGAGGTACGGCCATATTGCAACCAGGAACGTGGTGCGGCATTGCTCAAATCTGCTTTGGTTACCACAGTGAGGCTGTCTCCTACCCATGATTACCGAGATGGAAGGTACATCCATACGTGATGTTGCTGAATCAACTATTGAAAAGTGGGAAGATATGATATCTACCTGTGAATTCATGGAATTGCGGAAGCGCCTTGATATTATCAAAGTTGATCGAGCCGGTATCATCGCCAACGTCGTTCTGTGCGAAAGCCATCTTGGAAGAGGACAAGGCCCTGGCTGCGGAATCGCGGAAGGTGGAACAAAGCGATCCAAAACTTGAAGAGTAGGGTGAAAGGTATCGGGGAGAGGCTGAAAATGATGCTTTCAAGGAACTACAACTTGTCGTACTTATATTTATTTTTTGAATAAGTAGGCACAATGACGTTTTGATCGTCTTTTCTTTTTTTGGGGGTTGAACCTTGCTTTGGAAAATGAATTGCATTGGGTTTTGTTAAGCGAATGGATTTTACATTAATATGCTTTAACTAATGGAGAATTTGATAACTAAGATATGAGAAGAATGAAAACGCCTGATTGTTGCGTAGTGAGGAACAAAATGATGATGATCAGGCGTAGTATGCCTTGAGACACTTCACGTTGATGACTGCTTCCAATTTACCTCCATCCTCTTTGACAATCTTATAGTAGCCACTATTATAAGCCTTGGTGATCACGTAGGGACCTTCAAATTTTGGAGAAAACTTTGGTGAGGACATGTCTTGCTGAATGTGTTTAGCAGTATTCAACACCAGAAAACTCATGGATTTCTGACTTTATCGTAGGCTCTCGAGATCCTGCTCCTGTATGATCGAGCATGTTCTTCCGCTTTAACTCTCCTGGAATCCAAAGTATCCAATTCCACAATTCTGGAACTCGATGCTTCGACCCCATTCCATTGAACTCCACTCGCTGCTGCAATTCTAGATGACGGGATTTTAATCTCTGCTGGAAGGATCGCATCTGCGCCATAGACAAGTGAATAAGGAGAGACGCCTGTAGAGCTCCTAGGCGCCGCTCGATACGCCCACCACGCCATCGGCGATTGCTTGTGCCATGTCCTGGGATTATCGTGCACCGTTTGACTGAGAATTCGAATCAGGGTTTTGTTAGTGCTTTCGGCTTGTCCATTCCCTTGAGGGTAGTAAGGAGTAGAGAAAATCTGTTTAACTCCAGATTCTCCAAGCAGCTCTTGTACTTGCTTGTTGGCAAAGGGGGTACCGTTATCAGTAATGATGTGCTTAGGTACGCCAAACTGACAAATGATATATTCCTTAATAAATGCTGCAATTTTCGCTCTGTGGTTCCTCGAAGAGGCATGGCTTCAACCCATTTAGTAAAGTATTCCGTCGCAGTTATGATATACTCGTGCAGTTTTGAGGACGATGTATTGATTTTCCCAATAATATCAAGTCCCCATATGTAAAAAGGTCATGGACTACTTACTAAGTGAAGCGGGGTGCAAGGCACGTGGATGATATTTCCGTGAGTCTGGCATTCATGGCATTTCTGAACAAACGCCGCTGCATCATCCTCCATAGTTGGCCAGTAATACTTTTCGTGTACTTGGAGGAACAACTTATTCTTTCCATGGTGTTCGCCTTCGTGCGTTTCCTTTAACATAATTGGGATTTCAGATTTTGCCAAACATCGTAGCAGATTGCCTCCAAAACTTTTGCGGTATAGGATTTCCTCATGAAATACGAATCTTTTGGCTTTCTGTTTCAACTTGGCTGCATCCTTCTTGTTGGCATGAAGCATGTAGGATCAGAATATCGCAACACCAATACTTCGCGAGATTAATAAACGGTTGCGTCGCGAAGGAGTCGCATGGAGGTAAATAAATGACGTAATAGATGACGACAGTCAGAACATGAGGAAAATGTGAAGACTTGGCGAGATTTAGGAGTGTCGCGAGGACAAACAGTTACACATGCGCGAGGATTCGCGAGTCGATTCCGAAAATAAAGGACAGATTAGCTGTCATCCACTATGTAATACCCTATATAAAGGGTCGAGTAAGTCTGTTGTAGGGGAGGTCTTTTTGAATTGTTAAGCAAGTCATTAGGAGAGAGAAAATCAAGAGTGATTGTAATTTCTTTAGCTCTGTTCTACATTTGTTTGTAAACCTTTCAAGAAAACAATTAATAAAACACATTATTATTCATCTTCAAATGGATTGATTAAGTAAATTCGAGTGAGGGGTGTAGTGTGGGAAATCCTGCAACTACATATGCGCTAGAAACAGGGATGAACAAGATTGAGGATCAAAGAGTACAATTAAAATCATTTAAATCAAGAAAATGAGAAAGGAAAATGTTAAATTAGATGAGATAGAGGAGTTAAGAAGCAAGGAACATAATGAAGATATGGAATACAATTCAATTACAAAAGCAATGGTTAATGAATTCCACGAAAATATTAGAGGAAGGATACATAAACGAGATTTTGAAGGAAAGAAGATTATAGATGAGGAGAAGACATCGTCTTTGAAGGAATGGGAAAAGCAGAAAATAACATTCACAACCGCAGAAGTACCTAGAGAAAATTTGAATCATATATCTCCGCTAGTGATCACGATAAATGCAAGCAGAAAAAGAGAAGAATCGGCAAAAGCAGCGGAAGAATGGGAAATAAATAGAACTTTGGTGGATACAGGGAGTTTGGTGAGTATCATGTTTTACCATACCTACAAAAAATTAGGATATAAAGATGAAGAAATGAGTTCTCCAAGATATTATATTCATGGTTTTGGAAAATCTATAACAGTACCTAAAGGGAGATAAAATTACAATTCTACTCGGAGAAATTGAAACACAAGTAACATTAAGTGTAGTGGATATGGAATCGCCGTACCACATATTGTTAGGGAGACCTTGGGTACATGCAATTAAGGCGGTAGCGTCAACACTCCATCAGTGCATCAAATTTCCTATGCCAAGTGGAATTGGTGAGATCAGAGGAGACATTGATAAAGGAATAATATATCATCAAATCGAGGTAAAGCATTATGAAGGGCAAGTGAAGAAGCGAAAAGATCGCGAGGGGAAGATGATAAAAGCGACTAAGAAAAGAAGAAGAATTTAGAATTTACATGATAAGAGCAAAAGAGGAAAAGGAATACCTGGCGAAATCATGGGAAAAGGGAGTGAGTTCGAAGGAAATGAGAGGACCAACTCCTATGGGAGAACCAGAAGTCTAGTTATGTCGCAGTGAGAACAAACAAAAGAAGTGAATGTTGGAACCGAGGAGGAGCCTAAAATCTTAAAAATTGGGACTAAAATGAAAGCGGATGAAGAAAGAAGAACTGTTGAGTTCTTTGCGAGATTACAAAGATATTTTCGCATGGGATATGGATGAAATGCCTGGTATAGATCCATCAGTGGCTTGCCATAAATTGGAAATTGACAAGAATGTAAAACCATTTAAGCAAAGAATTCGAAAGATCGCGACATCATATCATCCTCAAATAGAAGAAGAATTGCGAGAAAATGTTGGACGCGGGGAATTATTAGACAAGCAAAATATCCCGAATGGATAGCAAATATGGTTATAGTCCCAAAGAAGAAAAAAAGGAATAAGAATTTGTATAGACTTTCTTGATCTAAATAAATCTTGTCCTAAAGATAGTTTCCCATTACCAGATATTATGCAATTGGTTGAAGCGGCGAAGGAAACGAAAGGATATCATCTCTTGATGGATATAAGGGTTACAATCAAATTCCTCTCGTAGAAGAAGACCAAGAACATCTTTGCTTTCTTTGCTCCAAGAGGATTGTCTTGTTATACAAAAATGCCGTTTGGTCTGCGAAATCCGTGGCGACATACCAAAGGATGGTGGAGAAGGTGTTCGCGAGATGGATACACAAAACATTGGATGTATACGTAGATGATATGTTAATAAAAAGTAGAAAAGCAAAAGACCACGTGGATTTGAAAGAAATTTTTGAACAAATGAGGCAATTTAATATCAAAGTAAACCCCAGAAAAATGCACCTTTGGAGTCGCCTCTGGAAAATTTTTAGGGTACATTGTATCCAAAGAAGGAATTCAAGTCGACCCAGAAAAAGTACAAGCAGTTCGCGATATGCCAACAGGGGGACAATAAAAGATGTTCAAAAAGTTAAATGGGTTGTTAGCTTCTCTAGGGAGGTTCATCTCGCGATCATCGACAAATGCAAGCACTTTTTCAATATCCTTAGAAAGGGATCGAAGTTTAAATGGATAGATGAGTGCGACAAAGCCTTGCAAGGAATAAAGGAACATTTAATGGATATATCAATTTTGCAAAAAGCGAGAAGAAGGAGAAGAATTGTTGATCTATCTTGCGACAACCTCGCATGCATTAAGTGCGGTGTTTTGCGAGTGGACGCAGGAGTAGAAAAACCAATTTATTACATCGCAAAACTTTCAACGCTGCGAGAAAGGAATTACTCAAAAATTGAAAAACTAATCTTGGCATTAGTTTATGCAACATTTAAACTTCGTATATATTTTCAAGCGCATGTTGTCAAGGTGGTGACAAAAGTACCAATAGAATCGATGATGAAGAATTCAAAGAGGTCGGGAAGAGTTGAGAGATGGAATGCTCAAATAAGTCATTGCAAACTCAAATATGAAATACTATCTTCGCCAAAATCACGGGTTGTCATGAGACTTTCTAGCAGAATTTCCTTTGGAAGAGGATGAATCAAGTAGAAGAAATGATGGATGTAGAGGAAGAACATGGAGATCCGAAAGATTTGTTAACGGAACCAAATAGATGGGAAATATTAGTAGATGGGTCATCGAATGGGAAGGAAATGGAATAGGAATTGTTGTGATATCGCCGAGAGGGTAATAAAATAGCTCTTTCTTTGATTGGAGTTTGCATCAACAAATAATGAAACGAGAATATGAAGCTATAATACATGCTTTGCGATTTGCAATAGAAATGAAGTGGAGAATGTAAGGATTACTAGTGATTCACAATTGGCAATTCGCGGATAAAGAAGAATATGCCATAAACGAATTGTCTTTGCAAAAATATAAGAAACTTGTTGACGAGTTGTCGATACAAATACCAAGAATAAAGTGGAGACATATATCAAGGAGAAATAATAGACTCATGAGATGCTTTTGCCTTTATATCAAGTATGATGATGAGATCCGGTTATGAGAAATATTAAAATACAAACACTTTTGATGCCGTCGATTGACAAAGAAGAAGAACAAGAAACCGATGTAATGGTAGTAGAAGATGGAATACAAACACTTTGCGAAGAAGATTGGAGAGCAGAGCTTCATGCATATTTGTTGACAGGAGAGACACCAAGAAATAGATTGGAGACACACAAATTAAAAAGCCGTGCAACAAATTATGAATTAAGAGATGGAGTGCTATCCGGCGATCTTTTAACGGTCCTTCACTTAGATGTTTAACAAGAAAGGAAGGGGAAATCATATTGAAGATGTTGCATAGTGGGGATCTTTGGTAATCACAGCGGTGGAAGATCTTTAGCATATAAAGCAAAAATGCGGGGTTATTATTGGCCATATATGCATGAGGGCCTTGAAACAAGTGTCAAGGCGTTGCGAGGATTTCCAAAGGCATGGGAAGAAAATACATGCACCGGGAGCTCAGTTAAATTCTTCAACAAGTGTCCGGCCATTTGGAAAATGGGGTTTAGACATTGTAGGACCATTTTTACCGGGAACAGGACAGAGAAGATATTTAATCGTTGCTACTGATTATTTCACAAAATGGCAGAGGTGAAAGCGGTACAACATATTCGCGATAAGGATGTTTTTACTTTCATATTTGAAAACATTATATGCAGATTTGGGATTCGGCCACAGTTGGTATCTCGACAATGGGAAGCGATTCGAAGGACAAAATATAGAATCGTCGCTTAATGCATTTCAAATACGATGCGGAAATCAACTCCTCTATACCATGAGCTAATGGTCGAGCGAAGCGACAAATAAAACAATCGTGAGACATATTGAAGAAAAAGTTAGAAGGATACAATAAAGGATGGTGCGAACAAGTACCCAATGCGGTATGGGCTTATAATACAACTAGAAGAGAAGCTACGGGCATGTCCCCTTTTTGTTTAACATATGGAGTTGAAGAAATTTTGTACTCTGATGAAGTTAAGATTCCAACTACAAAGAAAGAAGCTTGGGAGAAAAATCTCGGTGCGGGTAACATCTTAATCAAGTTAGATGAACTAGAAGAAAAAAAG
The DNA here is from genome assembly GCA_023531295.1 of Papaver armeniacum. Taxonomy (NCBI): domain Eukaryota; kingdom Viridiplantae; phylum Streptophyta; class Magnoliopsida; order Ranunculales; family Papaveraceae; genus Papaver; species Papaver armeniacum. The sequence continues at coordinate 558,915 of JAJJWW010012530.1, forward strand.
AGAGAAAGCACTACAACATATGGAGAATTATCAGCGAAGATTGGCGGAGAGAATATAACAAGCGTGTCAAGATACGTGAATTTCGACCGGGTGACTTGGTGCTGCGAGAAACACCTATATATCGGCGAGAAAATGGTGGCAAGTGCGGCAAGAAAATGGGATGGACCTTATATCATCAAGGAGATAGTTGGAACAGGGGCATATAGATTAATGGATCCTGAAGGCAAAGATGTAGGGCAAAAACTAAATAGGCCATGGAATAGGTTATATCTTAAGAAATATTACCCATAGAAGATGGGAGAAATGGAATGAATCGTGATATAATGTTTTTACAACGAGATAGATTGCGAGATCAAAGGAAATAAAGCAAGATTGTGCGATAGCTTCGCAAACAGTTTGAATGCTTGAATGAATTAACAAATATGAATGAGTGAGTGAATGGGACGAACCTTTATGGTGTACACCTTAGTTCGCGAATGATATTTCGCAAGAGGCAAATGTAAGACCTAAAGTGCGTCATATAAGGGGTATCTCTTGACATGACTCAGGGGAAAGGTTACACCGCTCCTGGAACCTGAGTCATGGAGATTTGGGGCCCATGAAAGCCTATCCGGGAGAGATACCTTGGATTTCCAACTATATATATAAGGTTATACCCAGTTGGACGCCCCGAGGGTCTCTTCCAAGGAGTCGAGTGTATGACCAAGGCGCCGAGGTACACGGTTGAGTCAAGAGTGCGGGGAGCATGGAACTTCCTTACCACTCTTGACAAGTCTTGGCACATCTGCACTCGGCCCGAAGAAAACTCCACTTAGGGTGCGGTCTCGTAACCATAAGCCATATAGGTATAAGGGATAAGAGGCTGCGAAAACAAGCGGCTTGATGTTAAGACCGGATGGGAGGAGCTAGTCTTGTATGGCCGATGTACGCCTCCTTGAAGGGGCAACCGAGGAGAAGATAAGGCGGCACCCTCCATTAGGGAGTGATAAGTGTCAAAAGACGCAAATGTCACGAGACTTTATTTTCGCAAGAGAATTTAGGCTTGTCATATTTGTGCAATGATCTGCGAGAGGCAATAATACTAACGCAAAGGGTAAGACGAGATCAATGGGTTTTACATGAAAGTGTAAGAACGTCCTGCGATGTCGTCGCAAAGACGACAATGTCACGGGATTTTATGGTCGCAAGAACGTTTAAACCCGTCATATTGTCGCAAATATAATGTCTGCAGAGGCAAAAATACTTAAGAAATGATAAGACAAGGTCAATGGGTCATTACATGAAAATGTAAAGACGTCCTGCGATCTTGTCGCAGTGAGTGGCAAAATAAGACCTTTACTTAGGAAGGCAAAATAAGACCACACAAATAATGATAAGGCAAGACCAATGGGTCATTACATGAAAATGTAAAGACGTCCTGCGATCTTGTCGCAATAACAGCATTCAAGAAAGATCTTTAAACATTTTGAATATAGGGAATCGAGATCTTTTCATCGCGAGAAAGATTACAACAAAAGACTTAATGGAAAACAAAGGAATTGCTTGATAAGGTGGCGAAATGAGTTCTTATAATAAGAAAGAAAGAGAAACTAATTCATCCAACACAGGATTTAATCTTTTGCAATCAAGAAGAAAAGTTCAACAAGATTACAAAGAAATTTACTTCTCTATATCAATATTCTCAGCTGAAGGAGATGGTAAAGATTCTTCAACAATCTTGTCGATTTCACCTCGCCGGTTGAAGGGTTTTCATCTGAGATTTTTTCGCTTGGATCATTATTGATAACTTCATTATTAGCGAGATCTTCGAGCTATCATAATAATAATCACTATCGGGAGAGTTGGGTATTTCATCATCTTCAACTTCCAAAGGTTCAACAGAGACGAGGGTCAAGGGATTTAGAAAGTAAAATTTCATTCACGCAAACTTCGCTTTGGGATGAAATTGACGAAGAAGTGCTTTCTGTTGATTTCACTCACGGATATCTTTAAGATGATTAAGGTAGTTAAACCTCCTTCGGCTCGGTCGCGAGATTGGGCAAGGGAAGCAACTAGAGTTGCATTTTCCTTACGAATTTTAGCATGCGCCGCTTCCAAAGTAGATAGAGAAGAGTGAAGATTTTTCTCGAGACTACTGCAAGAGTAAAGAAAGACATTAAAATTACAAAATGGAAAGTAGAAAAGAAAAATAATGGAAAAGGCGGTCAAATCTTATGACTACCTTCCTTTCTGCGATATAAGATATTGAGTAAGGGCCAAGCAATTATTCCCCAAGTTTTCCATGGCATTATCAAAACCATCACCAACAAGACCTTTTAACCGCGAACGCAAACTCTTTTCGTTAGAAATCAATAACTTATTTTGCTTCGCAAGGGAAGAATGGGATTCTTTTAACTTGGTATAATCATCCTTGAGTTGGTTTGTTTTAACACTTAGATTTATTCTATTCTGAATAAGTTTATCTCTTTCGGTGGTAGTATCTTCAAGTTTATTTTTCAAGAGGCGAGATGACTGTTCTTGCTCATTTAATACTTTTTTACAAGCATCAAGTTGTTGCGAGGATATCGCCACCTTATCCAATAAAGCTCGCTTCTCTTGAGATAAAGTTCCACTTTCATCTGATAAGGTTTCCAACTCCAAATTAGATTTATTCAAAGAATATGAGAGACGCGACACTTCATTACTTAATAATTCTTAATTTTGAACTAAGCAGATGTTTTCTTGAGAAAGATTATTTATTTGATCCATAGAAAATGTATGGAGATTATCTAAACGATTATATTGCTCCATCCAGGCATCCCTTTCCATTCGAGTTTCTTCTACAATAGATTCCAGTTGATATATCTCCATCTTACGTTTCTGGTGCAAAACTTGAGAAGCGAACCAAGTTTTAAAAAACAAAAAAAAAAAAAGGGAGGGGAGGGGAGGAGAGATACCTTTTAATTCTTCATTTTTCTTGCGAAGGTTATCACGATCCAGCGAAGTATTATGAAGATTATTCTTCAAAGTCTTAATTTCTTGTTCCAAGGATACTCGCGATATCGTATCGGAACCAAAATATTTACTCAAAGATTCGAAAACACTAGATCTGGTGGGATCAGTGGAGGCTTTTTTAACATCATTCATGGTATCTGATAAAATTCTAAAAGCTATATCCATCCCTTCCAAATTTTCTTTGCTAAGAGAGATAGATTTTGAGGAAGAAGAAATAGTAGAGGAAGAAGGAAAAGTTGAGTCACCCATGGTTATAAGACCGCCAATTGGAGAAACCTGATCAATAGGTGGGGGCGAGATAAAAGTAAAAGTGGGAAGAGGCATGTCCTGAAGAATTTCACTCATAGAAAATTCAGGGATTGATTTATCCTGCGATGATATTGTAGGAAATGGTACATTATCTTGAGAAGAAGAAATGGGTTTATCTTGCGAAGAAGTCGCTATAGTAGGAAATTTGCCTTGTGAAGATACTGTAGGGAAAGTAGAATGCTTGAATCCCGAAAAGGAAACAGTAGGAGCAGCAGCAGGAGCTTCAGGTTTATTATGGCGAAACCTCTTGGGAGATCTATCATCATTCTTATCATCCTGCGAATAATAAATCAATTGAGAAACAGAGGCAATAAAATTGCTATTAAAGGAGTAAATATTTCTAAAATACCTTACTACTCGCAGGCTGCTTTTTGGAAGCGAGAGACTTCAGTTGCGAAGAGGATTTCGGTTGCGAACCAGTAGGGATGTTAGGGTTCACTACGGTATATTTAGAACTGGATTTATTCTTGCTGAAACAAAAAATGGTGAAAGAAACATCAAAGAAGAATAAAATCAAGATGAAGTAATTTCAATAAGGAAGATCAATCAAGAAAATAATCAAAATCAATGAAATTAACGAACCTGGATGCCATGAAAACAATAACAGAAAGATAGTAAAAAGAAGGTGATAAAGATGAACAGCAGGAAATAGTTGCAGACGATGAGGAAGATAGAGAAGAAGAGAAAGAGTGTTTTTCACAAGAGGTCTTCCTTTAAATAGAAGAAAAAAGAGTGACCGGATAACATTAAATGTACCGGTAAAAAGAGTAATTTTAGACACGTGTAAACGGTTACCCCTAAATTCAAGGAATCAAATTAAGAAGATTTCTGTGGGAAATTGAAGAGATTTCTTCTCTTCATGCTTCGCATACTTCAAGAGATAGTACTTCTTGCTCATTTCGCAAAGTTTCGGAACTTCGCAAAAGAATAGAGGCAAGTACGTACTTTTCAAGTCCAATATTCTTTCGCTTGTTCCTTCATCAACAAAGATCACCGCTTGATGACAAATTTTTCCTTAAAAATCGCTCTCCAAGCAATATTCAAGGAAAAAGAGGCAAGATGTAGGATCAGAATATCGCAACACCAATACTTGAGATTAATAAACGGTTGCGTCGCGAAGGAGTCGCATGGAGGTAAATAAATGACGTAATAGATAACGACGGTCGAACATGAGGAAAATGTGAAGACTTGGCGAGATTTAGGAGTGTCGCGAGGACAAACAGTTACACATGCGCGAGGATTCGCGAGTCGTTTTCGAAAATAAAGGATAGATTAGCTGTCATCCACTATGTAATACCATATATAAAGGGTCGAGTAAGTCTGTTGTAGGGGAGGTCTTTTTGAATTGTTAAGCAAGTCATTAGGAGAGAGAAAATCAAGAGTGATTGTAATTTCTTTAGCTCTGTTTAACATTTCTTTGTAAACCTTTCAAGAAAACAATTAATAAAACACATTATTATTCATCTTCAAATGGATTGATTAAGTAAATTCGAGTGAGGGGTGTAGTGTGGGAAATCCTGCAACTACAAAGCACACCATCGCGAAGGTAATTGATGTATGGTTCTCGCCAGTCCCCAGCATATCCAACGTTAAAGACCTCCAATTGATGTGGTGGCGCCTGACAACTAGAGCAAGAACCTTGGAGCGATCGGGATTGAATCTCCATATCCGGCCAGTAGTATCCAAGGCGTTGAAGACGTCGGTAAAGGGTCACTACCAATGTTTGTCCGCAGATCTCGCTGTGAATAGGGTTAAGTTGTAGTTGTGCTTCCTCGTCGCCAAGACACCTTGACAGAGATCCATCTGGATTCCAGTGGTATAACACTCCATGAAGCATAAAAAAGCTTTGCAGGGTTTTGAGACTGACCTTTCCTTGGGAGAGCGAACTGTTTAGCTCTTGAACAATTGGAGTTCTCCAGTCGTTGGTTTCAGCATCTTTAGATTGTGAGAGCCATGTTGACGCCACAGTCCGTCTCCTTACGATCAAAGTTTCTTCCAAGCCTTCGAATTGCAGTTTCGAGGCTAATGTGGCTAGGCAATCGGCATGTTTGTTGTTATTGCGGCAAATATGGGTTATGGTCGCATCAGCAAAATAGTTCAATAGTGTTTGCGCTTCGGATCTATAAGGGGCCAGCGTCACCTCTTTGAGTGAGTATACTCCATTCATCTGATTGACCAGCAATTTAGAGTCGTCTCTTACTTCCAGGTGTGTGGCTCCTGCTTGTTTGGCTAGTGACAATCCTATGAGGAAAGCTTCGTATTCTGCCGAATTGTTGGTGCACTGAAAGTCCAGCCTGAAAGAATGTGAAAAGACTTCGCCCGTTGGAGACACTAGAACTATACCCGCTCCTCCAGTATTACTACTAGGAGTAGCAGAACCGTCGAAATACAATAGCCATGCCTCCTCTTTGACAAAAGAGATTTCTGGAAATTTCCCAGGAAGGTCTTCATGCAGTGTGGTAGTTCCTTCTCCTGTGAATGCCGCTAGCAGATCTGCTACCGCTTGCCCTTTGATAGCTTTGGGAGGAACGCACGTTATATCAAACTCTGACGTTTGGAGAAGCCATTTGGTCGGTCTACCAACCAAGGCCGGTTTTGAGAGTAAGAACTTGATAGGGTAATCTGGATATTAACACCACTTTGTTCGACAGTAGATAATGTCTGAATTTCTGCACAACATGAACTAGGGCTAAACATGATTTCTCTGCTTTGGGGTATCTGAGTTAAGCATCCCTCAAAGTACGACTGAAGTAGTATATAGGGTGTTCGATCCCCTCATCATCCTCTTGTGCAAGGAGGGCCCCAACAGCAGCATCGCTAGAGGCAGTGTAGAGGCATAGCGGTCTTCCTTGTATGGGAGATTTCATAACAGCGGGTGATGGCAATATTTGCTGGATCTTTCGAAACGCTTCTTGTTGCTTTGTGCTCCAAATGAAACTTGCTCCCTTCTTCAGTAAGGGGGTGAATGAAGCGATAAGCTGAGCCAAACCAAGTATAAAATGTCGGATGTAGTTTACCTTGACCATGAAGCTCTGGAGTTCTTTCACAGTTTGCGGAGGAGGAATCGTGAGAATAGCTTGGGTTTTGGTTGGATCGACCTTGATTTCTTCATAGGTGACTTGGAATCCCAAAAATTTTCCGGAAGAGACTCGAAAAGCGCATTTCAGAGGGTTCATCTTCAATTTGTACTCGCGATACCTTTCAAACACTTGCCGTAGGACGTCTGTATGGGCTGCTCGAGTCTTCGACTTGACCACTATGTCATCTACGTAATCTTCAACTTGCTTGTGCATCATATCATGCAAAATTGCAGTCATATCGCGTTGATAGGTATCACCAGCATTTTTCAAACCAAAAGGCATCACAGTATAGTAGAAGTTTCCGAGAGGAGTTCGAAAGCTGTCTTACTCGCGTCGTGTTCATACATCTTTATCTGGTTGTAGCCGTTGTACCCATAAGTGAAAGAGAACATGCCATGTTCGCTCAAATCTACTAGCATGTCAATGTTGGGAAGGGGAAAGTCGTCCTTGGGAAGCATTTGATCGGATCTGCGAAATCAACACGATCATCTGATTTGACCACTTTTCTTATTTACAGGAACTACGTTGGCTAACCAGGTAGGATGGTGAATGGTAGGCTGAGAAGATGGTCTGTTTTATGCCTACATGTTATAACCGCAAGTGCACGGTGTCTAGTCTGTAAGACAGGGCAAGTACGGGTCGAACCACGAGAGACTTGTGGTCTTTGTGTTTGATACGAGGCTTGGCTTAAACCGATTTCTATGAAGTAAGTGACACAATTCGGGGTTGTCGAAATGACTGAGTTTTGTTGTTGTGACAGTGGAATAAAATGAACTACAAGTAGTGAAAATAAAGGGAATGTTTGGGGTTGTCAAATTCACCACTAAACCATGTTATGTGTTCAACTAATTTGGGCTTTCTTGTCCTGTGACAAATAAGGATAATATGTCAATTTTATCACTTACCCAAGGAGTTTCACCTAGTGATTCTTCAATTAACAGCTAAGGTACTAACCTAGAGCACTAGTTGTCTAATTAAGCACAACTAGTCAAGAGAATTAGCAATAATGATTGAAGCAAGAGCTGAAACACACTCAACACAGATATAACCTAACTACAATGTATACTTGGGATGCATTGTGAGAGAAAAGCATTGAGGTGTTAGAATTGAAGTTATCTGATAAAATTAAGCACTCAAGAACACTCAAGCAAAGTTGAAATCATAACAGTGAATTAGGGTTTCATTGAAACCCTAGCAAACTAAATTAAAACATCAAAAACAACAATTATCCTACAATTAAACCTAAATTGGTGCTCTGGCTAGCCCAGGCATGCTTTCTAACACCCACAGTTCTTCTATTTATACATCCCCAAATACCAAACCCTAAATTCACTTTAAAATAGAAATTAAATGCAAACCTATTCGCCCATACCCTCTGAATCGTGTTCCCATCTTGTCAATTCGCCTCAGAGCTCCATGCATGGTTGTTGAGAAACCCTAGCTTTAGTTATCTCTAGCCTAGCTTCTAGTGTAAGGAGAAGCTGTGATAGAGATAACTCAAAAAAGGGTGGTTGAGCGGCGCTGATGATGTTGGTGTCAGGGGAAAGGAGATGGTGGTGAGGTGGTAGCTCTGCAACAGGTATGTGAAGAGAAGAAGAGGGATGGGTTCTGCAGAGCTAGGGAAGAAGAAAGAGAAGATGGAGGAGAAAATGTGGTTAGGTCGAATGGGTATAGGGTTAGGCGGATTTGCTGTGGAGCGGAGGCATCGAGGGTTGATGGAAGAGACGGAGCGACCGTAGGATCTAGGGTGAGAGAAATCTCACGGCTGAGGATGATGTGCGGTTGCGGTGCTGAGCGGGAGTATCAAGCGAAGATGTGTAGGAGCTGGAGCGAGCGTTGGATGATGAGATAGCAATCTCAACGGTTCAGGGTGAACGGGCTCGGATCCGGGCTATGGGTCTTGGATAGCTTGGGCCCATGTCTTGTAGATGGGTTGCTCCTTGTTAGGTTGCAACCGTTGCGCGCACGGGCTTTGGATTTCTGCTCCATAGACGCATGACTCCAATTCTTCACTCTTTTGGCTCCTCAATTCCTCCGAACTTTATTCATTACCTAAAAACACAAAATTAATTAATACAAATATTTATTCTTGAAAACAAATAAAATACGAGAATGGGATAATATCGATTCTTGAGCACACAAAAGATGAGTTAAGTGCCAATAAAAAGGTGTATAAATATGCAATATTTGGCACTCATCAGTGAATGGGATTGATGAAGCCAGCAGTCGGCAGATTCTGAATCTCAGTCTTGATCTTCTCCTCCACATCGTGCCTGAACTGCCTTGGAGATTGTTTGATCGGTTTGGATCCAGGTATTATATGTAGATGATGAGTGACCAGTTTTTCACCTAAGCCAGGCATTTCCTCATATGTCCATGCAAATATGTCTTGATACTCTTTGAGAAGATTCACGAGCTTTGTGCGTTCGTCCGCACATAGAGTCGAACTGATGGAGATAGGTCTTGGAGATTCTTCATCTCGACGTTGATGATTTCGAGTTCATCGGTTGTGGAGTCGGTGCGATCAGAATCGTCGCGGAGCATCCGGTACTTTTTCTTGCGACTGTCGTTGTTGTTGCATTCTATTGGGCGGAGAGATTGAGTAATAGCCTCCCCTGTCGATCATTCGTCATTGTCGTCAAAAATAATATTACTTTCTCACTACTCAAAATATATAATATAGCAAGGGAAAGAAAGGATCGTTCCCACATAGAGGTCTTGGGTTGTCAATATGTTTTGGTTTCCTAAAGGTAACAAGGGGAGTTTTCTGATTTTTATAAACTAAAAGTGAAATAAAAGCAAACAAAGAAATAAAACAAATCAAGCAAGGAAAGATATTGGTTAAGGATTTAGTTTTCAATCACAAACATGTTCTTGTCTTAATAATTAGAATTGATATTTAATCTCTCATTATCAAAATCCCTAAGATATCTAGTCGAAAGAATATCCCGCAATTTCCTGATTTCATCACACATACATGTAAAACGATGCAAGTATGAATTCTACTAAAAGAATAACCTAACGCCTTGCGCTAATCAAGTTCAATTCCCATGGAGCATTAAGATTCATAAAATTAGGCTAATCAATGCAATTGAAATACATTGCGCAAACAATTCGAACAAAGGTCATGGTTCACATATGAATACAAGTATATATCACTACAACCTAGAATCATATTTATGCTACTTGTGTTCAAGGATTATCGCTCAATGATTAACCCTAAACTAGCAATAGATGTGATTACAAGTTCTACCAATTTGCAACTTGACAAAACAAACAATCAATCATGTTGTAATACGTCAATCATACAACTATATTTTCAGAGAATCATGAACGATAAATATGAGACAAAACTAATATATTGAATCAAAGAACCATGTCATGTGAAATCCAACTTAATCATTAACCAATAATAAAACTCTAGCTCATGTTCATGGAGTTCATAACAAGAAGAAAAAGAAAAGCTTTCATCTTTCTAAACCCTAGAACACAAAGTAGAAGAAGAGATAAGATCTTTTAGGTTAACTGTGGGTTTCTCCCTTTTATAGCCTCTAACTTGCAAAACTCGTGCAAGTATAATCTGCACGTCCAACACCTTCATGGGCTAGCATGTGAACACTAGAGCCCAGCCCAAATCCACCTGAGTCAGTTACTGGATCGGCGGGTTAACTCGCCTGAATCGGAACCCAACCTTGAAGTCAATATCACCACTGCACTTCACTTGTTTCTTGGCTCAATTCCTGCTGCAATACTTGCCCTGCAAATCCTAGCATTCATCTATTTCACATCCCCTGATTCCAGCATCTCTTGCTTTTGATTCAAACTCAGCAAAATCAAGACCCATTTTCTTCTATAGCACCCAGAAACTATAATATCCATCAATCACAGAGCTTTTGCAACACTACCAATACCCAATTTCAAGTCCTTCTATAGCTTCTTGCCTGCAGAACAACCACTTCTAACTCCTTACCACCATTCTCTCTTAACCCATGGAAACCATCTTACCATTGTTCTCTTACTTGCAAATGTAGCTGCACTTCGTTCAGCTTCTAGTCAGTATAACTTGAACTACAGCTGCAACCATTCTCTTGTTCTTGGCAACAACATACAGTCTCATACAAACTGCATCCAATAGCAGCTCCACCTGCAATCTGCTTCCTATTGCCCATTGAAACCAAACCTTCGATCCTAGCTTTAATTTCTGCAGTCAGCTCACTTCCACAGTCTGCAATACCACCAGACTCCATCACTGCAGTCCATCCATTCCATGCACCACTAAATCTTCCATTTTAACTACTTGCAACATACTTATGCACATAGCCTTTGTACCTGAACTCAATTGCATCTGTTACAAGTCATAGCTGTCTAGCCACAATTGTAACACCAACCACTTCCCTGCATATATTCTCCAACTGAAACAATGAACCCGAATTCCCAGCTTACAACTCCAATGATGTAATGCAACATTCCTGCGAAGCCAATTTCTCATGACTCTGCCAGACCTCAATTCATCTACAGACCACAACCGCGACTCCCATGTACTTGCATTCTCGCCATTGTAATTCATCTCAGTAACACCACCTCAACACTGACTACAACTCCTGCAATTCATATCTCATCCACAACAGCAAGAACAGCTCCCATTCATCATGTAATTCCAACTTTGAATTCCTGTCACCAGCAGAAACACTATCCATTATGTTCTTCTCAACATCAATCTTCCCCATATGATTTGATCGAGCACAACCCCTTCATTTCTAACTTCAATCACCTCAAATCTTCAACTCAGAGATTCAATTTCTTCTACTGCAACAGCAACCTAACATTCATATTCTCACCAAAATCAATCCATTATGTAACATATCAATTCCATCTCAGACTCGGTTGCATCTCCATTCCTGCACTGCAACTACACCAGCTGTAGATCAACCGCACCAGCCAATACCACCAGTTAATCCCATTATCTTTAACTGAATCAGTCACAGACCCATTTGCACAAACCCACACTTTCTACAGCTCAACAAATGAACTCCACATCGATTTCTTCCATTTCAGAATCACCTCTCTTCTGTGTTTCTTTCTTGACTTCAATTCATAGCCAAACCCTTCAAAAATATCTCAAATCCCATCTCAAACTTTCGTTCTTCTTCATCAGTAGCTCCTCCATTTCCGGCCACAAAACCCATCGAGAACACCCACTGAACCTAACTCACTCAGACAAATGATTCCCTACATCAACTTCAGTTCATCCAACACATCCATCTAGCTCTTCTCATTCGAAGAAACTCCACATCACCATACAGACTCATACCCATCTGCTGCCAGATTCAGATCTGAATCAAGAACAAGCTCCTTATTCCTTCTCCCAGTTGCTTCAATTTCTCAATTTTGTTACCACCAGAAACATACCACATTCGTCTCAACATCAAATCCATTTCTTCAATTCACTTCAGAACTCAATCTATCATTTGCAGAATCATGTTGACCATGGCAGCAACAATTAACTTTCGTATTCTGTAACTCGGCCACCATTCTTATCGATCTCAAATTCGTGTTCATACCCAGTTTACATTCAGCTTCATCAACTTAGAATATCATTATCAATCTCTTCTCTGGGTTATTTCGATTTGGGACAGCCGCATGGGATAAAATAAGAACCCTAGTTATTATCTTAATTTGGGGAAAATGAGAAATGAGAGTGATTCTCTCGATGGCTTGGGACTAAATCTGTAGGACAGGTTAAAGGCACCTGATTTCTAGATAAGGCTGCCCTGAAAGTTTGCCAATCCCTGCCTTGAGATAAAATTAGTTTCTCCGAGTCCAATGCCTTCTTTTCTCACATAGACCCTTGTATTCTCCAATGCCTTCGAGTCCGCCAACACCCAAGGTTGCCAAGTAGCGGATTTAAGCGCCTTTTTCTCTTCTTTTTTCTTCATATGACTCCAAAATACCTAAATAACTCAAAATAAAACATAAGATACATAATTCATAAGAAAACTCGCAAAGAAAGCATAAACAATTGATAAATATTAAGGTGTTTATTACACCTATCACCTGCTAGTTGCTAACAGCGGCGACGGTATACAGTTTTCCCTTTCTGGTCACGACTTGCCATAAAGGTCTGTATGGAGATGAGCTGAGCCTTCTTTAGATGAAGAAGAGTTAACGCGTCCTGTTAGCATAGGCACCGCAAGACTTGGTCTCTCTGCTCAGTGATGTAAGACGGTCTTCCTCCTCGATCAACGTCCACGTGGGGAGCGGAGTGCAGTAAACCTTGCTTGATGAACCTTATGGATTCTCCTTTAGCTCAAACAGTTCCACGCCGCAAATCGGTGCATAAGGAGACAATGACGCAGGTATGTGAACAACTTCTTCATTCAGCATGGTTTTCAGGCATTGGTGATACGTTGAGGGGACAATCTTATTATCATGAAGCCATGGTCTCCCTAGTATCATATGGTAGTCTGGCTCCTTCTCTATCACTTCGAATTTTACTTTCGACTGGACAGGTCCTACTGATATATTCAAATTAACATACCCGTACGTGCTGGTTTGGTTTCCTCATCATGGTAGGCTTCTGTATGATTTTGTCTGGTCGAAACCTGGTTGTCCTGAGAATTTTAAGAGTAATGACATTCGAGGATGCTCTCGTGTCAATAAGAGCCCTTTTAAATTCTGAACCCTTGATGCGTGCAGTAACATGCAGGGCTCTATTGTGACCTTCCTCTGCCATCATGTCATCTTCAGTAAACGTTACATTATTTTGGACACCTCTGATGTTTTTAAAGCTTGATTGCGAGAAGGAGCCAAACGTGTGTCTAGAGCTATCTGATTGATTGCAGCAAACGTCTTCGCTCGTTGATCCTTTGAGAGGTGTAGAATCTCATACAAATTTTCCACTAAAGAAGCCGCCTCCTGGTTCACTGGCCGCTGATTGGTGGTGAAGCTATTGACTTGAGGACGATCATCGGTTGAAGAGTTAGTCCTCATTGTTGGAATCTCCAGAGCAGAGAAGTCGTTCAAATCCGATGTGAGCATGACGAGGAAGTTGAGTATATTCTCTATCGTCTCTTTCATCACGTTCATGTTCCTCGTGTGTATTTCTTGTACTCGACCCAATTCTATCAGGGTCGGAATTTCTCCATTGGCTGTGTGATCTGATAGAGCGTTAGAAGGAAGAGCATCATCATTTGAAGGATTCTGCTAGGAGTTTGGAGTTGAATTAATCCTAAGACCAACCATCCTGAGTTTGAGAAAATTAAAATGAAAATAAAAATTGACCTTGCAACCGAGAGATTAATCTCCCACTGTGGTTTGGGTTAAAAACTGATTCTGCTGTTTTTTGTAAATTTGGGTGTGTTGATGAGAAACGAATTCAAACCCTAAACAAATGCACTGCACGGGAGTACTTTTAGATTCGAGAGATCAATTTGTAAGACTCTGGCCTAAACCAAGAAATGGTCGTTCCAGGTTCAATTCGGTCACAAGGTGAAGGAGAAGGGTTGATCTTAGGGAGGGAAGCGAATAAGGTGTTTGAGATCAGGATGTTGAATGATGAAGGTGTGGCTGTTTTATGACTTGTATCAGAAAATGGTTTTTGGTTACTTGTGTTGATAAAACTTGTATTCTGTCAAAATAGATTGAAAACCTATTTATTCAACTCATGTTCGAGCACACCCTGATCTCGTAGGAAGTGGAGGTGATTAGGAGATGGAGAGGTGGAGTTGTGTAAAAGTGGTGATCACCACGTTTCCACTATGAGGGGAAACTGGTCACGCCTTCACCCACTATCTCATTGCTGTTAACCGTCCATTCTTTCCTGACACTTTCTCGTAATGGGCGCGTTGCACGCCACACGCTGTAGACCGCCAGACCAATACCCCAGTGAGCATCCCTCAGTTTGTGACATGTTTGATGTCTCGAGTAAGTGGGTCGAGTCATGAGACTTGTCGCTAAAAGCAGCACACAGTGATTTTAGGTCAAATAATAAATTATTTGTGAAACCAATATTTATAAGACATCGCTTATAATCGATGTGCTAGAAGCATCGCTTTTTTGAGCTCAATCGAATCAGTCACAGATTGAGCGGGTTAAAAGTAGCACGACTGGCTATCTTTGGGTGATCGTTTGAGGACCCTATGGGCATGTTATCACTTGGTCGATCGCTCCCCGTGGAGGAAGAATGGCTGGTAATCACAATGCTACTTTGTTAGTTTCTGAAAATAAATCTGCACCGTCCAACTAGGCTGGCGATGTTGGATGGACGAGATGATTTACGGCATTTGTGTATTGCCGTTGACGCAATTTTAGGGTTCATGGGCCGCGCGGCCAACCCTCTTTTGGGCGAGCAATTCGAGGCACTGGGTGCTAGTTCGAACAGGTCGATCGACCATGTGCAAAGATGGGTTTCCGATGAGCATGCTGATATCTCCTGGGCCATCTAAAATTAGATGTAAGCCACTCGATTCGGCTGGCGAAGATGGATGGTCGTGATCGATTTGCGATAGTAATATATTGCCGCAAACATCAATTAGGGTTTCAAAGCAGCGCGTTCACCCTACTTTGGGTGAACGATTCTATACGCTCTTGGCTTGATGTGAACAAGTCGATCGACCATGTGCAAAGATGGGTCTCCGGTGAACACTCCAGCGCTTTTTTGACCGTTCAAGATGCAATCCAATCCGTCCAATTAGGCTGGCTAAGTTGGACGGTCATGATGTTTTTGAGACCGTATTTGCCGGTCTTAGCTCGTTTGAGCTTATTTTCAAGTAGCGCGAACACCCATGTTTGGGTTATGATAGGTGTCTAAAACACCTAATTTACTATCTAGTAGTTACGCTTTCTTTGCTATTTTTCTTGTGAATTATGTACTTAACGCGTGTTTTTGAGTTGTTAGGTACTCTGGAGTCGCACGGAGGAAAAGAAGAAGAAACTATCCAAATCGAGTTAAAAAAGGGCCAAATCTCTCAAAGTACTAGCCAACTGATGTTAAGGAGCAGCCACCTGTTATAGGGTATCCATTGGGGTGGCCCTTATCTGGGTGTTTGGGTGGTCATTATCCAACCCTGTTTCATTAAAACCCTGAATTCGAGAGAGATATTTCTCTCATTCACCTGAAATTCAGACAGAAGAAAGAAAAGAAATAAACAGCAACTCTTGCTGCTGAAATTAATCAGATCGAAATCGAGAAATGGAATTCAACGGACAAGCTGCTGCAATCGTTACAAGAACCAGATCGAGATGATAAAAGAGAGATTAATAACAGAAATGACACTGTATGAAGAGATGGTGCTGCTGTTCTGAGGTGTAGGTAAGTAGATTGCTGCTGCTGTCAATTTGTAAGGAGAAATTGAGATGAATGGTGTTGATTTGAACCTGAGAAAGAGCTCGTTCCAGATGGATTTTAGAGCAAACTGATGCTATGATGGTGCAGTGGCTGTGAAGGAATTTGGGTATAGAGAAGTTAGGGTTTGTGGTTGAATGATTTAGGTGAAGAAATTGTGAGTAAAAGATGCAAGAATCGGATGGAAGAACTTGAAGATGGGTGTATGCTGTGATAGAGTATATGAAGCTGAATTTGTTGGTGTTTGAGTTCTTTAGCTGGTGCTTGTTTAGTTGCCTGAATGAGATGAAAAGGGTGGTGGACTGGCTAAGCTGTTGTGTTGAAATGGCTAGGCAGGATGAAGCTTCAGGAGTTGAAGGTGTTATTAAGGTGACTCTGAGCTGCACTGAAGTTATGGTGCTGAAGCTACAACAACTAGAGATATAGGGAATTGTATGAATGTTGTCTGTGGAGTTGCACTGAGATGGGTCTTTGGGTTATGACTCAAGTCTGTAGT
The DNA here is from genome assembly GCA_023531295.1 of Papaver armeniacum. NCBI lineage: Eukaryota > Viridiplantae > Streptophyta > Magnoliopsida > Ranunculales > Papaveraceae > Papaver > Papaver armeniacum. The sequence goes on from JAJJWW010012530.1 coordinate 575,137, forward strand.
TGTGATGAAGAATCGAATGAGGAATTAAGCTCGTTCTTGAGCTGCTATTGGTAGTGCAACTGGATTGAGTATAGTGATTATGGGTTTGCCATGGTGCTGAGACACTGAAGCAAGAATTCAGACAAGAAGATAGTGATTAACTGGCATGAATTGCAGCTGAGTACAGGGCGATGCTGTTACGGAGGATGTACTGCTGCTGCTGGATGAGAAGTGCAGCTAGAATCAATGATGCTGAAATGAGCTGTTTGGCATGGATGCTGAGAAGGCAGGAATGTGATGCTGTGGTGGCTTGCTGGAGAGATTGCCAGATGGTGTTGGCTTGGTTTTGGTAGAATGGTGAGAAGGCGGGATGGAGTTTGTGATGGGTATCTTGGTTGATTTGAGTGGCAATGTGTGTGTCGATGGCCGATGTTGATGATCTTTGTCTCAATGGAGTTCTGTGGCGGTTGTCTCAATGGAACGGTTGTGTTGGATAAGTGGAGAATGTATGTGGCGTATTGAGTGAGCTATTGCAAGTGCTTGTGGTTTGAGCTTGGCATAGTGCGGTTGTAGTTATTCTTTGCCATGGGTTGTAATTATGCGGTGAGGTAAAGGCTGGAGTAATGGTCATGGCGAGTTATGAAATTCATGGATGAAGTATAGATGAAGTGTGGCAATTTCTTTGGATATTGCAGAGTAATCTTTTCTGCTGATTAGTATGCCGAGTTGTGTGTGATTAAAGCGTAATGGAGTCCGTTGGTGCTAATTCTTTGAGCAGTGAAGCCACAAGTGGTGGCCTGAGGTGACGTTGCAGGTGGTATTTGAAGCTTTGAAAGAAGCTTTTGTGTTGAGATGGTGGCATTGCAAGAAGTGCCAGATGAATTGTGCAGGTTTGAAATGTAATAGGTAGAGATATGCTTGGAGTTCAAATTGCGGGGCTCGACATTGTTGGGTGTAACTACTGAAATGGAATAAGGTCTGGTGGAGGTTGTAATTGCAGGTTTTGAATCTGGTGGTATGCCTGTGGTTAATTGGAAAATGGTGATTTGCTATGGATGAAAGTCAAGAATCTGCGCAAGAAGCAGCTGAGGTTACAGCTGGGAATGGAGTCACAAGTGCAAGGCAAATATGTTGTTTCAAGGAGCTGAGATTTATGGCAGAAGTGAGTTGGGAATAGTGCAGTGAACGCGTGATAATGATGTGTGCCGCAAAGGCAGTGATGGCAAGAAGCTGGTGCGACGGCCAAGATGGTCGGGCTAAGGCTCGGTTATGCACAATGGTGCATCACACGATTATGGCTGTGCAAATGGTTAGGCCGAGTGACTTAGCTGAGCCAGACCGACTGAGTGCAGTACTATCTCGACTCGGCTGAGCAGTGACCGAGTTGACTCACTGAACCGGTGACCGGGCGGACTTTTGCCGGTCACCTGAGACGATTTCCGGCGACTCTTCCGGCCGATTTCCGGCCACAATACCAGTTTTCCGGCGAGCATATTTTTGGGACATATTTTCACATGGGTTTCTCACACATGGTTCATGGGCTTGGTGGACTTTTTGGTGATGGGCTTTGAAGACCTAATTTGGGAAGTTGAGAAGTTATAAAAGAGAAAAGTTTCTATTCTTTGGATATCACGTATTTTCTACTGGAGTTTTGGAGGAGAGCGATTCTACTAGGGTTTGCTTCCATTTTATTTTACATGTTCTTCATTTTATTTTTGATAATAATTATGTTGAATCAAAATACTATGAGTAACTAAATACCTATTATTGGTTATGGGATAATAAGTGGATTTCACAAATAAGTTTTGATTCAATGAATTAGTTTTGTCTCAAGTTTATTGTTTATGATTCATTGTTAATATTGATATATGATTTGATAGTTTGTTTGGTTGAGTCCGGAATCAATCCGATCTACTTTCATATCTAGAGCTATATTAGGGTTTTCAATACGAAAACGTTGTCTATCCCTGATTTTGAGTAGCATAAATGTGGGTAGTGCTTGTAGTGATATATCCTACTAGTCACATATGAATCATAACTTGGGTTAAATCGAATTAGTGCTTTTACACATTTTGGTTGCCTTGATTAGTCTTATTCCAGAAAACTTATTGCTTTTAGGGAGTTAAACTTAATTGTGCTTTTACACTTTAGGTTGCTTTCTAGGAAGAATTCACATTTGCATCTTTTAATGTGGTTGTGATGAAATTAGGGAATTAGCGGGATACTCTTGCGATTAAGGTATCCTAGGACTTTTAGTAAATGAGAGATTAAAATTTCAATTCTAGTCATTGTTGATAATTCGAGTTTGTGAATGAAACTATCCCGTGACCAATACTTTCTCCTTATTGATAAATTTTATTATTACTTTGCTTTCAATTTATTTTTATTGCTTTGAAACATCAACATCCCCCTTGGTTACTAAGAAACTGAAAATTTGCATAACAACATAAGCCTCTCTGTGGATACGAACTCTTTCTTATTGCATACTACTTTATTTTAGTGAAGCAAGAAAGTGAAATTATTTTTGACCGGGTGACAACCGATCAAATTTTGGCGCCGCTGCCGGGGAGGCATACGGCTTGTTATTAAGTTTTTAGTTTCTTTTTACAATTTTTGCTTTTATACTTGCTTTTCGTTTATTGTCTTGTTTCTCACTTGTTTGCGAGAATTGTTTTTCAGGTACTAATCCCTGGCTTCCAAAGATTGGAATTACCAAAGGTGCGGGATAGCTACTCGTAGAGGCACAATACTCCAACCAAGGCAAGACACAACGGAAGAACAAGTCTTGGAAGTAGAACACGAAGCTCTTCATCGAGAAGAGGAAGAAGAGGTTCCATTCGTAGGAGAACCACTAATTGAAGAGGAAGAAGCAATGGGTGACAATGCAAACCGTACACTCAAGGATTTGGCTTCTCATAGGCTTGATGCACAACAATGGTGTATCCAAACAAACTCAACTTTCGAGATCAATAGGGGTTGCTTAGGGAGTTGCCAAAGTTTCATGGTATGGCGAATGAGGACCCAAACAAGCATCTCATGGAGTTCTATACCATTGTCAAGGCTATGCTTCAGTGAGAGAAGTCGATGGTGCAATGATGAAAGTTTTTCCATTTTCTATGATGGATAGCGCTAAGGATTGGTTGTATTGTTTGCCGCCGGAAGTGTCACTACATGGAACGGGTTGAAGAAAATCTTTCTAGAGAGGTATTTTCCTGCGTCTAAGGCCACTCAAATTCGCAAAGAGATTTGTGGAATAAAGCAACATGTTGGAGAATCATTGTATGAATGTTGGGAGCTCTACAAGAGATTGGTTGCAAGCTGTCCACACCATCAAGTTAGTGATGCTATGATAATCCAGTACTTCTACGAAGGTCTCCAATCAAGTGATAGATATCTTCTAGACGCTGCGGGTGGTGGTGCTCTAGTGAACAAGACGGTGGCCCAAGCTACTGATTTGATTGAAAGCATGGCTGCAAACTCGCAGCAATTCTACACAAGAGGTGAACCAATGGTAAGGCAAGTGCATGAAGTTAGTGATTCATCGTCATCACACCGTGATCAAAGGATGGACAATATGGAGCAAATGATACAAAGGATGGCTGCGGTTATTCTACCTTCACATGGTGAAGAGATGGAGCAAGCTAGTGCGGTTTTTCCAAACCAACAAAGACGGTATGATCCCTACTCTAACACCTACAATCCGGGATGGAGAGATCATCCAAATTTCAGCTATGCCAACAAGCAAGGTGCGGTCCAACAACCAAATTTCAATCGTTCGAGTGGATTTCAACCACAACAACAACAATTCCAACAACACCAGCAACAATTTCAACCGCAACAACAACAATTTCAAAGAACCACAACAATCGGTTCAAGGTTCCGATATCGATGCAAAGTTGCATACAATGATGCAAGGTATTTCTACCATGTTCAAGGAGAGCCAACAAGAAACTAAGAGTGCTATCAAGGATTTGCAGACTCAAGTAGGCTCCATGGCGGTTGATATCAACAATTTGAAGGCACAAAATAGTGGGAGACTTCCTTCTCAACCTATCAACCCAAAAGAGGGTGTTAATGCAATTACATTGAGAAGTGGTACACAACTTGTGCAACCCAAAGTTGCTGATTTGGGTGAAGAGGAAGCTCCAAAGGAGCCGGTTTTGGAAGAAAAGAGGGATGAAATTCCCCAAACACTCGAGGTACCAATTCCTAACTCTAAAACTCCGGTTTCTACTTATGTTCCTCCTATACCTTTTCCTCGCAGATTTGCAAGTTCAAAGAAGGCGGAACTAGAAAAGGAGATTTTAGACGTTCTTAGGAAGATTCATGTGAATATACCACTCCTTGATGCTATCAAGCAAGTTCCCAAGTATGCAAAAGTGTTGAAGGACTTGTGTACCAATAAGCAAAGGCTCAAAGGTAATGAAGTGTTGAGTGTGGGGAGAATGCTTGGCAATCTTACAACACAAACTCCCACCGAAATGCAAAGACCCGGGTAGCTTTGACATTCCCGTCACAATTGGTAACACCACTTTTAATAAAGCAATGTTGGATTTAGGTGCATCCGTTAATGTTATGCCCGCATCTATGTACAATTCACTTAATCTAGGTCCTTTGAAAAGGCTGGAATTGTGTTGCAATTAGCCGATCGTTCTAATGTCTACCCAATGGGTATTGTCGAGGATGTTCTTGTGCAGGTTAATCAACTTGTATTCCCAGCTGACTTTTGTGTGTTAGAGATGGATGAAGGTTCACCGGACTCGTCTCTTCCATTGCTACTTGGGCGTCCCTTCATGAAAACGGCGAAAACCATTATTGATGTGGACAAGGGAACGTTGACTATGGAGTTCGATGGAGAAATAATACGTTTCAACATTTTCGAGACGATGAGATATCCTAGTGATGTGCACTCTTGTTTCTCCGTTGATGTTTTGGATACATTGGCTCAACAAGTGTTTGAATTGAATCATGATGATGCTTTGGAAACTGTTTTAACTACAACCATGGATGACGGTGTTGAGTGTGGTAACGAAGTTAAGGAAGCCCTTGGTGATCTCAACTCACTACAAGGATGTCCGGAAACTCACAATATCTCTTTTATTTCTTTACCACGCAGTGATGAACAACTTTTACCTTCTATTGTTAAATCTCCAAAGTTGGAATTGAAACCTCTTCCAAGTCACTTAAAGTACTTGTACTTGGGTGATAATGAAGAGTTACCTGTGATTGTTTCTAACGAGCTTAGTGAATTACAGGAGCAAAAACTTCTACGGGTGTTAAGGAAGCACAAGACGGCCATAGGATGGACAATCGCCGATATCAAGGGTATAAGCCCTGCCGTTTGTATGCATAAGATTCGTTTGGAGGACGATGCAAAGCCTACAAGGGACGCGCAACGTCGTTTGAACCCTCCCATGATGGAAGTTGTGAAAAAGGAGATACTCAAGCTCTTGGAAGTGGGTGTTATCTACCCCATATCCGATAGCAAGTGGGTGAGCCCGGTACAAGTTGTACCAAAGAAATCAGGGGTAACGGTGGTAGAGAATGATGAAAATGAACTTGTCCCAACTCGTGTGCAAACCGGTTGGAGGGTTTGTATTGATTATAGAAAGTTGAATGCCACTACTAGGAAGGATCATTTTCCTTTACCCTTTATTGATCAAATGCTTGAACGTTTATTTGGACATGCTTATTATTGCTTCCTTGATGGTTATTCAGTGGTACAATCAGATTGTGATAGCAGGAGGACCAAGAGAAAACTACTTTCACTTGTCCTTTCGGCACTTTTGCTTATAGAAGGATGCCTTTTGGCTTGTGCAATGCCCCAGCTACCTTTCAAAGGTGTATGGTAAGTATTTTCTCCGAGTATGTTGAAAACATCATTGAAGTGTTTATGGATGACTTTAGTGTCTTTGGTGATTCATTTGACCTATGTTTGAACAACTTGTCATTAATCCTTGAAAGATGTGTTGAAACAAATCTTGTGCTAAATTGGGAGAAGTGCCATTTCATGGTAACTCATGGCATAGTTTTAGGCCATATAATATCTTCTAAGGGTTTGGAAGTTGATAAAGCTAAGATAGACCTTATTCGTGCTCTAACCCCTCCCACTACGGTGAGGGAGATACGTTCTTTTCTTGGTCATGCAGGTTTCTATCGTAGATTTATCAAGGATTTTTCCAAGATAGCATCACCACTTTGCAATTTATTGCAAAAAGATGTGGTTTTTAACTTCGATGAGAAGTGTATGGCGGCATTCAATCGTTTGAAAGAACTTTTGATTTCAGCCCCTATCATTAAACCACCGGATTGGAGCAAGCCGTTTGAGCTAATGTGTGATGCTAGTGACTACGCGGTTGGTGCGGTGCTTGGGCAACGTGAGGGGAAGATACCTCATGCTATTTACTATGCTTCTAGAACGTTAAATGAAGCCCAACAAAACTACACAACCACTGAAAAAGAGTTTTTAGCTATTGTATTTGCATTGGAGAAATTTCGCTCTTATCTAATTGGTACAAAAGTTGTTGTCTTTTCTGACCATGCAGCTCTTAGGTACTTACTAATGAAGAAAGAAGCGAAACCAAGGCTCATACGATGGATTCTACTTCTACAAGAGTTTGATATTGAAATCAAGGACAAGAAAGGCATTGAGAACACCGTTGCGGATCACTTGAGCCGTCTTCTTGTGGACAAGGAAGCTATCCCATTGCGTGAAAGCTTCCCGGATGAGCAACTATTCTCAATTGCCTTTGGAGAACCATGGTACGCTGATATTGTGAATTACTTGGTAACTAAACAAATCCCGAAGAACTTGTCTCGTCTTTGAGAGGGACAAACTTAAGAGGTTAGGGAACCGATACATATGGGATGATCCATACTTATGGAAACATGGCAGCGACCAAGTAATAAGAAGGTGCGTTCCCGAATCCGAGTTTAATTCTATCTTGTCATTTTGTCACTCCTATGCTTGCGGAGGACATTTTGGAAGTAAAAGAACCGCTTACAAGGTACTTGAAAGCGGTTTCTATTGGCCAACCTTGTTTAAGGATGCATATACATTTTGTACAACTTTGTGATAGGTGCCAAAGAACAGCAATCTAGGTGCCCGAAATCAAATGCCACAAACTTTTATTCAATTTATTGAAGTTTTTGATGTATGGGGTATAGATTTTATGGGTCCTTTTGTCAACTCGCATGGGAATTATTACATCTTACTTGCTGTTGATTATGTCTCTAAATGGGTGGAGGCTAAGGCCACCCCTACTAATGATTCCAAGGTTGTTTGCATTTTGTGCAAACTAATATTTTTGCAAGGTTAGGAATTCCAAGAGCCATAATTAGCGATGGAGGTTCTCACTTCAATAACAGGTTTTTACAAAGCTTGTTGAAGAAGTACAATGTGTCACACAAGGTTGCAACACCTTATCATCCGCAAACAAATGGACAAGCCGAGGTGTCTAATCGGGAGGTGAAATCCATACTTGAGAAGACGGTGAATCCAACAAGGAAAGATTGGAGTATGCGGTTAAATGATGCTTTGTGGGCATATAGAACCGCATACAAGACACCTATTGGGATGTCTCCCTTTAGGCTTGTGTATGGTAAACCTTGTCACTTACCCGTGGAGATTGAGCATAAGGCGTTTTGGGCGATTAAACAATGCAACATGGAGATGGATGGGGCTGGAAAGCAAAGGAAGTTGCAACTCCAAGAGCTAGAGGAGCTTCGCAATGATGCATTTGAAAGCTCTCGCATTTATAAGGAAAAAACGAAGGCCTTTCATGATACTATGATTTCTAGAAAACAATTTTGTGTTGGGCAGAAAGTGCTTTTGTTTAATACTCGCTTGCATTTGTTTCCGGGTAAATTAAGGTCACGATGGATCGGACCTTTTATTGTTACTAATGTGTTTTCTCATGGTGCAGTAGGAAATTCGTAGCATTGCTACTGGGCAAGGAACTTAAAGTTAACGGGCACCGTTTGAAACCATATTATGAGAATTTCATTTCCGAAGTGGTGGAAGGAGCTAATTTTGTGGATGCACTCCCTCTGGAGGAGTCATAGAAAGCAAGGAGATAGTCGGGCTGACGACTTTAAACCAAGCGCTATGTGGGAGGCAACCCATCGGTTTTGTATCTTTCCCTTTATCTTTTTATTTTTAAGCATTTTATCTTTATTTTCTTGTTGTTGCATATCATTTGCGGAATTTCCCACCTTGAACCTTCTTTGGATGATTCAATTTTACATTGAGGACAATGTAAAGTTTAAGTGTGGGGGAGCATTTATATGTTTGTATAGTTTGTTTTATGCGTTTAGTAGTTTTATGCCATAAAAAAAAAAAAAAAAAAAAAAATCAGAAAAATAGAAAAACCAAGAAAAAATTTGTGCTTTTTGAACTCCGAAATCTAGAAACTTGTGCCTTTAGGATGACACCATTAGTGGATGGAACCATGTTGATTGCAGGAGTTGAGGAACCAATTAACTAAAAGGGACGAACATAGCTCATGAATCATAAATTATATGATAGTTGTTACCATATCTCGGAATATCACCATATCACATGCTATTTTTATTTTTCCATATTTTTCTTTTGTTCTCTAAGTGCTTTGGTGGGTCACTAAAAATCGAGTTGTTATTGTTGCTAGGATGATTAGAGTGATTGAGTTGCTAAAAAAAAAAAAAAAAAATAAAAAAAAAAAAAAAAAAAAAAAAGAGACCGACCAATTAGACCAAAATGGAATAAGAATGACACTTGGGAATAGCAGTATGTGTGAAACGTAGTCCCTGTCTCCGTCGCCTAAACAAGCGTGGAATGCAGGATCCAAGGCAACTATCACGTACTTGCTGACAAGAAGCATGCGCTTGGATCCAGTTTGATCTAATCATGCCGTCTAAAAAAAAAAAAAGGAAAAAGAAACAAAAAAGTGAAAAAAAAAAAGAAAAAAAAAAAGAAAAAAAAAAAAAAGAAAAGAAAGAAAGTATTATATTTGGTGAATAAAGTCACTCCTGGTTCCCTTGTATATGCCAGTGAGTTGATGTAGAAATAAGTTTGTTGACCACTGGTTCCCTTGTATACGCCAGTGTGTTAACTCTAGAATTGACCAGTAACTCAATCCAATAGGTTGCATAGGTTCATCTTGGCAGTGACCTTGAGATGGATATGGGAAACATCGAACACTTGTGAACATTCGCCAACATCTACATCTTTATCCATCTTCTTAATCTTTTCATTGTGATTGTGGTTTGTTAGTTTCCGAGTATTGTGGCTTGTTCGACTATCTAATTAAAGCTTTATTTACTTGAATATGAACTGAATTTGCGCAAGGTACCTCCTCCTGTAGTCATTTTGGATTCGTTCATTGATTTGTCACAAATAGATGGAGTTTGAATTATAGGTTTTGTAGGCAGACCTCTTGTAAACCTTCACGAGACTAAAACTCATCCACTAGGGACACCTAGGGGTTCAAACTTGTTATTTATGCTTAGAGTAACCGTAGCCTCAACGAGACGGAGTTGTATGTATTTGTTTTAGAATTGTTTTGTTTGATTTGCTCGAGGACTAGCAAAGTCTAAGTGTGGGGGAATCTGATAGGTGTCTAAAACACCTAATTTACTATCTAGTAGTTACGCTTTCTTTGCTATTTTTCTTGTGAATTATGTACTTAACGCGTGTTTTTGAGTTGTTAGGTACTCTGGAGTCGCACGGAGGAAAAGAAGAAGAAACTATCCAAATCGAGTTAAAAAAGGGCCAAATCTCTCAAAGTACTAGCCAACGATGTTAAGGAGCAAACCACTGTTATAGGGTATCCATTGGGGTGGCCCTTATCCGGGTGTTTGGGTGGTCATTATCCAACCCTGTTTCATTACAACCCTGAATTCGAGAGAGATATTTCTCTCATTCACCTGAAATTCAGACAGAAGAAAGAAAAGAAATAAACAGCAACTCTTGCTGCTGAAATTAATCAGATCGAAATCGAGAAATGGAATTCAACGGACAAGCTGCTGCAATCGTTACAAGAACCAGATCGAGATGATAAAAGAGAGATTAATAACAGAAATGACACTGTATGAAGAGATGGTGCTGCTGTTCTGAGGTGTAGGTAAGTAGATTGCTGCTGCTGTCAATTTGTAAGGAGAAATTGAGATGAATGGTGTTGATTTGAACCTGAGAAAGAGCTCGTTCCAGATGGATTTTAGAGCAAACTGATGCTATGATGGTGCAGTGGCTGTGAAGGAATTTGGGTATAGAGAAGTTAGGGTTTGTGGTTGAATGATTTAGGTGAAGAAATTGACAGAGTAAAAGATGCAAGAATCAGATGGAAGAACTTGAAGATGGGTGTCTGTGATAGAGTATATGAAGCTGAATTTGTTGGTGTTTGAGTTCTTTAGCTGGTGCTTGTTTAGTTTCCTGAATGAGATGAAAAGGGTGGTGGACTGGCTAAGCTGTTGTTGTGTTGAAATGGCTAGGCATGATGAAGCTTCAGGAGTTGAAGGTGTTATTAAGGTGACTCTGAGCTGCACTGAAGTTATGGTGCTGAAGCTACAACAACTAGAGATATAGGGAATTGTATGAATGTTGTCTGTGGAGTTGCACCGAGATGGGTCTTTGGGTTATGACTCAAGTCTGTAGTTGTGATGAAGAATCGAATGAGGAATTAAGCTCGTTCTTGAGCTGCTATTGGTAGTGCAACTGGATTGAGTATAGTGATTATGGGTTTGCCATGGTGCTGAGACACTGAAGCAAGAATTCAGACAAGAAGATAGTGATTAACTGGCATGAATTGCAGCTGAGTACAGGGCGATGCTGTTACGGAGGATGTACTGCTGCTGCTGGATGAGAAGTGCAGCTAGAATCAATGATGCTGAAATGAGCTGTTTGGCATGGATGCTGAGAAGGCAGGAATGTGATGCTGTGGTGGCTTGCTGGAGAGATTGCCAGATGGTGTTGGCTTGGTTTTGGTAGAATGGTGAGAAGGCAGGATGGAGCTGTGATGGGTATGCTGGTTGATTTGAGTGGCAATGTGTGTGTCGATGACTGCTGTTGATGATGCTGTCTCAATGGAGTTCCTGTGGCGGTTGTCTCAATGGAACGGTTGTGTTGGATAAGTGGAGTGAGTGGCGTATCTGTTGTGAAGAGCGATTCAGTGCTTGTGGTTTGAGCTTGGCATAGTGCATTTTGCAGAGTTATTCTTCGCCATGGGTTGTAATTATGCAGTGAGGTAAAGCTGGAGTAATGGTCATGGCAGAGTTATGAAATTCATGGATGAAGTATAGATGAAGTGTGGCAATTTCACTGGATATTGCAGAGTAATGCTGCTGCTGCAGTTAGTATGCCGAGTTGTGTGTGATTCTGGCAGTAATGGAGTCTGTTGGTGCTAATTCTTTGAGCAGTGAAGCCACAAGTGGTGGCCTGAGGTGACGTTGCAGGTGGTATTTGAAGCTTTGAAAGAAGTTTTTGTGTTGAGATGGTGGCATTGCAAGAAGTGCCAGATGAATTGTGCAGGTTTGAAATGTAATAGGTAGAGATATGCTTGGAGTTCAAATTGCAGGGCCTGAGCTGTTGGGTGTAACTACTGAAATGGAATAAGGTCTGGTGGAGGTTGTAATTGCAGGTTTTGAATCTGGTGGTATGCCTGTGGTTAATTGGAAAATGGTGATTTGCTATGGATGAAAGTCAAGAATCTGCGCAAGAAGCAGCGGAGGTTACAACTGGGAATGGAGTCACAGGTGCAAGGCAAATATGTTGTTTCAAGGAGCCGAGATTTATGGCGGAAGTGAGTTGGGAATAGTGCGATGAACGCGTGATAATGATGTGTGCCGCAAAGGCGTGATGGCAAGAGAAGAAGGGTGCAGGCCAAGATGGTGGCTAAGGCTCGGTTATGCACAATGGTGCATCACACGATTATGGCTTTGCAAATGGTTAGGCTGAGTGACTTAGCCGAGCCAGACCCGACTGGTCCGAGTACTATCTGACTCGGCTGAGCAGTGACCGAGTTGACTCACTGAACCGGTGACCGGGCGGACTTTTGCCGGTCACCTGAGACGATTTCCGGCGACTCTTCCGGCCGATTTCCGGCCACAATACCAGTTTTCCGGCGAGCATATTTTTGGGACATATTTTCACATGGGTTTCTCACACATGGTTCATGGGCTTGGTGGACTTTTTGGTGATGGGCTTTGAAGACCTAATTTGGGAAGTTGAGAAGTTATAAAAGAGAAAAGTTTCTATTCTTTGGATATCACGTATTTTCTACTGGAGTTTTGGAGGAGAGCGATTCTACTAGGGTTTGCTTCCATTTTATTTTACATGTTCTTCATTTTATTTTTGATAATAATTATGTTGAATCAAAATACTATGAGTAACTAAATACCTATTATTGGTTATGGGATAATAAGTGGATTTCACAAATAAGTTTTGATTCAATGAATTAGTTTTGTCTCAAGTTTATTGTTTATGATTCATTGTTAATATTGATATATGATTTGATAGTTTGTTTGGTTGAGTCCGGAATCAATCCGATCTACTTTCATATCTAGAGCTATATTAGGGTTTTCAATACTTAAAACGTTGTCTATCCCCGATTTTGAGTAGCATAAATGTGGGTAGTGCTTGTAGTGATATATCCTACTAGTCACATATGAATCATAACTTGGGTTAAATCGAATTAGTGCTTTTACACATTTTGGTTGCCTTGATTAGTCTTATTCCAGAAAACTTATTGCTTTTAGGGAGTTAAACTTAATTGTGCTTTTACACTTTAGGTTGCTTTCTAGGAAGAATTCACATTTGCATCTTTTAATGTGGTTGTGATGAAATTAGGGAATTAGCGGGATACTCTTGCGATTAAGGTATCCTAGGACTTTTAGTAAATGAGAGATTAAAATTTCAATTCTAGTCATTGTTGATAATTCGAGTTTGTGAATGAAACTATCCCGTGACCAATACTTTCTCCTTATTGATAAATTTTATTATTACTTTGCTTTCAATTTATTTTTATTGCTTTGAAACATCAACATCCCCCTTGGTTACTAAGAAACTGAAAATTTGCATAACAACATAAGCCTCTCTGTGGATACGAACTCTTTCTTATTGCATACTACTTTATTTTAGTGAAGCAAGAAAGTGAAATTATATTTGACCGGGTGACAACCGATCAGGTTAGCATTTGAAGCACTCGTAAATGCACTAATTAGGACTCGATCGACTAGGGCATTCGTGGGCCCGCCGGTGGTCAATACAGTGATTGCCTAGTTCCGCCAGGAGTAATCGAGGCTTGCTGAATCAAGCGGCCAAATCGTGTAGCCGTAATCATTTTTGAGACTGATATGAACAATCTAGATTTTCCTTAAGGAATTTAAACGCGTTCGATCGCGGTAACTTTTAATTAAAAAGTGTGTAAACACGCTGATGTCTTTATAGAGAGTGGTGTGGCCTATGTGAGTGTTTTCATGCAAGTCTCAATACTGACACTTCGGAAGATTCTTGCTACTCTGCTGCGAGCGAACATTAATCGTCATGTCATGCCAATATTGAGAGTTCGGCTGGGTGTTGATGGTGGATTTTCAACAAAGGTCAAAACCGTAAAATCATGATACTGCATGTTTCTTATACGGCTTCAGGCATGTGACGATTCATATTTTACGAAGCCATGATGAACATGTCTTTCGAAAAGCCTCCACTAGCTGAGCTTTCGATCCCTGGCATTTCATTGTGCCCTCTGTGTAGAATAATAGAATTGGGCGGTCCTCCTACATAATTTTTTGTTGAGAGGGATTAACGCCCTTCAGGACATCGGTGATACTCACTGTTCCCTGACTACATGAAAGCGATCCCCCTCTACATAGAAGAACGATTGAGCGGTTCTCCGTAAGATTGAGAGCAACAACGCCTTCAGGATAGTGACACTCACTGATCCTGACTATGTAGGGCGACCGTATATAGACTCGGGCGTTCTTGTAAGATTTGAGAACGCCTTCGGGATATTAGCCATCTCCTGACTATGCACATAGATTAATTCTGCCGTAACATTCACCACTGAATTCTCAGAATGATCTATTATTGCTAGTATTCCATGGTCGAATCCACGGCCTGATCCCATGGAATGGCAATAACAATTGCTCCTATTCCATGGTCGAATCCACGGCCTGATCCCATGGAACGACAATAACAATTGCTCTTATTCCATGGTCGAATCCACGGCCTGATCCCATGGAATGGCAATAACAATTGCTCCTATTCCATGGTCGAATCCACGGCCTGATCCCATGGATGGCAATAACAATTGCTCCGATTCCATGATCGAATCTATGACTTGATCTCACAGAATGGCAATAAACTATTATATTATCTCATTATTCCAATTTCATGATCGAATTCACTGCTAATCTCATGGAATGGTAATAGATAATTTTATTACTTCGATTCTATGGTCGAATCCACCATCCCATGGAATGGTAATGCATGTTTTATTATTCCGAGTTCATGGTCGAATCCACAGCTGATCCTATGAATTGATAATAAATAACTACTCATTTTATTGTTCCGTTTCATGAACTGTTCTACACTGAATTTCCTGAATTAGCAATAAATACCCAACCAACGGGCATCTGGATCATCACTGAGTACGTCCCACAAAAATGGTGTAAGTGTACTCGACAATGATGCACGACTGAGCACCCAGATGCACAAACGAGCATCCAAAAATATGGACAGATGAGGAACGCAAAATAGGAGAAATCAACAAATAATAATAAAATAATAAGAGGCGCCCAGGGGCCGGGCCCATCGGCCGGCCGGCCATGCCCTAGCCGTGGCCGGTCCCATGCCTCTTCCATTAGTTTGCCCTATTTTGTTATTTTCATGAACTCATGAAAAACTCCTTCAATTTAGCAACTTTCCTTGTTTGTGCAAAACTCATGAATTCCCCACAATCTCATGGATTCATGAAATAATATTATAAAATAGGGAAAGGTGTACGGGACCGGGCAACCTAGCCGGCTGGCCATGCCTAAGCCGTTGCCGGTCCCACACCTCACAATCCCTAGCTTTTTATAATTCCCTAAATTCATGAAACTCCTCAGTTTCAACAAAAACTCAGGGATCCTCCATAACTTCATGGATTCATGAAATAATATTATAAAATAAGGAAAGGTGTGCGCGACGGGCAACCTAGCCGGCCGACCATGCCCGAGCCGTGGTCGGTCCCACACCTCACAATCCTTAGCTTTTATAATTATTATTCTATAATCTCATGAAACTCCTTTGTTTCAACAAAAACTCATGGATTCTCCATAACTCCAAGGATTCTCCATAACTTCAAGGATTCATGAAAAATAATATTATAAAATAGGGAAAGGTGTGCGGACCGGGCAACATAGCCGGCCGGCCATGCCCTAGCCGTGGCCGGTCCCACACCTTGTAATCCCTATTCTTTTATAATTATTTCCCTCAATTCATGAAACTCCCGGGTTTGAGCAAAAGTCATGATTTCGTCATAACTTCTCAAATTTTGCTCAAATCACGAAAAACCAAAAGCCAACAGGTCACACGACTGGCTAGCCTCTCATGGCAATTTTAAATGTTAAAAAATACACTTATTTTAATATTTACAAAATATTTATCAATTGAGCATACATGCTCATTCCAACAAAAATCAAGAATTTCAGTCAAGATGAAACTCTTCTGAAAATTCACAACATTGCTCGAACGCACATCGAAAATACCGAAACTCTCAAGACGGAGACACGGGCACCACGACAACACGTGCATGCCTTCATGACCGACCGAGTCATCCTTAGGGGCTTGCACAAAGCCGGTCCCACACGTTTTCATAATTCTGACCTAATTTGCTCAATTGCTCGTATTGGGCCCAAACTATCTCCAACCAACCTGGGGATTGCTCAAACGGCCAACAACTGGTCATGTGACCACCAAGAGCCGGTCCCATGCTCTCTTGGTCGGTCCCCATCTTTCATACCTAGGTTTTATCACCTAATGTTGAACCCATCAATATTTTAGTAAATGATGAAACCAACATTTAATCATCATTCTTTCACCAACTCTCCAACTGAGAACCCTGGTGCACGCTCACTCGAGCAATTGGGCATCACATGGACGTCCATGGGCTCATGTTATCGGTCCCTCCTTTGCTCATGACCTATTTTCAGCAATTCGTCAACTAATGAGCAATTCATCAAAAATTAGGGTTTTCGAACAAACGCGCTCTACGAATCATCATTCTGAGTAAGATTCAAACACTAATGAATTTATATTGATTCAGCAACCAGCATCTGAATTAATCATATAATATTTGGTAATTTACCAATATTTAATATTTTATTGGGTCACGTTACCAATAAATATTTCGTCAAATTGAGCAACACTTGCTCAGTTGCTCAAATATTGATCCAGCTATCAATATTTAGTAATCCCGAATTTGTCGAATTGAGCAATATTTTCTCAATTGCACGTCAAGTTATCAATATTCCAGTATTTTGTCGAATTGAGCAATACTTGCTCAGTTG
Organism: Papaver armeniacum; assembly: GCA_023531295.1. NCBI lineage: Eukaryota > Viridiplantae > Streptophyta > Magnoliopsida > Ranunculales > Papaveraceae > Papaver > Papaver armeniacum. The sequence goes on from JAJJWW010012530.1 coordinate 591,640, forward strand.
CTCGAATATTGATCCTACTATCAATATTCAGTAATTTGTCAATAATTTGTCGAATCGAGCAATACTTGGTCTGTTGCTCGAATAATCCACATATATTCAGTAACTCATCAATATTCAACAACTCGTCGAATTTACAATATTTGCTCAGACGAGCAACATTAACATTCATAAATCGTTGAGCATTAATATGCTCGATTATAACAAAACCTAGGTTCATTGTCTAATCAGTCAACAACTGACAAACTAAATACACGTCTGTCATGCAGACTCCACGATTCGTGAGACATCAATCATGTCAAATTGGGGGATAACAACTAGGGTTTTGGTCTGGCGGCCCCTACAAAGACGACGTGGATTTCATCCACGACGAGAAATGTGCGTAAGTTGTGTAAACGGTTGAAGGAGTTAGCAAAGTAAGGGGTGCACGATCCGTCAAGTCTCCAAACGACATGGAACCGACTTTACCACGATCTTCCACTTGCCCACTCTTACACTCATGAAATCGTCACACTTACGAGGGATCAAGGTGTTCACAACTCGACAATATAAATAAGTTTGAATCCATGATTGAGGACAACGAATGATCACTAGCTATCAGCAATCGTCCACACAGAATTTCTCGAGTAACTACTCTCAAGAATTCATCAATCCATCGGAACTTATTCGAACTCCACAGTTCACTAATTATTGCAGAAATCTGCAACACATCCACAATCCTTGATCATCATTGATCCCACACAATTCTCAGCTTCCCTCCTACAGATCAACCCATCTCCCTCTTTGAGACCGAATTGACTCTAGAACGGCCATTGACTTGGTTTAGTCTGGAGTCCTACAGATTGATCTCTCGAATCTAAGCACTCCCTTTGCAGTGTATCTATGTGAGGTTAAGCAGTTTGCTCGGTCGATGAGTCTCGACGACACGCTCGACTCTTCACTTTCCTAAAAAACCAGCGAACAGTTTTTCCCCATCTACAGATTGGCGACCACAGTGGGAGATTAATCTCTCTCGGTTGCAATATCAAACTCTCACAAAATGGTTGATCTTAGGTCGTTGATCACCAATCCCAACACAAACAATGCTAGCACTAGCAACAATGGTGGTACTCCAGAAACTACTCCTGCTTCCAACATCGGTGCTGGTGATACCACTCCTCCGCAAACCAACATTGGAGACAATCCTCTCTTCGGTCGTTCTCCCAAAGAAATTAGAGAAAACCCACCTACCATAGGTGATCTCATGAAGGTGCAAGAAATGCTTGCCAAGAATCAGATTGACATGGCTAACATATGGAAAGAGTTGTGCAATTATCTCAAAACTCTCACTGACAAGATGTCAGAGAAAGCTCATAAGAAAGGAAAAGCCAAAGAAACATCTCCACTGTTGATCCCGAAGTCACTCCGATCCATGTAGTAGATGATGATTAGGTGCACAAAGTCTGCGAGATAATCCACCAACAAAGGAACCCGCATGCTTCATCACTCGTGAGGACCTGGAACACTTTATGGAGGATCGAGGAAAAGACAAAGTATCATTTGTTCATCGTCATCAACCTTTGTATCCTGCTTCTACATAAAGCATTCCTCTCCCGAAAGGTTGCACCTCCCCAACATTCACACTGTACAATGGAACATGGAACGGTTGAGAACACATCTCTCGATTCCTGGAGGCACTAGGAGAGCACGAACAAAATCATGCCGTCCGTCTAAAAGAATTATCGAAATCTCTGACAGGACGAGCATACACCTGGTACAACAACATTGCACCTGGGAGCATCGCTAGTTGGGGAGAAATGGTTAATGCCTTCTACAGAAATACTTCTTCGTCTCGAGCATATTACTCTCTCCGACTTAAGAAGAATGTCTCAGAAGAGCAATGAACATCCGAACGATTATGTGAAGAGGTTCAGAGTCCAAGCTTTGGATTGTCATGACCCGAATGTCACTGAACAAAAACTGGTGGACTTGTGCATCAACGGAATGATCCGATCTATAGATCCTTGCTGGAAAATCTCTCGGTTCCATACTTTCTCGTAGCTTCATGAAGCACCCAAACGATCGCCGACTCATCGTACTCGCTGCGATCAGTAAAGAGCAAAGTCTACAAGGTGGAGGAACCTCGAAGCATCCGACGCCTAGTCAATAATCAGTACAATCTCCAGCCTTCAACAAACGTTGTTACCGGAAGGAATGAAAGGAAAGCCGAGACACAGCATCAGAGCGCTTCTCCAAACATCCCAGGCTCCTCTGAAGGAACGAAGAAAAGATAACCAATCCTGAAATGCACAAACCTCGACCCAAAGATCAACGAATGAGGAAATGATCTGCATGACTCAAACTTCTCTCTTCTCATGAAGGAGTGATCGAGTTCTTCGGAAGTCTGGTTCAAGATGGTGCAATCAAATTGTCGTTCATCGGAGAGAGCCAATCAAGAAGAAATGGAGAATCCTGTGTACTGTCGCCTTCATAGGTTCATCGATCATCCAACAAGTAATCGCAATATTTGAAGCATATCTTCAAAGAGAAGGTTGATCCATAATAGCTTCAACTGGGACCGAAGGAGTACACAAGAATCCTCTCCTAATCGAACTTTTGCAATCTCTCGAACAATCGGCCAAAGAAGCAGTTCAATCCTTGATCGAGCGTATCGTGAAATTGCTCTATCTGTCTAAGACACAAAGGAAGGACATGTTCACAAAACCAAATTACATTGTGTCGGACATCCGTCCATCCCGAAAATACTCCTTGAACCTTCATCCACAGACAAAGAGATGCACGACCGGGACCGCTTACCTGATCCATCTCGGAGGAAATGAATTTGGAAGAATGTTGATCGATGCCGACACGCCATCAACAACATTCCACCGAAAACCCTCGCAGTCGCAGCATCACTCAACTAAGCCGCTACTCCTCTCTTATCTCAATCGAGACCATGAAGGAACGCTCGGAGATGCATGCGGTTGCATCACTCTCAAAATGAAAGTTGGCTCAACCTGGACGAAACCAAGTTTCACATAATCAGGGAAGATCCCGGATACGACATGATTCTTGGATGGACGTAGATTCATTCCGAGAAGATGACTACTGACAAAGCGTCTTTGGTTGCACATCTCTCCAACGAAGAAAGTTCTGATCCAGAAGATTTGGCGGGCGTACCATCATCAGATCACTTGGAGGAATTTCGAACTTTGACGAGGTTGAAACAAGAACCTGCAAAAGATGCATAGACATTCATCAAAAAGTCCTGCACTCGTGTAAGTCTCGTTCCTCCCATGTCTATGTCATTTATTTCCTCACAAGCTATTCTATCATGGGGACTCAATTATGCTAGCATCTCGCTATTGCAAGATGCTATAAGTTGGTAATCTCACTTCAGCAGTATTTTACCAAGTTGTTGAATCTGACATTTCTCTGAATCGAGCATTGAGACATTCATTATTGAGATAATGTCCAAGCATGGCAAGGAACGCTTTGGGCGTTTCTCCGTAGCCTTGCAGGAGTGTCCATATATCCCACAAAATCAGAAAGCTATGATGTCTGCACAAGTGTTGAATCCCACTACCGCAGGAAAGGAATCTTTGAATCAACGTAAGATACTGGGCCGAGACGATCAAGCCTAAGACATTCGAAGCTTAAATAATACGACGCTTCAACGCTCAAGTATCTAAGAAGTCTACAAATTCTACTCCCAATCAAAGAGTACACCTTCGATAATGGCGCCTCTGGCTTCAGCACAAACATCTCGACGATGACACACTGATTCACCACCGACATGATCAAACTGAAACTGAACTATAATCGCTGAGTCTTCACTATCTCCATGAAGACTTCTGAAGCAGATGCAACATCATTCATCCATCGATGGCACGAATTACTTCAACATGCACTGGGGACTTGATCTTATTGGACAAGATTCAAGACATAGCAAGTCATTGCAACCTAATGCGATTCCATGAAAACTTTATCAACGGAATCTCTCGACATCACGAACTTTGCACAACTAATGAACTTCTCTCTTCATCGATCACACCCAGAATGGAGACTGCTGATGCAATCTGCCGCAAAAATGTCGACTCATTGATGAATCCAGTTCACGGTAAAGTCATACTGATCAGGATAATTCGGGTTGTACTCCCAGTACACCTACATCTTAGGGATGCTCAACCCAACAACTAGTTTGTGAACGTGAAGGTTCACAGAGTGGAGGAACTCCACCCAGTATCGGCATCAACAAGGATATGTGCAGGAACTCTATTCATGGTCTCAGCATCAACAAGAATTTCTGGAGAGAATTCAATCGTGATCTCAGCATCAATAACAATCTCAGGTGCAACATCAGTCTTCATCAACTAACCATTCTCTGAAGCATTGCTCGATGAAGTGGACTTATCCAAGCATTAATGATTCGTGTCAAGATGTGTAGACATGAAAATATGTTCACATTAAAGTCTTCCCAAAGTTTGCACGACTGGTGGGCACAAGCCAAAGACTTCTACAAGATGTTCTCATCACCTCTGCAAATGAGATACAACACACTTCAGGCCATGGGTTTACAAAAACATACCAATGTGTGAGGAATGGTACAATGATTCCTCAAGAAAAGATGTTCGTCTATGTATCTGTTACAACATACCAAAAGGTCACATCAATCGGACATACAAGCTGAAAGATACGACCTTTACCGTCAGGTCTACGAAATCTGAAAAGTTTGTACGGGATTACAAATTACAAATGTGCACGCTTCGTTGGCTGACCTCTACAACTCCAAATTGAGTGATTCTTCTCTGATGTGATAACTCAGTCTCTTAGCTTCAAAAGTTGGGGTCAAGCATCGAATTCCGATGTCGTATGAGGTTTCTACAACTTCCAGAGCGTACAACATGCAAGTAGCAATTCTTAGACGGGATTCATAACTTCCACAGTCGATCAGTGTCCACCGGATCTTTCCACTAAGTACTTCATCAAGGTACCTCCAACTTCGACCACCTAGGTCTTTACATCAATTTTCCTACCTGGGTCCTCTATCCAAGTTTTTCCAGAAGAAGAGAAAACGAAAGGAGAGATTTAACAAATGGGATCGACGGTCCACCGATCATGACGATCGTTTCATACCCAAGACCCGTGGCACCGAGACTCTCATCATAAAGGGAACGCTACCTCCAGGACATAAAACCATGGTCACCACACCATCCCCTCTCGAGAGCAACCTCAGCATATGGTCCCATGACCAGGGTTTCGTAAGTGATGTTTCTATGACTCGACAGAAACAAGATGGCCTGCAAGCACCATGCTCATGTATATATCAAGGGTTCCTGATCTAAAATGAATCAATGGAATTGAAATCCGTCACCAACCCTTCAAAACACAAGTGAATGGTCCAATGACACAACATGGGTGTTTTACAACGAGCTCGTCGGAGACAATTTTACACATCCGTACAAAGCAGCAAGCTGGGCGAAGTTGGTGAAGAATCCAGGGATGGGTCATATACCATTCTCTTCATACGGATGTCCTCTACAACATATCCAAAATTTAAAAAAATTGGAGAAACGAGCGAAGAGTTGTGGCAAAAACATTGGACCACATGCCAGTTGAAAATTTTCTGAAGGTCTCCTGGAAGTTTACTGTTTCGTTGATTTCGACCCCTACACGTGCTCAAAACTTAAAAATCTTCTTAGCATCAAGCTTGGAAATTTCCTGGGCATAAGGATACATGGGTAGATCGCGAAAAACTGATATCGGATGAAGATTTTACGGCGTTTCGCTAACATCAGCCGAGTTCTGAATTTTCTGGTGACGTATTTCGGTAAAGATTTTCACTTATTCATGAGAATCTTCATTCATTCATAAACAAATCAGCAATTTCATACTTCTATTAAGAAAATATACAATAGGTACTTACTGGAGTAGTCCCTAAAGTGCTCAAGGGACCGGAATTGCCAACATCACCATCGGAAACATCATTGCTTTCACTCGGTTTCAAACTGGGTTTTCTTCTTCACCATCCTCCCAAGACGAATGGGAATCATCAGTACTCCCTTGTTCCATGGAAATCTCCTCCTGAATACATCAACAACAATTAGTGGTATTTCATTCAAGGAGTGTCATGATGAACGATTATACGAAGAGGTAATTACATCGAATTCTTCTTCGACGCTCGATTCAGAAATTGTTTGTTCAGCAGCAATGAATTGAAGACCGTCAAGGCTCGATGGAGCAAAGTTCTGAAACGAAGTAACAAACATTAGTTTCATGATCCTAATTGCACGGACAAGAAAAAGTCATGCTATAAGGAGCGCTAACAACTCACCAAAGAGACAAATAGGGACTTTACACTCATTCGATATCATTCTATGATCCTTATTTCTGGATTCTCCACTCCGAAGACTTACTGCTATTTCTAAGTAATCCACATCAATCGAACAAGGGCCCATTTGTCGAGCTGCTTTATCGATGTTATATTCCTCCATCAGAGACTTCCGTGCATAGGGATGGTTATGGGGCGGGTATGGGGCAACATCATGGTCTCAGCATCAACAAGAATTTCTAGAGAGAATTCAATCGTGATCTCAGCATCAATAACAGTTTCAGGTGCAACATCGGTCTTCATCAACTAACCATTCTCTGAAGCATTGCTTGATGAAGCGGACTTCTCCAAGCATTAATGATTCGTGTCAAGATGTGTAAACATGAAAATATGTTCACATGAAAGTCTTCCCAAAGCTTGCACGACTGGTGGGCACAAGCCAAAGACTTCTACAAGATGTTCTCATCACATCTGCAAATGAGATACATCACACTTCAGGCCATGGGTTTACAAAAACGTACCAATGGGTGAGGAATGGGACAATGCTTCCTCAACAAAAGATGTTCGTCTATGTCTCTGCTACAACATACCAAAAGTTCACATCAATCGGACATACGAGCTGAAAGATACGGCCTTTACTGTCAGGTCTACAAAATCTGAAAAGTTTGTACGGGATTACAAATTACAAATGTGCACGCTTCGTTGGCTGACCTATACAACTCCAAATTGAGTGATTCTTCTCTCATGTGATAAATCAGCCTCTTAGCTTCAAAAGTTGGTGTCAAGCATCGAATTCCGACGTCGTATGAGGTTTCTACAGCTTCCAGAGCGTACAACATGCAAGCAGCAATTCTTAGACATGATTCATAACTTCCACAGTCGATCAGTGTCCACCGGGTATTTCCACTAAGTACTTCATCAAGGTACTTCCAACTTCGACCACCTAGGTCTTTACATCAATTTTTCTACCTGGGTCCTCTATCCAAGTTTTGCCAGAAGAAGAGAAAACGAAAGGAGGGATTTAACAATCGGGACCGATACCACCGATCATGACGATCAGTTTCACAGTCTAAGACTCGTGGCACCAGACTCTCATCATAAAAGGAATGCTACCACCGGGACATGAAACCATGGTCATTACACCACCCCCTCTTGAGAGCAATCTCAGTTATGGTCCCGTGATCAGGGTTTCAGAAGTGATGTTTCTATGACTGACGGAAACAAGATGGCTGCAAGCACCATGCTCATGTATCAATCAAGGGTTCCTGATATCAAATGAATCAATGGCATTGAAATCCATCACCAACCCTTCAAAACACAAGCGAATGGTCCAATGACACAACAGGGGTGTTTTACAACGAGCTCGTCTGAGATGATTTTACACTGCCCCGCACAAAGAAGCGATCTGGGAGAAATTGGTGAAGAATATAGAGATGGGTCATATACCATTATCTTCGTATGGATGTCCTCTACAACATATCCAAAATTCACAACAATTGGAGAAATGAGCGAAGAGTTGTGGCCAAAATATTGGAACACATGCCAGCTGAAAATTTTCTGAAGGTCTCCTGGAAGTTTTCTGTTTCATCGATTTCGACCCCTAAACGTACTCAAAAATTAAAAATCTTCGCTGATAAAGATTGGAAATTTCCTGGGCATAAGGATACATGGGTAGATCGCGAAAATCTGACATCGGATAAAGATTTTACGACGTTTTTGCTAAAAGGCTGAGTTCTGAATTTTCTGGTGACGTATTTCGGTAAAGCTTTTCACTTATTCATGAGAATCTTCATTCATTCATCAACAAATCAGCAATTTCATAATTCTATGAAGAAAATATACAATGGGTACTTACTGGAGTAGTCCATAAAGTGCTCAAGGGACCGGAATTGCCAACATCACCATTGGAAATATCATTGCTTTCACTCGGTTTCGAAATCTGGGGTTTCTTCTTCACCATCCTCCGAAGACGAATGGGAATCATCAATACTCCCTTGTTCCATGGAAATCTCCTCCTGAATACATCAACAACAATTAGTGGTATTTTATTCAAGGAGTGTCATGAACGATTATACGAAGAGGTACTTACATCGAATTCTTCTTTGACGCTCGATTCAGAAATTGTTTGTTCAAGAAAGAATGAATTGAAGACCGTAAAGGCTCGATGGAGCAAAGTTCTGAAATGAAGTAACAAACATTGGTTTCATGATCCTAATTGCACGGACAAGAAAAAGTCATGATATAAAGAGCGCTAACAACTCACCAAATAGATAGCCGGGACTTTACATTGTTCGATATCATTCTATGATCCTTATTTCTGGATTCTCCACACCGAAGACCTACTGTTATTTCTGAGTAATCCACATCAATCGAACAAGGGCCCATTTGTTGAGCTGCTTTATTGATGTTATATTCCTCCATCAGAGACTTCCCGTGCATTACTGATACTAAGTAATCAAGAGTACGACTCAGTATGAAGGATCTCTCACCATCACTCGGAGGTCCTGGAAGAACCATTTCTTGAAGTCGCATCTCGTAGAGATATCATCTTTGGAAGTATCATTATGGGAACCTGTCATTCTTGCAAAGTTGTTGTGACGTCCATACAACATTCCTACTTCAGTATATCATCCGTAGATGCAGATTTCATCAAAGCAGTGGAATTAAAGCACAACAAAAATAATTAGGATGCTCACATCAGCGTCTACAAAATGGTAACTCTCAACTCTTGCCTATTTACGGTTTCATGAACTTAGTGATAATAACGTAAAATTTCGAAAATCTTGCTCGCTTCATCAAACCTGCAAACACGACCAACACCCATCACTTAAAAGTCTGACACCTGACTTTTCACGAAATTATGAATAATTCACATAACCCTTCATGTGAACATTCACTGATTTTCTACCGTGTGTGCATACACTATGAAATCACGAAATTCACGAAAACATTATTGTTTGCTTTTAACAATTGTTTAAAATCATTTTGCAAAAATTTTCATAAAATCGTGAACAACCCACGTAAATCTTTACTGTGTGAACGGTTTTTCAAAATTTGGACAGACGTCCATTCTACAATTGTGAAAACTCACATACAAACATTATTTCACCATGTACAATTGTCTACTTTCAACAGTTGTTCAAAATCAAAACATTGATTTTAGAAAAAAAAAAAATATATTTTAATGTGAAACTCACGTAACTTTGAAAATATATGTATATTTTTGCTCCCTCTCGCGAGCATCCGTCTTTGAAACGAGAGTTTATTCCATTTTGTGAAATCTCACAAATTAAAAAAAAAAATCTACTTTTGCTCAAACGAGCGTTCGTCTATGAAACGAGGGTCTTTTATACTTTTGTAAAGGTCCACATATTCCAAATAAATTTTATCATGAGGTGCAGGTCTTTTCAAAAATTCCTTTAACTCTAAGGATCATTATTTATCACTTTTACTACGAACCTACATTCCAAAAAGTACTTGTGAAAGTTCATGCTTTGAAAATAAATTTTGGTTTTCATGAAACCTCATCAACAAAATTTTCTCTACTGCAACTAGACCATGTCTACTCAAGAATTCATGTATCTCTTTCATATTAGGGATTATTGCTCGTTTCTTAAACTAACGAACGAACGGGCATATGTTTTCTAAAACAAATTTTCATGAAACTTACGCATACATGCACACATGGAATTTTATTTTGAACAACTCATGAACAACTGAATTTTTAAAAAAATTAGGGCTTCTCTCCCTTTTATATTAATTTTATTTCCAAAACCTAATAAAACACGGGTTTCCTTTTTTGGGCTCGGACCCGAAAATCCTAAATCGACCAAAAACTATACTTTTGACCGACCAAATCAGCAGCACTTCACCTCTCCATGTCCACAAAATAACACTCTATCACACTATCAGGGTCCTCACCCGAACATTTGCTCGTACATGACACCATTGGAGCAAATCGGGGATTCTGAAACTACCTTTATAGACTGAGTTCAACCACGATCTCGTCGATCGAAAATCAACAACTAATGCCATCGCGGAACATGACTGTTCCTCACTAAGCAGGGGACTTAATGTTGATGGTGGATTTTCAACAAAGGTCAAAACCGTAAAATCATGATACTACATGTTTCTGATACGGCTTCAGGCATGTGACGATTCATATTTTACGAAGCCATGATGAATATGTCTTTCGAAAAGCCTCCACTAGCTGAGCGTTCGATCCCTGGCATTTCATTGTGCCCTCTATGTAGAATAATAGAATTGGCGGTCCTCCTAGATAATTGTTTGTTGAGAGGGCTTAACGCCTTCAGACGCGGTGATACTCACTTTGTTCCCCCGACTACATGAGAGTGACCCCCTCTACATAAAAGAACGATTGGGCGGTTCTCCGTAAGATTGAGAGCAACAGCGCCTTTCAGATGCTGACACTCACCGATCCCGATTATGTAGTGGCGACCGTGTATAGACTCGGGCGTTCTTGTAAGATTTGAGAACGCCTTCGGGATATTAGCCGCTTTCGACTATGCACATAGATTAATTCCGCCGTAACATTCACCACCGAATTCCTGAATGATCTATTATTGCTCCTATTCCATGGTCGAATCCACGGCCCGATCCCATGGAATGGCAATAACAATTGCTCATATTCTATGGTCGAATCCACGTCCTGATCCCATGGAATGACAATAACAATTGCTCATATTCCATGCTCGAATCCACGGCCTGATCCCATGGAATGGCAATAACAATTGCTCATATTCCATGGTCTAATCCACGGCCTGATCCCATGGAATGGCAATAACAATTGCTCCTATTCCATGGTCGAATCCACGGCCTGATCTCATGGAATGGCAATAACAATTGCTCCGATTCCATGATCAAATCTACGACTTGATCTCACGGAATTGCAATAAACTACTATAATATCTCATTATTCCAATTTCATGATCGAATTCACTGCTAATCTCATGGAATGGTAATAGATAATTTTATTACTCCGATTCTATGGTCGAATCCACGATCCCATGGAATGGTAATGCATGTTTTATTATTCCGAGTTCATGGTCGAATCCACAGCTGATCCTATGAATTGATAATAAATAACTACTCATTTTATTGTTCCGTTTCATGAACTATTCTACACTGAATTTCATGAATTAGCAATAAATACCCAACCAACGGGCATCTGGATCATCACTGAGTAAGCCCCACAAAAATGGTGTAAGTGTACTCGACAATGATGCACGACTGAGCACCAAATGCACAAAAGAGCATCCAAAAATATGGACAGATGAGGAATCCTACGCAAAATAAGAGAAATCAACAAATAATAATAAAATAATAAGAGGCGCCTGTGGTCGGCCCATCGGGCCGGCCGGCCATGCCCTAGCCGTGGCCGGTCCCATGCCTCTTCCATTATTTTGCTCTATTTTGTTATTTTCATGAACTCATGAAAAACTCCTTCAATTTAGCAACTTTCCTTGTTTGTGCAAAACTCATGAATTCCCCATAATCTCATGGATTCATGAAATAATATTATAAAATATGGAAAGGTGTACGGGACCGGGCAACCTAGCCGGCCGGCCATGCCTAAGCCGTGGCCGGTCCCACACCTCACAATCCCTAGCTTTTTATAATTCCCTAAATTCATGAAACTCCTCCGTTTCAACAAAAACTCATGGATCCTCCATAACTTCATGGATTCATGAAATAATATTATAAAATAAGGAAAGGTGTGCGGGACCGGGCAACCTAGCCGACCGGCCATGCCCGAGCCGTGGTCGGTCCCATACCTCACAATCCTTAGCTTTTATAATTATTATTCTATAATCTCATGAAACTCCTTTGTTTCAACAAAAACTCATGGATTCTCCATAACTCCAAGGATTCTCCATAACTTCAAGGATTCATGAAAAATAATATTATAAATAGGGAAAGGTGTGGGACCGGGCAACATAGCCGGCCGGCCATGCCCTAGCCGTGGCCGATCCCACACCTTGCAATCCCTATTCTTTTATAATTATTTCCCTCAATTCATGAAACTCCCGGGTTTGAGCAAAAGTCATGATTTCGTCATAACTTCTCAAATTTTGCTCAAATCATGAAAAACCAAAAGCCAACGGGTCACACGACCGGATAGCCTCTCACGGCAATTTTAAATGTTAAAATACACTTATTTTAATATTTACAAAATATTTATCAATTGAGCATACATGCTCATTCCAACAAAAATCAAGAATTTCACCAAGATGAAACTCTTCGAAAATTCACAACATTGCTCGAACGCACATCGTAAAATACCGAAACTCTCAAGCACGGAGACACGGCACCACGACAACACATGCATGCCTTCATGACCGACCCGAGTCATCCTTAGGGCTTGCACAAAGCCGGTCCCACACGTTTTCATAATTCGACCTAATTTGCTCAATTGCTCGTATTGGGCCCAAACTATCTCCAACCAACCCTGGGATTGCTCAAACTACAAAAAATCGGTCACGTGACCACCAAGAGCCGGTCCCATGCTCTCTTGGTCGGTCCCCATATTTCATACCTAGGTTTTATCACCTAATGTTGAACCCAGCAATATTTCAGTAAATGATGAAACCAACATTTAATCATCATTCTTTCACCAACTCTCCAACTGAGAACCCTGGTGCACGCTCACTCGAGAAATTGGGCATCACATGGACGTCCATGGGCTCATGTGATCGGTCCCTCCTTTGCTCATGACCTATTTTCAAAGAATTGCCGACTAATGAGCAATTCATCAAAAATTAGGGTTTTCGAACAAACGCTCTACGAATCATCATTCTGAGTAAGATTCAAACACTAATGAATTTATATTGATTCAGCAACCAGCATTTGAATTAATCATATAATATTTGGTAATCTACCAATATTTTAATATTTTATTGGGTCACGTCACCAATAAATATTTCGTCAAATTGAGCAACACTTGCTCAAATATTGATCCAGCTATCAATATTTAGTAATCAGTAATTTGTCGAATTGAGCAATATTTTCTCAATTGCACGTCAAGTTATCAATATTCAAGTATTTTGTCGAATTGAGCAATACTTGCTCAGTTGCTCGTCAAATTCTCAATATTCAGTAATTCGTCGAATTGAGCAATACTTTCGCTTGCTCAAATATTGATCCCACTATCAATATTCAAGTAATTTGTCAATAATTCGTCGAATCGAGCAATACTTGCTCGCTTGCTCGAATAATCCACATATATTCAAGAACTCATCAATATTCAACAACTCGTCGAATTTACAATATTTGCTCAAACGAGCAACATTAACATTCATGAATCGTTGAGCATTAACATGCTCGATTCAACAAAACCTAGGTTCATTGTTTAAGCAGTCAACAACTGACAAACTAAATACACGTCTGTCATGCAGACTCCACGATTCGTGAGACATCAATCACGTCAAATTGGGGGATAACAACTAGGGTTTTGGTCTGGCGGCCGACTAAAAGACGTGGATTTCATCGACGACGAGAAATGTGCGTAAGTTGTGTAAACGGTTGAAGGAGTTAGCAAAGTAGTGGGTGCACGATCCGTCAAGTCTCCACACGACATGGAACTGACTTTACCACGATCTTCCACTTGCCCACTCTTCCACTCATGAAACCGTCACACTTACAGGGGATCAAGGTGTTCACAACTCGAAAATATAAATAAGTCTCTCGAATCCATGATTGAGGACAACGAATGATCACTAGATATCAAGCAATCGTCCACACGGTAATTTCTCGAGTAACTACTCTCAAGAATTCATCAATCTATCAGAACTTATTCGAACTCCACAGTTCACCAATTATTGCAGAAACCTTCAACACATCCACAATCCTTGATCATCATTGATCCCACACAATTCTCAGCTTCCCTCCTACAGATCAACCCATATCCCTATTTGCGACCGAATTGACTCTGGAACGGCCATTAACTTGGTTTAGGCCGGAGTCCTACAGATTGATCTCTCGAATCTAAGCACTCCCTTTGCAGTGCATCTGTGTGAGGTTAAGCAGTTTGCTCGGTCGAGGAGTCTCGACGACACACTCGACTCTTCACTTTCCTAAAAAAACCAGCGAACCGTTTTTCCCCATCTACACTGGGAACATTGCATAGGAAAGTACTAGGCTGGCAATGCATTAGTAAATAATGCAATAAATTAAAATATACAGAATATTAGGGGTTGTTGCTTCACCACCATTCTAAATAAATTTCATAAATATGTTGAATTGCTCAATACATATGTAAGTAAAAGAGGCATTGACACTCATTACTTTAAAATGGCCTTTATTCCTTTGCAGGATGATGGAGCTAAATATAGGGTTTTACGATCCTAACCCTGAACTGAAAACCACCATCAACACAAGGGAATAACTAATGATGCATTGAGTTCATCCCTTTATTCATGTAACCTAATTGACCGATTATTCTATTCAGTATGATAAATACTGTTAGGTATTCCTCACGCATGTGGTAGACTATGTTAGAGCACCGTTGGTCGAACTCACAAGCGTTGCTATCTCAAGCTTGTTTTCAAGTTTAGTTGCCAAAACTATAAGTCTTGATTTCTAGTCTACTTATAGCTAAGTCTCGGATTAGGATAGAAAGTGTAGTTGAGCATTAGACTTCACAGCGTTCATCGATTGAAGACGAAGAACTACTAAGGGGAGCTTGTAGAACTTCATCAACAAAAGGTATGTGGAGACTTGAACTCATTTATCACTCAAAAGTCTATCTACTCTATCTCCTATTTGATACAAAAGTCGTATAGCTATATAGACTTCAATTATACACATTTGATATTTCGAGCTGACTATAACTCGCTTACATATTTCTCGAAATATGTGTTGGTAAGCTTTCGCTTTAACCAAGTTCATCTTATATTCTTGACGAAAGTCAAAAGATGACCATGTGAAAATCGCCTTGTAACATCTTACATGATTTGTGTGAGACAGACATTTGATGTAGACTCAGAATTTTTCGTGTTGATCATTCCATCACTTGAAAATTGATTCGAAGCTAATAGTTTGTGTGAGACAGCTATTCCCGTCTTCTAAAAATGTTTCAATAATTGAAATGGGAGTTTAGAACACTTAACCATAATTGGATTATAAGCACAGTATGCGTACTTGCATATGTGTTAATCTAATACCGGAATGCAGTATGCATACCCGTATTCGTACTGGCAAGGTCGGGTAAAGTCCAGGAGCTAGAGTATGCGTACATGTACGCGTACTGGCGAAGTCAGTTGAAGTCCGGGCACTATAGTATGCGTACAAGTACGCTTAATGGATTCAACTGAAGCTTGGAAGTGTACGACAATATGCGTACACGTTTGCATACTGGCGAACACAGTCCAAGTCCGGCTACTTAGGTATGCATACACGTTTGCATACCTGGGTGGTTTATGTTCTAAAATCGGTTTGTTCATGAACTAATACATTTATTTATATATAATAAGGAATGCAATCTTTTGCAAACCGTGCCTATAATGTTCATGAATTTATTCAAGTGAATCAAAATCGATTTTACTTCAATTGTGTCTTGTATACTTCTATGTGAATATAAATAATTGAACAACTCTAGAACTAGTTTCATTTGAGTCATTTGAACTAGTTATGGTTAAGTTGAATATGGTTGATATGAAAGTGTTCATATGGCTAACTTTGGTTAACTATTGTTGAGCCAACAAAGGTGTACACGTTTAGGTACGGTTACCCATATCTAAATGAAGTCACTTTTCATTTGTGTGTAACAAGCTAAGTTAGATCTGACGGTTGAAAGATACTAGCTTGAGTCTTATCAGGTTTTCATCTAACGGTGAATATTGAATGCTTTGTTACCAAGGTAACATTGATTGCAAACCCCGATTTGAAGACTATATAAAGGAAAACTCTAGCAATCGGGAAACCTAATCCCCACACCTCTTGTGTGATACTAGTTGCGACTAGAGTCGATTCTCCTTTAACCTTAGGTTTTTCCAAAACCCTGTAGGTTAACGACTTAAAGACTTCATTGGGATTGTGAAGCCAGACCCAACTATTTTCTGGTATATAAAAAGTAGTCACAAACATCTCGTGAGTACTATCTAGATAAGATTTGCTTGAGATTTAATCTCCGATAGGCTAGATAAAAAGTAGTCACAAACATCTTTTCTCATCGTTTGTGATTCCAAAATATCTTGTTTCGCTACCATACGATTAAGATTATTGTGAGGTTATTGATATTTCTAGGCTGTTCTTCGGGAATATAAGTCTGGTATATCAATTGGTTCATGTTCACCTTGATTTATCAAAATACGGAACAAAACTCATATGTTTATCCGTGGAGACAGATTTATCTATTCAATAGACTTTTCTGTGTGAGACAGATTGGTTTATCAAGTCTTCGACTTTGGGTCGTAGCAACTCTTAGTTGTGGGTGAGATCGGCTAAGGGAATCAAGTGCGCAGAATCCGGCGTGGTTCTAGAGGAGTAAGGAACGCAATTGTACCTTGATTAGTGTGAGATTGGTTAGGGCTCAACTACATTCCAGTCTGAAGTTAACTTGGAGTAGGCTAGTGTCTGTAGCGGCTTTATACAATGTGGTGTTCGAATCTGGACTAGGTCCCGGGGTATTTCTGCATTTGCGGTTTCCTCGTTAACAAAACTTCTGGTGCCTGTGTTATTTGTTTTCCGCATTATATTTTTTTATATAATTGAATTATCATAGGTTGTACGTAAGTTCAATCAATTGTGAATCCAACCTTTGGTTGTTGATTAAATTGATTGACACTTGGATATTGGTTTTTGATACCGTCCAAGTTGTTTCTTATAATAATCAGGCTCACGGATTTCTATCTGTTTGAGATTACATTAAGAAACAAAGATATAACTCTTTGATATATTTTTCTTAAGATTGAGTCTGACTGTCTAGTTAATTCTGTTGAAAGTATATTGGAGTTAGTCCATACAGATTGCTAAGCGAAATATTGGGTGTGGTTGTTAGACCCCCGCTTTTTCAATTGGTATCAGAGCAGGTAAACACGTTTAAGACCTCATAAGTCTGTGTTTGTAGCGATCTGACTCTATGGACAGAAGTGCTATCTCTATAATCGTACCGCCGGTCTTCCATAGATCGAATTACTTATGGTAGAAAATTGCTATGCGTGTATTTCTTCAAGCGCGTGATTTTCAATCATGGGTTTATGTTGGTAATGGCTATAATCCTCCGGGTTGTTTCTGGTAGGCGATGTAATCGTTCCAAATGATATCGGTGATTATGATGCTGTCGAGATTCTTGCCGCAAAGCAAAATTCTGACGGATTGAATGCAATCATCCATGCCATTACCCCGCATCTTCAAGCACCATGTGACTACGCACTCGGTCTAAAGATGCGTAGGATATTTAGAAACCGTATTTGAAGGGAATACATGTGAAAAAGAAGCTAGGCTTCAAAACCTAAATTCTGATTGGGAAAACCTTCGTATGGCATATGAAGATTCATTTGATGAGTTTAATCACAATGTGTCTGAAATTGTTATTGCATCTTTTGCGTTGGGTAAGACTATTCCTGAAAAGGACATTGTGATGAAAATTTTCAGATTATTGCCATCTAGATACGATTCTAAGAAACACGCCATCATTGAAGGAAATAACCTTGAAACTCTTTCCAGAAATACTCTTGTTGTGAAGTTAAAGATCTTTGATCATAAGCATGTATCCAAATCTGGAAAGGATATTGCTTTCAAAGCCCAAAAGAACACTAAATTACTTGATAAAAGTAAAAGTGTTGGCATCTCTGAAGATGATCCTTCTGAGACTGATTCATCAGATAAAGATCTTGACAAGTCAGTCTCTTTGATCACAAGACAATTTAGAGATATTTTTTTGAAGAAAATTAAACGGTTCGCTAGAAATAAACCTAAGTCATCAGTTAAACCTCATAATCGTGTTCCTCCTAAAAACATGGATATTGACGATACTGATGACGAGGATATGCCACAGTGCTTTTTGGTCATTTTGAAAATGAGTGTCCGAATCATAGAAAATACACTGGAAACAAAGGTCTTGCTGCAACTCTTGATGAAATGTCCGATCACTATGATTCTAATGAAGACGAAAAATCAAGTGTTGCACTCCTCTGTGAAAATATTGATTTTAATAATTGTAGCAATACGTACAACAACCTCGATATTCTTCCGGGAGAAACTTCAACCACTTTGGAGGATAAAATGGATTTCTCTTTGTCTATTGGAAATTCTATTTCTAATTTTTCAGGTTCTACCGTTTGTCTAGCATCTTGCACAGCTATGGCATCTGAACTATCCTCTATATTGACATGTTCTTATTGTACTCTCAAGGGTCATGAAATCTCCAATTGTTTCAAGTACAAATATAAGATAAGATATGTCAATAAACTTCAACGAAGAGCAAATCGATTAGAAAACAAGCTCAAACTTGTGTAGAAGTCGTCTGGGGTATGTAATCTCATCTCTTCTCTGAAGAAGTTAATTTCCAAAGTAAAAATTATACCAATAGAGAAAAGAATACGGTTTAAACAGTCTGTGAAACAGGGTTCTAAGAATTCCGTTCAAGAAGGTTATGGTGGACAGACTATTATTCACCCCAGCACAAATTAAATGTGTTGGTTGTGTATCTTGTCTCATGTGCCTGGTTCAAAAGATACAAGGGTTTGTACACTTCAGGGCTTTAGGAAAAAAAGAAAAGAAATTTTTTCTGTTTTGTTTTTCTTTTGGTTTCTTTTCACGGTTTGGGATTCTTCCATCTTTTCGTATCTAATTGATATTGAAAGGACTTTCTCTGTTTGATCAATAAAAGAGGGTTAAAATCGAAAATTCTGCCTTCATTAGGGTTGTGAGTTGTGCGTACGTGAATCCTTTTAGTATAAACGTTTGGTAACCTTATATTCCTTTTTCCTTTTCTGAAAACTCTTTTTTATCACAAGATTGCTTGTTGAGCCTGATTTGTGAATTCCTCTCACAATCTTATACTGGTATGGAGAATCGAAGCATTATGTCTTCCAATGGAAAAGATGTTAATATGATTGTTAAGCCATCAATCATGAAGGAAAAAGATAAATCTCCTATACCTTCAACTTTGAAAAGAAAAATGAGGAATGTGAGGAAACCAAAAGATGTTCCTTCTAATCTACAGAAGTTTTCTGGGTTCTTGAAGAGTTGAAGGAAACAAGAAAGAAGATTCAGCAAATAAAGGCTATAGTCTTGAGGACTCTCGAAATTCAAAAGGCCCTGGTTTGGCATCAGTCTAGAAGGTTTGTTGGAATTGACTCCTTTCTTCATGAACCTTATGTTCCTATGGATGTTAAAGACAAGGAGTTCGAGGACGATAAATAATTTTTTAGAGGCCTTAATGTCTAGGAAACTTCTTATGAGAATTTATTCTTCTGTTTTAAGAAGGATAACTGGAGTTTGGAATAACAATTATGTGAGTACACATAGCTATTGCCAACGTTTTTCATCTTGTAATGTTTTTAGATTTATTTATTTAAATTCTAAAGTTTATTTGGAAGATGATTTTGTAGTATTAATCTTTATTGGTTTTATATATTACAAAAATTATTATGGGATATGTGTGTTTGCGTCCGTGAACTATGATTGTCCCATATATGTCAAAAGTTAAGCCTATTATGTCATTATGCAAATATTGATGGAAGATAGGATGAACTTTTGATTGCAAAGATTAAGTCTATTATATTGCTTTATGCAAATATTGATGAAAAATAGAATGAATCTTTGATTATTCCGCAGTATTGGTCTTTCCCTGATCCACCTCTATGTGAAAGTACTGTGTAGCTCCGTAAGTTCTCTTATGTTGAGCATTTCCGATTAAATTAATCATGGGTTCTCTTGTGGTTAATTTAATTGAGTATTCTGGATAGAAATTCATGTGTCATGAGATTTTTTAATGTCCAAAGAAATCCTTCTTTTCTTGTAAATGTAAGGTCGCTATTGTTGTTCTTTCGGGAATGACATTTTATGGGGGAGAGTTCTTAATTGAACTTGTGCTTAATTTCCAAATCTTTGTGAGGAGTGCGGCTATGGAATATTGTAGGAGTTTTCTTGTATCTTTATAAACTCCTTGATGAATACACTAAGTTTCGACTATGTGAAATCATCGAAACAAAGTTGATATGTTCTCTTTTAGTCATGAAGTATCTCTATGAGAATTTCATTATGATACCATAGTTTTCGTACCTTTGCCAATTTATATTGACAACAAGGGGAGAATTAATGTAGTTCACACTACAAATACATATGGTTTATGGATCATTATGTAAGGGGGGGTGGTTTTCATTGTGAGATGAAGTATTGACTAAGGGGGAGTGATACATATCACCATAGTATTGTTGTCAAAGTTGTGGTACAATTGGACTTTGATGCTGTGTAATAATACTATGACACTTTATAACAATGATTGAGAGCTATTTGTTTTCTCATTGTTATATCTACGGATCTTCAACAACTATGATCTTTGAAGTTGAACACGTTCAGCATCACTGGAGTACTTGGAAGTGATGAAGATTTCGAGTAATGTTGAAGAACCAAGGAAATCAAGCATTTGGATGAGAAGCTACAAAGTTTATTTATTTTGTAATCCATTGATAGTTTTGTCATTAAAATTGACAAAGGGGGAGATTGTTAGAGCACTGCTCGGTCGAACTCGCAAGCGTTGCTATCTCAAGCTTGTTGTCAAGTTTAGTTGCCAAAACTATAAGTCTTGATTTCTAGTATACTTATAGCTAAGTCTCGGATTATGATAGAAAGTGTAGTTGAGCATTAGACTTCATGGCGTTCATCGATTGAAGACGAAGAACTACTAAGGGGAGCTTGTGGAACTTCATCAACAAAAGGTATGTGGAGACTTGAACTCATCCATCACTCAAAAGACTATCTACTCAATCTCCTATTTGAGACAAGAGTCGTATAGCTATATAAACTTTAATTACACACATTTTATATTTCGAGCTGAGTTTAACTCGCTTACATATTTCTCAAAATATGTATTGGTAAGCTTTTCGCTTTAACCAAGTTCATCTTATATTCTTGATTGAAAGTCAAAAGATGATTATGTGAAAATCGCTTTGTAACATCTTACATGATTTGTGTGAGACAGTCATTTGATGTAGACTCGG
Source organism: Papaver armeniacum (assembly GCA_023531295.1). Classification (NCBI taxonomy): domain Eukaryota; kingdom Viridiplantae; phylum Streptophyta; class Magnoliopsida; order Ranunculales; family Papaveraceae; genus Papaver; species Papaver armeniacum. Next base: position 613,132 of record JAJJWW010012530.1, read on the forward strand.
AATGTTTCGTATTGATCATTCGATCACTTGAAAATTGCTTCGAAGCTAATAGTTTGAGACAACTATTCCAGTTTTCTAAGAATGTTTCAATGATTAAAATGGGAGTTTAGAACACTTAACCATAATTGGATTATAAGCATAGTATGCGTACTTGCATATGTGTTGATACAAGACAGGAATGCAGTATGCATACCCGTATGTGTACTGGCGAGGTCAGGTAAAGTCCAGGAGTTAGAGTATGCATACCATACCTGTATGTGTACTAGCGAAGTCAGTTGCAGTTCGGTATTATAGTATGCGTACATGTACGCGTACTGGATTCAACTGAATCTTGGACTTGTACGACAGTATGCGAACATGTTTGCATAATGGCGAACACAGTCCAAGTCCGACTACTTAAGTATGCGTACACGTTTGCATATTTGAGTGGGTTATGTTCTAAAATCGGTTTGTTCATGAACTAATACATTTATATAATAAGGAATGCAATCTTTTGCAAACCGTGACTGAAATGTTCATGAATTGATTCAAGTGAATCAAAATCGATTTTGCTTCAATTGTGTCTTGTATACTTATATGAGAATATAAATAATTGAACAACTCTATAACTAGTTTCATTTGAGTCATTTGAACTAGTTATGGTTAAGTTGAATATGGTTGATATGAAAGTGTTCATATGGCTAACTGAAGCTAACTATTGTTGAGCCAACAAAGGTGTACACGTTTAGGTATAGTTACCCATATCTAAATGAAGTCACTTTTCATTTGTGTGTAACAAACTAAGTTAGATCTAACGGTTGAAAGATATTAGCTTGAGTCTAATCAGGTTTTCATCTAACGGTGAATATTGAATGCTTTGTTACCAAGGTAACATTGATTGCAAACCCTGATTTGAAGACTATATAAAGGTGAACTCTAGCAACTGGGAAACCTAATCCCCACACCTCCTATGTGATACTAGTTGTGACTAGAGTCGATTCTCCTTTAACCTTAGGTTTTTCCAAAACCCTGTAGGTTAACGACTTAAAGACTTCATTGGGATTGTGAAGCCAGACCAAACTATTTTCTCTGTAGTTGCGTGTTCTAATCTTGTTGTTCTCTATCGTGTTGAGTACTATCTTCTCTAAGATTTGATCGATATTTAATGTCCGATAGGCAAGATAAAAAGTAGTCACAAACATCTTCCTCTCATCGTTTGTGATTTCACAATATCTTGTTTCGCTACCATACGATTAAGATTATTGTGAGGTGATTGATATTTCTAGGTTGTTCTTCGGGAATATAAGTCCGGTATATCAATTGGTTCCTGTTCACCTTGATTTATCAAATGACGGAACAAAACTCATAGGTATATCTGTGGGAGACAGATTTATCTATTCAATAGACTTTTCTGTGTGAGACAGATTGGTTTATCAAGTCTTCGACTTTGGGTCGTAGCAACTCTTAGTTGTGGATGAGTTCAGCTAAGGGAATCAAGTGCGCAGAATCCGGCGTGGTTCTAAAGGCGTAAGGAACGCGACTGTACTTTGATTAGTGTGAGATTGGTTAGGGCTCAACTATATTCCAGTGTGGTGTTCAAATCTGGACTAGGACCCTGGGTTTTTCTGCATTTGCGGTTTTCTCCTTAACAAAACTTCTGGTGTCTGTGTTATTTCTTTTTCGCATTATATTTTTTTATATAATTGAAATATCACAGGTTATGCGTAAGTTCAATCAAATGTGAATCCACCCTTTGGTTATTGATTAAATTGATTGACACTCGGATATTAGTTTTTTATACCGTCCAAATTGTTTCTTATAATAATCATGCTCACGGATTTCTATCTCTGTTTGATTTGCTAATTACATTAAAAAACAGAGATATAACTCTTTGGTATACTTTTCTTAAGATTGAGTCTGACTGTCTAGTAGTCCATACAGATTTCTAAGCGAAATATTGGGTGTGGTTGTTAGACCCCCGCTTTTTCAGACTGCCAAAACAAAACCCTAAAGTTATCCCCTTATATAAGGTCGAGTCACCCTTCGTATGTGAAGTGTTAGCAGGGTAGCAATACTTTCTTTAGTCGGCAAAAACTAAAGTGAATGAGCGTTCCCTAACTGGTGCATTATGACTGGTATGAGTAATGTGGAGAGAGCGGGACACCATGAGATAGTATATATATCTTGTCTGAGACATGAGATGAGCTGAGGTTGAGCAACAACCTTGTGTGGACGTCCATGCATGACTTGTGGGTGGCGAATTCTCTTTTTGGTTTCATTTAAAGAGTACACAGAGATCTGGAAAGTTTATGTATAGTGATGTTACATGTTTGAATGATATTATACGACTATCCTCATGGTGTCATCCATGGGGTTGCTTTATGAGGCTGAGGATGAGGTTTGTGTCAGATGAGAGTATCACATGTTTTTGCGATACCAAGGAATATGTTGACTTGACAAGTGAGTATCGTAGGATATTTTATTAGGATTCAGTCGTTAGTATGACCATGAGGGTTACTGTATATAGCAGAGTTAATCGGAAAAAGCTAATGGTAGACCAAATTTCATAGTCCAATTGTGGACCAATGAAATCCAACCATCCAACAAAATTTTGCAGGCCCCACTAACACCTTAAAACCCCACCCCTATCAGATCCTGTGGTGGAGGAGAGGTAGACCAAATTGGTCTACCTTTAATGGTCCGCGCCTAGGAAGGTCGGAGTTAATCACACCTGAGTAGCACTAACATACACTTAGGCTCGAGTGGCGTTCAATATGCTCATGCTCATGTGGTCATCCACTAGTGTTCATGAGCGCATAAGAATCAGACATGACTAGTATGTCTTGCTGAGACGTTGTTAATAGTGAAAAGTGCACATAGCCAATGATTCTCGTGAGGATGTACTAGGAGTCGGCATTGAGGCCCTCAAAACTAAAACTCACCTGATTGAGGCTACTGTGGGTTTGCAAAACTGAAAATAGAAACACTAACTTTACTTTGTGGGACAGAGTATAAGTTGTGTGCTATTAGAGCCGAGCTAGTTATAGCCGAGTTGATATGTCAAAACCGACTAGTCACAGTGTATTCGTTGTGTCCTAGTAGTTGCGACTTAGAAGTCGCATCCTAGTAATCACGGCCTAGTAGTGACATCTTAGGACAGAGCTAGCCTGATGGATACGAGTCTCCCTAGCAAAACCTCGAAAATGGCTCTTTTGCCTTTGACCGAAATACCACTATCTACTCACCATGAAACCGTAAGTGTTTCACGTAAATCATATATATGGTAAGTACCTGATGCTGATTCCTTGATTTTTCCTCTTCATACGACCAAGGATATGGCTTATATGTCGTTTTTCGTTGAAAGAGTCATGCTGTCACGCGAGCGTCCGCGTGACAGCACAAATGAACTCGAGTCGTGCTATCGTCCGATTTATATCATAATCTATAGATACGCATATCGCATTATTTTATTAATATTTTTATACGTTATTAGTGAAACATCCGTAAGACTTATAATATATTAAATTGAACCCTCTGCTTTAGAGTCTTATGAGAGAAGCTAGAGAGACCCATTTTCTACGAATGGGTTAAACACTTATGTGATTATAACTTATTGTAAATCCTCATGTAATATATACAATAATCCGAGGAAAAATTTATCATGGGAATGGAATGGGAGATCAACTTTCTTTTTCTTCTACTTCATCATCATCATCTAATTTTCCATCTTTATCATTATAAATATCATATTACAACTGTTGCTAGTAAAATTTAAATATCTAGTTATTTTTTTGCTCGGAAAACATACTTAGGTATGAGATCGAACAGTAAGATACTCTTGGTAGTTAAATTATTTAATCATCTAATCAAGGTCTTCAAAGATACATGTTACTGTTTGTGAACTTAAATGATTCTAGAAACAAAAGGGGGATGGAAGACGTATCAGAATCAGGATTTTCTCATATTAAGCAAAAAGTTAACCAAATCAATAAACCATGAAAACTTAGATGGAATTCTAGAGTAATTCAATCTGGTTAAATCACCAAGTCCTGAATTCTTATGCTTGTTTATTTTATAATATCAATATAGAGATGGTTAAAATCTAAATGAGTACATATCAGAGTTTCTATGCTGGCATGCATTTTCAGAGAGAAGATGATATAGAGAGGAAAAGGATGCTGATGGAGGATTCGAAGAATTGTGTAGATCATGAGATATGATTTAGGGACTAGATAACAATTATGTGAAGTATATTTGGCTGTAAAAAATTAAAAAATATTACACACATTAGAGTAACATTAGTTTCGGATCTAGATATTGCATCTCCGTAATATCACATCATCTGACGGTGCAAAACTGCGAGTTCATTATTGTTGTCCCACGGATGAGCGTGTGATAGCACGACTCTTTCGTTGAATACACATGTTGCGTCTTAAAGGGCACAAAATTTAAGTAGATTTATTCCCGCGGGGAAAATTCTTGAAGTAAAACGACTAATTTGTCGTGAATCCTCAATGTGATCGTGAGAATGATGCCACGCATAGGTAGTCCTCATTCTTGAAAGAGAGTCATGACTCACTGGTTCTTTTAATATGTGCGTAATAAACTTAATAAGTGATGTGATGACTTGATGTGAGCAGCCTCTAGGGATAGTGTTGACCCCAAATAAGAGTCCTGAAAAGTGTTTAATGCGTAGCCATAAAAAAAAACAAGTTACCTTGCATGTATGAGAAACCCTATGTTGAGCTTGTAGTCTTAAGTTGATGGTTACTGAAACTCTTACTGGTCCCGGGTGACCGAAACCTGGTTCATGATGCCTTGTTGAACGATATTATATGAAATACTTCAATTGTATAACTTCTTTCATTGTGGAGAGATCGTGTCTTGATGATGATGGATTGATGCGGCAACCACATGAAATTGATGAAGTCCTTGTATTTAGATGCAGATTTTGTACCTGTACTCTTGGTCATTTCCATTGATGTACTTGTTAGAGCCCATCTCATGCATTCATACTATTGAGTTTTGTAAAACTTAGGGTTTTAAGTTTCGCATCTAAAAAACAGGAGTAGTATATGAATGTAATACCCGATTCGGCAGGTAGGGTTCACCGATTGGAATACATGTAATGATTTTTGCTTTCCTAAAACTGAGGCCTTTTCAGCATAATTGGCTCCAGAGTTGGCAGAAAACTTTGTAGTTAATGTGCTCGGGCAGGAGTAATCCAGGGATGGTGATCTCCCGGGGAGCTGCTGCTAGATGATCGCAATGGTGCCCGTTGAAAATTTTATACCGCCGGATGATCGCAGTGGCTAAGTAGGGTGAGTACAAGTGGAGGATCGGGCCATTACAAATGGTTAAGTTCAATGAAATAAGACAAATCAAACCAATCGTACGTGAAAAAGCACTAATCCGATTTAACCAAGGTTATAACTCATATGTGATTATAAAGATGTATCACTACAAGTAATAACCAAACTATGCTACGTATAATCAGGAATTGATAGCTTTTACGTATTGAAAACCCTAATATAGCTTTAGAGATGAAAACAAATCTAATTGAATCCGGACTCAACTAAACAAGCTTTCAAATCATATAACAATATAAATAATGAATCATAAACAATAAATTATCGAGACAAAACTAATTTATTGATGCAAATAACATGTTTGAGAAATCAACTTAACACCCTTAACCAATAATATAGCATTTAGCTACTCATAGCTATGGAGTTCATCATCATAATAAATGAAATAAAGAAGATGAAAATAAATCAAACCCTAGAATTGTTTCCCGTTCTCTCCAAAAACTCCGGGTAGAATCAAATACATCCTCCCAAAAGTTGTAGAAATCTTCCCCTTTGTATCTCTTCTTGTTTCCAAAACTAGGCCAAGTCTCAAAAGCCCATATCCAATATGTCTACCAAGCCAAAGTGTAGAAACACCCATGCATAAATCCTGCCACAAAAAATATATGTCGCCAAAAAACTGGTGACATCAATGGAAGTTGGCCGGTATATATAGTCACTGGAAAAGTGCTCGGTATCCGGAAAAGTCAAACTGATCACCGGTCAACTGAGTCAACTTGGTCAAGCTCATATCAATCCAATGAACTCGACTCAGTGATGTCTCGAGTCAGATGAGTCTAGTCAGATAAGTCAGGTCTGAGTCAAGGATAACTCAGTGACTTGGTTCTAGGCCAGAGTTGCAATGGCCTGAGCCATTTGCATAGGCCATACTTTTATATTTGCGAGGCTATCATGTTTGAGAAATAAACTTTAACACCCTTAACCAATAATATAGTATTTAGCTACTCATAGTTATGGATAATTGAAATAAAGAAGATGAAAATAAATCAAACCCTAGAATTGTTTCCCGTTCTCTCCAAAATCTCCAAGTAGAATCGAATACGTCATCTCAAAAGTTGTAGAAGCCTTCCATTTTGTATCTCTTCTTGTTTCCAAAACTAGGCCAAGTCTAAAAAGCCCATATCCAATATATCTAGAGATATTTTGTAAAAGGGTCGTAAATTTTTGATCTAATTAGGGTCTGGGTCGTGGAGTTGCACTTTATGCATTAGGGTCGTAGACTGACTTTGATTGTCTATTTTCTTACTAAAATAATCAAATGACATTATATCCAACATGCTATGACATTTCATCAAACATGTAAAGTGCATTTTGAAAAGGGGAAACACAAGAGATTTGAGAATTCCTACAATGTATAATTTCCACACCATATATTTCACTGACATATATTCATTACCAATAGATCATCCTGTTCGAGTGTGTTAATCTGATGAAGCGTCTTTACATGATAGTTCTCTGTTGCATTATCATCAAACTGGATGGGTTTGTTAACAAAATAAGTGCCCGCTAATGTTATAGATTTTAAGAAATTTATGGTTTTTCATATGCTTGGTAATGAGATTAGGAGTTTTGAGATAGGAGAATTTATGTTAACGGTCTGAATCAAACAAGTATTTTGGGATGAAGAAGAAACTTGAGGTACGATCTGAAATAAGACTGGGTTTTGTTTTTTGCCGCAAAAACAGATTATAAGATGACTATTGTTGATTATATTTATAAGGTTCAATGGGGAAATTGAAAAACTATAAGAGTTTAATAGAGATTAGGATACTTGGATTGGAGTCAAATTTGTATCTGCAACACGAATCGAAGTTATAAAAGAAGCACTAATGGATAAGAATGAACCATACGCTCACACCACCGGCAATTATATGCTTTAGACAATTTATAAACTGTCAAACACTAGTCAACCGACGGTCAAGGTGTTTGGTGAAATTAAAAAATCCAGTTAGCTATTTTGTAACGGTCTTTGGTTAGCCTACTGTTGATGGTGGATTTTCATTTAAGGCTAAAATTGTAAATGCCAAAATTATGCGCTAACATCTTGCAAAAGATAAAGCCATTAATAATTAATGAATACTTCTTCACTTTACTAATTCACCTAGAATGGAGCATGTGGCAACAATCCCAACATTCTGTGAATTAAATACACGAAATTCATCCAGGTTGGAGCATGTGGCAACAATCCCATATACCCTGTGAATTTACAACATTATTAATTAATGCATGACCAGCCTTGTATTTCCCGTACTCATTATCGGCAAGATGACGAATGAGTGTTGTTCTCAACAGAGCAACACGAACCTCCAAGTACTAATAATGAAGCATGTACGAAATACCCGTACAGGCTGCAACTCTCGGTGTGTTATACTATCACGATTGAGCATACATCTCTCGGTGTATTATACTAGCCCGATTAAGCATACATCTCTCGGTGTGTTATACTAGCCCGATTGAGCATATTTGAATCTGAACTGTCCATATCAGTCTCAGAAACGATCACGACCATCCAACTTCACCAAGCATAGTTGGATGGCTTAGGTCGAATCCATGACCCCAAGCAGGTATTGGAATATTCACTACCGACCCAACGCGGGGCCCGCATGGTCGTCCTCCCCAAAAGGGTGGCATAGCTTGCCAAACCGTCCAAGCCAAAACAGTATGGACGAAAAACCTTAAATTAGGGTTTGCGGCACATTACATGTGTCGCAAAACAGTCTCAACCATCCATCTTCGCAGGCATAGATGGAGGATGTAGATGTAGATTCAAAGGGCCCAGAGCATGTCAACACGCCACCGTAAGCCCGCCTACACACATGACCGATCGGTCAGGACCAACCATGGATGGTCATTCGAGATCTTGCGACCAAACTGGGCATGCCGCACGGCCGGCAAAACCCTAATTAGGGTTTGCATTGATCGCAAACGTCCGTTTTATCCTGATCAAATGAAGGGTTTAGGAGTCGACTGATCAGGTCCAGTGAGCATCAACATGATCACCGTGGACCCATCTATCTCCACACCTGATCGGCCAAGGCATACCATGCCCGGTTATTCCAATTCGCACGCCAAAACTAGCGTGGTCACACCTCCCAATCACGAATCGATCTCGACCACTCAACTTCGCATGGGACAAAGTGAGTGGCTTAGATCACGTTTCCATCAAGAAGGTATGGGTGTGAACACCAGCCTACCACCTACACGCTCGAACTAATCGGTCGGGGACCGACAAGCTTGGTCGTCCCAAACGCGCGCCCAAGAAGGCATGACGCGCGGCATTTGCGGCACCAAACTTCCGTTGTAAATCAATCCCGACCGCTCCTCTTGCTTCTGGATAAATTGAGCGGTCCAGATCACACTTTCACGGGACAATAAGGTATGGGCATGTATACCGGCATGCCGTCTACACGCATGCCTGATCGGCCATGCCAAAATCGTGTCCCAAGCTTGGATTCGACCAAGCTGAAAAGTGGTGCTTGCGCACCTCTTCTAAAAACCCTAATTCCACTAACGGCCGCATATGAGTGTCTTAAAATCATCTCGTCCGTCCAACTTCACCGGCTTGGTTATATACTCGGTCGGAGTTAATTGGTCAGTGAGGCGTCATGGTGATCACCACCCCTCACTCTACCACACCATGTGGTCGACCAAGGGAGGACTTGCTTGCACAACCTCCAAACCATCACATGAAGTAGGCTGGACATGAGGCTATTTTGAGACGCTCAAACATCGATGCTTCATACATGCTGAATATACTCGATGCAGTACCTGCAATAGAATACACACGATACTTCACAAGTATCGACTTTCTAAATAACTTAGTTATTTAATCTAGCATTACATGCTACTTTCTGTGGGTCCCACGATCCACACACTCAAGACATCAATCATGTCACAACCGGGGATACATACGGGGTATTGGTCTGGCGGTTTACAAGGCGTGCGGCCGCACAACGCGCCATCACAAGAACGTGTCAGGAAGTCATGGACGGTTAGTGATGATTGGAGAAGTGGGGAAGACTTGTCGTGTGACACCAACACACGACTCCACTACTCCATCACCCACTTTCTCCACTTCCCACGAGATACGAGGGTTAGGCTTACAGATTTGTATAAATAGGTTCTCCTTCCTATTTTCCAAACAGAAACAAGACAAGACAACAGAGGCAAGTGTTGATACAATCGTATTCAAACACCGGAACTGATAGCTTACATCCTACAAGCCAGTTCAGCTTTCTGATATAAGTCATACATAGCCAACACCTTCACAATCTCAACACCTTTTCGCTTCCCTCCCTAAGATTAACCCCATCTCCTTCACTTTGTGACCGAAACAAGTCTGGAACGGCCATTTCTTGGTTTAGGCCAGAGTTGTACATATTGATTTCTCGAATCACAAGCACTCCCATGCAGTGCATTTGTTTAGGGTTTAGATTCATTTCTCATCCACACACCCCAAATTACCAAAACCGGCAGAAATAGTTTTCACCCATAAACACCTACGACCCAAAGAGATCAAGTGCATATTCTATGACCCAAACCCTAATTAGATCAAAAAGTTACGACCCTTTTACAAAAATAATTCATATATCTACCAAGCCCAAGTTTGGAAAGACCCATGTAGAAACTCTGCCAAAAAAATATATGTCGCCAGAAAACTGGTGACATAGTCATTCGAAAAGTGCTCAGGTGTCCGGAAAAGTCAAACTGATCACCGGTTAAACGAGTCAAAACTCTAGTCAATTGAGTCAACTTGGTCAAACTCAGATCGATCCAATGAACTCGACTCAGTGATGTCTCGAGTGAGATGAGTCTAGTCAAATAAGTCATGTCTGAGTCAAGGCTAACTCATTGACTTTGTTGTAGGCCAGAGTTGCGAAGGCCTAAGCCATTTGCATAGGCCATACTGTAATGTTGCGCCATCATAACGCGACACCTTCCCCTGTAACATTCTGCTCATACCAACTGCACTTTATCACTGCATCATCCACTTTAATTTCATCCCATTACCACCTACTTGAATGTATCTGCTCAATTTCTTTGGCTCTAAAATAGCTACCAGCTCAAACTTCAATTTCATCTTTACAAGCAGCAACATCTTTCAAGTTTGACTATCAAACTCATTCTCTGCACCTGCATCTCAGTTTATTCATTGCAAGCCTAATCATTCAATACCAGACTACCAATTCCTGAAGCAGACAGTTATCATTCCCAGTTTCAGCTGGTGCTTCAACTCATTCACCTGTCATAAAAACCACTTCAAAAATATGTTAGCAGCTTCTTCTAACTCCTTGCCTATGGCTTTATCCAAACTCCATTTATGACCATTTCAGCAGCAAAATAGCAGCACCACCACTGCAACCAGCTACTAGAAACACCACCAACACCATCTCCTTTAATTAGTTCCTGCTGTTCATCACCATCAACACAACAAGTTGAGATTATAGTTAATGGGTCTCCTACTAAATCTTTCAAACCAACTAGGGTAACAAGACAAGAGGACCCCTTTTCCAATTATCTATTCATGTTAGCAATGGAGGCCTTATCAAGACAGTTAAATCACTTTGAAAGCACTCACCAACTTATATGGATGAAGATTTCAAAGTCTGCTCCGAAGATAAATCATTTATTGTTCGCGGATGACTGTCTCCTCTTCTGCAAAGCTAATCTAGTTCAAACTAACAAGCTTTTGCAAGTCATATAAGAATTCAATGCATGCCCAGGTCAGCTTATCAACTTCAATAAATCAGTTGTTTATTTCAGTAAAAACATGACTCATTCTTCCTGTCATGTTATTAGTGGTATTTTGCAAGTTAGAAAACTTGATAATAACAAAGAGAAGTATTTGGGTATGCCATTTCGTGGGGACAAAAATAAGAAAACTTTCAACCCTGATACACAAATGAAAGGAAGACTTCCAAAGTGGAGGTGTATTAATATATCTGAACCATCTAGGAGTGTTATGATTAGAAATGTAACAAATGCCATTCCTGTTCACCACATGATTAGTTTCAAGCTTCCAGATACAACCATTGATAAAATGAACTCAACACGGCAAAAATTCTGGAGGAATAAGAAGTATAATAAGGGTAAAATGTTGTTACTCGGAGGAGTGTTAATAAACCAAAGGAAGAGGGTGTATTAGGTTTTAGAGACTTGCAGCTATTCCATAGGGCCGTGTTAGCTAAATCATCTGAAACCGTGGCACTGGATGATAATTCAATTTGTGTTAAATCCTTAAAAGCCAAATATATCCCAGATGGTCAAATATTCAATATTCAGAAGACTAACAATTCTACTTGGTCATGGAGAAGTATAAGTAATGAGTTGCATTTCATTCAAAAAACTGTTGTTGTGTAGGAAATGGTCAAAAAATCATGGTCTGGAAGTTCAGGTGGATATTTGATCTTGATTCTCCTCCAACCCCAAAATATGGAGCTTCCATGTATGGTAACTTCGTTTATGTTCATCAACTTTTCCTACAATAAACTGGAAACTGGGATTCTAATCTTATGTTTTCTTTATTTGAACACTCAAAAACGAGACTGATTCTTAAGATACTAATACATCATCATCATGAAAATAGACTGGTATGGACTCTAGAGAAAGCTGGTGTCTATTTTTTTAAACCAGCATATAGGAAAATGTATGAAGAAAAGAACATTCATAACACTGTGGGACAAAGAATGCAATTTATCTTCAAACGACTATGGAAACTTCCCTTACTTTCGAGGATTAATCGGTTTCTTTGGAAGTGTTAAATACTTTCTCCCTACTAGAGATAAGTTATCCTATGTAGATCAAGATTGGGACGTAAGTTTGTCCATCTTGTGCCTAGTTCCGAATCCTCTTCTTGTTTTTTTTTGCATTACTCTCAATCCAAGATGGTCTGGTTTGGTACTTTGGGAATTCATGTAGAAAGCAACAATAATTTGGTGGATTGGTTTTGTAGCTGGTTTGACAAGTTGTTTACTCACAAGATCCATGAAGAAGATATTTGTAAGATTACCATTGTGGCATGGTGTTTGTAGACAGTACGATGTGATAGAGTTTTTAAAGGCATAAATTCTACACCAAAAAGTATTATCTAGTTATGAAGGAAAGAGATAACTGAGTTTAAGAATAAACCTCAGTCTATTTCTAGAACTCAACCTGCTCAAACTAGAGATAACTTGCACTGGTTGCCACCTGCAAGAGATTTTCTTAAAAATAAATTCTTATGGTTCTTACTTAAATAAAATGGGTGTGTTGGACTAATTCCCGTGATTTTGCAGGTACCCATCGAGGAACAAAGTGCATTTTTATAACTGAAGCCATGAGTCCGAAGAAGAGCAGAGTAAAGGTTTATGGCAGCAATGAAATGGGCTAAGAAGATGAATTTAGACAAGGTGGAGTTTGAGCTGGACTCGAAGATGGTGGTAGATGTTGTCAACAAGGATGTTATCAATATAGACTGGAAAATTCATAATTTAAATTATGACATCAAACATTTATATAAAGAGTTTAATCTTTGGCGACGTAGGAATGTGCAAAAATAAAAAATAAAATAGCTGGCATTTCTAAATTGGAAAAAACAGATAGGATGAGTGGTATATGGTTATTAGCTCCTCCAGATAACATAACTATTTAGCTACAAGAGGAAGCTCTTATGTAAACACTCTTGTTTAATCAATTCAATTTCTGGATTTCAAATATATTTTTGCACTAAGAGTCGGTGAAAAATGTTAATTTATACTATCGAGTATAATGTTAACAAGGTTCTACCCCGGAAATCCCAGTGCCAACCAGATTAGAAAACATCACAGCCTAACACAAAATTGCAGTCTAGATTTAGTCAAGGACTTTCTTCCGATATATTCCATGTAATTCCTCTTAAGTTACCTTGCACGGCCTTCGGAATTAAAAATGTTTTCACCGTATAATTGTAGTGACCGATGTCACTGATGTGTACTTATAACTACAGTATATTTTTAGTTCTCCACAATTTGCTTGCTAAACTAAACTGGCGTGTGAATTTGCTGTGCTCTGAAGATGACACACCCCGTGCATTTTAAGCAACACACACCTTTTAGTCTCTCGTATACTCACTCCCTCCATTTGGTCTTTCAAAGAAGAAGAATAATCGAATACCCAAGGCAAGACTTTCTTATTCATATTCTTGCACTAATTACTACTTGAGGTTTAAACATTCCAAACAAAAGGTCAATAAACACTACTTGACATGGAAACATTCCTCTTCAATAGAAATGCTATAGGTGACCTCATTCTTCTTCTTAATACAGAATATATTATTTTTGATGTTGTTCCAACTTCTAAGTTCTGGTGTTACTTACGTTATTGATTAATTAATTAAGTGCATGATAAACACTTGTTTTTTTGTTTTGGTGGGAGATTTAGACTTCTCACAGTTTCTACTTCAATTAAATAAACTAACATCTGTAATTTCTGTATTGTTCACTAAGAAAGTAGTTCATCTTCTTATGAAGCGAGTTAGTGTTGCAAAGTACATTATTCAGAGAAAAAATGATTAGGAAATTCAGAGTTCGGACACGTGTTAGGGTGACGATTACACCAAAATAATTAGCAAGATAGATGGTATTAGTTGAGCGACTTAAAACTCAAATAGTTACTTAGAAACAATGATTGTCTCAAATGTGACTGAGATAATTGTTGCGAACTTTTCTGATGAAAACCAGTGATCACCAAATTCATCATCTGATTGTCTAATTAAGTTTTTTTTCCGGCCAAAGACATGATTAGTCGAATACTCCCTCAGTCTCTAAAAGATAGGCAAGTTTCCTTATTTGGGTATGTCAAAAAAATAGGCTTGTTTCCATATGTGAAAAGTCAAATGTTATGGTTTTACTAGTATACCCATAGAGGAACCACTTCTCTCTCTTCTTTTTCTCTCTTAATATTAAATAAGGAAAAAACATGAAATAGGGGGACCACTTCTCTCTCCTATATCTCTTATAACAAATGAGTGGGGACCAAGGATAAATTAGGAAAAAACATGAAAAATTGGCTATAATGATTGGTTTTATTAATTTTTGTAAAACCAAACTTGCCTATATTTTAGAGACGGGGGAGTATTTAACTGCAAATCTCTCCTAAGTTAAATCGAAGTGTACATGAACTTCAATTTCTAATTGTATATGCATGTAAACTACTCGTGCCAGAAAAATATCTTTAACTCAACATTCACACTGTAGCATGATAATGCCGGGATAATAATAAAAATAATGGGAACAGGGGGCAAGTGTTTGGTATTATTGGTGAAAAAAAATGTGAAAAAATAGACAAAATGACGATAAATCCAATTTTGTGGAATCCGAAAAAACTTGGGCTGACAGTCACATGTTGGTTTGGCCCCTGGTCCTAGAACCCGGCTCATTTCCTTTGATGGAAGGGATGATGTTTTGGAATTTTTGGCGTCTAAACACCACAGATGTGTAACTGGTCAGACTCTATACGATATCTCCAATTTAAGATTTTTGTCGAAGTATCGCAGAAAGGACACACCAAATTCTCCTGCTTGGTTCCTAACGACAGCCGAACATGCTTAAGTTTCTTTTTCATTTTTTTTTTTTTTTGGACTCGCCATAGATAAAACAAACTAGAAATCTAAATGATTTTAGGTGAACGAATACCCGTATCATTTCCTACTACTATATATGCTTAGCACAATATAAAAATCAAAGTCGTATGACCTTCCCTCTAAGATAACCACATTATGCACATTAGGGGTCTAAACCAAACATTAAAATAAGAAAGATTACTTGTATTTTATTAAAAACACTAGATCTTAACACGGGATGTTTTGTCTCTAATACGATATTGTTCACATTCCTCTTGCTTCATTTTTTTCGTGAGTAATTATTTTGATATTCAAATAGGTTTTGGGAAACAAAATGGGTTACCTAATCTTTTTATTTTTTACTTAAGCATGTTATTCTAATTTATTATTTGGACGGAGTAATAATGTTGTGCCAACATGAAAAAAAATAAAAAATACAGTAAATAAAAATTTTCCCCATTTATTGTTCCATCATACCATAATTTCAAACTTCAAAAAGAATATTTCATCTAACAGTGTATATACCTAAATGGCAATCCAACTCCATGATGTTTATGAATACATTTGTTCCGAAATTATTGATAACTAAGGCTCTAAAGGAGTGAAGCAAAACCCATAATATTTTCCCGCTATAGATAAACACTATTTATTTATTTATTGCAAATGTGAGAGTTATAAAAATGAAGAACCCTTGGCTATTGGAAGGATGAGATATACAGATGTGAGTTGAAAAAATGAACTTATAATAGTAAATCAAAACATGTGTAAGATTCTTTCTCAATCATATTGATAACATAAAATTGAAGAAATTCGTGGATAAAAAGATTTCACACCAACTATGCTAAGTAGTGCATGAATGACGCTCTCACATCTAGTGTTACTCAAGTAATTTGGAGTTTTAAAGAGCATAGTCATATTGATATTTGTATCTACATAAATGCAACTAACCTTAGAAGAAAAATTATTAGTTTCAAGGCAGAGCCGACACAAAAACCTGTCGCCTTCAATGTATAGAACACACACCGGGTTTAATCGGCCTTGAGATTAAACAAATACCCCAACATTAGTCAAATAATGTCTACAAATACGGGATCGAAACAAAGTGCTAACGGGAAAATGAGAGACTAACATCAGTGCTACAAAGAAAATACCCTATATGTATCAAAGTTTGTTAACCAAACATGTATTCAAATTAAAAAGTCATCAACTTAACACAAAAATATAAAAGAACCCAAGTTAAATCAATACTTGCATAAACAAAACTTATAAGAGAATTTTGTAATTATTAAATACCTTTAAAATCACTATTAGAGATTTAATTGCATGCCTCGTTAAAAACTACGGGGAGATCTAAATCACCAGATTAATCAGAAAATTCACTGGATATGTATCAATTTAGAGAAGTTTACACTGGTAGTGATGCGTTCCATCTAAGTGTTGTTCGATTGATTACTTTTTTTAGAAGGTTTCGGTTTTCATCGGAGAAACCGAGAGGGAGCGTTTCATTATATTCATTATCATTCACAAATCCAAGACCAACTCGCCCCTCGCTTATGGGATCTCAATACAACCTTAGATATATCTATTGGACGGAGAAACCTTGATACTAAATATGTAGTTTTTAGTGTTATTTATTATATAACGTGACATCCAAATGTTTTTTTCTTCTTCTTAATTTTCATGTATTTTAACCGAGTTTATATTAGCATTAAGACGATCAACCACATTTCTAATTTATAGTGTTATCCTTTTGTAGCAGCACATAATTAACATAGTCAATTACTACTCATCATTACCTACAAGTACCACAAACCACGAGATATCACTTCTTTCTCCACCACCACCATTTTCCATCCTAGTAGAATATTGGGCACACTTATAACTTTTAATCCCACACGTCATGTATAAAGTTTAGATTTAACAAACTTAGGTCGTCAATTAATTTATTCAACCATATGTTTTTTGTTAATACTGAAAATCATGCGATTTAACGGTTACCAAAGGTAATAGATGGTACCAAAAACAACCATTTTGTCTTATATGATTTGGTATCATCCCAAAAGTATTTGTTATCCGCCTTTATTGATCGTGTCAAAAACAACCAACTATACTTTTCACAATATAATGTTACCCGTCATGTAAATTTTTTATTTTTTTTTTATTCAAAAAGAAAAAACCAATACCACCGCCATTAAAACCATCCAGCACCACTATTTCTTCCACCAAAACTAATGTTACCGCCTCCACCACTAAGTAACACCTTCCACCGTTTCCACCACTTACTTCTTCCTCTACTACCACCACCACCACTAATATCTATTGAAATAATTTTTGTCAAAATTATTATTTATTAAGGAGATATGTATTAATATTAATTAAGGGACATTTATGATGTAAAATTAATAAATCATTTATCATGAGAAATTAATGAGACATCAATTAATAAAACACTTATACTAATCAATATTTAAGTTGAACAAACCATCACCATAGATTTATCTTCTCTCTAGACAAATCACTTATACTAATTAATAAAATACTTATACTAATTAATATTTAAGTTGAACAAACAACCACTGTTGATTTATCTTTTCTATCAATTCCAACCAAGGTGGAACAATGGTTAGAGGCCACTCTTATGACACAATAGGTCATGAGTTCGAACCTCCCCGTATAATATTGGAATGAACACCACATGTGCGACTTGTAGGGTGTGGCACGGAGAACCACAACCTTTGATTTATCTTTGCCAAGGATAAATCCTGACCACCACTCAGATAGGCAAAATTAGCCAAACTATGCTTTATACTATTGAAATTTCAGGTAGAGTTTTAGTTTGTTGCACCTCTGGGCCCTAGAACCCCTATCTTGGAATTAAAGAATTTCCCAAATTAGGGCATAATTCTTTAATACTACCAACACACCCTACATTAATCTATTCCCATCCAAGGTAGGGGTCAATTTCAATAATCGTTTCTCTGTTGACTAAATTAGCCTCAGCTTGAACAAGTTTTAGTATTAAGGTTAACGTAAATATGTCATAAGAGTATGTGCTTCTTCGGTAATTCGATAACCAGCAATAGAAAGATCCGAAATCTCGCGGGAAATCAATGAAGAACACTTGAATAGCCTTCAAAAACGCATAGTAGTAGAACTCTCTGCTTATAAAAGGTAGCTTCGAATCTGATCAAACTTCATCCCTTTTTTGTTTCTGAATTGTTAATCCATTTTTCATTTTTCATTATCGAAATCCAGACCAGAGAGGAGAAATTTCATTGAAGAAAGGGTTTAATTAATTTTGATCACAAACTGGTAAAGATCTTAAAATTCACATTTTTCGATGATCTTTCTTTTTTGGTTTCTGCGGTGAATTAAAATGTTTATATTTTTTATGTTGGGTCTTGTCATTTGGTTTACAAATACGCCTGCAAATTCTTGATTCCATTTATTTATCATTTTTATAAAGACAAGGAAGAAGAACTTCTTTTTTCTTTTCGGCTTTTTCCTGAGACCAAAAAACAGAGCCGGCATACATGGTCTAAATCAGCTCAGGAAAACCCATAGTTTATTTTAAGCCTTATGGGGTTTCGTTCTTATATGTTGATAAAGAAGAGAACTTTTTCATGGAGTTATTCTTGGAAAATAGAATTTTAGCTAGTTTCTTGTTGTTGTTACAGAAGAATCAAGAATGGAAAGTAAAGTTGGAGGAGGAGGAGAAATAAGAAGAGTTCATATCATATATTTTCTGAGTCGAATGGGTCGAGTTGAACATCCACATCTCATTCGAGTTCATCATTCAAGTAAAAATGGTGTTCATTTACGAGGTAATTCAACTTTTCATCTTCTTCTACAATCTTCTTTTTTGTTTATCCTTGCAAATTTTGATTCAGTTCTTGTTTTTGTTACTGGGATTGAAGATGTTAAGAGATGGTTATCAGAATTGAGAGGAAAAGATATGCCAGATGCATTTGCCTGGTCTTACAAAAGGTATTAAAACCAGATACTTATCTGCTAGTACTTTAAATTTAGTTCTTGATTTGAATGGATAAACATTGCAATTTTCAGGAGGTATAAAACAGGTTATGTTTGGCAAGATTTGCTGGATGATGATCTTATCTCTCCAATTTCAGACAATGAATATGTTATTAAAGGATCAGAAATAACTACACTTTCATTTGGTAAAATCTCATTCAAATAGAATTTATCTCTTATCAATAATTCTCTTCATTTATAGAAATGCATGGGTTTACATTTTACAAATTTATTATGTGTTGTTAATGGAAGGACAGATCCCTGTTTCCGCGGAGAGAAAAAAGGTTCAACCTTAACGAAACCAGAGACAATTACTTCAATTGAAGAGACTAAATCAAAAAACCCAGGTACCAAAAGTAATGGTGAATCCCAAGTTGATGGTGAAGATTCAGGACCTTTAGATTCAGAAACATCGACAGAAAGTAGTGAATCAATCAAAGAAAGAAACTCTGATGACGATCATCAAAAACAGAGGAGTATTATTCCCATTACTAAAATTAAAGAATTAAATGATGAAACTGAAAATTCACGAAAGAATGAAAAAAATGAAATTGTAGAGAAACAGAATCCGTCATCATCATCATCATCAACATCAACGGCAAGATCTTCTTCTTCCTCGTCATCTTCATCTTCTTTCAATAAGAGTAAGAGTTATTCGAGTGGCGGAGCTACTAATGTGTTTCGCAGCTTATTGAGTTGTCGTGCAACAGATATAAACGATTCAGCTTTGATGATGATCCATAGAAGTTCTTGTTCTTCTTCTTCAGAGATTTGTAAATTTGAGAATTTGTCTGGGTCTGACACGACTACTAGTGGAACATTATGGAATCAACATCAATCAAGGTAAATTTGATGTTCTCTTCTCTGTTTAGAATTAATTGTTATGCATAATGTAATGATTTAACTAATTAATGGTGGTGGGGTTAAAAGGCTAAGTATCAGTAAACCATCATCATCATCTTCAGAGAACAGTACATCAAAGAAGTCAAATGAATTTGGTGCTAATAATCAGAAAAAGGTCTCTGCTGCTTTCAAACCAGTTGCTGAGCCTCACTGTTCGTAAGTTGTCTATTTTTACATGAATTTCACTGTCATTAAATCATCATTATTTTTCTAAGTCTTACTTAATCATACTAATAGGTGTCTGAAAATTTCTTTTTACGGCTTGTTCTCAAGTTTTCTTGGATCATAAGTTGTTAGCTGTTTACCATTTCTGTACCCTACATACAGACTAGAACTTAGACTTAGAGTCATTGGTGGCTTAAATGTTAGGCTTTAAGCTTATCTTTGTGTTGGAGGTTTACCGTTCACCTAATTTTGACAAGGCCGAATAGACTAATTTCTTCGCAGCAGTGGAGGGATTATTTTTCCAGTGACCCCATACCCTAAGTTGGCACTTGACAGGCAGATGTATTTGATGATGACCTATCTATATGTCTTGACTGATTTTCGATAACATACTCATGAAGGAAGACAAGTTATTAATTAGTTGATTTATTTGTTAGGCACCGATTAGTAAGATTGCAATCTGCTAACAAACTCTACAGGATTATTTTATTGGCATTACAGTGAGATTTTGATGGATTACCCACAACTTAAGTGCAGATAATACATATTTTATACCTGCAACTTGCATTAAGGTTGAATTGTATAGATGACTTCACAGGAGGAAGTCAATATAGTACGAAGTAGTCTGGAAATCAATTAGTCTATATTGCTTAGGTTAATGACACAATATAGCACCTATACATTAATAATGGTCAAGTTTGAATTGAAACTACTATGCATGGTCCCACTATCTTCTACACTGTCAGACGGAAGCCATGCGGCAAAACGATAGAGTTTCGTATGGATTTACAAACATCAATTCTTCATATCCCATTGTCAGATGACATGTGTTTTCTTACCTGCCAAATGTGCTGAAATTGAATTGCATAAATTACTTTGCAGGCAATGTGGGAAGGGGTTCAAGCCGGAGAGGTTACACTCACACATGAAGTCCTGTAGAGGCTTGAAAAGCCTGAGCAAGAATCGGAATAGTGCTACAGCTGGGTATGATTTTGAGACTGAGCAGAAGTTCACGACGTTCGGATTTTTTAAAGAAAGAAACCAGCAGGGATGTTTCTAACTATTTCATGGTTTGGTAATGATAGAGAGATACCTGCAATCTGGTTAATTAGGTATTATTACGTGTATATGTTTAATTTTGCTGCTCTTTATCCTTTGAATACAGAACTTTTGAGTAGCTCTTTCTCCCGGTTGTATAAAAGTTAGAAAAGAGGGTGAAAGATGTACTTAAACACCACACGCAGTGTCTCTTCTATATCGAAAATCTTTCGAGAACAGGTTATAGGGCTTCAACTTCCTATTGAAACAGCAAGTGACTTAACTTGTATGGTTGAAACTTTATCAAATTGAAATAGCAAGTAAATACAGCAACATAAACTCATCCAAATCAGCAGAACACAGGATTGTAAAACCTGTTTAGTTAACATGACTAATGAAAGAACAAATGAATCTTATAAATAACTGAACAAATTAAGCTTTACATTTCACAATTGAAGTCTACGGCATTGCTTAATAGCCCAATTGTCAAAAGAAAAGAGTTAGGAAATGATGAAGAATACATGAATCACCCATGGTAACCAAAGTATATGCATTCAGCTATCTTTCCTAGATTGGTGACAGTTAGAACATGGTTGGTGGTGGAGACAGTTAAATACACTTCTCCAGGGAAGATTTCACCATATCAATGAAGTTCCATCCCAGTAATATCACTTTCCATGTTGAAAGATTGAGGATGGCTGTTAACATCCAGTTAACTGCATTAGTTAAAGTAAAACAGAAACACAAAAAATCTGTAAAACAGGAAGTACGGAAAAAATTTTGCACTCGCAGTGCGAGTTCAAAGTTGAATTCGCGGCTCCATAGTCGTAGGATGTCAAATCTACCACATCCAGAGATATTTCAAAATTTCCATAGATATTTCAAAACTTAATCGTTAAGTTTGTTTGATGTCATATCTACCACATCCTACGACTATGGAGCCGCGAATTCAACTTTTGAACTCGCACTGCGGGTGCAAAATTGTTTCCCAGGAAGTACACCACTGTTAGAAACAATGCCAGATTGGAAAAGGGTCATTCATTTCTTATTTACTGCCAATGTGCTCAAGTAAGAACGTGTATAGCTTCTTTCTTAATCTTTCAACTCTCTCATCCATCTCAAAACCATCCCCAGTTACATCCTCTAACCATTGATTCACTCTCTTTAGCTGCCCAAGAAGAGCTGAAACCTCATTAGCCCCTTCAGTTTGTCTCAATCCAAATCCATCGTTAAAGGAATCTTCCAAGTATTTCAAAAACCATCCTTTAGAAACTGAGACCAGCCGCTTAACAAGAGATGAAACCTCCTTCAAACCTTTTCCTTTTGTCCAATCTACCTTTTCATCATTAGATTTCTTTGCTGAGGAACCTCTTTTAGGAACAGGGACTACTTTGGGAGTTGAGTCTATAAACCCATTTGGCTTATTGGGACTTACTCTGTTGTTGGGAGAACTATCCTTGACTTCTATTGCAGTCAATTGTGGGGCAGTTTCTAGGATAACATAGTGAGAAAGATTACCATTTCTATCCCTCTTGTCATGTTTAGTAAACAACGAAAATTTAGAAAGATCTGTTTCTATAGCAGCTTGGACCCATTTTGTAGCATCCGCATTTGTATCAGAATAAATTTTACTAAGTTCTGATGAAGGAAGTTGAGAGCTACCAGAGGTGACCGTTTTTGCCACAGAATATCTTGTTTTGATTAGGGCATCAACCACATTTGCTGCTCGAAGCATACTTTCGTGGAGGTCTAGAAACCGCTCCACTAAGAGCCCTGGAGAATCTTGCTGAGCAGACTCACAAAGTCCAGCAAACAAGCTTTGACAAAAAAAAAAAAAAAACATTCATCATCAGCTTTGGAACAACAGCAAACGCATTCATGAACTTAGTACAAAAGATATGCATAAAAACAAGACCTGAGAAAGGAATCAATGATCTAGAGAGGATGGCATGATAAACAATACAAAAGAATGCACTCCAAAGCAAGAAAGAAAATCCACAAATAGTTTGTTTTGATGAGAACTATTGGTTAAGAAAATACAAGGGATGCAGATTTTCCAGACAATAAATAGTTACTAACACACAGCACTATTCCCTCTTGCATCAGCGATAAAAGAGCTCTAGTTCTGAAGAAGAAATTATTCTGCTCTGGAAAAGAAATTCCAAACAGTCGGCAATGCACCGAGTAATTCATTTTAAGATTGTCACAGTATCATGCCAAGGAGATGACACAAAGAGAATAACAAAAGACGAAAATAAGGATAACAAAATGCTAGAGCAATGTCTGTATAGTTTCATATGCTCCTGTGACATCTTTAGGATGACGACATTTACTGGGGGCAATGAGCTTATAATCCCATCATTACTTATAATTAAACCAACTATATTTATGCCATAACCACAGTAGAACCTAAAAGAGATAATTTTATTCAATCAAATTATTTGTTTAATATTTGCCAAACAAAACAGCCCGGCTGCTATGTATGAATGAGAAAGCAAAAATGTAGGACAATATATACCTCATACATCGAAGAACACTGTCCGAAGCTGATGCTTCATGTAATGAATCCACCGCAGCCGAAAATGCAACATTTCTATGTCGTAATGTGTCCTGTAAGTATCGTAAACAACATCCAAATTAATAAACTTCAAACAGATGATATGAAACTAATGTCCTAAAGAATATCGGCACAAACCTTGCTAACTTCGAGAATAGTAGACGGGAGTGAATCCCATGATTTGGTTTCAGAAGACAAATTGGTCAAACTTAGAGGCACCTTAACAAGGTGGCATGGAATAGTTCCTTCCCTGGGCGACTTGATTATATCTCTTCCTATAGGCTTGGTAATCATTCTTGGCGTCGAACAATTACTTCTGCTCTTCATTGGTGAATTAGACAAGTTAGTCAAATTTAGATCCATCAACAACGAATCCTTCCTTGAGACGCCTTTTTATCAAATTGAACCTGTGAACCAACATACAAATTGCCGAAAAAATTAAGAGCCAAAATCAACTTAGATAAAATCAAGAAGTAAATTTTAGGATATCAGAATTTCCTAAATGGCTTTTGTGCATCAAAGTACGAGTTTAACATTTCTCCCAAGTCCTAACAAAAGGAGTGGTACAAATTTCTCGAAACGTAGAGCAAATAGAAGTTTCCTCCACGGATCTAAAAGGGTGTCTTATCATTAGTGGAAAGAATTATTTATTTTAAACTGTCATCTTTGATTTCCTGACAAGTTGGCAGACTACGAATTCAGTTAGTAAAGACAGGATATGTAAGTGCTCCGGTGTACTGCAGTGAAAATGCAAATGTACAACCCGATTTTGTTTGTGTCTTAATGTAGAAACAACATTAAAATGGAGAAGAAAATAGTCCCCGATGACACCGAGAGTGTTCACTGTTAAATTAAACTATGCAAGGGTATGCTTCAACTCAATTATTCCAGTATACACCAGTAAAAAGGATGAACAGTTGAATAATAGTCCGCAACAACACCCGGAGATTATTCGCAATCACAATACAGTTGAATTGGAACTAATGGTTTTTCAGTAAGCCTACTTAAAAAGAACTATTGACGCCACAAATGTTATCCCATTTGATCCTTCTTAAAGAAAGGAACTATGGAAAGCTAAAAAGGAAGAAAAACAAAAAGCAAACAAGGAATTTCAAAATTCTCAACTCAATTCTCAAGCAAAATATTGGGGGGGAAGATAAAACAAAGGAGGGAAAAAGATTCTTCAAAAATGTGTAGATAATGATATTTAAGGCCCACAACAACCATCACGTGACGCACCGATTCCGTTTTATTTTTTCTTCTGAATTTTGTTTTATTCTACCCATTTATCTGAATTTATTTATTTATTACTCCCTCCGTTACTTTTTAATAGGCTGGTTTTGTTTTTAGAGAAAATTAAGAAAATTAAGAGAACTAATCATTGAAAGTGGTCCTCATGACACTTGTCAATAAAAGAAGTGAAGTGAAATGGTCCCCACGACACTTTGTGAAAGAAAAGAAATAAAATGAAATGGTCCCATACGACACTGGTTTCAAAGTTAAGTTAGAAAAGTGAATCCTTAAAATTAAAATGACATTTGACTTTCCCAATTAGGAAACCAGTCTATATTTTTGAAACATTTATTTATAGAAACCAGCCTATTAAAAAGTAACGGAGGGAATACTATTATTTCAATTTTCTGATTCACAATCCAGATTTTCAAAATTCCCTACATTTTCCTTTAAAATCAACTCATAAAACCCAAATTCCAGTCCTAATAGACCAGTTTATAATTTTTGGAGCCAAAATAACATAAAGGGGCAAGAAGTAAAAAAGACTCGATTAAACAAGCAAAAGATTTTAGAATCAGAATGGAGTCTAGTATTAGAGAAAGAAAAAGAGGGGCTTACAGAGGGTAAATCAGAAGAAACACAAGAAGCAGCATCTTTTAATCTCAAACCAGCTGATGAAGGAGATTTAACATGATGATGATTCTGATGTTGATGATCAATATTACTAGTACTATTCCGCTGCTTTGAACCAGGACTTCTATCCCAGCAGCTTCTCCTCAGTGTATCAATACTCATTCTCTTGGCAGTTGCTGGTCTTGCCTCTGCTGAAGAACCTTTCTTAGAAGAAGATTTGACATCTTCAAACTCTAAACTCTTGACTTTCACAGACTTGGTATTCCCATCATTTTTCAGACTTTTCACGGTATTAGATTTCTTGCTAAAGAAATCAAGATTATTAGAACGAAACGGTAATGAGAAATCATTAGAAACAACCAAATCTTTAGGATTACCAATACAAGGTCTGCGTTTAGGAACAGGTTTAACATTTCTAAGAATAGGAACAGGTTGTGCTGAATCAAGTCTTGATACATGAATAAACTGACCTAACTGTATTTTATCACTAAATATCAAATCAGTATCTTCATCTGATATTGATACATATGTTGAATGTAATGAATCTGATACTTTTAAGAAAAAACCTCTACTCTCCCACGGATCACCATCATCATCTCCGCCTGTTAGTGATGGTACTATTCCTATTACTTGAAGTAATGCTGATCTATGTTCTCCTGTTACTTTTACATCCTTATTACTTGCGTTCTCTAATAGCTTCGATAACACTCCTGGTGTTAACGACGCCATTATTCTTAAACCCCCTTTCTCCTGAAGCTTTTTTTGTTTTTCCTTTTCTCAGAATGAATAGAGGGGAAGCAAAATGGAGAGGGAAAGAGAGGGTATGATCCTATGTGGTGTGGATCTCCATATAACCATGGTAACTGAGTCCACGTGACATCGATGACACGTGGCAGGAAAGGCAAGTCACAATCTGGGAAGATGTTGAGTTTTGTGCAGAGTGTGTTTCAGAGGGAGGGAAGAGGGGCGCGACTATCAAGGAATATCCTTATAAGGGAAGTACTGTAGATAAGAAAAGACAAAACATTTTCTATAGGCTTAGCAAGTCATTATCAAAAGAAAGAGATATGACCTATAGAAACTGAGATAAAGCTGGGTGAGGTAAGAAAATGAGGTCTTATACCGAAAGTGATACGCTTCCCCACTACTTTCCCCCATTACGTGTCATTGTTCTTAAACATTGATCCCTAAATTGAGATTATATATAGGCGTCCCATTATTATCAGAAGAGTTTAACGGGGAAAATAGAGGAAGGGATTGACGTTTAGCATTTTCGGTCTTAGACGGCCCCCACATAAGATGTTTAGGCAACGGACTCTGATGCTAATTTGAAGTCCCCTTTGAACTTTTAAACAAACTTGGGGTCCACAGAAGGGTCCCGGGCCTATTTATTCCGATAGACTTGTGCCATGACAATTTAGTGGTCCGGCAAATTTGTGCTCTGCACGTCCCAGAATTCGACTCGGCAAGTCTCTCAGAGTCTTTGGAACGTTGTAATAAGAATAAATTAAGATTATGTGGGTTCCAAAACTTAGGTAACAGGTGGAGAGAGAGGGGGAGGGTGTTGTTAGCTTAGGCCTTAGAGGGAGGGAGGTCAGATCACGCGGCCGTCGCAATCAGAAAATCAAAGAGACTCTGAAACACTCAAGACATAAAGTAATGAGGGAGATTCCGGTCAGACTTTTCCAACCTTATAAAAAAAATAGGTTTGTTCTCTGGCGTGGTGAAAGCAGTGGAGAGTCTAAATACTATTGGGCATGCATCATAATCAATGACCCAATCAATTAAGCTCTATATTTTTATTGTTATTTTCTTTCTTTGTTAAGTCTTTTCTTCCCTATAAGTGTACCTCCTGACATCGTGCAGAGCTTAATTGTTTTTCTTGGCGTTATTAAACACTTTAATTTAAAGTTTCGGGGAACGGAGGAAGAAAAATGTAAGAAAAAAATTAACGCGCCAGGTAGGGGTCGAACCTACGACTTTCTGCTTAGGAAACAGACGCTCTATCCACTGAGCTACAGGCGCTTTGTTTTCTATCTGTAAAACCAAGTATTCTGTTGGAACCCATCGAAATTTCCGAACACACAACGAAACTGTAGAATATCTCTAGTGGCAGATTGGCATGTTAAAAAAAAATCAGCCATGGATGCAATTGGTAGACCTCCATTTTTTTTTTTTTTTTTTTTTTTTGCTAAGAAAACACCCTAACTATATTAACATAGAAGAGAAATATAAGCATTCAACAAAGGTTTCCTCCTCACCAAATTGTCCAAAAAAGAAGGATAAGAGACCCATACATCCTTAATACAATACGAGTAATTCTAAATGCATCGAGAAAAAAACTACGAGAAAACCGCCTCTCACAGTTTTCAAATTTTTGTGGGTCCCATTGGGCCCCACCCCACTGGAGGTTAGCAGCGGCCCACGTATTTTGTGTTTGTCGGTTTGTTTTTCTTGTTTTTCACCTCGGTTCATTTAGACTTTTTGATACAATACTTCCTAGCTCGACGTCCAAGTCGATCTGTTAGTTTTTTTTAAAGCGATTAATATATACAACCTTATAATTATTACTATCAAGAGAAGAGAATTGCACCACCAAAATATCCTTGCATCACCACTCTACACTGCCGCTGTCTCCATTGACAAAATCCACTACTTGAAGGCAGTCACTGATGAACACAACTTTGGAAAGATTTATCTCCAATGCCCAGGAAATAGCCAAAAAAAGGAAACCAGTCCAAAGTCCGATCAAGATTGAATTACTGGTCCTGCATTGTTACACAAAATCATGCCAACACCCATGTTATAATTCTTGAAAGAGCCATCAACAAAAAGATAGTGATCCACCATATCAATAGGAATTTTAACTTGCATAATTTCCTTCTGTAACTTCAAAGGAGGAGCCATATATGTGTTTATCATTCTTTTCAAATCAAGAATAATTTTATCTAGATTAATAGAGACTCTACGAAAACCACATCACATCTGCATTTCCAAATACATCACATAACAATTGCACCTATACAAGTGATTACGAAGGCTCTTCAAGAAATTTACCATTTGTCGGGGATTATAAATTGACTAAAAAAATTGTCGTAAAAGTTGTTTCCCGTAGTCAAGGTTGTACCCTATATTTTACATTTAGATAATAAATTCATTTCTTTCTTTGTCTATTTTTGTTTATGAAGAAACTATATTTTTGGGTTTTACATTACAAAGATGGTCTAACAAAAACCGGATGGGATCCTAACAACAAGTGGGCTCCTACTCCTTTTTGTATGACTATCCCTAATCACAAAAAGAAATTATATTTTTTTAGCACTAACATTTAACCTAAACAAGTGATTACGAAGTCTCTTCAAGAAATTTACCATGTCATCCCCAAGATCACCAAACGTCGTGAAAAAAGCCAAAGCAACAAAGACATATACTTGAGCCAAACATAAATCGAGGTATTTTGTGTTTTAGAGTAATGGCATTGCCCAAAGCTATCCTCGGCCGGAAAGTGCGAAAACCACCCCTTGTGAATGGTGAGACCCCAATTATGTCCATACACACATCACGACCAATTGTCCGCTTGTAGACTAGGATGTCACAGGGCGTAACCCACCACTGGTGGTTATTTTCAATGGTGTTGTAGTAAGAAAGGTTGTCGTTCACTCAGACTTGTTGAGAATTTGTTTTAAAACTAAAAAACGAAAATAAAGAGGATATGTACACAAAATATTGTCATAGGATGAAGAGTCACTAGGACGCAGGATTTCACTACTTTTCATATTCTTGTGGTTCAGTCATTAACTCTAGACAATATAGCTCAAACAAAGAGAAGTTGTGACTCTAATTCCTTGCCAAAAATAGATTTCATAAAACATTATCTGTAAGTCGTAAGCATGACGCATCAAAAGTAATTTTAACTAAGCATGCGACATCAGACAAAATAACAAATAATTAATAGAAATCATAAAATAATTAAATCTATGCAAAAAGTCATATAAAGAATTAATTCATTTACCACAATCATGAAAAGTTGCTTCCTCCATCGTCCCAGTGATGGGTTCTAGCTCCGCATGGTGAAAACACACTCAAAGGAATTTTTCATTGCTCAAAAAGGTGTTCACAAAAATGAATTGGGAGAAAAATTATAAAACTGGAATTTGTAACACTTATATTTGTTACAAAACTAAATGTTACGTAGAGAACGATAAATAAGAAGCGTCGTTTGCCTTTGTAGCAATACGATCGTCCCCTGAGCCTAATGTTCTTCGTGTTCTTCACGGGAGCTTGCAATGGCAAAGTTCCTCGTAACTCCAATTTCTCTGGCTCAGAGTGTCTAAACGTATCCCCAATCTCTCCATCCCCCATCTATGAACCCCGAAATGCCTTTTTATACCCATCAAGCAACACAAAATCTCGGTAATAACTCTCCATTATCTTCTTTCCAAATTTAAAGAAGACGAGAATAATCTCGTGTTTATCCTCTTTCCCTGCGCCTACAACAGACTAACACACTCTAGCACGATGATACGTGAATCAAAAGACAATAAACACTTCGCCACATGATGTCTTCCCAAAATAACAACCAAACTCCCGTAATATCCTCGAGTAGACATTCTTTCCTCTTTTTTGTTCCAACCGAAAATGCATCCCTTCATTATCGAATCTAAAGCAATTACCACCTTCTGTTGACCGTGACAGCTCGTTCTAAAACAAATACGACAAGAAAATCTCACCAAACGCTCGAGTTTACTACGAGAAAGTCCTCATTTTCACGTACTCCCTGTTTCCTATTCTCCGTCGATGTAGCCCAAGTTTACCGGTTTTAATGGACTTACCGGCCATGTTTAAGTGTAACAAGCTCATTCCAATTGACTGCAACGATTTAATCTCTCTAGAAATCCTCCGAATTCAAAACAGCAAACCTTGAGTTTTCAAAAACTGTTTTCCCGCCAAAAATGTTCTTCACGGGTAAGAAGAAGGTTAGCCCTTAACCACTTTCTTTGGGTATAAATAAGATGTGTCCAATTGAGGTGCCCTTATAAATTGAGGTGCCCCTTATCCAAAGCGTGGGTCCGTTTAGCAAATGTCCTCTCGGGATGCCTTTAACAACTTTTCGAGCCGATTCTTCCAAAAATGTTTATTGGCCAAAAATACCTACAAACACACACAAAACCAAAATTAGTACAAAATCGAGTGCCAACAATATATAGTATTGAGATCAAATTAGACACAAAAATGTGCCTATCAAATACCCCCAAACTTATTATTTGCTAGTCCCGAGCAAACCTAATCTAGAAAATAAAATGACTACACTTAGCACGTGCAAGAAGCCGTTAAACCGTTAGGTGGCCCTAGCGGCGAGTGTTGTCTCCGTGAGGGTTTACCGTGAGGTGTACCCATAAAACCTTTACTCTGCACCCTAGATATCTACGGAACCTTAGAAGGCACTAAAGAATCTCCTTGGTTGGCATACAATCATTGATTACAAGAGGAAGTACCACGATGCGAAATTCCAATTGTTGTACACGAGTTTGCATTCAAGCATACTAAAATTCATATAAAGTGACGTGAGCTCTACTCATAAACCTGAGTCAACCAATCACATGGAAAGATTAAGAAGATGGATGTAGAGAAGATGATTTTGATATTGACTAAGGCGAACCTATCATAATGGCCCGAGATACCTGGTCGACTAATATCAACCCAATCGGCATATACAAGGGGACCAGGTGGTCGATAATCCTAACTCTAGGTCAACTCACTGGCATATGCAAGGGTACCGGTGGTCGACTTTATTGTATTTATTAGGTTGGTCTAGTGGTCCGATTTTTTTTTTTTTTTTTTTTTTTTTTGGGTATCTCAGTCACTCTATTTCACCCTAGCAATGGTAAAAAGAAAAGAAAAAGAAGTGATCAGGATTCTTTCGATGTTTCCATCACGAGGATATGGCGAAACTACCATGTTTTCTTTTCTAACACATGAGCTATGTGCTTTTATGAATAGACTCTTCTAGATGTTTCCATCTAATCGGATTGGTTCCTCAACTCCTACAACCAAGATGTTCCCATCCACTTAGATTAGTTAGTGCCAACCTTAATAGGCATAAATTTCTAGTCTCTGGAGTTTATTTATTGCAACTAAAAAGTTTCTCCCATACCCCAAACTTAAATCTAACATTGTCCTCAATGTTCTAAATATAAAATTAAAAGTATGAACAAGGAGAAATTACCACTTGAAGAAAATAGTTAAGGAAAAATATTACCGTGTTGCAAGAGCATGGGTTACCTCCCAAGAAGTGCTAAGTTTGCTAGTCTTTCAAGAGACATTGCAAAGGATTAGTCACCTCGAAGAATCATATAGCAAGAATAGGAATAATCATGGGTCATCTGGATCAAAAAGTGTTAACCACAAGAAGAGGAGACCGCAATGACTGGGAAGATATCCAACACACCCTTATCTATTTTTTTGTTTAAGACAACTACATCTAGTTGTGGTTCGGGTTCGAGCTCTATAAAAGGGTCTAGATAAAAAGTTTTTATCACTGGATTTCCTCAAAGGAAGGATCTCAAGATCGAGGTTCTAGAGTCCGGAAATACTCAACTAAGAACTTAGAAGCACATAAAAATAACCCGAATAACTCGGGGATCCTCTAAGTCAATCGGATTTGACTCACACGGTTGACCACGGTGGTGGTCATTCTTAAGCAAATGTGTCGACCCTAATATCCTAAAGTAATTAGGTTTAGTCTCAAAACTTAATAATTGACACATCTGAAACTTGTACGTTCCCACAATTGGAAGGAAGGTTTTTGGTGGGAAAACAAAGTCACTCGTGGTATCATAGCCTGGGTTAACCACATCAACCAGAGGATGGGTTTCTAACAACTGAACTTCTTTATGGACACAACTAGGTTCAGGAAAAAGTGTATGAAATAATCTTGTAAAATGGTTGAGGCACGGATGTCCAGTCCTAAGTGAGGGGACTTTCTGAGAGTTAAAGGTGAGGCACTAGGAGAGTGATAATCACCCCCAAACTTAGAGTTTTCAGTGTCTCTAGATAGACTAGTCACAATTTCCCTAATTTCTAGAACATCGGAATCCTGAAAATGGTCAATTGATTCTTCTAAGTTATTATCAGGTAATGCATCCTTACTCATCTCTACGAGTTTATCGTCTTCTAAGACTAGTGTTTCTAAATCACTAGACTCTAAAACAAGTATTCTCGTGGTAAACTCTTTCCTCTAAACCATCATCACAATCATATAAAGGATTATCAGCGAAAGTTTCTAGTAAAGGCTCGTTAACTAAGGTGTTAATCATAGTTACTTCCTATGATTCACTTATAGGCACATCAAATAATGGATTATCCAACATATTGCATGCTAAAGGATCATGAACTACATCGTCTAAAACGGTGGCATCTCTAGTCAAATCCTCGTCCTTTCGAATAGGTGAATAATCATTAAAATTATTGGGATTTGAACCAGAAATAGTACTATCATTATAAAGTTCAATCGGAGTAACAAATTCCTGATCACTATGCCTACATATTTTAAATTCTTCATCAACACTATCCTCATCATAATCATAACATGAAAATGGTTGAACCTCATCTAAACAAGTAGTGTTACCATTTCTAACCTCGTCATCTTGATTATGCAAATAAATATCCTCATTTTCATGGGTATTATTGGAAACACTGTATTGGAAATTAAGATTATCTCGAGCAATTCTTTCGTTTGTCTCAGCTATCATCTTGAGGGATTCCTCTATAGAAAGTTTTCTTTCGTCATAAACTAAGTTATTCATCTTAGCTAACTTACGTGTCGTCTCCTCTAATTTCCTGAGAGACTCTTCTAAAGGAGAAACATAAGAATTTTGCTCGTATGACCTGTGCGTGTGTGGATAGTAATTGGGCACATCATGGTATGAGCCATAACCTTGAAAAGGTTGATGTTCCCAACCACTATTCACACTATGGTCAAAGTAGTAACGTCCATTTTGAAACTCAGTCGGATAATCATTGTATTGGCTGTCATAATACCAGTTTGACATCCTAACTGCAAGGGAATTCTACACAAACACAAACAAGGCTGACTTGACCACAACAAACCTACTGATTTCTAGCAAACAAAAAGCATGATGGCTCCACTTAGATTGTTTCTAGACTGCCTTCTAATCCTTCGAAAGGGAATTCGTTACAATTTAAGCAGACCCCTCTGGAATCAATCCGAGTCAAAGTAAGTTGAATAGAGGCGAGGGAATCTACGTGGAGCTTTGATACCCAAGGCCTCACCGCATTCCTAGGCGGCGCAGTCACGCATTCAACTCACAGAAACCATCATGAACTTCGAAGTATGCTTAAAAGAGTAACCAAAATTTTTTCGAATGACTTTCCTATTAAGCTCGTTACCCTATCGGTCTCGTTCTAGTCCAAATTTTAAGGCTTAGGTTACGTGTTCCTAAGGCGAGCAAGAAGGAAACGGTGATGAAATCCGAGTCCTTATCTTGATATGGCCGTGCCTTGCCCTTTACTAGAAAATTAAATCCGATTTCAGTCCTCAACATATATGCATACAAAATCATCCAAGAAACCCGCCGATTGTGGGATTCGCGGGTGTTTAGAATTCTTACCTCCCGTTCCAGCACGGGGATGAACCGTTGAGGTCGACTCGGGCCACAACTCCTATGTCATGTACGAACCTCGAGGCCGAGACAAGATCGTAATTGTCGTCCTTCCCCGTGCGCTTTATATTTAAACCAACCCTTCTTTAGGGTTTTAAAATAAAGTCCAATGTTCAATGTCCCAAAGAAAAAAAAATGTCCAAAATAAAATATTACAAAAATAAAAACCTTAATTACGCTTTCTAAAAAAATAAAATAATATACAAAATCTTCTTCTTCACTCCTTTTGGATTCCTTTTCTTTCCTTCTTTGGCTTCGCTTTTGTTTTCAGCGCTTTCTCCCTTTTTCTTTAGCTCAATTCCAAATCTGAAAACAAACAAGAAATACCAAAAGGCGTTACAAAGAACAAAAATAATAAAAATAAAAATAAAACCTAAAAACAAATCTATACACAAGTCCGCGTCGGCGGCGCCAAAAATTGGTGGTTATTTTCAATGATGTTGTAGTAAGAATTTGTTGAGAATTTGTTTTAAAACTAAATAACGAAAATAAAGAGGATATGTACACAAAATATTGTCACAGGATGAAGAGTCACTAGGACGCAGGATTTCACTACTTTTCAAATTCTTGTGGTTCAGTCATTAACTCTAGACAATATAGCTCAAACAAAAAGAAGTTGTGACTCTAATTCCTTGCCAAAAATAGATTTCATAAAACATTATCTGTAAGTCGTAAGCATGACGCATCAAAAGTAATTTTAACTAAGCATGCGACATCAGACAAAATAACAAATAATTAATAGAAATCATAAAACAATTAAATCTATGCAAAAAGTCATATAAAGAATTAATTCATTTACCACAATCATGAAAAGTTGCTTCCTCCGTCGTCCCATGTGATGGGTTCTAGCTCCGCATGGTGAAAACACACTCATAGGAATTTTTCATTGCTCAAAAAGGTGTTCACAAAAATGAATTGGGAGAAAAATTATAAAATCGATTTTGTAACACTTATATTTGTTACAAAACTAAATGTTACGAGAACGATAAATAAGAAGCGTCGCTTGCATCAGAAGAATACGATCGTCCCCTACAAGCCTAATGTTCTTCGTGTTCTTCACAGGGAGCAGCAATGGCGCTTCCTATAACTCCAATTTCTCCGCTACTATAGTGTCTAAACGTATCCCCAATCTCTCCATCCCCCATCTATGAACCCCGAAATGCCTTTTTATACCCATCGAAACACAAAATCTCGGTAATAACTCTCCATTATCTTCTTTTCCAAATTTGCAAAGAAGACGAGAATAATCTCGTGTTTATCCTCCTTCCCCGCATCGCAATCGCACTAACACACTCAAAGCACGATGATACGTGAATCAAAAGACAATAAACACGCCGTCTCCACATGATGTCTTCCCAAAATAACAACCAAACTCCCGTAATATCCTCGAGTAGACATTCTTTTCCCTGTTTTGTTCCAACCGAAAATGCATCCCTTCATTATCGAATCTAAAGCAATTACCACCTTCTCGTTGACCGTGATGTACTCGTTCTCAAACAAATACGACAAGAAAGTCTCACCAAATCTGCTCGAGTTTAATACATAAAGTCCTCATTTTCACGTACTCCCCTGTTTCCTATTCTCCGTCGATGTAGCCCTAGTTTACCGGTTTTAATGGACTTACCGGCCCTGTTTAAGTGTAACAGGCTCATTCCAATTGACTGCAACGATTTAATCTCTCTAGAAATCCTCCGAATTCAAAACAGCAAACCTTGAGTTTTCAAAAACTGTTTTCCCGCCAAAAATGTTCTTCACGGGTAAGAAGAAGGTTAGCCCTTAACCACTGGGTGTAAAATAGCAGGTGTCCAATTGAGGTGCCCCTTATCCAAAGCAGGGGTCCGATTAGCAAATGTCCTCCGGGATGCCTTTAATAACTTTCGAGTCGATTCTTCCAAAAATATTTATTGGCCAAAAATACCAACAAACACACACAAAACCAAAATTAGTACAAAATCGAGTGCCAACAATATATAGTATTGAGATCAAATTAGACACAAAAATGTGCCTATCAACCCTCATTAATCATGAATCCCAGGTCGACTTCTTACCAGCTGGAATGCCTGCCC
Source organism: Papaver armeniacum (assembly GCA_023531295.1). Lineage (NCBI taxonomy): Eukaryota > Viridiplantae > Streptophyta > Magnoliopsida > Ranunculales > Papaveraceae > Papaver > Papaver armeniacum. The sequence continues at coordinate 649,365 of JAJJWW010012530.1, forward strand.
GAAAACACATATCAATAATAGTATCACAGATGATATCATATCTGAATTTGAGGCCTACCTCATGTGAACAGTACAAAGCATGATCCCCGTAGTAGTCCATGTCCCTTTTGCAGAAAGCATGAAGGTTATTGTCGGTGAATAAAGTGATATACAACCTGTAACTCAAAACAACACTAAATTGTCGTGTGCCTACCCTATGCTTGAGCCCTTCAATAGGTAATGCCTCGAGAAAATCCTGAGCATGAGTGGTCTTTTTACATTGCCAGAGAGCACTATTTCGTGCGGATATAGAGAAATTAATAGGCACATCCCTCATAACAAAGTCAAAATATTTTACCGCGAAGGTCTTCATGAGATGGGGGGGCAGTAAGGTCAACGTCGACATCAGGACCACAAACACTAGAGAACAACTCTATGACACGCCGCATAACAAGTCTTGCAAAGTAGTGTTGCAAGAATGGTCGATCGAACAGCCGAGACCGAATACAGGAGGCCACATAATAATAATGAACTGCCAGAACCAGAATCAGAGCTCGTTTTCCAGTAACAAGTACCAGGTCGAGCAAGATAAACCGCGTAACGATCTTATCTCCAGATATGCGGCTAAAATTTTTACACCGTACGCCCGCAGCTTAGACGCAACTTACCCGAAGGCAAGAGTAATCCCTTAACACATCCCGTGTCTTTTCGCTTTAAGTGACAGAGGGTGTAGTGGGCATCACTTCGGTGGGATTACGCGTTCGTGACCATTGGGTGATGTATCCACATATTTCGTGTCCCGGTGCAGGGACTCGGGGGTCTCACCCATTCACAATCTCGCGACCGCGAGCTATCGGGGGGGGGGGTCTCCCCATTCACAATTCTATTATTGTTGTTTACATGTTCGCGGTTTAGACAATCCTACTAATAAAAGTGACAAAATTCAAAGGTAATAGGGTCAACTCACGTACCTCGTGTACATACCTCCTTGACGTGGATCGCCGTTTCCACGCATTTTTGTCGAGCGCCAACTCTCTTTCCAAGCCTCGGTCTGACAACAGTCCCGATTAATCGGTTCATCCCATGTGAGTTTCGGTCATCCCGAACGCTTCATTCTACCTTCCGTAAAATATAAACCATCGCCATAAAATATAAACCAAGCCCATCGTATCTAAGAGGCAGAGAAGCTATACGTTGTTGTAACAAACCAAAAACAATCCTGTCATTAGTGACAATATGACGCAAATGTTGTGATAAATGAAAATCAAAACAACTTACGACTCGGATAAAAATTCAGGCATGGTAGTCCTCATGGAGAAATAAATCTTAGACACCCCCACACGCCTTCTTAGCGAGATATAACTCACATTTTGGATCATCCAACTTCTTCACAACGTCCATCAAATCAATAGTCTTAAGAACTTTGGACTTAACCAAGCTAGTGAAGAAGTCATGATCAAGAATCACCTGGCCACCGAGCGGTTTAACGTCTTTTACAGGTTTACTAACTTGTGAAGGAAATGCACAACTGCTAAGAGCATCTACTGTATGCCAGAATATCTCAATTTTTGAAATGTTAAGATGAAGGCCAAGCTCACCACCCCGGATCGAATAATATCAAAAGCCTTTGAGATCATCAAGGAGTCCCTAATGATAGTGTCGTCGTCAAGGTACCAAGCCCTGGAGATATAATTGGAAATATTCCGCAATCTTCTTGACCAAGGGACGCAAAGCCAGAGCAAAGAGGAGGGCCTCCAAAGGATCTCCTTGTTGAACCCCCTAGGAAGATAACAAGTAAGATTCGTTGTAATACAAACCTAGGGGGATTTGAGTACCGTAACTCCACCCATTTTGAAATAGATGGGCAATGAGACCTTACTTCTTGCAACATATTGTTAGAGCATAGTTCGGTTGAACCCACCAAGCGTTGGTATGTCAAGATTGGTTGTCATATTTTAGTGAACCAAAACTCATTTAAAGAGTCGCTGATTATTTACTAAAGTCAACTTCGATAAGGTTAGCTAAAAAGTTATTAGGATATGAGACATACAAGTATTACTCAAGACTTGAAGAATGTGAAGAAGTAAAGAGCTACAACGATTTACATCATCCTTCCTCTTAAGGTTAGTAATATTTTGACTTGAACTGTTTCATTCCTAACGTATCTTTCAAGTCGTGCTATATTGAAAACATAATCAAGGGTTATGAATGATTATACTCTAGTTAGACGTATTATTAAGGAATTATAATACTAAGTATGACACCTATCTTTGAACTTCAGATATAAGACATCGACATAATCGTATGAATGTTATTGTGATTATGTGTATGGGTATGGGTGAAGATTTTGTCCTAGGAAATAGTGTTTTACATTCGTTTAAAGGAAGTACATTCATAAACTTGTTTTGTGAATCGAAAGGGAAATCGCTAGGCTTATTGGTATTGTTATTCATTGCAAATCTTTGGATTACCAATATGTGTGTTTAGTATAATTAGCTCATAACTTGTTTATGTATCTTGGTAAAACTATTCACAATGCGACTTATGTATCGGTATGACTTTTATTAGTGAAACCAATCTTAAGTAATCACCCGAGATGGTATGATCGATATTTGTAATTGGTGTGACCATTCCTAGTCATTGGGTAACCGATCCTAGAACTTGGTGGGACTAATCACAAGATGTGTAATCGATCCTTGTAGAGGTTAACAAGTTTTAGTAATTGGTGTAATCGATCCTATAACTTGTGCAACTGATCACAAGTAAGTACCATAAATAAGTTGTAACCGATCCCGGTACTTAGGTAGCCATTTTATGGAAACTAGTGTGACCGATCCTAGTAACCTCTTGAGGTAGAACCGGAACTTGTGTTTGGTAGAACCGTAAAACCCATGATTGGTGATTGAATGTTTTTGATCAATCACATAGTTCTTGTAAATCGGATGAACCAATTCTAAACTCGTTTGGAAGTGTGGCAAATCGATTCCAAGATTGTAAATATGAAAAAAGATTTACAAAGTAAAGATATCGACATACTTTGAACATGTCCGATTAATTCTTATCAATTATTGTTCAAAGATATTACTTAATAATTAAAGGAGAATGGGATCGAAATAAATTGAGAATCTTTTAATTAAGGTTTTTAGTTTTTTCAAAGCAATTAAATGCATATCTTTAGAAAATAAAAATTGGTAATGTGCATTTACTAATTGAAGATTTTCTACTGAGATTTCGGTCAATATTTGGACAGAGCATTTCCAGGAATTATGAAAACCAATTTTGGCTTTATTGTATATCTTTGAGAATATTCGGTTTTGGAAATTCCTTGGTGTCCAAACTTCCTTCGTCTATAAATATTGAAGTTTGCATTTCGAGCAAACTAATCCTCGTGAGCCAAACAAAACTACCTAGTTGTGTTGTTCTTGGTGGAGCCGTCTATTCGGAGAGGAAATCTCTTACGACCACTCTTTTTAAAGACTTCTTTGGGATTGGGAAGCTCTACAGTACCGTTAGTGGGAAACTAGATAGATAATTGCAGTTTATTATTATTTTTTGATTAATTTGATTGACTAACGGTTGTTGAGCTTTGATTGCACCTATTTTGTTTATTCTTGAGAATCTTCTCTTCGATATAAGATTCACTCGAACTAGATCGAAGTATCGACGGAGATCTTTAGACTGTTTGTAGATCTAAAGACGTCTTATGATAATCCTCGTTAACAGACTCCTTTCTGTGTGTGAATGATCACAATAGATTCAAGTTATTTGTGTGCAGGTGTTTATTGAAGATCTAAGAAGATTTGATGACAAAGAAGATTTCTTATTTGAGTTCATAATCTTTGGTGTGCACAAAACTTGATGGTACTGGTATCCAACTATAATCGATTTATCTTTTGATAGATTGGATTGATTAGTTGAGTAGATCGACATCAAAACACTTCTTTGTGATTCATTATATTGATTGCATAGTCTAAACAATTACTTTAGTAGTTGTTAATTAAATTGATTTAAGAACCCGACAAAGGAGTTTATTGGGATAAACGGAAGAGCCTCTTGTCAAACTCATATCACTTGTTTGAAAAGAGTTGGTACCAGAACAGATTTGTTGTTCCTTCTTGTTTGGAATACGAACCAAAGGAATTGTTCCAAGTGCGTGACTTATTGCAAGTTGGATGCGCAGGATACGGGTATCGAAACTAGGTGAACTATAGGTTTAGTTGCTTGGTCTCAACTATACGAAGTTGGTTTAGATTTTGTATAGAGGCTTAATCCCGAGAGTATTCAATTCCGACAAGGTCCAGGGGTTTTCTCGCATTTGTGGTTTCCTCATTAACAAAATCTTGCTTTGTGTCTTTTGCTTTTCTATTTCCGTTAATTATAATTGTTTTTATTATAATTAGAAGTAAAATACACAAACGTTAATTCCTAATTACCTGATAGCAATCCTATAGTGTTTGGTTAAGTCCGAACCTATTATCAAGTAATCATACTTCGTTGTTGTATTGTCTCGATCTTGTATCCATAGTCAAATCACGCAAGTTATCTTGTTGTCGTATTGTCTCGATCTCGTATCCATAGACAATCACACGAAGTGTGAACCGATTCGTTGTGTTGTCTCGACTCAGTCCATAGATAATCACTTTCGGAGAAAGGACTAATAGGTGGAAATTTTTTAGATTGAGGTATATTTGGGTACCCTCGTCTTTTCACATATCAATCCTACTAACCATGTTAAAGGCATTACGAAAATCAACAAGTAACATAGTCATAGAGGAAGAATTACCCTTATCCTGAATGAATTTATTGACTGAATGTAAGATAGCTTCTCCTCCGCAAGGTACCGCTACATCGAATTGAAAATCTTCAAGGTAAGTGCACATCTCTTTACCCACAGAGTGAGCAACAACTTTCGACACAAGGCGTCTCCACATCGCACCCACAATATCTATAGGCGAATGCCACCATCCAGATTAAGAAGAGGTGTAAGGGGTACACTAGCCACGTACTCCACTAACTGCGGAGGGCATGAACCATCAAGCCAGAGGTTAACAACTCCATTTATAGAAGAGAGTAAATCCTTGGAAACAGCAGCAACCCCATTGAGCGCATCAAGGAGGTTTAGAACCTTTAAACCGTCTTTCCCGCAGGACGTACCTTTTGGAAAGCTCTTAATTCTGTCTAAGATGACCTCATTGATAGAGATAGCACTGCCTCTACCATCTGGGCTGGTGGGAATAATTGGAGGAGGAGCGTAAGGATATTTTTCAATTAAACTGTTCAAAGTATCCTCCCCCTAGGTGCAATGCCACTCGAAGTAAGGACCTTAATGGCTGCAGAATCGATCATTGTGAATCTTTTTCTACAAAACCTCAAGTTGAGTGCTTCTTGATTATTACTTTTTTTTTAGTATCTTCGGAAGCGTGTTGATGATCATGTAATAAATCATGAGCCAATCCGAGAGATCCATCCAATTCAAACCATTGCGTTATGGAATGATTGATAGAGACAATTTGAAGTTTCTTGCGATTCAGTTTTTTTCTTCTTTACCTGTTCTTGGGGGAGTATAGTTGGAAAACATAAGAAGGTAACAAAAGTAATTGAACTCAACTTGACCATATCCTTAGGTTTAGCCAATATCCCGTCTAGTGAAATTTTTTAGCACCCTAGAGAATTGCATCTTACACTTTAGTGGTATATTCTTAATAGCTTGTACATTTTTCTGTAAAACCTTGTTTGAGAAGTTCAAGATTAATCTTTTAAAAAAAAAAAAGATATTTTGTAAAAGGATCGCATGTTTTTGGCCATATTAGGGTCAGGAATTCGCAAAACATGCCGATTGATGTGTTTGGGTCGGAGACTAACTTAGGACCGTTAAAAAAAACTGTTAGATGACTTCTTTATTTTGCCACACACCTTGATCATTAGCAGACTAGCGTTAACTGTTGAAATCTTATCAACAATATAATTCTTTGGTCCTTTTCCATTTTCTTCCATTACTGGAACTATATACTGAATTCTCGTCTTCACCAATTTAAGGAAATATCTCACTTACTAAATAAATTAATCAAACCCGTCAAAGCAAATACGAAATGGGATTGTCTAAGATATTCATTTCAAAGTTCGAAGGAATACCAAACCCAATTTAATGAAACTGAAGTGAAGGGGAAGTAGAGAACCATTTAATTTTATAATTTCATTGTTGATGATAAATTACCACGAAAACCTAGTTTGATGATTTACCATGAATTTCACGGAACATAGATAGAAATCCATCTCAAAGTTTTACCTTTACAATTAAAATATGACCCATCCACATGGAATGCAAGGATTGCAGGAACTGCTCGGTAAGAGCTCTGATATATAGATTGATTGTGAGAAGGAAATCTTATCATAGGTGTAGATTTGATAGTAGGTTGGTGCTTTTCCTAGAGGTGATGGACAGATGACTTTGTGAAGCGATAACTAATGAATCGGGGGAACATATGAAGTTCTGATAAATTGGGTATGTTGTGGGACCAATAAGTTATCGAGCAAAGAGATTAGATTCGTCCAGTTTGAAACGGGGTTAGGATATGAGGTCATTCATCACTTAAATAAGGGTATTTAGTATTTAAAATAAAGGTCAAAGTGGTCTTACGTTAGTCTACGACCCAAACACATCAATCATATTTTTTACGCCCAGACCCTAATATGACCAAAAACATACGACCATTTTACAAAATATCTCTTAAAAAAAATTAAAAATAAATAAACAGTGTGATTTCGTCTTAAATATATATATATATAGGTCTAGTTTAGATTTTCTTCAACATATTTGTATTTTGTGTATCATTCCTCCTACTTTTTACGATTTAACTATTGGAGATGGATTTTTCATAAATAGAGGACTAAAATTCTATGTGGAAAAACAAAATCTACAACCTTTTATTGAAGATTAGAAATAACCCGTCTTAGTAAAGGCAATCGTTGAGACTCAGAACGCATCCCTAATCTTCCCCCTTAAAGGCATTGACAAAATAAGCTCTCACGTTGAACGGTGATGGAATCCTCGCTTCCTATTAATCGAAATAGGCATTTTCTAATGTAGAAGCTAAGGTGAGGACATTTGGAATAACTCTATTGATCAGATATTAAAAATAGGGTTACACTTTGTTTACATCAAGTATTTAACGTCCATTAGTAACGCCGTCAACAAAAAGGAAGGTGGACAACAATTCCGTTAGAGTTTTAATCTAATTAATTTTCTTACACCATGTTTACATCAAATACTTAAGCGTACGTTAGTAACACTATCTAAGGTGGACAATATTTCGTCAAAAAATTTGTTATGGAACAGGAAAACTTAGCTTACCGTGTTTAGAATTTTATGGAAGTCCAAACTCAATTTGGAAGTCGAGTATCTAATATATTAGGACTCTTTTTTCCAAATTAATACATTAAAGGGAAAAAAAACCACATATTTTCAGCGAAAACAAAAGGAAAAAATAAACAAAATAGCTATCTTTTCTCCACCTATTTAATGTATTCGCCCCGCCGCACCAAAATTAAAAATGCATCACCACGGTCGAAGGGCGAAGCCCCGAAGCACACCAAATCAAAAAAAAAAAAATGCCCGATTGCATAGCACGGCAACAATCTAGTTAATGTCTAATAGAAATAGAGAGAAAAAGTAATGTTGCACTTATCTTATTTATTATTAAATTTTACCTATACTGATAATACAGTTGGTCTCAAACATATCCTTACAATCGTTCTGAAAGTTTGGGAATGATGCTAAGAATTCCAGATTTTCTAAAAGTCTCATGTAGATAATTTTTAAATTTGGTTTAATCGGTAGGAAGTTTATAGAGTAATTACTGACGTTAAATTGTGTTAGTTATGTTTTTTTTATTGTGTTATAATTTAATTTTATTTGCAGGAGATACCCAAAGATTTGTTATCTCTCATATTAATAGGTGTTGTATACAGATCGGGTCAGATGAGCAATTGATGTAATTTATTGTACCAAGGAATTCTCCGTAGATTGCTAGTACTATTGTTCTGTGTTTTTTGATATCTCAAGCCATGTCCGCTACCTGATTTCGCCAAGGTCTCGAACACACTTTTTTATTGCTTTCTCAAATCATCAATAATTCAGGGCGTAGGTTATGCATGAATTAATCATCAAAAGATTACTTGGGTCCGAAAAATGTGGACTAATTGCGGAATTTTTTTAATCCATTGAGAAATTTTGCACCAGAAAAGACTTGTGCAATTTTTTCCATTATAAAAGTCATATTTTTGTGTCCTAATCAGTAAATGATTTTTTTGCAGCTTATTATTTTCTTTCTGGGGCAGGATCCAATGACATGGTTATATTGACATAATCATGACATAGTTTGGCTATTTTTTCTACAAAATCCAAGCGACAACGAATTTGAAGCTAATTTTTTGGTGACATGTTCCACTTATACAGCTATACATTCCTGCTAAAAATGAGAGCATTCCAATATACAAAACTTCACCATCCACAAATTTCAATTTCAACCATTAATCTTCAATTGTTGATATTCAAAATGGTATATGGTAGTCTTATACGTCTCGGAATGTTCTCATTTTTGGTAGGAATGTAAAGTTATATAAGAGGAACATGTCACCAAAAAATTAGCTTAAAATACGTTGTCGCTTGGGTTTTGTACAAAAAAATGGCCAAACCTCAGTTGCAGGAAATCCCACAACACACCCCTTATAATATTTTCTAGATCCAAGTCTATTTCATAATCAAAATAAAGATTAAAGTGCTAAAATTATAAAATGGACACAAGATTTTTTACATGGTTCGATCAATGTGATCTACATCCATGGTTCTTCACTATGATTGTTTGAATTACATAATTGTTACATTTAGAATCTCCATTAATGGATATTTAGTAGAGCTCTAGATCTAATTTTAGGGGAAGAAGATGATAAAATAAAGTCTCTCTCTCTCTCTCTATTTCAAAATTGTGTATCTCTCTAGTTTACAAAAATGTTTATCCTCTCTTTCTCTCTCCTGCCTATCTCACGCCAAATATAAATTTCCCTGTCAGGCCTTTTTGGTTTTGGCGTGTCTATAGGGTATACTTCTACATATAGACACGCCATGTTCAATGGGCGTGTTCATATAAGTGCTTTCAGCCACGCTTGTGGTTACTAGCGTGTCAAAATTTCAACCGTTTAGTCACGTTAACTTCAAATTTTTGATTGGGCGTGTTTATAGACTTCGATCTATGGCCACATTAAGTATTGTGCGTGTTTATAGACCGTCTATGACCACATTAGGTATTGGGCGTGTTTATAGACCATTCTATGGCCACATTAGGTAGTTGTGGCGTGTCCAAAAGGTTAGTCACGCTATTTAAAGTGCGTGTCCCTAGTGTACGATTGATTGACACACCAAATTCAAAGTGTGGCCAAAAAGTTCTTCTTTGGACACACCTATACCAAATGTCCATAGTGTACGATTTATAGACACGCCAGTATATGCGTGTCCATAGTGTAGGACATATAGACACGCCACATTGAAAGTGTGGCCAAAAATTTCTTCTTTGGACACGCTAGTATATGTGTGTCCATAGTGTGCGTTCTATAGACACGCCGGTTTTATACGTGGCTAAAAAGTTCGTTTTTAAAAATTAATAAAAATCTTTCGCCCATATTCGAACGCATGACCTCGAAGGATTTAGATAACGTACCAATCCACCAAGCTGCCCATCTTTAGATGTTTAGGATTAGTGTTTTGAAAATACTAGACCGGTTGAACTATTCAAGATTTAAATAAACACGCCAAGTTGAAAGTGTGGCCAAAAAGTTCTTCTTTGGACACGCTAGTATATGTGTGTCCATAGTGTGCGTTCTATAGACACGGTTTTATAGTGTGGCGAAAAAGTTCGTTTTTAAAAATTAATAAAAATCTTTCGCCCATATTCGAACGCATGACTCAAGGATTTAGATAACGTACCAATCCACCAATCTGCCCATCTTTAGATGTTTATGATTAGTGTTTGAAAATACTAGTTGGTTGAACTACTCAACATTTAAATAAACACGCCAAGTTGAAAGTGTGGCCAAAAGTTCTTCTTTGGACACGCTAGTATATGTGTGTCCATAGTGTGCGTTCTTTCATTTGGTTTTATAGTGTGGCGAAAAAGTTCGTTTTAAAAAATTAATAAAAATCTTTCGCCCATATTCGAACGCATGACCTCGAAGGATTTAGATAACGTACCAATCCACCAAGTCGCCCATCTTTAGATGTTTATGATTAGTGTTTGAAAATACTAGACTGGTTGAACTACTCAACATTTAAATAAACACGCCAAGTTGAAAGTGTGGCCAAAAAGTTCTTCTTTGGACACGCTAGTATATGTGTGTCCATAGTGTGCGTTCTATAGACACGCTGGTCTTATAACGTGGTTAAAAAGTTCGTTTTGAAAAAATTAATAAAAATATATTGCCCATATTCGAACGCATGACCTCGAAGGTGTTGGGTAATCTAATCAATCCACCAAGCTGCCAATCTTTAGATGTTTAAAATTAGTGTTCGAAAAACTAAATCTGGTTCTACGACTCCACATTTTAGTGCTTTAAATGCTTAAACTCTAATAATGTTAGCATACGCAAAATTTCCATATTAAAGACCAGAAAAACTACCTAACACCATCATTATGTTTACCAACAATGGCTAAAAATAGGGTTTAGTAGAGTAATGATGGTACATATCTAAAGGGTTGAAGATAATCTTTGATAGTCTGACATTAGACTTTGAAAATAGGGTTTAGTAGATTAATGATGGTATTGCGCATGGCATTGAAGTGGCGTGAATAGCCAAGTGACAAGACATTTAACCAAATGCCATAAACCACCATTTATGGCTAAACTACCACCATCATTATAAAGATAATAGAGAGATAAACAGATTATTAAACCAAAAATAGAAATCAGAGAAAGAGAAAGAGAGGCGGTTAAGGAATAGTGAAATGGCCGATTCCCCTGCCATACGACATGCAAAGAGTGTGATTGAGGATTTAACAAGCTTAGAGATGGAAAGTTTGATCGCTTTTATGAATCTGAAGATCACCAAGAAGAAAGAACAATAAGAGAGAGAAAAATTTCAAAGATTAAGGGTTGAAAATGATGAGGAATTTCGGTTGTGGATGATAAAGTTAGATGCCATAGATGCACACCGACGGGGAGAAGCTTCAATGACGAGGGAGAGTGAAAGTGTTCATGGGGGAAAACTCGTAGTGCGACTGAAAGTGATAGTGAAGATGAAGAAAAGAACTATGAAGGAGTAGAAGATGAGGAGAGCGGTGATGATTCGATGAAGAGAGATGAGAGAGCAAAAGAAGCAGAGAGGAAAAAGAGGAAGAGGCAAGAGTTTGAAGATGTGATGTACAAGATCTATCTCTCCGAAAAGAAGAAAAACCCTCGTAAGTTTGCTCGAACCATGTCAGAACCCATGAACGTGGATTCTGACGGAGAGGAGATTCCTAGGTTAGACCTCAATGGAGAGCATGTGTTTTCCGGTGAGATGGTGGTTTGCAGTGAAGAAGAAGATGAGGAAGAAGAAACGATGATGATGATCTCCGTGGTCCCACACATCTTCGCACGATGATGATGGTACGGTGCCAACTATGAAGAGGATGAGTTAAACTACATCAGCAACAATGACGGCGAATCTTGGTGATTGCCTTATAGGTACTGTCAAATCCCTTAGAACTAGAGTATTGTGATTTTGATTACTATTTCTCTTGTGCATCTTTGTGAAATCTTGTGGGGATATTGATGGTACTTTATGTTGCTGAAGAAGTGTATGGAGAATGGGGTTTCTTTTTTTGTTTTTTGTTTGATAGATGGTGTTGATGAAGATCTTATAATATAAGGTGTTTTTGGGGTTCGGTTGCAGCAGTGCATTGTAAATATAAAATGGGAGAGTTGTAGTGGTTAGGATTAACCTTTTTATGTCTGGTAGATTAGTAATGTTGCAGACTTTGAATTTTGGTTGTAAAAAGAAAGTTGTAATGGCACTAGTATCTGTCGGGTGTTTAGAAGTTGTATTCTGTTTGCTTTGTCCTTCTTTAGATGTAATTAAACTAGTTGTGTTCTTCTAGTTGTTTGAATTTTTAGTAGTACAGTAAAAACTCCATATATTGATACTCCATATATTAATAGACTCTATATATTAATAAAAAATCATAGTCCCAACTTGGGCCAGGTATAAATAGTGATAAACTCCACATTTTAATATTAATAGATTTTTCTAGTCCCACCATAAGGAATTTACCTCCATATATTAATATAATAGACATAATCGGAAACTTATAGATCTTGTTACACCGAAATTTAAGATAAAGAAAAATATGTATCTATAGTTGTTTGAGAAAATGATGTAATTTTTTAGATTGTTATCGCAACTTTTGATTTACATATGCTTAAGACCTAGTAACTATGTGCACCTTCGTGTTGAAGTTAAAATATTTACAACTTGTCAAGCATGTTTAAAGCTTCTCGTCGAGCAATTTTTTTTTTGGTATACCTCCCTATATTAATAAACTCAATATATTAATAATTTTGCGAAGTCCCAAGTCTATTAATATATGGAGTTTTTACTGTATTAAACTTGTGATGGATGTAGGTCAGAAGGGTTTGAAGAAATTTGTCTTTTTCTTGCTCTTTTGATTTCAAGTAGTAATGGATTGAATACAAAGAACTTTTTATGTCGAGGTAGATTAGTAATGCGCATCTTTGAATTTTGATTGTAAAAAGAAAGTTGTAATGGCATTGGTAAACTGTCGGGTGTTTAGAAGTCGTATTCTGCATTTTGCTTTGTCCTTCTTTAGATGTAATTAAACTAGTTGTGTTCTTCCAGTTGTTTGAATTTTCAACAAGATTAAACTTGTGATGGATGTATGTTTGAAGGGTTTGAACATAAAGTGTCAGTTTTTCTTGCTCTTTTGATTTCAACAGTAATGGATTGAATATGGTAAATGTACAAACAAGCAATGTTCTTGGTGAATGATTCTAAATTTCCAATGATTGTTAAGTAGAGATGGGTAGGAATGACTGAATTAATGAATCAATAGGGTATATAAAATGCTGTTGGAGTAAGATTAATTCAAAAACTATTTTATCCTAGTCTGAGACTTAGCTATTTTACTCCAGTTTATAAAATGATGTTGGAGTAAGATTAATTCAAAGACTATTTTAGGCCCAATTCCAAAAAAAAGATCTATGTGCAAGCCTAGTACTATTACTACTAATCCTAGCATGACAGAATATTAATTCAACAATCAAGTATAGCCAAATCCAAACTCATCCAACATTGCTAAACCCATCCGCATACAAAACCCCACCATGATTTAAGAATCAATTTTTTTCAACAATCCATACATTCATTCTCTAGTTAATGAAAAATCCAAACAACTACATTCTATCACCTGTTCAAGCCCCCAATGGCGTAATATTGTAGAATTAACATGGAAGGTAGTGTTAGTTTGCCCTCTTGTGACACAATCTCGCCCCCACGTGCTTCGGCTCCCTTGGCTAGGTTACCCATGAGGCTCATTGGTAGGTTAGCACAACAACCTGTTCAATTAATGTAGTAGTATGTTGTTGGAGCTTAGCTTGTTAGGCTTCCAACTAGTTAATGTAATACTCTTTATCCAATAAAATTAATGAGATAGATATAAGTGGGAATTAAGTGTTTGGCCCTCCCTTCACTCTCTTACTCAAATGGCCTTTGGATTAAAACTCAATTTTAAAAAGAATTAACTCATTTTATTGAAATAACCCTTAAAAAAAAGAAGGAGGGCCATTTGGATAAAGATGTTTCATGATGTTATCAAATGATAAACTATATCCTTTAGGGTATAATCGTCATGCCAACTTAAACATAACATGTCTCACAAATCATACGTAAGAATTCGACAAATTTTATATATTTGGAAAGCTTTTTGTTAATCCTGCTTCCTATAATATTCCAGGGGCCACTAGAATAATTAGCAAATTTATTAAATAACCCCGGGGCCAAAAGTGTAAGACCCATAATTTCCAGGGTCATGAGAATAAATTTCTCTAGATATAATATATATTTTCATTATTATATTTGAAGATAAATACTAAAATTACTCTAAATAAATAATAATACCAATTATAAAAAATAGTTTTATATGACTATGTCATAGTTCTTCGGGTTAGGCGGGTTACTTGGGTTAGAAATATTTGTGTCCATGCTTGCCCAAATTTAGCTCGTGTTTATAAAATTTATGCCCAAAGTTCCGAAATATGTTGCTCATGTCCAGCCAACGTTCGGGTTGGGCATGGAGTTGCGGAGTCAACCCAACCCAAGTCCCACCCCTAATTAAATTAAAGCTACTTTAATTAACCAAAATGCCATTTTACCTAGGTTTATCACGTCATTATGACGTAGTGGGATAGACTAGGGAACGTGTTTGGATTAAGCCTTTATCTTGGGAATGTATTTGACCCTCCAAGAATTTATAGTTCGATATCGTAGACAGAGTATTAATAGGGAAACCAAAGAGTTCGAGAGAGCAAAACATTCGGAGTAAATTTATAGAGGGAGACTCACATCGAAGTTTTTCTAAATCAAATCAATCAAAATGGCGTGATGATGATCAACAAAGACGAAAGGGTAAAGCCCCCAGTCAAGAGCAACTATTGAAAGAGTTGGAAGAGAAAGAAAACGAAAGGTTATCGTACCACTATGCGGATGATGGGCGAGATGACGAGGACGATCTGGAGAAGGTCTGAAAAGAGAGTAAGTGACATTTATATGATATTGAACTCCAACCTCACCCAGGAAGATATGCATGCCTTAATGGATGAAAACAAAGCGGAAACCAAGTTGAAAAAGGGTACAAATTTTGCCAAAGAAGTGTCATCATGATTTTTTCATAGATGAAGAAGAGGAGGAAAATTGCAGGAAGTGCAGTGGTAAAAAGATGAGGTTGGTCAATGGCAAGAATGAAGAAAGAATCAGCCGCATGACAAAGTTGATGCTTCCAAGATGAAAGAACACGTTTTGTTGATCATCAAGTGATACACACATCAAGTCATTCTACAAGAGATAATTAAGAATTTTCAAGAAAAGATGAGAGATTTGGGATTAATGATTCATTGTTGGACCAAAAGACCGATTCAAGTTTTAATTTACGTGTATGAAGACGAGGAGGAAGAGGGGTTTGATGAGGAAGAGGGG